>CM019067.1:57241075-58441075 GCA_009667805.1 Leptobrachium leishanense
GAACCTCCTCCTCTGTAAACTGATATGTAATTTTCTTGTTAGTGTTTCCTCCTAACTGAGGTCCCTTTCCTTCCTTTTCTTCTGCAAAGACTGAACAAAAATATTCATTGAGGCAGTCAGAGAGACTTTTATCCTCTTCTACATACCTTCCTTCCTTTGTTTTTAATCTAACTAATCCTTGTTTTACTTTTCTTTTCTCGTTTATGTATCTAAAAAATGTTTTGTCCCCCTTTTTTACTGACTGAGCTATTTTCTCTTCTGCGTGTGCTTTGGAAGCTCTTATAAATTGCTTTGTCTCTTTCTGCCTAATCTTATAGGTTTGCCTATCTTCTTCACTCTGAGTTGTTTTATAATTATTGAATGCTGTCTTTTTGTTCTTCACTATTTTGGCCACTTCTGCAGAGTACCACAGTGGTTTCTTCCCTTTTTTGTTTTTGCTAACAAGTCGAATGCAATTGCCTGTGGCCTTCAATAATGCTTCTTTTAAATAATCCCATTTCTCCTGGACTCCCTTTAAACTCCTCCAGTCTGATAATGACTCCTTCACACAAAGTCTCATTTTAGAAAAATCTGTTTTTTTAAAGTCTAAAACTTTTGTTTTTGTTTGGTGCGGCTCCATCTCTGTTCTTATATTAAACCATACTGACTGGTGATCACTAGATCCCAAATTTTCACCTACAACAACGTCTGATACTAAACCTCCATTTGTGAGTATTAAATCCAATATGGCCTCTTTACGGGTCGGCTCCTCAACTACTTGTGTTAGAGATAATCCCAGTAGGGAGTTTAGAATATTTGTACTCCTGGTGCACCCAGCTGTTTTGGTTTTCCAGTTCACATCAGGAAGATTAAAGTCCCCCATGATAATAACTTCCCCCTTCATTGCCATTTTGGCTATTTCCTCAAGCAGCAGATTATCTGGCTCTTCTACTTGTCCAGGGGATCTATAGATCACACCTATACGAGCTACTGTATGATTGTTTACTGGTTTCAAGAAGCACTGCCTGATGTGAACCATGTCTCGCAGAAAAGAGCTCTCAGAAGACCTACGATCAAGAATTGTTGACTTGCATGAAGCTGGAAAGGGTTACAAAAGTATCTCCAAAAGCCTTGATGTTCATGTGTCCACGGTAAGACAAACTGTCTACAAATGGAGAAAGTTCAGCACTGTTGCTACTCTCCCTAGGCGTGGTCGTCCTGTAAAGATGACTGCAAGAGCACAGCGCAGAATCCTTAATGAGGTAAAGAAGAATCCTAGAGTGTCAGCTACAGAAATCTCTGGCACATGCTAACATTTTTGTTGACACATCTACAATAAGAAAAATATTAAACAAGAATGGAGTACATGGGAGGACACCACAGAGGAAGCCATTGCTGTCCAAAAAGAATATTGCAGCACGTTTGAAGTTTGCAAAAGAGCACCTGGATGTTCCACAGCACTACTGGCAAAATATTCTGTGGACAGATGAAACCAAAATTGAGTTGTTTGGAAAAAACACACAACACTATGTGTGGAGTAAAAAAGGCACAGCACACCAACATCAAAACCTCATCCCCACTGTAAAACATGGCGGAGGGAGCATTATGGTATGGGGCTGCTTTGCTTCCTCAGGGAGTGGACGGATTGTTGTCATTGATGGAAAAATGAATTCCAGAGTTTATCAAGACATTTTGCAGGAAAACTTAAGACCATCTGTCAGCCAACTGAAGCTCCGCAGAGGATGGGTGATGCAACAGGACACTGACCCAAAGCATACAAGTAATTCAACAAAAGAATGGCTTCAACAAAACAAAATACGCCTTCTGGAGTGGCCCAGTCAGAGTCCTGACCTCAACCCGATTGAAATGCTGTGGCATGACGTTAAGAGAGCGATTCACACCAGACATCCCAAGAATATTGCTACACTGAAACAGTTTTGTGAAGAGGAGTGGTCCAAAATTACTCCAGATCGTTGTGCAGGTCTGATCTGCAACTACAGGAAACGTTTGGTTGAGGTTATTGCTGCCAAAGGAGGGTCGACCAGTTATTAAGTCCAAAGGTTCACATACTTTTTCCACCCTGCACTGTGAATGTTTACATGTTATGTTTAATAAACACATGAAAACATATAATGTTTGTGTTGTATTATTTTAAGCAGACTGTGTTTTTCAAATTGTTGTGACTTAGATGAAGATCAGAGCACATTTTATGACCAATTCATGCAAAACTCCACGTAATCCCAAAGGGTTCACATACTTTTTCTTGCCACTGTATATCTATTCTTTGTGACGTCATTAGGAGGAGACGCCGGGGTGAGGTCAGCGTTTTTGTAAGATAATATCACTCTACCTGTTTGTATATTTTGTAAAATAAAGCTCAGTCATACTCATGCTTCTTTATGAAAGTTGCAGGATTATTCAAAGAGCGAAATGGCACCGAACTGTGAATTTCCCCATATGGTGCAATTTCGGGGCCAATCGGCTATTGAGAGAGCAGACAGTTCACGAAATACTGGCGAATTGCCAGCAAGTGCGGTGCCTGTTTGGCAGCAGCAAAATCCCCAAAGAGAAGCAATGGTTAATCTATTCAGAAAACACTGAACAGCACCGAAATGTCAGTGAAGTGCCCTGATGTTCGGTGGTTTCATTCGGTTGGTTTAAACTGGCGAATACCATAGGCTTCAAAGTTAAAAATATTCCCAGTTTTTCTTAAATATTATTCACCCGTATATTCTTTTCATTTGCAGCAAAAGGTCTCTATTTTTTAGGATTTTTCAAGCATTTTTATGGGATGTCTTCTGCTAAAAAAAATCTGATTATTTTAAAATGGTGTATTTTTTTTCTGTAAAAGACCTTTTTATTATTATTCATAGGACCTTATATATTTCCAGGCATTTTCATGCAGTAGTTTTTATTTAAACGCCATTTGAAAGTTGCTGTGTTTTTCTTTTTACCCTTGTTCGGCGGCTTGTCAGGTTTTTCCGGCGGCTGTTCGACAGCCTGTTTTCCGGGCCGTCGGCTTTTTTCGGAGTGATTTGGTGGTTTTGCAGCACATCGTTGGATGCATTTGGCAGGTTTTCTGATCGATTCGGCAATTTTGTGGTGGTTTTTAAATTCGTTCTGCGGGTCGATGCGCCGCACTTCAGAGACCTTGCTGTGAATGCTTAATCACTGCAGGGTAGGCGAAACAGACTCGCCAAAGTGTGGGGAACAGGAGAGCCTTCGGGGAATAGGCGCGACCCCACCCCTCCTGCACTATGTATGTTTCAATGTACTTCCAGCCAGGTCATCCCTGCAGCAAGACTCCGCTCCGTGTCTTTGTTTTGATCCCAAAGTGGATTTTGTTTCTGGGGGAGCATAAATAAAGGCCCACCAGTCTACCTGTTTGACAAGCAGCATGAGCAGGTATGGTTTGCTATGTAGCAGCCTGTGGTTTCATTTTGGTTAGGATTCGCCCTTTCAGAGGTGCCGTGAAGTTGGCGGGCGAGCTAGTCTTATAATGCCATTAATAAGAAACCAAACCTCTAATTGTGTTTAGTTTCACACGGTATAATCGGAGTAAGCGCAGATGACATTTTTTTCTTTGTTATGTTCTACACATGTTGTTGGGCTGGATGCATTTGGTGGTTGCAGCCAACCCTTCGGGGAATAGGCGCGACCCCATCCCTCCTGCACTCTGTGAATAACCCTGTTGGTTTTATTTCTTTTTATGGTAAATACAGATACGTTGTATAGCATATGTTCAAACATTAATGCCATATACAGTTATACAGCCAATAACAGCTTAAAAGGTGTTTGTATAGAATGAGTTTGAAAATTCGAGAGAAATGCTTAAATAATGCAACACACTTTATACCCACAGATTGCAGTTGACTAAATCTTCTCTAGATTTAAGGGGTTATTCAGAGAGGACTCACATTTCACCAAAAGCTCGGTGCTCTCTTCTTTGGCGCACTTCGGTAAGTTCAATTCACCATTCACCGCAGGGTCCCTGAAGTGCGCCGAAGGGATCTGCTGAACGCCGCCAATCAAGCCGCTGAACGCAGCCGTCGACTGCCGAACAGACTGCCAAATGCAGCCACAAAACACCGAACGCAGCCGACGATCCGCTAAACAGACCGCCGAATGCAGCCGCATATTGCTGAACACATTTGACGATCCGCTGAACACCGCCGAACAGACTGCCGAATGCCACCGATAAAAGCAGATTGCGGGGTAAAAAAAAAAAAATCAAATTTTTTAAAAGCCGTCTAAAACAATGGAAATAAAATATAAGGTCCTATGAATAATAATAAAAAGGTCTTTCACAGAAAAAAAACCACATTATTTAAAGAAATGGGAGTCCAAAATTTCGCCAAAAAAATCCAGAAACAAGCTTAAAAACGTCTAAATAATAAGTAAATAAAAATACTTTTGCTGCCAATGAAAAGAATAATACAAACACATTTTTTTTTTACATTGAAACCTATGGGATTCGCTCGTTTAAACCTGTCGAACGGAATCACCGAAAATCTAGGCATTTCACTGATTCTTCGGTGCTGTTCGGCGTTCTCTAAATAGATTAACCATTACTTCTCTATGGGGATTATCACTGCTGCCGAAGATTGCCGAATTGTGGTGATCTGAGGTGAATTGCATCGTAGTTTGCTGGCAATTCGCCAATATTTGGCATATTGCCAGCTTTCTGAATAGACAAATTGCCACACAATTGCCCCATGTGGAGGAATTTGGTGGCATGTTTGGCACTCTTTGAATAACCCCTTTAGTCAACTAAAATGTGACATTGAGTCGATTAAAACTAGACTAAAACAATTCAGACGATTAAAATATATCTAAAACTAGATACAACTAGACAAAAGAATATGACTAATAATAAAGTAAAACTTGCTGTCAATGTGACGAGACTCACTCTGAACACGGGATACCTAGACTTGGTTTTACTGTTGGGAGATATGGGACTATGGGTTTGGGGGATGTGACACATCATTTTATTTCCCACCCATCTCCTATATCCAAGTCACCCTGTGCCTATAAGGGTACAGGGTGTCTGTGTTACATGTGAACATTGTTATTGTTCATATCTTTATTGTCTATGTCTATATGTTACTGTTATTATTTCTGATATCATTACTATGCATGATGCGTGATGCGTGTCCCTGCAACCCTTTCCATGTTTTAATCTGTGAAAGGTTTTAATGGTCTTTGTTTACAATCATTGCCCTGTTACCAGACAATTGTGTGTTTGCGCTGTTATCCCCTTTATTCGTTCCCACTTTGTGATTACAATCTGTGATTACAATTACAATTGTTTCATGTCTGGAGATTAAAATGGGGTTATGGTTAGGGACTGGCTCACTTGTGGAGGAGGGGGGTGCCAGAGTGTCATTATCCATTGGTCTCCAGGTCCCTCCTGGCTCTGTATATATTTGGCTGATGTGTTTCATTAAAGTCGATCTGTCTGTCTGCTATACCCCAAGTTCTGAGTGCTGCCTCATTTCTGGAGAATGCTATAACCACTCTTACAATGTAACTGTCCTTAAGCTTCGACTAAGGCTGGTGAAGGCATAAAAGATTGCTGGTGGGAGAATAGATGCCTGGCAAGTGAGCGAAAATAAGAGAGGTGACCCAGTTGGGGTGCTGAGATCTATTACACTCAATATTAACATTGAATATGCTCATCATTGTAAGTGCTACAATAACGGAGTTTCAGTGTTTTTATGGTGACATTCCTGGGGTTGGTTTAATGCTAAGTATTGTTTTCATTCTGATATTTTTGGTGCCTTTTTGAGTAGATTTGCTAGACTCTGCAGGATGTTGCTTATTCACAGAGTCATTGACTTAATTCAATCTTACCGATCTAAAATGTTTCCAAGGATTGTTTGTGTTTTTCATCAGTTGTATTTTCCGACCTTAAAACTCCATTTGGTGAGACGTAGAAGCATTAATTTACACCATCACAAATACGATAACCTATAAAGGCTTTGTTGTGTTCTCTGAATAGATGAACCATTGCTTCTCTATGGGGGATTTCACTGCCTTCAAACAGGCACCGTACGTGCAACCACCAATTGTATCCAGCCCAGTAATTAAGGCGAATTACCTGTTCTCCGAATGGCCTCGAAATGGCACCATATGGGGAAATACCCTGTTTCGGTGACATTTCGGGGCCAGGTCGGCTCTTTGTGAATAACCACTTATGTGAATAAACCTGATAGTATTTTTGAAATATTATTTGGAGCCTGTATTACAATTAATAGGTGGACATAATAACCAAATCATGACCTCTAGCCATCCCCCAAAAATAAAAAAGTTTCTTAGTGTTAGTATAACCTTTATGAAAGCAGGGAAAGGGATACCAAATGGCAGCTCTATGGCTGATTATGGAAACGGCTTCCATGTGACTGGCAAGCACTGGAGAAGGAACTAAACATCAGATATTGGTTTTACGAGGTTTAGGGGGTTAAAACAAAGTATACAGACTCTTAGATAAAACTATATATATAATATATATGCATGTATGTTTTATCAAACCAAGTGGAGAGAACTCCAATTCGTGTATTCAACATTTACAGTATTATATAGTACTGTATAATATATATACTGTGTCTTAAAAGAAAACGCATAGAAACCCACAGATTTTTTGCAAAACACATTTTATTAGAAATATTTCACTGTGGACATACAGATTATAAAGTGCTGGCACAATGAATTTAGTGGTAGCCCTGACTGAGACCATCGACCAAAACGGCGAAGAACTTCTCGATGGCACCTTGCACTGGAGGAGTGAAAGCAGAGCCCAGTTTGGTAGCCAGGACAATCACGAATACCTCAGCAAAACGCTGCAAGAGAAAAAAATGATTCATTAATATCGATTTCACAACTTCACGGAAAGTCTCCATTTTATTATATTAGGTTAAGGAAAGCATTAGCAAGTCGTCACATTTTTCAGGAAGGTGATAGACAATCAATTCTCTTGCTTTGCAGCACTGTCATCGCGCCTCCTAGAGCATCGACGGGGAGACTTTGATAACGGACGCTTGTTCTACGTGCATTTCGTGTGACCAGCCCCGTTGCAGCGTCACAACGCTGCGCCGGTACGCACGTCAGTATGGACGCACATAGTGCGCTCGTCTGACGCCGGCCTTAATCAACAATTCATCATCTTCGACTAAACCCTGATGTTCTGACCGTTTGTAATGAGAGCTTTATGCGAACAATGGTCTCAGCGTTTGGTTTGTCCAAGGTCTGTCATCACTAGACTATAGAGACCCATGAAGAACATTAATAAAATAGTTGAAGCAAACCAACTTTTTATGTCACTCGTTAATCAAATATTTTAACGTAACTAATGTTAAGCATACAATATTTATTTATTTTATTTATTTATTTATAAAGGATTTTACCAGGAAGGATACATTGAGATTTCTCTCGTTTTCAAGTATGTCCAAGGGCTGACGTGGATTCCATGATGAGAATGCAGAGAGCGTAAAGATACATAGTACAGGAGGAGCGGGGTTGCACCTATTCCCCAATGCGGCGGCTGCAACCACCAATTGTATCCAGCCCAGTAACATGTATAAAACATAACAAGAAAAAAAAATACATAGTCCTCCTGTACTATGTATGCTTGATTTTACCTACAGCCAGGTCATCATTGCTGCACGTTCCGTTCCGTGTCTTTGTTTTTTTTATCCCAAGGTGGATTTGTTTCTGGGAGGGCATAAATAGGAGCCCACCAGTCTACCTCATGACTGAAAAGCAGCATGAACAGTTATGGTTTGCTACACAGCAGCCTGTGGCTTCATTTTTTGGATAGGACTCACCTTCACTAGAGGTGCCTTGAAGTTTGGTAGGTGACCTTACACTCTTAGTGGTCATTAAAAGAAACCAAAGCCTCTAATTGTGTTTTGTTTCACATGGTGTAATGGGAATAAGCGCAGATGACGCCTTCTTTTTTATTCTTGAGAGCGTAAAAATGTTTGCTGAATCAATGGTTGCTCCAAATTAAAACACTTAGGGCAGTATTACAATGTTGGTGCTAACTTAATCAGAGCTGTTGTAAGTTTAACAACTCCAAGGACTATAATGACTCTGGGAAGTTTACAACAGCTCTGGTTAAGTTAGCACCAACTATGGGCAATAATTTCAGCCAGTTGAGCAGAAGTGCCATTGGGCAGTGGTTTAGCTTCAATTGTTTTGTCAAGAGTGACTACTGTGTACCCAGCAAATCTCTTTCCATTTTCTACAAAACTGCTTCCATCAGTGAACAGTTGCATGTCGTATTTGTCTATGGGTATGTCTTTGAGATCAGGTCTGCTGCTATATACTTCATCTATTACTTGGAGGCATTCATGCTCTTGATCTTCTGGAGCATCTGGAAGCAATGTAGCTGGATTCAGTGTGGAGATTAGTTCCAAGTGGACTCTTGGTTTTCACACAGCATAGCTTGGTACTTGGTCATTCTTGCATTGCTGAACCAATAATTGCCTTTATAGTCTAGAAGAGTCTGGACTGCATGAGGGACTTTCACAAAGAGTTCTTAGCCTAGTGTGAGCTGGTCAGCTTCAGCAACCAGGAGGGCAGTGGCTTCAAGCATCAAAGTCTTTAATTGGGTGACAGCCTCAGTTTGTTCTTCATCCCATATAAAAGGATCAGGTTCTGCACCTTTTGTGGCCTGATACAGGGGTTTGGCAATGATGGCAAAGTTTGGTATCCATAAACGACAAAAGCCGGCCGCACCTAGGAACTCTTGGACTTGTCTTCGAGTACGAGGCTGTAGAATACGGCAGACTGCTTCCTTACGTTCTGGACCCATTGCACGTTCAGTTCCTGTAAGATGGAAACCTAGATACTTGACACTGTGTCTGCAAATCTGTGCCTTGCGTCTTGAGATTTTGTAGCCTGCCTTGCATAAGATACTTAACAGTACTTTTGTGGCATTGAAACAATCTTCTTGAGTTGGTGGAGCAAGCATAAGATCATCAACATACTGCCATAGGGTATCTTTGTCTGGCTGAGAGTGAAAGGCAGATAAGTCTTTGTTCAGCGTTCTCCCGAGGATAGCAAACCTTGAGGGAGGCATGACTGATTAAGCCTGAGACCTTCCCAGCCCCTACCCCAATAACCTGAATAAACACAAACACGTATGTCAGTTGGAATGTGCATGGGCCACAGCTTTATTAACCATATACAACCATCCCTTGCAGTGCTTACTCAACCTGCCCTATCGCTCCATGCAATAGGCATTCCAAACCAATGAGCTCGTCCCCCCGCAAGCGAGGTTCGTCTCCCCCCCCAGCCTCACCCGATGGCGGCTCACACCTCCGTTTTAAGCACTGCTGTCCAGGGAAAACCGCCAATCTTCAGCTGTGACACGAAGTGATGAAATCCAAGGGTGGGTGGGCGGGTCTCACCTAGCTGCACTTCTCACGTTGGCAGGAACAAGAGGAAGAACCCTGCACCCATCACCAGCATATATAGTCCAGGTAAGCAACACTGTTGCAACCACTCCACCAATAACACCATAGCTTTCCTTGACTGACAGGCCCATGCACCCATCCAGCCCCCCCCATCCTGAGGGGCCTCAGGGATTCTATACCCTTCTAGATTCTCCCTTAACCTACAGGCCCAGGCCATCAGTCATGTCCCCCTTCCTGAAGGTCCAGGGGGTTCTTGACTGATTAAGCCTGAGACCTTCCCAGCCCCTACCCCAATAACCTGAATAAACACAAACACGTATATCAGTTGGAATGTGCATGGGCCACAGCTTTATTAACCATATACAACCATCCCTTGCAGTGCTTACTCAACCTGCCCTATCGCTCCATGCAATAGGCATTCCAAACCAATGAGCTCGTCCCCCCGCAATCGAGGTTCGTCTCCCCCCCAGCCTCACCCGATGGCGGCTCACACCTCCGTTTTAAGCACTGCTGTCCAGGGAAAACCGCCAACGCCAGGGGCCGCCTCAGCGTCCGCCCCTACGCCCCCCCGCAGACAGCGCCTCCTCCACACCAGCCTGCAGACCCACCAGGAAAATATCCAACCCAATATCCGTGAGATGGACCCCATCCCTTCTAATGACATTCCTATTGTCCCCCTCCAGCTCCGTATGCCTCACCGACACTCCACCCAACTCACCCACAAATTTCGATATCTCCCTGTTAACCCGCTTCCGCGCCTTGTCCAGAGCCCTGGGGGCCGCAAATTCTTCCCAACGGGGGCGAGAGACTATCTCCGAAAATACCAATGCCAAACCCCGGAAGATGGTGAAACAACTGGCTAAGTCACGTTTCATCTCCCTAACCAAGTCTATAGAGCGGACCACCCCCAGATCGTTCCCCCCTGCATGTACCACTAACACCACATCCTTAGCCGCTAGACCAGCCAAAGCCCTGCAATTTCCAACCACCTGGGCCCAATGCAAACCCCTGATGCCAATCCATTGAATCGTAGCCAAGTCCTCTGGAAAACCCAGGTTCCTGCCAAGCGGCCGTTGTGCAGCCCGCTTGGCCGCCCAGTGTATATACGAGTGTCCGATGATCCAAACAGTCGTCGGGGATGAACCTGTAATTATAAAAGGTTAGGGCGCACATAGGAACGAAAACGATCCGATCGCCATCGGCCCAGACGCCTAATCATGTCGTCCGACGCCCCTGCTTCCGCCGCCATTGTCGCTGCGCCGATACGGAACGAATGCGGAGCAAACTGCCTCGGGTCATGACCCAACGATGCAATACAACGCCTAAAAACTGCCGAAAACTGGTACCTCGTAAGGGGGCCCCGACAAATGAACTAAGAATGAACCCCCAATCCCTGGACGTTCCTTGACATAATCCCCGGCCAACCTTACCGGGCAGTGTACCCCCCCAATCGCCCCCAGGGTAATACCGAAACCCCTACCTGACTGATCCGTTTTTGAACGCGAGATCAACAACCGCACCCGGTCCTGCAAAATCGAAACATGCTCCAAGCGCAGCGCAGAAATTGCCCCCGTGTTAGGAGCCACCAATTCCCCCACCCTCAAAGCCCCATAGTAACAAAAGGTGAATGCAGTTCGGAACAAACCCACCTCAAAACTGTCTCTGCAATTGACTTCCAAAGACCCCAACAAATCCGCAAATAGCTCCCCCGACACCGGGCGCCTGGCATCCGGGACCACCGTCCTACGCCAGCCCCTAATAATCCGTCGCAACAAAAAATCCTTCCCTAGATCCTCCCAACCGATTACCCCACATAAAAAAGAAAGAGCCGCCAACACTTTTGCCGCACCAGGCCCGGAACCTCCCCGCTCTCGAAACCGCCCAGGTAAATCATCGTGGCCCACGTTCGATCCTCGGCCGTCTGCCAACCCCTCTCACCCGCCGCCACCGAACCCCACGCCCGCCAGACCTGCGAATAGGAACTCCACGTTGCAGTTGACAGAGAACCTTCCAATAACCGCTTCAGTCCAGCGAAGCGAGGGTCCAGAGCCACTGAGGAAATGGCGTTGCAGTTTTCGCTGCCCCCGGAGCCACCTGCCAAAAACGGTCCCACTGGAAACGAGAGAGCGCGTCAGCCACCACATTCTGCACACCCGGAACATGCTTAGCCCTCAACCACACATTTCGTTCCAGGCAGCGCAAAACCAGATGACGCAAAAGGGCCAAGACGGGAGGGGAACTGGACGATGCGCGATTCACCACTTGCACGACACCCAAATTGTCCGTCCAGAACACCACCCGCCTATTTGCCAACCGCTCCCCCCACAGCTCCAGGGCGACCAACAATGGGAACAGCTCCAAAAACGTCAGATTCCGTACCAGATCCGATGCTGACCATTCCGGGGCCACGCCTGCGCACACCAGTCACCCTGCAAATAGACCCCAAAGCCATGGGCACCTGACGCATCGGCAAAAAGCTCGATGGACTCATTGTCCACCTCCGCCTCTTGCCAATAGGTCAACCCATTATAGGTTAGCAAAAAGGATTGCCATACCACTAAGTCGGCCCGCAAGGAACTGGTGATCCTTATAAAATGGTGCGCTGACCGGACACCCGCCGTAGCCAACAATAAGCGACGGAAAAAGGCGCGGCCCATAGGCATAACCCGGCAAGCGAATGCTAAGTGGCCCAACAGCGACTGAAGCTCCGACAGGCGCAACTTCTTGACCCCCCGAGCCCTAACCACCAAACACAGCAGGACCTGAATTTTTTGCACCGGAAGTCGAAACACCCTGAGCACCGTGTCGACTTCAATGCCCAAAAAGGTGATCAGGCGACCCGGACCCTCCGTTTTTTCCTCCGCCAGCGGTACGCCAAATTCCCCTGCCACCTCTCGAAAGATCTGTAACAGCCTCGCGCAGTCGGAGGAATCCGATGGTCCCACGAAAAGAAAGTCATCAAGATAATGAACCATCGAATTCCGCCCAGCGCGCCGGCACACCACCCAGTGTAAAAAGGAAGCAAACAACTCGAAATAAAAACAGGAAATGGAGCAGCCCATCGGAAGACAACGATCATAATAATACTGGCCACGAAACTCACAACCGAGTAAATGGTAGCAGTCAGGCCTAATCGGCAATAGCCGAAAAGCTGACTCTACGTCAACCTTGGCAAGCAAGCAGCCCGGCCCCGCATCCCTAACGAGTTGCAAAGCATCATCAAACGAGGAATACCGTACCCGGCAACCCTCCCTGCCAATACCATCGTTGACCGAAAACCCCGCCGGATAAGACAGATGGTGTATTAAACGGAACCTGCCTTCCTCCTTCTTGGGCACTACCCCCAAAGGAGAAACCCGAAGGTTAGGAAACGGAAGCTCCGCAAATGGACCCACCATCCGCCCAAGCCGAACTTCGCCTTCCAACTTGGCCGCCACTACTTCCGCGTGTTGCCCAGCTGAAACCAAATTCCGGGAAAATTGCGGAAAATCAGAACAATCGTGCGGTATATAAAAACCCTCCTGAAAACCCTCCAGCAACAATAACGCACCCCGCCTATTGGGGTACAGCTCTAGCCAAGGAAGCAGGGCCCCCACGGTCACTGGCGTAATCCCTCCTACCAAACTGCCCGCGCCCGAGAGGCCTGAAGGTCGAACCCTGTCCCTTCTTAAAACACCGGAACGCCGGGTGGGGGCCCCCACAGAGAGAACATTCATGCCTGAACTTACAATTAGCGGACCACCGGCAGGTAGACTCATTAAAGAGCCAACACCACCCCCTTCCAGCCCCCGACTGCACTCCCGGGGCCCTAGGTGCAGCGGGCCCTGGAAAGGGAGACACCACCGGCCGGTTAGGAGTCATGAGAAGAAGCCACAAATTCGTGTCCTGGACATCAAACCTGAGCCCCGGACGCACCGCCATCTTTTGACGGAACTGTTGGTCATAACGAAACCAGCACTGTCCCCCGTAAATCTTATACGCCCCCCAAATTAGATCGATATACGCAAATAATGAAACGCTGCGCTCCGGGAACCGCTCGCACAAGATGGCACCATAAGCCAAAAAACCCTGCAACCAATTTCCGAAAGTGGGAGGAAGCGTTTTCTTTAACTTCTCCCTCTCCTTTTCGTCCATGAACGAGTCCGGCCGCTTCGGACGGTCCACCGTCTCCCTATCCACCGAAAGCAGCGTAAGCACATCCACATATTCGTTTTTCCAAATCTTCTCCCGCAACTCCGAAGTGACCTGCAAACCCATTGGGGACAGCTCGCAGGACCCATAAGAGATGCCCGCACCCTCCACGGGAGATACCCCACACAACACAGGTCCAGCCATACCCACCGCACCAGGGGCCAACACTACGCCAGCCCCGGCATTCCCCTGTTGACCCAACATTGAAGCCAAAACGGGCGCAGGCGCCGCCCCAGACACGCAAGCGGGCGCAGTAACCCCAACAGGAGCAGAGCCCGGCGCGACTAACGCTGCAGGTACCGTACCCCCAGGAGCGACGTGTTCCACCATGGTCGGCGCCGCGCTCACCTTAGCTGACGCATCTGACCTATCCTGCCAGCGCCGAAGCTCAGCAACCAGGGTTTCTATCAACCCCGTCGTCCCACCCTGAGCCGCAGCGGATGCATTAACCCCAAAACTGCCGAGCGATCTAAGTGCAGCACCCCCACAATCTGACTCACGTGCAGCCATCAATGATGATCCTCCAGAAGCCATATGAACCGCAGCCAAAGGTGAGCCCAGCGCTGGACGCCCAGGAAGAGCACCTCCACTGGTAACCGGTATTCTTATCTGACCTCCAACTCCAGCCTCAGCGACGCTCCTCGGCCGAGATAGTTGAAAACGATCGCTCCCAATCCGAAGGCTGCCCTCCGTTGTCTCCTGTGCCGGCACCGTCATGTCCCCAGTCACCGGGTCTCCCCTCGTAGCCGCCGCTGTAATACGCCCCCTCCGCTCCTGTGCAGCCAGATGGGCGCCGCCATCTTGTGGGCGGGCCGAAAGCACAGCTCGTGACGCTGCTTTCCTGCGACTAGTGGGCGGGGGCCTGGAGGCAGCCGCCGCCGCCCTTGTCACTCTCCCCCTGGCTGCCGGAAGTGCCTGCTCGCTGCGCGGGCTCCTAGAACGCGGCATCCGCCGGCCATTCTGCCTTGCACGAGGGGGGGCGGACCTCCGAACCCCCCCAGCCCGACCTTCGCCTACCCCGCGATCCAGGCCTTCAACAACGGCACCTAAATTGGGAGACAACATTGCAGGCGCACTCATCATGCTCACCCTCCTCGCACCGGACCGCAAATCCCTGGGTGGCGTGTCCATCACCACCGACTCCTCAGATGATTGGGGACCGGCCACATCTCCTTCACCCCCGCCGCTCAACCTGGCTCCTCGTGACCTCGGAGGACTCGGGCTGAGCCGACTCGGAGGCGGGAACGCCGTTCTCTTCGCCACTGGCGAGGCTCCTCACTCGACCCGCTTGCCTGCTCATCAGGAGTAGCTAAGGCCTCCGCCAGTAACTCCTGTAACGATGCTCCCCTAGCTGCAGCGTGCTCCCTCAACTGCTCCAGCAGCCCTTCCAGCGATGAAGCAGCCATCCCAGCCATTCTCCTTATCTCTCTTTTCTTATTCACCAGGACACCTGAAAAGACACCAGAAAACCTAGTCTCACCTAGCTGCACTTCTCACGTTGGCAGGAACAAGAGGAAGAACCCTGCACCCATCACCAGCATATATAGTCCAGGTAAGCAACACTGTTGCAACCACTCCACCAATAACACCATAGCTTTCCTTGACTGACAGGCCCATGCACCCATCCAGCCTCCCCCCCCTCCTGAGGGGCCCCAGGGATTCTATACCCTTCTAGATTCTCCCTTAACCTACAGGCCCAGGCCATCAGTCATGTCCCCCTTCCTGAAGGTCCAGGGGGTTCTTATCATTTGATGTTTGGAGCCATTCTGGGCGTTTTCCCACTGAAAGGCAAACCATGGCTGATTCGCTGGAGCCAAGCAGATACAGAAAAACGCATCTTTTAAATCAAATGTAGAATTCTGTGTTGCCGGGTATCAGAGCTAGGAGATTACACTCAATTGGGTCAAATCCGTATAAAGTCACTGTGGCAGAATTAATGACCTCCTGAGAGAACAATAAGGAACAATAAAGTTATTTTTAAAAAAGGTTAGTGGTCAACAGGCAATATAACAATTTCATATAATTTCCCCTACAGATTGATCACTAAATCACAATACGTTGAGGCATTAACCCTTTCGCTGCTGAGGCATTTCCCGCGTTTGTGCTGAGGTCATTTTTACCGGTTTTGCTCATCCTGTTCAAATGCGTTTTGAAGGCTTATTTTAGTATATGACCCAGACATATTATTTATCGTTCTTTCTGTCAGACTCGGCAGATTCATAATATGTCATTATTATATATATACGTCTTGACCTGTCTGTATATTATAACAAAAAATGCAATAAAATATGAATTTTCAATAATTTACAACGTGTAAAGTGTTTTTTTTTCACATTTTAACATGCGAGCAATTGCGGTTATATTTTCTTTGGGGTGCGCTTGTTAAAAAAACTAGAGATGGGGTC
Organism: Leptobrachium leishanense; assembly: GCA_009667805.1. Classification (NCBI taxonomy): domain Eukaryota; kingdom Metazoa; phylum Chordata; class Amphibia; order Anura; family Megophryidae; genus Leptobrachium; species Leptobrachium leishanense. Next base: position 57,257,070 of record CM019067.1, read on the forward strand.
TCGTTACATTTTTTTTGGGGAAAATTACGTGATTTTTAACAAACGCACCGCATACAAAAATCGTTAGTGCAGCATCATTGTTCACATTATCATTGAAATGGGAACAATATTGCTGCATTAACGAACCAAAAAAAAGAAAAACAAACTTGTTTATTTTTTTTTTATAATTTTTTTTTAAAATATATATATATTTTTTTTAAAAACTTTTTTCATAGTCATGTTTGGTATTGTTGGAACGGCCCTACTCTGGCCGATCCAACAATATCAAACATTAACCCCTAACTGCCACGGATCGGGAGATAGGGGGTTCCAATGAACCCCCTATCTCCACCATTGGTGGCAGTTAGGGGTTAACTCCAGGACTGGCGTCATCGTGCTATGCACGATGACGCCAGTCCTCAGGGGGCATTCCCGGAAGCTTGGCCGACATCCAAGATGTCGGCCAGCTCCGGGAAAGGATCACAAACCGGCGCTTTTCGGCGCCGATTCGTGATCCGGCCCCCATGGGGTTAATTCCAGGTACCGTTAGGAAGGGCAGGCTGTGCCCTTCCAAACGGTGCCTGGATTAACTCCCTGCACCCCGGCGATCGGGAGGGAGAGAGGTCCGAAGGACCTCCCCCCCTCCCTTTCAGGCGCCTCCTCCGCACATGCGGGGGGTCGCCTGAATTAGATGTCATCGCGCTGCCGCGATGACATCTAATTGTGCCGGCAGCGGTTCTGGGTGCTGGGCTGACATCGAGGATGTCAGCCCACACCGGGGGGCACAGCGATCGGCCGGAACCCGGCCGATCGCTGGCCCCAAAGGGAGGACGCACTCAGCGCGTCCTCGGCAAGGAACGCTACCTGCGGGTGGACGCGCTGAGCGCATCCTCCGCAGCGAAGGGGTTAAAAAAATAAAATAGATTGATCGCTGCCTTGGAAGGAGGCCATGCTGTTGGTGGCATTCGGGACAGTCCTTACTAGGGATGAGCCGATCACCCCCGTGTTCGGATCGCATTCGAACCCGAACAATTTCAAAAGTTCGAGTTCGAACACGAACCGAACTCAATGCAAGTCAATGGGACTCAAAAGTTAGATATTTAGAGTGCCCTCCAAGAGGGCATATATGCTACATATTTGTCATAAAAGGTGTATGGGGGTCCAGGTAGTGCCCTGGGGGACAGGAAACAAGGACAAAAAGTTAAAAAAAAAACGTTTTTAAAGGGACAGTGAGTTTTCCATGAAATAAGGGTTAAAAATAAAAACGAAAAATTCCTTCAAATATCGTGCCTAGGAGGTCCCCATAACCTGTCCGTGAAGTGGCGGATTTGTAGGATGTATAGAAATATCGCCATCAGAGACCCACACACGACACCTAGCCACCCTTAAGGGGTTAAAATGCACAGGGACTGGCTACTATCCTGTTGGATGAGGGAATGTATTATATGTATAAAGCAAGGTATATATGACAATGGATAGTCAGAGACTCTAGGGACTCCGCTTGTACGCTTTATGATAGACATTTTCACGTTGTGTTGTGTTACTAATGCAGAAGCAGCAAGCCCTTCCACCACGCTTGCACCAAAATTATAGATCTAACACAATAATAATTGTATGCTCACATAGGCCCTTCGGGAGAGGTACATGACATACAAATACTGGAATATTACGTTTAAATCTAAGGAGTGTGATAAAGATTTTATTAAGCCTTTGATGACAAATGACGTAACATCTACGTCATTAATGATTGGCTTTACAGAGCCCTGGTTCTTAAGGGGTTAAACAGCATATCAGAGGAACATGTAGTAGAAATGAACACATCTTAGAATTCAGAAGAACAGTGTTCATATATGTGCAGGAGCCACATCCAGTCTGCAGGCAATGTATCAAATTCATGAGACCAGACTAATTAGAAGTACATGTTATTTCCAAACACTAATTAACACCTGTTGTTTACGCCGTTTGAGAGCCCTACTGCGAGCACATGTCATTTAGGGGTGAGAATCTTTGCACCTAGACATTAGGCAGACTGTAAAGCAGGCTTTCCTTGTAAGCTAGAAAATCCACATCACCCATTGCAGCATTTTAAAGATGAAACACAGGCGGCGCAAAAAGTCCTATGCAAGCCTCATACATACTATGCCAGGGGTCTCAAACTCACGGCCCCCCAACATGATTTGGACTACAAGTCCCAGGATGATTTCAATGCAATACATGGCGAGGGAATCCTGGGTGTTGTAGTTCAAACACATCAGGGGCACCAGAATTTGAGAGCCCTGCTGCAAGCACATGTCATTTAGAGGTGAGAATCTTTGCACCTAGACATTAGGCAGACTGTAAAGCATGCTTTCCTTGTAAACTAGAAAATCCACATCACCCATTGCAGCATTTTAAAGATGAAACACACAGGTGGCGCAAAAAATCCTATGCAAGCCTCATGCACTCTAAGCACATATAATTTTGAGGTGTGAAAGTTTCAGAAAAATGTACACGTGTGCAAATATTTTAAATAAAGCCAGAATAATTTTATGACTGTCACATTTGTCTGACAAACAGATAATACATTATGCTGCAGCATGTGTTGACATATGTTGGTAGATGTATGTAATGTGTGTTATGTGTATGTAACATGTTTATGATATTATATATACTGCTTCTTGACGACGTACACAGTCCGTCCATTGCTAATCATCGCCCACATGCGTGCCTTCTTGCCCTGGGTAGTTTTTTAATTCAATATCTAATAAACCGTTGCTTATAATATACTGCAGTAAAGAGTCTCTTTATTTCTAGTTTTTTTTTGTATTTTTTAAGCATTTTTTATACTTTTTCAAAAAAAAAATTTTTTAGAACTCGAACCGTTCACGCCAAAAAGTTTGAAGTTCATGAACTTTCGAACTGCCAATGTTCGAGTCGAACTCCGAACTGATCGAATCGAACAGCTCATCCCTAGTCCTTACTACCAGGGCCAGATTAAGCATGTACCTACAGGCAGAGTAAGCATGTACCTACAGAAGCTTGCCACAAGGGGGTGACTTGCTGTGTGTGTAAAAATGAAAATATTTTACAGTGGTCTAAACAAGTGCAAATTGTATCTCTGGAGCCCTAAGGGCTAGAGGGACATATGAGGTATCACTGGAAAGGACAGATTGATATTTTATTTTTACATAAATCTAACAATTTTATTTTTTGCTTTTTTTTTCTAACGCAGCACTTATTCGGTTTACAATTATAAAGTGAACAGTGATGGAGGGCTAACTCACCTTCTCATTTCCTACACTGCCAGCAAGTGTTGATAATGCGATGCATTTGTTTCATCGACCACCTAGACCATGACGCTGCAGTGAGGAGAAACGGGACTTTGGAACCTGCATCTCTGAATTGTACAGCGCACAAGGTTAAGTGAGCTGTCATTGGAAAGGTCAGAGTCTGGTCTTTATAATGATACCAAACATGATCATGTAATATGTACAAATAAAAAAAATTAAAAAAGAGGACATGCAAAATTTATTTTTTTGTTTTACGGCAGACGCAATATATGCTTTTACATATAAAAAAAACAATGTCACTGCACTAACTCAACTAAGACAAAAGATGCTGTCTCTTCTTTAGATCTGAACGCAGAGAGAAATTTATTTTCGGTTCTTAATTTTTTTTTTAAATTAGTATGCCACAAAACGAAAATTTAACCCTTTCACTGCTGAGCCATTTCACCCCTGTGTGCTGAGCTCATTGTTACCACTTTTGCTCATCATGTTTAAATGCGATTTTTCGGCAGACACGACAGATTCATAATATATCATTATTATATGTATAGGTCATGCCCTGCTTGAATATTGTAACAAAAAATGCAATAAAATTCGAATTTTCGATCATCTACAGCGTGTAAAGTGTTTTTTTTTTTTCACATTTTATCATCCGAGCCTTTGCGGTTATATTTTCTATGGGGTGCGCTTGTTAAATTAGAAATGGGGACTCGCTACATTTTGGGGGGGGGGAAATTACATGATTTTTAGCAAACCCCCCATAGAAAAAAATCGTTGGTGCAGCATGATTGTTCACATTATAATTGAAATGGGAACAATATTGCTGCATTAATAAAAATAACACACAAAAAAACCCATGATTTTATTTTCTTTTATTTTTGTCTTAATTTCAACAGGGTCATGTTTAGTATCATTGGAAAGGCCACGCTCTGGCCTTTCGAATGACAGCAAACATGACCCGCTAGCTACCACCATTCGAGAGATAAGGGAGTTCAAAGAACCCCCTATCTCCACCATGGGATTTCCTTGGATTCCCTGGCTAACTGACATCATAGCGCCATGCGCAATGACGTCAGATGATGAGGGGGGACCCGGAGGTGGAGCTGCCATCTAAGAAGGCGGCCCCCACCGGAACTAGGCCGCGATCCGGCGCCGAATGGCACCAGATCGCAGTCCAGCACCTCAGGGGTTAAAGACAGGCATCGCTTCAAAGGGCAGATACTGCCCTTTGAAGCGATGCCTGTCTTGAACTAACTCCTTCTGATCGGGAGCGAGAGGGATCCAAAAGGACCCCCCCCTCAGCGATCTCCTGGCTTTGCTGGGTGTTCACCTGAAAATGATGTCATCGCGTCCGACGGGAGGGTCCATTAAAGCAGCATCTGACTTCTAGGAAGTCAGAATGCCGCGGGACCCTGGAGGAGAGAGGTGAGTATCGCCAGAGACTCCCGCCGAGCGGATGACGTGTGGGGAACGTCCTCTGCATTCAGCAGGAGTCTATGAGGACGTTTCCCACATGTCATCCGCAGTGAAGGGGTTAAAAAGTAATTTTAGCATATGTTTTTTTGTTTTGGGGGGGTGCCCCACATTTCTGTGTCTACAGGCTCCTGAGTTGCCAATCCGACCCTGCTTACTACTATACTTTATTTAAATGCCAAATTGGTCTCTCAGGCCGATTGTATGTTGATTTTTCTTTAAAAAAAAAAAAAAAAGAATTGCCATTTTAGAAAGAAAAAGAATGAGAAGTCAATGTGTGCGAGTAATCCTGTATCCAATGATGACTTCGAGTACCTTACATTTGCATTTCATGTGCATTACCCATGTGAATTAAATTTAGCTGTATTTCCTTCAGAGTGGCTCCTCTTTTCCCTTTTAGATTGTAAGCTCAAGGGAGCAGGCTCCTCTTTTCCCTTTAAGGCTAGGGTCAGACGAATCCTTTTTTCACGGACTGTGCGTCCGTGTGTACAGACGCACTTTTTGACGGAAGACGCAGTAGCGGTCACACGGTGCGCAATAACGGCCGTGATTTTTGACGGAGCTATAAAAAAATGGACATGATGTTGGCCGGACATGTGCGCGTCTGACGTCTCCTAATCACGTACACACGCCGCTATGCCGACGCAGCGCACTCTGTACATCAGTACTAGCGGTTCGACGTTCTTGCTAACCTGCGTCCTTTTGCTGCTTGCGTTGTGCAACCGCACTTCCGTGTGGTCGTACTTCGTGTGTGGGCCTTCGTTGGACGTTATTTGCTGCTACCACGGACGTATTAAAGTGCTGCTAAACGCATTGCGTTCGTCTGACCCCAGCCATAGATTGTAAGCTCAAGGGAAGAGGCCCCTCTTTCCCCTCTTAGAGTGTAAGCTCACGGGAGCAGGCTCACCTTTCCCCTCTTATATTGTAAATTCACGGGAAGAGGTCCCTCTTGGATTGTAAGCTCACGGGAACAGACCCCTCTTGGATTGTAAGCTCACGGGAGCAGGCTCAAGGTGGTGGTGCTGGTGGGGTGCCCAATTGGAGGGACGTTAATACTTTACCTTGTTCCAGCGCCATGCTCACATGTCCCCAGTTCTCAGGCTTGAATGCAGCACCACGCCTGTTCCGGCTCCCCAGCCTCTCCTGGCACCACAGGCGGCACTCTGAGCCTCCCCTGCAGCAAGTGCCGGGGAGGAAGGTCTGGTGGTGACTCAGGGCAGGGGTGATGGCCAAGGGAGAGGTGCTTTGTGCGATGGCGATGTCGATCCAATGTCGAGCCGTTGGAGAGGCGGGCACAAAGCCGGCGGTTTGTTTCTATTATGCATGCTGTGAGCTGGGAAACAGGTAGCGGGTGCAATTGCTCTCTGGGGTGAGCACTCTTGAAAGGTTCAGAGACCAGACCAGTGACTTTTCTTCAAACGGGGGTACATTTATTTCAGCAACCCACAGGTTATACACCACACTGTATATTGCTCAAAATAAACAGTTCAAAAGCAAAGAAAATTCCTAGCCGTGTCCCGGCACTAACTAAACATACAATAGCCCTGACTAACAACCTTTGCAAACCTAGTGTTTGTCAGGCTTCAGCAAACTAGCATGACCAACCTTGTGCTCCAGCAGATAGAGACCGTCTGCTCCCCAGACTCCAGAGCGATGTCTGTTTGCCTCACCTGCACTAAATTGCCACTGAGGCAAAGTACAAAACCAGGTGCTTAGAGGTTCCGGAAGGTGTAAGAGAGAAATCTGGGTGACCCATAAACCCCGGACAGGACCTTTCCTTGCTCGCTACATGATGCCCTGTTACATACCCTCCCCCCTTGTTTCAACCCCCCTGGGTGGAACACTGTCAGCTACACAAGCGTAGACTCTGGACAGAGCATCTACATTGGCCATTTTTTTACCCGGGCGATGCTTCACAGTGAAGCTGTAGTCCTGCAATGCCAGAAACCAACGGTTCACACGTCTATTGGTCTCCTTTTTTAGAGCCATCCATTTGAGGGGAGCATGGTCAGTCACCAGATCAAACTGGCGCCCTAATAAATAATATCTTAAGGCATCCAATGCCCATTTAATAGCCAAACCCTCCTTCTCAATCACTGCATATTTCTGTTCATGATCGTTTAGTTTTCTGCTTAAGTACACTACAGGGTGTTCCTCACCATTATGTACCTGTGACAAAACTGCCCCTAGACCAACATCAGATGCATCAGTTTGGACTACAAAGTCCTTGGAAAAATCAGGGGAGTAGAGGATTGGCTGTGCACAAAGAGCCCTCTTCAGGACCTGGAAAGATTCCTCAGCTTCTGGGGACCATTTGACCATTAAATTCTTCCCTTTGGTAAGGTCTGTCAACGGGGCTGCAAGAGTTGCAATGTTTGGGATAAACCTCCCGTAGTATCCCGTTATCCCAAGGAAAGCTCTGACTTGTTTTTTACTGGTAGGACGTGGCCACTCCTGAATGGCTTCTACTTTGTTTAGCTGGGGTTTTATGACTCCACGCCCAATCGTGTAACCTAAATATTTGGCTTCCTCTAACCCCAGGGCACATTTTTTTGGATTAGCAGTGATACCTGCTCTATGGAGAGTTTCCAAGACAGCTTGGACTCGAGGCAAATGAGATTCCCAGTCAGTGCTATGTACTACGATGTCATCCAAGTATGCTGCTGGGGTCTCAAAAGTTTGTCCATAGCTCTCTGAAATGTAGCAGGTGCATTTTGTAATCCAAAAGGCATCTTTTTATATTGAAACGAACCCTCAGGGGTTACGAAGGCCGTCTTCTCCTTGGCACCTTCTGTCAGGGGAATCTGCCAATATCCTTTGGTCAAGTCCAAAGTTGTCAAATAACGAGCTGTGCCCAGTCGGTCTATAAGTTCGTCTACCCGGGGCATAGGATAAGTGTCAAACTTGGTCACTGAATTGAGCTTCCTAAAATCATTGCAAAACCTCCAACTCCCATCTGGCTTTGGGACTAGGACAATGGGACTGGACAAGTCACTACTGGACTCTTCAATGATGTCTAGCTCAAACATTTTCTTCACCTCCCTACTAATGTCTTTCCTCAGGAATACGGTAAGGTTTAAGTTTAACCCGTGCCCCTGGTTCAGTAACAATGTCATGTTGTGTTACCGACGTCTGACCAGGCATCTCTGAAAATTTTTCTCGGTTTTTTATTAAAACCTCTCTGACTTCCTGCTTTTGTGACTTAGACAGCGACTCAGCAATTTTTACTTCAGGGACCTGAGGGTGTTCAGTATCCAGCTGGTGGGTTATTGGGATGAACCCAGCAGCTAGCGATACGCTAGCCGCATTGGCTCCAAGATGTCGCATGGGAATATTAAGGTAATTCCAAAACCTTCTCTAAATCATGTTACAGGAAGCAGCAGCGGTTTAAAATAAAAATAAATTTATTAATACATAAAATATATTACCAGAACGCGTTTCGCTCCTCAGAGCTTCTTCAGCTGGTATCACTGGTCTTATGTCTGCTGCTTCCTTATATACTATTAGACTGTCCCATTTAATCTTTCACAGTTCACAATAACAATCATTGAAACAATTAACACAATTTAAAAACCAATTAAAAACACTTGGAACAGTGGAATTACCTTAATATTCCCATGCGACATCTTGGAGCCAATGCGGCTCATTGACATGTGAGTGTAACCATATATGAGTACCAACTTTACCATTACATTTAAACGATATTGCACTAGGTAGTGTGTTGGTATTTTTTCTGATCCACTGCAGGGGAAAGCGATTGAAGAACCTTGTTGCGGGTATATGGGCACCTGAATATCCTTTGAAGACCCATAATTGTTATCCATCCTAGAGCCAAGGTTAGGCTCAACAGAATGTGAGTAGGTCTACAACCGCTTTGCTTTCCTTTTATGGTGAATCGACATACTGCGCTATCTTGCCTCCTCTTCTTTGCAGCAACTTCTTCTCATCTGGAATAGGAGTTTCTTCTGAACGGATTAGAAGACGTTTATTGGACATGTGTAATGATTGACCGTACATCCAGTTCGCTGGCGCTCCATTGACTATCCACAATATATGTTTTCAGGTTTTTAGGAGAACCCCCACATTCAATGTGTAGCGTGTACGTTTAATCCTTCTTCCTGAAGGCGCTTCACTGTTTCTTTCTTTTATTATTCTATTGTTTATGGTAAATCTCCTATAAGTGATTATAGCAGCCCAGGAACATGTCTTTACATCAGTATAGAAATCAAGTTGGTTCTAATGTAGAAGACTACTTTGGTAATGGCCCCTCCATATTAAGGGAAACTATTGACTACAAGAACATCAGAGAACCTTTGATAGAATTGGAAAGGAATTTAATAAAGGAAGTGAAAGTAAAGTTGGAAATAGCCACTCTGGAAAAATATAAAAAAGAAGGGATTACACCTAGAGGTCTTAGATTTCAAAAAACCCCTACTTCAGAAAAAGATGATGAGGATTTTATTATAGGTTGGGATACACTGTTGGAGAGTTTTGCAATCAGTATGATGGATTATATTATAATAAAGAAAAAGGAAAATTACCTAAAATCAATCTAGAGATTGAAAAACTCACCAATATGATTGAGAATGAAAAAATTAATGAAGAAAGGATAGGAATTTTTAAAAATCTTGAAGAAAAACTCCTAAAACTAGAAAGAGACATACTTTCTACTAAAAAAAGAAGTATGAAAGAGATGTGGATGATTATAAAAAAGGAAATGTACATAAAAAATATGAGATGGGTAATGCCCGGGAAGGGTTTAAACCATATCAGAAAGACTATGTTCAACAACCCAGGCAAAGAACATGGGATAATAGATCATGGATACCATCCTCTAATAGATCAAGATTCCAGAATGATAATAATAGATATAATTCACACAATGGAAATCATTATGATTCTAATTCGTATTCTAGACCCAGAAGACAGTGGGTGGATAATAGAGCTAGACCACCATGGAGAAATAATGGGGATACAAGGGGGCTACCTCATGAGTCAACACAGAACCCCAATTATGTTCCATTGGGGGAAAACTCTAGACGTCATACAGAATACAGTAATTCTGATAATGATAAAGAAAGGGTCACCTATAAACATAAGACAACAAATAGAGAAGACCCTATCCCTTTAAAGAACAGATTTCATGCCCTGGCAGACTATCAAGACGATCAGGTTTTTTTATGGGATCGACCAGGAGAGAGGGAAAGGAACAGAGACCCCAGAGACCCCAGAGACACGGATACAAGATTAAGAGAAGGGGACAGGAAAAGAAGATGGGAAAGATCAGAAGGGGAACTAGAGCAGGAAGATTGGTCCAACAGAGAAAAAAGAGAAAGAAGATAAATACAGAGGGTATCTTTAACCTTAGTGAGAAGATTTTAACATCAACAGAGATAAAGGTGTTACAAAAAGGCTTAAAATTTGCACCAACTAATAGGATCAATAAATTTGATGTATTTGTCAATTTACAAAAATTTAAAAGAAATTTATGTTTAAAAAAATTCTTCCTTAAAACTCCCCTAGAGAGGAATATTGTTCCCAATGATCAGTATGTACATACTACTCTTAAGCCCAATTCCACTTTTTTCCCACGTAACCATATTTCAGATGAAATGAAAATGTTTGAAATGTTGGTAATGACAGATTTGGAGAAAAATACAAAAAATAAGAAAATGAAATTCAATTTGTCTAAAGAAGAAAATACAGCTATCAGGGATCTAGAGCGAGATGAATCAATTGTGATAAAGCCAGCTGATAAAGGGGGGGGTTAGTTATCCTAAAGAAGGACAACTATGTGACAGAGGTAATGAAGATTCTCAATGACGGGGTCACGTATAAAAAGATTAAGGAAAATCCGATTGATTCAATCAAAAGATCCTTGAAAGTTTATCTTGACAAAGGGAAAGAAGTAGGAATATTGCTGGAAAAGGAATATCAATACCTTCAGAATGTTTACCCTAAGACACCTTCATTTTATATACTTCCAAAAATCCACAAAAACCCAATAGAACCTCCAGGATGCCCTATAGTAGCTGGGATTAACTCCATTACGAGTAATTTGTCCCAATATGTGGACAAAATTCTACAGCCTGTAGTTAAAACGATGGTGTCCTATACAAAAGATACTATGGATATGCTTCAGACACTAAGAGAAGTCAACTGGGAAGTTGATTGTTTTTTAGTGGTCTGCGACGTAAATGCACTTTATAGTAATATTCCGCATATCAAAGGAGTAGAAATAGTAAAAGAACAATTAAATTTGTCAAGGGATCTAAGTGATGAACAAGTCGACTTTGTTATGGAGGGCATTCAGTTTATACTGGATAATAATTATTTTCAATTTGATGAGAAATTTTACCTTCAGACTAGAGGGACCGCCATGGGCACTCGATTCGCGCCCAGTTACGCAAACCTATATATGGCAGGTTGGGAAACCAACTTTGTCTACGGTTCGCGTCACTGGGCGCAAGGAAGAGTGCCCGTATATAAAAGGTATATTGATGATCTGTTTTTTGTATGGAGAGGAGAGGAGAGAGACCTTATAGCATTCTTAGACCAGCTAGATAGCCCAGATTGGGGGATTAAACTCGATAAGAAATGGAGTAGAGATGCAATAGCATTTCTCGATTTGGAGATCTATATAAAAGAAAACAAGTTACACACTAAGACCTTTTTTAAGGATGTTGATGTTAATACTTACATTGACAGAACAAGTTGCCATAATAACATCTGGCTAAAGGGAATCCCAAAGGGTCAATTAACAAGACTAAGGAGGAACTGCACAGAAGTTAGCATATTCGAAGAACAGGCAGAATCCCTCAAGGCTGATTTTACAGAAAAAGGATATAATAAAGAAGAATTAGAGGATCTTATAAAAGAATTGAAGGAGGTAGATCAGGAAAGCCTTATAATATACAAAAAACAGAAAGATGTCACGAAAGAAGTCCCTTTTATTTGCGAATTTAATAATGATGATCAATTAATTAAAAGAATATTTAAGAAACATTGACACATCCTAAAAAAAGATAAAGATCTTGATAAAATATTGGGGGAAAAACCAAGGATATTGTTAAGAGGAGCAAAAAATATCAAGACAAAATTGGTGAGGAGTAAATTTGAGGGAAAAAGAGAAATTCCCAACCATTTTAATCTAAGAGAGGGATTTTATCAATGTGGCCAATGTCTCGCCTATAGGTCAACGGGTAATGCCAAGGCCTTTTTAGAAAATTATTATAATAAGAAAACTGATAAAGAGGTGAGGATTAAGGGTATTTTAACTTGCTGCACAAAAAACGTCATATATTTATTAGAATGCCCATGTGGATTACAGTATATAGGACGAACTAGCCGTGCCCTTAATGTAAGGATGTCCGAACATGTGAGGAATATAAAAAATCAATATGAAAAACATTCGGTACCTTATCACTTTAAACACGTACATAATAGCTGCCCAAAGGGTCTGAAATTTAGAGCCATCAAAAGGGTTAGATCCATTAACAAGGGCATGAGTGAGACCACCGTTCTAGGGAGGGAAGAGATGAAATCCTTATTTGAATTGGGAACTATGGCTCCCAATGGTCTCAATAATGATTTTGAGTTGGTTCATTTCCTTTAATTACACACTGCCACTTTATCTATTAATATAGACGATTAAGATATTGACAACCCTATGGTCCTTATAGTGTTTTTAGCCTATTTTTTGAATGGTCATTATAAATAATATATATTACTAGGCACCTTAGTTTACTAGTATAAAAACAGTTTTAGTGGGGATTTATATTTAAGCCTACCCAGTGAATATAGCACATTTGTCACTTTAAACGTAATTTTATAAAAAAACACTTTAATAACATCCTACAGGTATATTTGTCACTTAGCACTTAAATATCCTAATATACGTAATATTATGCGTATCGTTATTTGTCACTTAGCACTTAATATGGTTTTAAATAATGTACATTTTAGCCAATATGGCTTTACCTATACATTATGTGTGTAGATCACATAGTGATTATGATTAACCAATCATGGCTATGTGGGAAAAAGAATACTAGCACCTTAGTTTATATAGTTACTAAAAATAGTTTTGGTGGGGATTTATATTTAAGCTTACCCAATGAATATAGTACAATTTGTCACTTTATAAAAATAGCACTTTAATAACATCTTATAGGTAAATTTGCCACTTAGCACCCAAATATGCTAATATATGTAATATTATGCTTATTGTTATTTGTTATTGTCACTTAGCGCTCTAATATGCTTTTAAAATAACACTTTAGCCAATATGGCCTTACTTATGCAGATTGTGTGTAGATCACATAGTGATCACGATTTTATAGAAGCTTAGTCACTTTAATCTTGCACTGGTGATTTTAGGATATATATGTATAGAGCCCTTATACCTCCCAGCCATAGGAGTAGTGATTTCACTCCATTCCATATATTGGGGCGTTATATGAACTGATGCGGCTGAGATAATGTTGCTATCACCTTTTAGATAGCGTTAGGTACCATTGGTGGCGACATGTAGACTGATGCGAAGTATATGCACCGGCCTGTATACGCAATAGACAATGCGCGTAGGATGTCTAATACAAGTTGCACAAGGTTATTCACCAGATTTAATTTTGGCCCCCAGCGATGTGATCCGCTTGATTTATAGTGGTAAATTCCATCTGAAAGTGTTAGTAGTACGGGGGCGATATACATGCCGATGCGGGGCTCCATTAGTTTGTTACTTATGCGCATTAGATGTTATGCGCAAGATGCGCAGTTAGAGCTGCGCACATATGAAGCCATTTGATACGTTGGATACTTGCGCATGCGCAGTGATGTGCGCCCTGCTGTTAAAACGCCATATGGTGAAAAAGATAATTCTCCCATCTAATTAAGGTTAATAACCTAGCGTTCCACCCCTAGAGGCACCATAGAAGCACAGGCATTAATGAGATTGACAGATAAAAGGTTACTTGTGATCCCAATTGTTTTTAATTTGTTCCAAGTGTTTTTAATTGGTTTTTAAATTGTGTTAATTGTTTCAATGATTGTTATTCGATGTGAACTGTGAATGATTAAATGGGACAGTCTAATAGTATATAAGGAAGCAGCAGACATAAGACCAGTGATACCAGCTGAAGAAGCTCTGAGGAGCGAAACGTGTTCTGGTAATATATTTTATGTATTAATAAATTTATTTTTATTTTAAACCGCTGCTGCTTCCTGTAACGTGATTTAGAGAAGGTTTTGGAATTACCTTAATATTCCCATGCGACATCTTGGAGCCAATGCGGCTCATTGACATGTGAGTGTAACCATATATGAGTACCAACTTTACCAATACATTTAAACGATATTGCACTAGGTAGTGTGTTGGTATTTTTTCTGATCCACTGCAGGGGAAAGCGATTGAAGAACCTTGTTGCGGGTATATGGGCACCTGAATATCCTTTGAAGACCCATAATTGTTATCCATCCTAGAGCCAAGGTTAGGCTCAACAGAATGTGAGTAGGTCTACAACCGCTTTGCTTTCCTTTTATGGTGAATCGACATACTGCGCTATCTTGCCTCCTCTTCTTTGCAGCAACTTCTTCTCATCTGGAATAGGAGTTTCTTCTGAACGGATTAGAAGACGTTTATTGGACATGTGTAATGATTGACCGTACATCCAGTTCGCTGGCGCTCCATTGACTATCCACAACACACGATATAGCATGTCATCATTACTAATGAAGTAAGGAAAAGAGAGCCTATTCCCTGGGTCAACAGGTTCCCCATTGATCCTCATAACATTTTCCCAGGCCCTCACAAGAGTAGGATCCTTCCTCTGCTCACTACCAAAGTTCTCTCTATGAGTGTTAAGATCTGCAAACTCTAGAGTAGCTTCAGTTTCAACAGAGGGCGGTCTATCCTCATTGGCTATAGGGCCTTCAGACTCTTCCAATTCTCCTGCCAAAACAGAAGGGAAAGTCTGGGGACCCCCAAGAGGGATCCTCTGAATACAACTGCTCTGCAGCATCCATGTATTCAGATTCAGTCTCTGGTTTAGAAACTGTGGCACAGTCTGGGTGTTCCCAGAGTTCCCAAAATTCAGGAAAGTCTCTCCCTATAATTACATCATGCACCAAATGAGGCACAACCCCAACCAAGTGCCTCAGATCACCCCGTGCGGTTCCAAACTTCACAGCTACTATAGGATACTCCCGAGTATCACCATGTACACACACACTACAGCAACCTTTTTAGCCCGGAAGTTCACAGAGTCTATCAATTCAGCCTTAATAAGGGTTACTAAACTTCCAGAGTCCAGCAAAGCTGTAACATGCTTATCATTCACAGTTATTGCACACATGTGTTTTCCCTTTACTGGCACCGCTTGTGCATGAAACCGTGGAAAACAAAGACTGCCGTCTTTCCTTGAAAGACAAGTCACACTGCATAGGCTCATCAGTTAATGGACAGTTCGCAGCTAAATGCCCAAGTTCCTGGCACCGAAAACATCTTACATTCCTCAGGTTTGGTCTGCTGACGGGCACTGGTGTTCCCGCTTTGGAATGCCAACCTCCCCGGTTTAAATCAGCAGTTTTTCCCTCTGCCTCCTTGCCACGCTCACCACCCACTTTCCCTGGAACAGTCTTACCGATTGCCGAGGGAGGCCTTGGTTTTGGGCGGAAAGTCCATGGGCTCACCGGGGAGGCGTTCAAATCCTCAGCTGCAAAGTACCTCTCAACAATCTCCACAAGCTGATCCACCGACTTGGGGTCCCCTTGGGTTACCCACTTTTGCAAGATGATCGGTAAGGATCTTAGGAAGCGATCCATGACTACCCGCTCAATGATCTGTGGCCCCGAGAGGGACTCCGGTTGCAGCCATTTTCGGACCAGGTGGATGAGGTCAAACATCTGTGACCGCGGTGACTTCCCAGCTTGGTAGGACCAGTTGTTAACACGCTGTGCTCGCACTGCCAAAGTATCTCCAGCTTGACCTTGTCATAATCCATGGCATCCACAGACTCCAAATCATAATATGCTTTCTGTGATTCACCGGTTAGCAAGGGCGCCACCAATCCTGCCCACCGTGTCTTAGGCCATGCTTCCCTCTCACCGGTTCTTTCAAATGTTAACAGGAAGGCCTCTGGATCATCCTCTGCTGTCTTCTTGGAAAGGAAGCGACTGACATGGATGGGTGAGGAGTTGCCAGAAGAATCTGCAGCTTGCAGGGGAGACCTCTGTGCCAGAGTCTGTACCACCTCCGTCAGAGTCTTGCGATCTCCTTCAGCAGCAACTGCAAGCTTTTCAAATAACATTTGTGTCTGTTCCTGTACAGCACTGATCTGCTGCTGCGTGTGCGTGTGCAGCACCTGAGTTTGCTTCTGCAGAGCATTTAACATGTCCCGCTGTGTAGCATTAGCCTATTGCTGTGCTGCATTAGCCAACACCAACTGTTTTAGAACATCCTCCATTTTTTTTTTTCTTTTTCACTTCAGTAACTGGCCTTTTAAATAGCAGGTTCTTGCGATCACTTGCCCAAAGTTCTCCACCATATGTGAGCTGGGAAACAGGTAGCGGGTGCAATTGCTCTCTGGGGTGAGCACTCTTGAAAGGTTCAGAGACCAGACCAGTGACTTTTCTTCAAACGGGGGTACATTTATTGCAGCAACCCACAGGTTATACACCACACTGTATATTGCTCAAAATAAACAGTTCAAAAGCAAAGAAAATTCCTAGCCGTGTCCCGGCACTAACTAAACATACAATAGCCCTGACTAACAACCTTTGCAAACCTAGTGTTTGTCAGGCTTCAGCAAACTAGCATGACCAACCTTGTGCTCCAGCAGATAGAGACCGTCTGCTCCCCAGACTCCAGAGCGATGTCTGTTTGCCTCACCTGCACTAAATTGCCACTGAGGCAAAGTGCAAAACCAGGTGCTTAGAGGTTCCGGAAGGTGTAAGAGAGAAATCTGGGTGACACATAAACCCCGGACAGGACTTTTCCTTGCTCTCTACATGATGCCCTGTTACAATGCGCATTGCGTCAGACGGCTCCGGACACAAACCATTTTATATATATAGATATATATTTATATGTAGCAGTAAACATAGGAGGAATAGAGGACCATGATACCCAGAACACTTTTGATAGTTTGGATTTTCTTATTCTATGTTACATGATGTGTTTGCTGTGCATTACTCCACATAGAAACTCATTAGTTTGAGCACAAATGACCAGTGAATACATTTTCAGTGGCTTCAATGCAAACCTGATTACTTAGAAAATAAGACATGCATTTCCAAGAAGAATTAATTTGGAAAAGGAACACAATATCTAAAATATTGCATTAATAGAATAAATATATATTCATGTGTTATAATAGCAGCAAATGTCAGATAACTGCTCATATACACAGTATGGGTAACTAACTATCATCTGAGCAAACTACATGGTGTCTTATGTAATAACAGAACAACAATTCTGTGCCTACGTGAGACGAGGCAGGGAGATGGTGACTACGTGTTCCACATCTTATTCCAAATGATCATAAGTTATTATGTTGCTTGAAAAGCCAAACATTCTGTTATCTGTTATCCAAGTTTCTTACTATTCTTCTGAGACCCAAATTTTGCTGTGCGACTCTTCCTATAGCTTTTGAGCTACGACAACCAGCTTTTGTCATGGACCCTCAGCATGTTCTGACTCCACATGCTGTATCTTTTCAAAGTGGTCCGACTTACAGATATTCTGTAGGAGGCTTCCGAATTTCCCCGTAGACTTTCATTGAGAGGATCGGACCTCTGACATCCCTGTTCAAATTTCAACGGTCACACTGAGCTCTGGCAACTGCTTCTATGACCGGCAACTTTAGGAGTTATTCAGAGAGGTCCAAAATGTCGCCGAAATGTAACCGGACGCTGAAATTCAGCGTATAGTGACATTTCAGGACCATTCAGCTATTCGGAGAGCAGACAGTTTGCCGAATTTTGGCAAACTGTGTGCATGTACGATGCCTGTTCGACGACAGTGAAATCCCACATAAAAGAGTTTATAGCTGCAGAGGACACTTACACATCCCAGAGGATCACTGATGCCATTGCCACCATTGATGAGGGTATGCTACAGCAAACATGGCAAGAAATCGAGTACCGTCTTGATGTGCTTCGTGCAACTAATGGTGCCTATATAGAGGTGTATTAAATGAGGCAAAAACCCTTAAATATATACGTCTCATTTTGTAATAATTTTCACTTATCTGTCTCTTCATTTGCCTTTGTAATAAATTTGAAATTGTAAAGAGACTTTATGGACACCCTGTATGTATATATATATATTAATTTTAAATATTTCTTGGCTTTTGAAGATAATCAGCATGCCGACTTTAATGGTCCCACAACAAGGAGACTGAATTATGCAAAGGGTCCACTGAGTCCCACTACTTTGGAGACCACACAAGGAGAGACTGCTTTCCTTTAATGCCTAACCAGCACTGGAAGCCTGCATGCATACCTCTTTGTGGATTCTTGTATGAAGCGCTGACTCTACTCTGAAGGTCCCACTGTAAGGAGGCCGAAGGATGCAAGGGGTCTTCTGAGTCCCACTACTGTGGAGACCAAACAAGGAGAGACTGCTTTCCTTTAATGCCTAACCTGTACTGGAAGCTTGTCTGTATTTCCTCTTTGGGGGATTCCTGTATCAAGGGTCTTTTTAGGGACCCTGAACAAGCATAAGGGTGTTTGGAGTATGATCTAGTAGGGAATACTCTGCTTTGAGGAAAGGTGGCCGCAGTAGGAAGGGGATTGTGGCTGTCCTGAAGCAATTTCCTTCTGCTAAAACATCATATTGTCCCAGACTCTGAAATGCCGAAAAATCCAAACGGCATAATGCTAGGATTCCCGATAATTCTGGATAAGGGATGCTCAGCCTGTACTACAACTCCATGGGAGTGAACTAACAAATGAAAGCCTTTTCAACAGAAAAACCCTGATCATGGGTGGAATATTGTTGTCTTGAAATCAAGTTGAAAAACGAGAGCCCAACAGATTTGGGCATGGTGACTATTCAATTTGTAACAACAGCCAGTTTAACCTTTAATGAAATTTGAAATGAAGGGACGGAAAATAGCTTGTTCAGTATTATCTTTTTTTGTTCTTATCATTAAGAGTAAGTGTGAAGTGGACATAAAAAGGGATGACAAAGCAGCTCCAGCCAGACGTGACGTGGTTAGTTTTGGAATAAATTCCAAGGGAGAAACACTTGTTTTACAGGTCTTTACTTCTCTTACCTCAAGCCTGTGTTACCCGATCCTTTAACCGTCACCATGGTTCACTGGAAAGAGGAAGAGAGGGCCGCCATTTCTGCCATAGCTGAGAAAGTCGATTTGGAACATGATGGGGGTGAGGCCCTGGGAAGGTAAGGATGAGGAACAGTTTGCAAGACCGGTGCTTAGTGAAAGCCCCCTCATTTGTCTTGACCAGAAGATATAGGTTTATGTCTATAATGAAATATCAATCCAGGTGTTGGTTTAATAATCGAATGAGGATATTGTTACATAACATGGCACTTCTTGTGCTTCATGCTTTTATCATGTTTAGGAGACATGTCCCCCAGTAGAGGGATGTATATCGTAAATACACTCAATGATCATGTTTTAAAATAAATTGTAGAGCAGGCATGTCACACTCTGCCCCCCCAGATGATTATTCCCTACAATTCCCAGAATTCTTTGAATGCAATAATTGGCCAGAGAATCATGGGAGGTGTAGCTCTGAAACATCTGGAGGGACCAGAGCTTGAAATCCATATTATAGTGTGAGAATGCGTTATTGAAGATAATGATATATGCTATTCATTATTTCTGGTGGGATTATATATTTTTCTATGTGTATTTATGACTTAAACCTTTTACAGTGACCATCTTTAATATGTGATGGGAAATCTCCACCGTCGAGCTATCGTTTCACCGGTTTATGGCATTTATTGTAGACCTTTCAGATCTTTTTCAAGACCATTTATGGTTTACTGTGTAGACTTATGTCCAATGATCAATTTTGCAAATATTGAAGATTGTTTTTGTGGCTTTTTTTCAAATCAAATTGTCTAAAATCGTGTATGTTTTTCTCCACTCACCAGGCTGCTTTTCGTCTACCCCTGGACCCAGAGGTATTTCAGCTCTTTCGGAAGCCTGTCCAATGAAGTTGCAATTGCTGGAAACTCCAAACTACAGGCTCACGGCAAGAAGGTCTTGGGGGCTCTCCACCACGCAGCCCACAACTTGGATAGCATCAAGGCCACTCTCCATGACCTGAGTGACACCCACGCCAACAAACTGCACGTGGATCCAGAGAACTTCAGGGTATGTATTGATTTTCTACTATTACTGTTAGAATTATTTATTTTTCTGGAGCATTGTCAGCAGCATGGTCAGCTAGTGTTAAATAAATGCTTTTTGGTTCGTTCTCTATTTATAAAGTATCTTACCAAGAAGGATACATTGAGATTTCCATATACACGAACCATAAATGTCATGCACAGAGTCAAGGTTTATTGGGTTCCGTGCATAGAAATATATTGAATTTCTGAACATTTGTTATTATTTATTAATATATCGCAAGAAAAAATACAGTAGAAGGTGTACAATCGGCACTGTGATACAAAAAAAATAGACAGCTGCAAGGTACTGGTGTATCTATACCCACACGATACACAATGTCAATAGGAAATCAAGAAATAGTCTCGCACTTATAATGGGAGATTCTTCAGTCCTCAAAATATCCTAAAAAAGACAATATGAAACATACATTGTGCAGTATGTACTGTCTTTCGGGATATTTAAATCAAGTGGTAGAAATAAACTCACTCATTAAAGAGCCTTAGTAAAGTCGGCTCTGGGCTGTGAATGCAATCAGATATTGGGTTGATGAACCTCACCACCTCCAGGCCTTCACTTCCAACAGGATTAAGTAGGGTCTGTCCAAACCTGGCACCTTCTCTCCTAGAAGGATCCCAGCACCTTGTTATCAGAATGAACATGTTCATTCTGATAACAAGGTGCTGGGATCCTTTTAGGAGAGAAGGAGCCAGGTTTGCAGTTTGGACGGACCCAGCCTAATCCTGTTGGAAGTGAAGGCCTGGAGGTGGTGAGGTTCATGAACCCAATATAAATTAAACAAGCCGGCTTTACTAAGGCTCTTTAATGAGTGAGTTTATTTCTACCACTCGATTTAAATATCCTGAATATATCACAAGAGCTAAGGATGTTATGAGAGACATACAGTATATAAATGCTTCTTACATTTGGGCTTTGCTAAATGACATCTACAGCCATGTCTAACATTCAAACATAGCAGGAGTGAAATCAATACGTTCATCATGGTGGGTATCCCAAAGGACCCACCGTGATAAATTAAACGATGTTACTCCTAAAACATACGAATATTAATAGTGAGGAACGATCTTTTAATACCTGCAAACCATTTATATCCAGCAAAAAAATGGGGGTCTGTCAACCATGCTCTAAACAGAGGATAACTGATAGCACAAACACGAGATGCTGGTTAATCATCTTCCATGGTTTCCTAGAGTCTAAAAACATAGAGGGTTATTCAGAGAGGTCCAAAATGTTGCCGAAATGTAACTGGACACTGAAAGTCGGCGTACGGTAACATTTCGGGGCTATTCAGAGAGCATCCCCTATAGACTCTGCAGCTCTAGACCAGTTGGGGCTACATGTTGCAAACACCTTCTCTACCAATTCAGACTACAGCAAGGCTTCATATTTCCATGGGTAAACCACGGTTGTTCAGCCTTGGCCTCCACACATTTCAGAACTCCATCTTCAATGAAACTCAGCCACTCATTACACCAACAGAGTCTTGTGTGAAATGTAGTTCCAAAACATCTGAAAAGCCAAGGTTAAGCACCCCTGTTGTAAAAGCTCAAGTCAGTGCTATTACTGATTATGATTTAAGTGTGATGCAACAAAGGGTGCCTTGCCATTCATATTTTTATTCCTCCTTATAGAGGCTATTTAATAAACTCTACTTGGCTCATTATGAAAAGTTCAGCGTTCCTCCACGGGCACGAGTCATTATGTCACTTCCTGCTGTCAATTATTATTTCAGAAGAATTTAATTTCCAATTAATAGAAATACTAATGGAATTTTATTTTCTCTTTTCGCAGCGTTTCGCCGAGGTGTTCGTGATCGTCCTGGCTACCAAACTGGGCTCTTCTTTCACTCCTCCCATTCAGGCTGCCTTTGAGAAGTTCTTCGCTGTTGTGGTCGATGCTCTTGGTCACGAATATCACCACTAAACGAACACAGATCTGTGACTTCATGTTCTATATATAAATAATAACAAACGTTTTTTTAAATAAACTCGTTGTTTTATTTAATATATTTTCCAAACCTAATGGACTTTATTAGATGCGTTGTTTATAAACACCGTGATAGAACAATAATGGCTGCGGAGCTGCCTCATGGCAATCACTGCTCTACATTAAAGGGTCTATTCACAAAGCACCCAAATTGTGTCCAATTTGATGCATTTTGGTGAAATCACTCCTCTGAAAATAAGGTGAATTAACTACTTAGCGATTGGTCACAGTGTTTTGCCAAAAATGGAGTCGCAGTCAAAAAAAACACCGAAGTGCACCGATAACCACCAAATTGGCATCAGCGATTTCCACCAAACTGCAAAAAAGTCTTCTATTCTACTAATAGGTGTTTAAACCAATAAACCTATTAAAATGTATCTAGATAATAAAAAGGGCCCTTTAAAAAAATTATAAATATTTCTGTTACAGAATAAAAAAGCCATTTAAAAAAAAATATGAAAAGGTGTTCTAAACAATAAAAAAAGAACATTTTTTTGCTTAAAATGAAAAGAATAAAGAGTCTTTAAAAAAAAATTTAAAATTATGTAGCGCTCACTCCCGGAGGAGCCGCTGAAATTGAACCTCGGGTCAGTCTCCCCGCACTAGGGAATAAATATACTCCAGCACCGTTGTGGATTTTATAAATTATATAGTTTACTTGAATACATGGCATATAATGAATGACACGGTTTTCGTATATATATCTACAGTACTTCGTAATGCGGTAAACGCGCAGTGGAAAAGAAATACGAGGTTTCGTAATTCGAGAAACGCGCAGCGGAAAATAAATACGATTCTTCGTATTTCGGGGAAACGCGCAGCGGAAAATAAATACAATGCTTCGTAATTCGGAAAAACGCGCAGCGGAAAAGAATAATGAAAAACGTATCTTTAACCCCCTTGTTGTGATTGGGAGTGAGTCCCGCACAGGTTGTGTCACGGAATGTAAGTGTGTGTGTGTGTGTGTTATGGTACCCGGGTACACTATTCAATTGGCCAGTGAATTTCTCAAGATGTATCTTCGACTAGTCAAGTTGGGGCTCTGTGGGTTTTGGAAACAAACAGCAGCGTGCTTTCTTGGTTTTTTACAACGGCCTAGAAGGCCTCTCACCCATCCGCCAGATACTTGAGGCTCCGCTGGACCCAGGACGTCTCTCCGCTCGATATTGACTGGGCTCTCTTGGCTTCTGGATCCGCTGTCTAGCTTTCTGCTCCTGCCGTGACTTGTCCAGCTTACCGCCTGCTCTCCCAGTCCGATCGACCTGCGGTACTCCTTACTCGGGGTCTTCTGGCTTCCTCAATAGCAGCTTGGGTAATCTTGTGGATCACTGGGTCTCCCTTTGGTAAGGCTGAGTAACCCGATCTGTAACTCCGTTAGGCCACACCTGCGCTCCGGGCTGGACACTGTTACGTTCTGCAGCACTGTGTCTTGTCTCTCTCACTCCCTGGCGCGCTCTGCCAGCTCTCTCTGTCCTCAGACCTCACAGCTTGATGTAGACAGATCTCTGCAGGGTCACTGTCCCGATCCCCCAGCACCAGAGAGGTAGCCCCTGCGCTCTGGCCTAGTCACGATCCTGAACAGCCCTGCCTGCTTCTTTCTGGTTCCAGCTCCCAACTCACTCTGAGCATGCTTTCCACGAGGCTGCTGATGCCTTTCCTTTCCTACACACCCACTTCCTGTCTTCACCGCAAAGCATGCTAGAAAATGTAGTCCAGTGCTTTCCTTGGTTGTCCAGCATTAATCCACCAGTCTCTGTCTCCCTCTGGTGGCCATTGTAAGTAAATGCAGCAGAACAGTCTTTTTAAACACAGCGCTACAATTATATTACGTTTTTACATTATAACAGAACTTTTTATGATCATTCATAGTACATTATATGTTAATTCCAGACATTTTCGTCCAGTAGTATTTTTTGAAAATAGTGTTTCAAATTTGACTTTCGATCGTCTTTTTTTTTGTTTTTATTTCTTTTTACCTGTCCGGCGGCTTGTCGACTTTTTTTCTGCAGCGTGTCGGCGCTGTGCTCACCGACTGTCCGACAGGTTTGTGGCAGCTGTCTGGCAGATTGGCCGCATTGGGTAGGTTTGTGGCGGCTGTCCAATTGGTTGGTTGCAGTGGTAGCCGGCGGGTTGGCGGTGGCGTTTCAGCGGCCGATCTGCTGCACTTCAGGAACCCTGCGGTGATTGCTGAATTCACCGCAGGGTCAGCGAATCGGACTCGCCGAAGTGCAGTGAATCAGAAAGCACTGAAATGTTGGTGACATTTCAGTGCTCTCTGAATAGCACTGTATGTGTATTAACATTAACGTCTTTATTGACGATATGAGCTTTGTTATTTTTATAAAAAGACATTTTGGCTTGTTTTTGTAATAAATTTGTTGGTGTATCCACATGGAAATAATCATATCAATATGATTAAAAAAATGTTTAGAATAAAAGGTTTAGAAAAAAAGTTATAGTATGTATTAGCGCTAATGATTGGCGTGAGACAAGCTGAAGGTGTTTTGGTTTCGGTTTGCCTGGGTACGTCAAAGCGGAAGTGACGAAAGCGTCACTTCCGACATATAGATCAACAGGCTGAGGCTTCATAGATTGAAGTGCGCATGCGCACTCTTTCATTTTCTGGATTCCGGACATACGTACTAATTGGCGGATTTTCATCTGTCCGCAATTATAGATGCTAATAGAGAAGCTTCTGATTGGCGCCACTCAGGTGATGGGATTCATGTTATTGGCCACATTAAAAATGAAAGTTTTATATCGATTGGCGGCTATTGTTCCCGCACTTTCTGTTAGACTTGATTGGACAGCAATGTATATTGATATGGATATAAGATGGGATTTTCATTCATTTGAAGTTACACACCAGCTGAGGAAGCCAAGAGGGGTACCACTCCTGAGGGTGAAACGCGTTCTGGTTTTGTTTGTTTTTATGGTTTTATGGAATACATTTTTATTAAATTTTTATCTACTGCTGTCTGAAAGAATTTGTTACAAGAAAAGGCTTTATTGGAAGTTGTGCCTCCAAATCAACTCCTGTGCTTCTTACACCAAGGACCAGGATATGGTCCTACACCATGTGAGTGAATCCAATTATACAATTTCTATTGAGGTCATATGGTATACGCTATGTAGTGTGTTTCTCACATTTGAAGGTTCAAGTTACAGAGAGAAGTCCGATGGGCAGTGGCGACTCTTGGAACAATATTTAGGGGGGGGCACAGAAGATACCGCAGTCAAAACTGGGGGGGCACTAATAATTTTCACCACTAAATCATATCACTGAATAAAACTAAGGGCCCTGTCACCTGGTGTGAGCTAAAACACCATTGATAAAGGAAAAATTTAGCACGAGTCGCTAAAACTTAGTGCCTGACGACCTACTAACTGATCACCTTATCTGCAGTAGTCCATGAACAAGGTCGTTTGGCGCATGCTAGGAAAACGATAAGACCCGGGCTGAGACCCAGCGCTAATGCGGTTGTGTACAGGATAGAACTGTTATTTTTTTCCAGTGCAGAGTGCCGGGCCATACCTATCCCCCTCCCTCACAAGCTTGAATATGAACACATCCAGTGAATAACCTCACACCCCTGCATTATTAAAATCCTCCAAGGTGGCCGTATCATCCATGTTTTGATGCACACATAAATTAAGGCTGATGGGCATTGCATGATAAATGCCACCCGACAGCATGTAGAATCATTACACTGCATTTAATAGATCCAAAAGGAAAGTCAGGTGAGCAACAAAAATTTCCCTGCTGCAGCATATAAACAATACATGTTTCAGGGCAAGACTTATTCACGTGTCCCTTTAAACATGGTCCACACGGTCACCCTAATAATCACCCGCTTACATACTATGAATAACCCCCAACATAAAATGTTTAACATTAGGCAATATATTAGAATTAGGATATATGTGGATAAAGGATACATATATATCATAATAGAGGTCACTGCAACAGCAACGACAATGCTGACCAGATCCATTGCTATGGTGTATGGGGCCAAGAGAACACCTGTGCTGCATTACTTTCAATTGCCTGTTAATTTTGGGTGAGGACCTGTTTTTTTCTGTTTTTTGGAGTTGGCACCATGGTTGAGCAGTAGGCAATTCAGCAGTTTTCACTGAATGTCTGATTGCTGGTTCAGCGACTCCACTTTTAGCAAATTACAGTGACCATTTGCTAAATAGGGAATGCACTATATTTTCGGCGAAATAAAAACCCCTAAAAATAAAAAATAATATATATTTTTTTTTTTTTACTTTTGCAAAGTATTTTACCATGAAGGATACATTGAGATTTCACTAATTTTCAAGTATGTCCTGGGTACGCAAGGCCTAGGCTTCCACTTTCCAGGGGGCAGCAAAAAACCTCACCACTAAATGGGTTACTCACAGAGCACCGAAATGACGCCAAAATTTTGGTGTTCTGTAGTTCCCTGCATTTTGGGGAATAAAATTTCCCCACCCTGCAGTGAATTCACCATTCACCGCAGGGTCCCCAAAGTTCATGGAGTCGGCCGCTGAATGCTGCCACCGCAAACCCGTGGCCTGCTGTTTTCAAAAGAACTACTAAACGAAAATGTCTGGAATTTACATCTAAGATCCTATGATTGATAATAAAAAGTTCTGAAATAATAAATGGTTTATTAGATATTGCATAAAAACGGGAATATTTTTAACATTGAAACCTACGGGGTTCGCCTGAATAAACCTGTTGATTGAAACCACCGAACATCAGGGCATTTCACTGCCATTTCTCTGCTGTTTGGTGTTCTCTGAATAGATTAACCATTACTTCTCTATGGGGATTTGCAATGCCTTCAAACAGCACCGTACTTGCTGGCAGTTCGCCAAACTTGTGTGTGAGCATATCACAGAGCAGTGGTGTACTTAGGGGAGTGGTGGGAGGCGGGCCGCCCCAGGTACCAGTGATTATTGGGGTGTCATTAGGGGGTACTAGGAGGTGCTACTGTCAGTGTGTGTCAGCTTTGAGCTGTGTTCTCAAACAATGAGCAGCGGAGCAGGGCGTTTGCATACAGAATAAAAACGAATAGAATAAAAATCCCCCTCTCCTCCCTCCATAGCTCCTCCCCTGCCCCGCAGCAGCTCTAGGAGAGGGGAGGGGGGATGTGATTTGTGTGCAGAGAGAGAAGATGACAGTAAACGGCAGGTAAAGGGGGTATCAGCAGAATATGAAGCCCTGTCTGCTTACTGCTGTTTAAAGTGGACCTTTCCTTAACCAGCACTGCAGTGACAGAAATTTGTCATTGAGCTGCCTGGCTCCTGGTGAGGCTGCGTGCGTGCAGGTCACGCGGTCTGGCCAGTCAGGTGGTACTGAGTCTCAGTACCACCTGACTGGCTGAACCATGTGACACGCACGCACGCAGCTGCCCGCCCTTTCGTTAACACGGACTCTCACTCTATTCTGGACTGAACACCCAACGGGAAGGGAATCAAAGCCACGGTGCACCCTCTGGCAGTGGCACCCCACTGCTGACAAGATGGCTCCATGCACAGGCACAGCCGCGATCCTAAAGTGGCCTGGAGGGACCTCCTGCTGAGTCCGTACACAGTCCCTGCTGACTCTGCACACAGCCCTACCGCGGACGGAGGCCAGTAAATATAGAATAAATAATTGCTGTGTGCTCATATTCACTCAGTTTGCTGGGAGTTTTATTGCAGTGGATTCTGATGCACTCATACACACCGCACATTGCATTGCTGGGAGTTTTATTGCTGTGGATTCTGATACGCTGACACACACCACACATTGCATTGCTGTGACTTTTATTGCTGTGAATTCTGATATGCTGACACACACCACACATTGCATTGCTGGGAGTTTTATTGCTGTGGATTCTGATACACTCATACACACTGCACATTGCATTGCTGGGAGTTTTATTGCTGTGGATTCTGTGATACATACTGCATATTACTGGGAGTTTTATTGCCCTGGAGCTCTGGGATACGCTCATACACACTGCACATTACTGTGAGTTTTATTGCAGTTCTGATATGCTCATACACAGCGCCCATTTCTGTGGGTTTTATTGCTGTGCAGCTCTGTGATACGCTCATATGCAGTGCACATTTCTGTGGATTTTATTGTTCAACCAATTAGAGCGGCTGTGATCCAGTATACTTTACATGCGTGGCTGTTCTTTGTAAAAATGCTTGAATTTAAACATTTCATAATTTTATCTCAATAGATACATTTGAAATGGTATACAAAATATACAAGTAGGCACTTGGTATCCACTTTTAATATAAAGAGAGAAAAAGGCGGAGCTCTAAGAGGAAAAGGTGGAGCTTAAAGAGGAAGGGTGGGGATTAACCAGGAAGAGGTGTGCCCTTGACAGGAAGAGGTGCCTCAAATTTAAATTAGGGGGTGCATGAGTTTAGTCAGGCCTAGGGCAGCGCAAAACCTAAATACACCACTGCATCTAGATCGTCCATATAAGATGCACAGGGACGGAGATATAGTAGTCCGAATAAGTGTGGGAAGCTGGAAGCTGATTTTTGGTGGGGGCACATGGGGGGCAAGGAATAACCTAGGGGGGGCAATTGTCCCCTTGCCCCCTTGTAGAGTTGCCTATGCCGGTGGGACTTTTGAGTGGCCAACAAATAATACAGAAGCTGTCTCGTCAGAGCCAGGGTGGCTCATTAGCATATGAGTGTGATCTAAATTACGATGGATTTTGGCGTTTTATAACACAGGACACGCTATGTCTCCCCTTTACTCTATTTGAGGGCACTGGAGGAAGAAAAGAGAGAAATAAACAGAAGGAACAGCTCTGAAACACACTTCTGTTTATATGGGACATTGAAATCGCTTCATACTATAACTTTTTTTCTAGAACTTCTATTATTGGGTGATAAGGTCAATTTTGTATGTTAAGCGATATTCCCGTTTTTCATTTACACCAGCGACACATGTATATGTATTTTTTATTTTAAAAGTAAGGTTTAACTTTAAAAATTATAAACAGTTACGCTTATCGATAGTTCATTGGTTTGAAGGGCTGGAGTATACGGAGCACCCTCACAAACCGCCATTCATATATTACATCACTCCGTATGATTCATTCTCTTGATTTCTTATCTTAAATCAAGGTAATATTTACATCCGTGCATAAGAGATTCCACCTAGCCTACACTTAAAATAGGAATATCCCTCACCTTTCTTGCTTGGTGCATAATTAATACATTCTATTAAAAAGTTGCCATTTTACAATATGGAATCTGTATATTAGTATAACAATCAGGGTTATTCAGAGAAAGGTGAAACTCTGGAGAACTTTGGAGAAGTGAAGAGTTTCACCTTTCTCTGAATAACCCTGATAGTGTTCAATCCCCGCAGATGTTTTAGAACTACATTTCCCATGAGGCTTGTTGATATTTTGAGTAGCTGAGCATCATGGGAGATGTGGGTCCAAAACTTCTGGAGTGACAATTTTGCTGACTCCTGCTCTAAAGCCTCTGGCCTATCACCGGCGCTTCACTCAGGAGGTCACTTTACCCTTAGGAAGCTGCTAAATCCATCTTCTTCAATAGAGATGCAAAAATACAGAATGTTCTCTGAAGGAGGAGAAATATTGTTTTATGTAAGCAAACTTTATGCTGGTGCTGGGGAGCCGTCACCTCAAAATGAAGATGGTGTTGGTTCATGTTATTACTTCATTGCATCGATTGACGAGGTTGTTGTATTTTGAGTTATATATCAAAAGACATGGTGTGAGTGCGAGCAAGTACCAAATCATCCCTTTTTTTTCTCCTTCTTTTCTTCCACTCTCCCCCCGTCTCCTTATTGTTATTTCATTACTCAGGTCACTAGGTTTATATGTACATCTGTTCCAGTTTGTAAGGATAATGCAGCTCCTTTGAACTTAGTATCGTATTTTCTATTGTATTTTTGTTTCGTATTGTTTTATTATGTAATTCATGCTAAATACCAATAAACTCGGATTATTAAAAAAAACGCATGTGCGAATATCCCTACTCCTCTTTGGAGAAGCACTACTATAAACACCATAAATGTGGTCGCTGAGCCATGGCTTTCGGCACTTGGTAACAGGAGGCAAGCAGGAGTTATCAATTGGAGAAAAGAAATTGCAAGCATTGCTCTATATCCACAAGCCAAACTGATAATCTTCCTAATCGTCCTCCTGCACAGTGTTCAGTGTCCTTACTGCTCTTTACAGCTGTCTTTTTCCTAGAACAATAACCCTTCACCATCCATATGTCTCCTTCTTCCCTTCCCCAATGTTGGCCTCCCATGAACTTCTATGTTTCCATAGATGTCTTTCCCCTCAAATTCTCCTGCCTCATATCATTCCTGTTCGTACAAGTCTCATTCTCATCTTCTCCCGCTCACTCGCCAACTACTGCTTTCTGAAGGCGACTTCTCTCCTAATCCTGTCCCGGTAACTATTCCAAAACGTCCATTTTTTCTATAATGGAGATAGATTCAGAGCTTCCTCCGACAACGGTGACCCTCTCCTTTCCGTTTACTTCTAATTTTCATGTGTCTAAATCAGACACCAGATGTATCCAGCTACCGGCAGCATTAAAGGGAGCGCTGGATCTCCCACCAAGCCTGCAGAAACCTTTTTGCTCCGAACAAGTTCAGGATGCCAAGAATTGGTTTAAGGCTCATTTATTAATTAAGATTAATAAATAAAAACAAACGAAACACCCAGACGCGTTTCGCGAGACGCATTTTGGTGACACCTACTGAAGAAGCGTTAATACTCGTGAAATGTGTCTGGGTGTTTCGTTTGTTTTTATTTATTAATTTTAATTAATAAATGAGACTTAAACCAATTCTTGGCATCCTGAACTTGTTCGGAGCAAAAAGGTTTCTGCAGGCTTGGTGGGAGATCCAGCGCTCCCTTTAATGCTGCCGGTTGCTGGATACATCTGGTGTCTGATTTAGACACATGAAAATTAGAAGTAAACAGAAAGGAGAGGGTCACCGTTGTCGGAGGAAGCGCTGAATCTATCAACTATCTCCACTGTTTCCATATTTCTGGTGGGTTTGGATATACCACCAATTGATAGAGACAGCCGCTGATTCGACATACAAACATTTTCTTGAACATTTGGTATAATCATTGTGGACGTTCTATATATTGTTCATATATTTTTAACATCTGATACTGGTTATAGAAACCACCTCTCGGTGGCGCCCGAGATACAGACTCTTCTATTCCATTTTTTTATCTCTCACAGCAAAATACATTGTTTACCCAATCCTAACAGTCTTCAATCAACCCACAGCAAATATCCCCATCCTTCTTTTGTGCCCTCTATGCCCTCTAAAACTTTCTCTCATGTCCAATAAACTTACAACTCTGCTCGATTTGTTTAATTATAAGTCCTTCAATGTTTTTGACTTGTATCGAAACCTGGCTTGGTGGCCTCAGCTTTAGCTATAATTTTAGACTAGGAGATCCATATGTTGACAGTGTTGGGATCTTGCTCTGCCACTCCTGTATTAATTCTTCTCCAATTTCAAAAAATTCTGTTATGGTCGATGGCATCCGTGTCTCTTCATCATCCAAAGTTTGCTGCCTCGGAAATACTCTTGACACCATTCTACCCTTTACCCCCCATATCCAAATTCTCTCTTCATCTTGCTGCAACCACTTTTTTCTTATTTTTTTTGAGAAGGTATTTTACCAGGAAGGATACATTGAGATTTCTCACATTTTCAAGCTCTTGCCAAGATCGAACCTGTGTCTCCACAATCTCTCTCCATGGTTATAGAGCGGTGATGTTACCTCTACTCCCCCACTTGCTCAACGTTTCCAAATATTGTGTGTTTCTGAACTCCAACACCACCTAGCACTTCATAAGTGCCCTTGTAGTTTCCCAAGTTGACTACTGCAATAACCTACTAACTGACCTTCCTCTATCCCACCTGCAATCCATCCTTTATGCCACTACCAGGCTTATTCATCTGTCCTGTCGCTCTGTCTCAGCTGCAACTCTTTCCAAGTGTTTTGTATGTCTCCCCATTCATTGCAAAATTAAATTTAAACTCCTCGCCCTGACCTGTAAAGCCCTCACTAATGCCATTACCCACTACCTGTCCTCGCTAATCACCAAGTACCCTCCAGTGCACCCCCTAAGAGCTAACATGATCACAGTGCCAGCAATGCAGCAAAGTGGTTTTGCAGTGACCCCTCTTTCTGTGTATCTTGTACCATCACAAGCTCATTCACAGATAATGTCGGCCTATGTGATAGAGTGTCCCAATTAATGTATGGCTGGAGATGTTGTCATTCTTATAAGTGTTTGTATCATGGACCCAAGTTTCATTTAAGTGGCTGCTGGGATTTTTGGGGAACGTTCTCACAAAACATCTTTTTTTTCATCACTAACGCTTCGCTCAAAAATTCACACGTTCTGCGTGCGTTTTTGCGTGAAGAATGTTATAGAGCCCCCAGTTTTTACTACAGAGATAAAAAAAAACGTTATTGTATTTCCGATACTTTATATTTTATAGAATTCTGAGTGTAGGTAATATATTGAATATCAATTAATACGATGGCGTAATATATGTACTTATGGTACTTCCTCACCACATTGGACTCTTCCCACCCCTCCTATCTTCCAAAGTATCTCTAAAAATGCATTGCTTTAGAGAGGCTTATCAACTCACTCCAATCCATAATCCCCCCATTGTCCCTTTCCTGTTCTTTCTCTCACACAGCCCCCATGCATCTCATACTCTACACTCAATTTTAACCCTCACCTCTATGTGTCTATCCACTCCTAAGGGGTTATACTCTAAAGTCAGAACTTGCCAGTAAACCACTCGGTGCAATTTCGGGGGAACTTCGTCTTTTCATTAAGCTGTCAATTGGCCAAATGCTGGCGAACTGACCGCAAACTACGGTGCAATTTGGAGGTGTTCAGTGGCACCGAAATTGCGCCATAGAATATTATCGTGTATTCTATTCACAGGACATTGAACTGCACCGAAATTCTGGGAAAAAGCCCTGATTTTCAGTGTTCCAGTTCAACAGGTTTAAACAGGCGAATCCCATAGGATTAAATTATATCTATTTTTAAAGAATGTTCATTCTTCTCCTTTTTCAGCAAAAAAACTTTTTATTTTTAAGAAGATCTTTTTGTATTTTTTTAGCCATAATTTTTGTTTCCCAGATATTAATAAGCCGCTTTTTTTATTTTGTAACAGTCCTTCCTTTTATAATTTTTTAAAGGACCTTTTTTTTATTATATAGACACATTTTATACAATTTTATTGGTTTAAACACCTGGCAGGAGAATAGAGTTTTTTTCTCTTTCAGTTTAATGGAATTTGCCGATGCCAGTTTGACGGTTACCGGCGTAATTTTCACCAACGTCTGATAACTGCTTCGGCGACTCCAAAATTTTGGCAAAATAGGGTGACCATTCGCTAAATAGTGAATTTGCCTTACTTTTGGCGAAATGGAATCGCTGATGTGCACCGAAGTACAGAAAAAGTCAATGCGAATAGACCCTTTAGATTGTAAGCTCACAGGAACACGATCCTCTTTTCCTGGTGTTCTCTGTGTATCAAACTTGTTAATTTTATCTTTTTAATTGTATCTTTAATTTATCCTACACATTGTACAGTGTTACAGACCATGTTGGAGCTTTATAAATAATTATAATTGTTTCCGATGCTGTGAAAAAATGGCATTTCATATATTTAGCTTATTGACGGATAGAGGTTAACCCCTTCACTGCTGAGCCATTTCACCCCGTTTGCTGAGCTCGTTGTTATGTATAAGCAAAGTGTGCATTATTAGGGTAAAAGGCAGATGACAGCAAACATGTTTTTTGAAGGAAGATAAGGCTTGATAGGAAATGGCAAGGTCAGAAAAGTGCTTATCCTTATCAGCAAATGCTACTGTGAAACAGGGGGAAAAAATGGCCAAGTGAGCAAAAATAATGGGCATGGCTTGAATAATATCTCAAAAAAGAAACTCCTGTGGCGCTTATACAGAATGGCCCCTATTACAAACTTCGCGAAAATGCGCTCGCGCATCGCAATTTTTTTGTGCACGCAAAAAAACGTTAGTTCGCGCAAATTAAAGTGGTATTACGATCTGAGCGCAGTTTTTCAGCCTTCGTGTTTTTTCGAGCGCAAATCCGACGCGCAAAGCTGGGCGCAAATGACCGTTGCGCAGACTGTTTTTTCACGGGATTCAGCCAATCAGAATTAAGAACCACCATTTACTAGGTTTCGGTTGTTGCGCCTGTCAAAGTCAATCTGCATATATGTGCTGCAACAAAAATAAAAAAATTAAACAATTTATTAATTTTATTGTTTGGGTATGTGTAGAATGTGTAACTGTACTGTGCTGTATTTTTTTTTTGTGCAGGTTCATTTCGTTTCGGCCACAACGTTCAGATTGTAAGTTAACACCAGGTTTTCAAAGACGTTGCGATACTTCCCGCAAATGTCGTTCGTACGACGTTGCCCGAAGATCGTAATACCATTCGCTCGAACGCATTCGCACTGACAATGGTAAGTATGGGATGCGCGACGCACTTGCGCTCGCGCTGGGTTCGCGCAGGGTCAATCGCGGTAGACGCTAACGCGCATCGTTTGCACAAACACCGTAATATGACGTTCCGCGCAAATGGTTTTGTCCTCGCGCAAATATCGGAATAGACGAAGCTAAGGGGATTTCACTGCCCCCAAACAGGCACTGAACAGGCACCGTATGTGCAGGCAATTCGCCAACATTTCTGGATAGCCAAGTTTGCCAGGAAAGGTAACCGAACGCTGAATTTCAGCGTTCGGTTAACTTTCACCAGCAATTCGGATCTCTTTGAATAACCCTGTATGAACCTTGACTAATGCTACCAGCGTCACTTTACTTATATTGACATATACACAGGGGTTTGCTTTTGCATTCCTTTAATTAATTACTTTACTAAAATATAGATTGACGAGAATTCTTTTCCACGTCAGACTCAATGCTGAAAGCGGTAACCTCGAGTCACACTCGGACTGGCTACATACCTGTCCCTGCGATCCCTCGCTGTCCCCCGCAGTCACCTCCAGTCGATGGCAGTGTCCTGGTTCCCTTCTCGCGAGAAGGGAATCAGGAAGCAGCACGACGCAATCGGCCGGAGGAGAATGAGATTGCGGGAGGTCAGTGAAGGAGCGCAGGGACAGGTATGTATCCAGCCCGAGTGTGTCTTGGGGTTACTGCTTTCAGCATTGAGATTTAACCCCGAGCCACACTCGGAAAAACCGCCAGGGAAGTTAAGGGGTTAAGAAGTATAGAGCAGTACATGCTCAAGTAAATATTCATTATATGGTCCGCATCGTTACCTTTCTCAAGTGGAAGCTTTCCTCTCTGGGTTTTTGTATAGAGCATATACCATCACAGAGACACATAGAAAGTAGTTTTGCACCCGAATTCCTACCTGGGGAGCGGCATAAGCCCTCAGTATTCAACCACACATAAATAAAATAAACCAAAAGAAAAATCATATAGTCTACCGTGCTATAACTCCAATATATCCATGTTAACACAAAAACAGAGGTTATTACTTAACCCATTGACGTGTCAAGGCTACCTGTCATCTCAAGGCAACCTATTAATCTGGGTCCTAACCTAATGCTACCACACAGACTCCTGCTGTTTCTCAACCAATAGACCATACGGTGGGCTTATATCCATACAATCACCAAACGCAATTTGACTTTGGGATGAAAAGAAAACATGGCCAGGACAGCAGCAAAAAAGTGTACTGGCTCCAAACACAGAAAATAGACAAATACACATAGAAAGTGGTCGCCCAGGTAGGCATAGAGTGCGAGACCGCATTTATGTGTATTGTTTATTTTCTGTATTTGCAAGTTATGAAACAATCCGTTAGTGGCTGCAATAAACAATGTAGGCCGACACTTGCTGCACGAGTTAAGATGACTGCACGCATGATCTCACGGCCTGGAAACCATTATTTCTTATGTTAGTGTAGCGCTTACTCCCGGAGGAGCCGCTGAAATTGAACCTCGGGTCAGTCTCCCCGCACTAGGGAATAAATATACTCCAGCACTGTTGTGGATTTTATAAATTATATAGTTTACTAGAATAAATGGCATATAATGAATAACCCGGTGTTCGTAGATATATTTACAGTACTTCGTAATGCGGGAAACGCGCAGCGGAAAAGAAATACAAGGTTTCGTAATTCGAGAAACGCGCAGCGGAAAATAAATACGATGTTTCATAATTCGAGAAACGCGCAGCGGAAAATAAATGGAAAATTATCTTGAACCCCTTTTTGATTGAGGAGTGAGTCCCGCACAGGTTGTGTCCCGGAATGTAAGTGTTTGTGTGTGTTATGGTACCCGGGTACACTATTCAACTGGCCAGTGAATTTCTTAAGAGGTATCTTCGACTAGTCAAGTTGGGACCCTGTGGGTTTTGGAAACAAACAGCAGTGTGCTTTCTTGGTTTTACAACGGCCTAGAAGGCCTCTCACCCATCCGCCAGATACTTGAGGCTCCGCTTGACCCAGGACGTCTCTCCGCTCGATATTGACTGGGGTTCTCTTGGCTTCTGGATCCGCTGTCTGGCTTTCTGCTCCTGCCGCGACTTGTCCAGTTTACCGCCTGCTCTCCCAGTCCGATCGACCTGCGGTACTCCTAACTCGGGGTCCTCTGGCTTCCTCAATAGCAGTTTGGGTAATCTTGTGGATCACTGGGTCTCCCTTTGGTAAGGCTGAGTAACCCGATCTGTGACTCCGTTAGGCCGCACCTGCGCTCCGGCCTGGACACTCTTACGTTCTGCAGCACTGTGTCTTGTCTCTCCCACTCCCTGGCACGCTCTGCCAGCTCTCCCCACGAGGCTCAGGATGTAAGTCTCTGTGTCCCACCCACTTCCCGTGTCCGTTCCCAAAGCATGCCGGGAAATGTAGTCCCAATGTAATATTCAGTGTCTCACATTGCGCTTGTCTCCCTCCGGTGGCCAAAAATAGGTACTGCCACAATAAGGAATTAAACACAGCGCTACATTAGCTTCATATTAAATGGACATTTTAATAATATATGAACTCCCTCTTTTTTCGCTCTTAACCCTTTTCGCTGCTGAGCCTTTTCACACCTCTGTGCTGAGGTCATTTTTAACGGTTTCGCTCATCATGTTTAAATGCGATTTGAAGTCATATTTTATTATACAACCCAGACATATTATATATCGTTATTTCCGGGAGACTCAGCAGATTCATAATATATCATTATTATATGTATACGTTATGTCCTGTCTGTATATTACAACAAAAAATGCAATAAAATTTGAATTTTCCATAATTTACAACGTGTAAAGTGTTTTTTTTTTCACATTTTAACATGCGAGCGTTTGCGGTTATATTTTCTATGGGATGCGCTTGTTAAAAAAATTAGAAATGGGGAATCATTACTTTTTTTGGGGAAAATTACATGTTTTTGAGCAATCGCCCCCCATAGAAAAAATCGTTAGTGCAGCATCATTGTTCACATTATAATTGAAATGGGAACAATATTGCTGCACTAATAAAAAAATTTTTTTTTAAATTTTTAACTTTTTAATTTTTTTTTTTTTTTTTACATTATACATGGTCATGTTTGGAATCATTGGAAAGGCCATGCTCTGGCCGTTCCAATGATATCAAACATTAACCCCTAGCTGTCACGGATCGGGATATAGGGGGTTCATTGGAACCCCTATCTCCACCATAGGTGGCAGCAAGGGGTTAATTGCAAAACTGGCGCCATGGCGCTGTGCGCGATGACGCCAGTCGTTAGGGGGATATCCTAGAAGCTTGACTGAAATCCGAGATGTCGGCCAACTCCGGGAGGGGACTGTGATACGGCGCCTGTTAGCGCCATATCGCGATCCAGCCCCCTAGGGGTTAAAGACAGCCGCCGCTTTGAAGGGCAGGCTGTGCGCTTCCAAGCGGTACCTATCTTTATCCGATGGCCCGCATGGGTGGGGAGGGGGAGAGGTCTATTGTGCCCGCCGGGGTCCCGGAGGCTGGGCTGACATAGAGGATGTCAGCCCGCACCGGGGGGCTGCCGCGATCGGCCGGAATCCTGGCTGATTGCCGCTGCAAAGGGAGGACGCGCTGAGCATGTCCTCCGCAGCGAAGTGGCCATGCGGCAGGACGCGCTGAGCACATCCTCCATATGGAAAGGGTTAAATAATTGGATAGGTGTTGCTGACAGTCTCTGCACAATTATTTTTCTATTTTATTTATCTTAGCTAATAATACTCATCTTTTCTCCCTCGTCGCACGCTGCTCGTCTCCTTCAACTCAGGGCTTCTGAAATGTGGAGGTCCCTGAAGCTTTTCTATGCAACTGCCATACCTACGCAAATTGCATTGTGTACACTGGCAAACACAGCCCGTTGCATTAGGGTGTGCACCCATAGGACATTTATTAATTGGGAACTTATATTTAGGAGATTTTGTGCAAAATGCACATTTTCCATAAGAAATAACAAGCTTGTAATTAGAGATATACATGGTTATTCAGAGAGAGCTGAATTGGCCCCGAAATTGCATCGAACAGTGAATTGCCCCATACGGTGCAATTGTGGGGGGATTCGGCTATTCAAAAGCTGGCAATCCGACAAATATTGGCGAATTGCCAGCGAAATACGGTGCCTGTTCAACAGCAGTGAAATCCCCATAGAGAAGCAATGGTTATTAAACCATTTATTATTTTAATCTGCAGCTAAAAGGCTCTTTTTTTAAAAAGATTTTTTTAGGGATTTTTTCAGCTAATTTTATCCCCATTTTTTTAAATAGCGTTTTTTTTGTGTAACAGACCTTTTTATTATTATTCATAGGACCTTATATTTCAATTCCAGGCATTCTCCTGCAGCAGTTTTTTTGCTAACAGCTTTTCAAAGTCATTGTGGTTTTTTCTACCCTGTACGTCGGCTTGTCAGCTTTTTCCAGTGTCTGGTCAGCACTGTGTTTGGCAGATCATTGGCTTTTTAAGGACGTGTTCGGCGGGTTTGCGACAGATCATCAGGTGTGTTTGGCTTTTTTTCGGCGGCTTTTCAGGTTGCTCCAATTTTTTTTGGTGGAATTTTGGTGCTCTTTGAATAGCCCGGATTGTGTGTTTTTATGCTATTCCTCATAAACCAGATAAGAAACAACTAAAATGTCAGTGTAGGAGGCAAAAGAGGACCTCTTTATCCCAACATTAGAGTGTACGAAATCCACATTAAAGCGCAAAACTAATACCAAATGTATCTATATCACTACGTTGAAAGTGTGTATCCCGAAACAGTGACGGAAGCCGGTGTAGACTTAAAAATTATACTCCGAACTGCTAATATAAATCATACCCAGGACATACTCGAAAACAAGAGAAATCTCAATGTTTCCTTCCTGGTAAAATCCTTTATAAATAAATAAATAAATAAATAATGTGACATACAGGGTTATCCAAAGAGATTCGAAAAGTCACCGCACGTTCGGTGACTTTTCGTTCTCTTCAATTCGGTTCCTTTTGCCGATTGCATTTCGGTGACCCTGCGGTGTATTCAACAAGCACCACAGGGTCCCCGAATTGCAGGGAAAAGCTGCCGCAAACCTGACGAAAACTAACCGAATGCACGCTGAAAACAAGCAAAAACATCTGGATTAACCTTCGAAAAAGCCGAACAGGAGCCGAACAGGAGCCGAATCACACAGAGCCGAAGCAGCCAGTGAATAAATTAGCAAAACCATTTGTATGAATCTGGGAAAATGAAACGCTGTTTGCAAAGAAACTACTAAGCGAAAATGTCTGAAATTTTCACAGGAGGTCCAGGGAATGATAATAAAGAGGGCTGTTACAAAAAAAATAAGCAAACTGAAAAAAAAAAAAAAAAAAATCGGACTTTTAATTTTTTTTAAAAAAATTCTGAAAAATGCTTAAAATATCCTAAAAAATCTATAAATAAAGAGACTTTTTGCTGCAGAATTTTTATAATGAACGGTTTATTAGATATTGAATTAAAACAGGAATATTTTTAACATTGAAGCCTATGGGATTCTCCTGAATAAATTTGCCGAATTAAATCACCGAATGGCAGGACATTAGGGGAACCTTTCACTGCTGGTTTGTGTTCTCTGAATAGCCGAAGCAGTGCTTTTTCATGGGGATTTCACTGCCTCGAACAGGGACCGAACAGTCACCGTATGTGCAGGCAATTCGACAGGATTTGGCGAATTGCCTGCTCTCTGGATAGCCGAATGGCCAGGAAAGGTAACCGAACGCTGATTTTCAGCGTTCGGTTACCTTTCTCAAGCAATTCGAATCTCTTTGGATAACCCTGTAGGTGATCGATCGTATAAAAGTGAGTGATAATAAAAAATCTGTGCATTAATAAATAATATATTAGTGATTCTTTCTAAAATACTCAGGTATATCCAATGGGGGAATCAATAGTTACAAAGAACCTCTTCCACAGGTGCTCTTGTAAAAAATGTGCAAATAGTACAAATATAACAGGGAAAATACAGA
Organism: Leptobrachium leishanense; assembly: GCA_009667805.1. Lineage (NCBI taxonomy): Eukaryota > Metazoa > Chordata > Amphibia > Anura > Megophryidae > Leptobrachium > Leptobrachium leishanense. The sequence continues at coordinate 57,297,691 of CM019067.1, forward strand.
AAAAAATAGGGAAAAAAAAACCACATGTTTTTTGTATATATATATAATATATATATATTGTGACATAAGGAAAGGGTGGTCTGAGAGAAGGTGATATCAACACGTAGAATGCTATAGAACTGCATAGGATGGAGAGATTATGTTTTAGTCACTAGAGGTTTAATAATTTAAGGGATAAGGGAGCATAAAATACAGGTATGGTGCTGCTGATATGAGATCCTTCTCATGCTAGGCTAGGGTCAGACTAACGCATTTTTCGCGTCATCCGTGAAAAAGTGCGTTCGAACGAATGGACGTATTTTTTCACGGAATACGCGATAGCGGTCATATGATGCGCATTTGCGTCCGTGATTTTGTACGGGTCATCAATAAAACCCTTTTTGTGTCTGGACGTTATGTTGGCCGGACATGAGCAGCGTCTGACGTCTCCTAATCACGCGCACACGCCGCTAGCGGACGCAGCGCACTATGTACGTCAGTACTAGCGGTATCATGTTCTCAAAAAAATGTGTTTGTTTGCGGCTTGCGTTGCGCGGCCGCACTTTTGTGCGGACGTACTTCGTACATTGGCCGTCATTTGCTGCTACTACGGCCGTGATAAAGTGCGGCTGCACGCGCGTTCGCACTGCGTTCGTCTGACCCTAGCCTAAATGGTGCTGATTGTGATCACAGTTTCCAGTTTGTTTTAATTCAGCGTCCAGCCGTTAGAAAATATTTACTGGCCCACAATAACAGTGAAACACTTAGGGCCCTATTACATTCTTCGTGCATTTGTTTTGCACGCGCAAATGCGCATTTGCGCGAGTGCAAAACCATTTGTGCAGAACGTCGTATTACAACGTACGCGCAAACGATGCGCGTTAACGTCCAACGCGAGTGACCCTGCGCGAACCCAGCGCGAGCGCAAGTTCGTGCGCGCATCCCATACTTAACATTGTGAGTGCCAATGCGTTCATGCGCTGGTACGCGAATGGTATTACAAGCTTCGCGCAGCGAAAGTTTGCGAGCATTTTCTTAATGTCTTTGAAAAGCAGGTGGTAACTGTAAGGCTAGGGTCAGACTGAGGCAGTGCGAACGCGCGTTCTGGCGCACATAATCACGGCCGCACTAGCAGCAGATGACGGGCAATGACAGCCAATATACGAAGTACGGTCGCACAAAAGTCCGGCCGCGCAACGCAAGTGGAAAATGAACGCATTTTTTCGAGAACGTTAAACCGCTGGTACTGACGTACAGAGTGCGCTGCGGCCGCATAGCAGCGTGTGTGCGTGATTAGGAGATGTCAGACGCTGCTAGTGTGCGGCCAACATAACGTTCAAACAGCCGGATTTCCCTAGACTTCTTTTCACCCCATCGTCATGAAATACGTCCAGAATTGCGCATCGTCTGACCACTTAAGCGTATTCCGTGAAAAAATGCGTGCGCACGCATCGACGTACATTTTGACGGTGGCCGCAGAAAATGCGCTCATCTGTCCCTAGCCTAAATGTGATCGTTCTGGGCGAAACGAAATACACCAGCACGAAAGAAAAAAAATACAGCACAGTACAGTTACACATTCTACACATACCCAAACATTAAAATTTATAAATTGTGTCATTGTTAATTTTTTCTTTTTTTGGCTGGTGGTTGTTAATTTTTTTTCTTTTTTTTTTTTTAGTTTGTAAATATTTTATTGGAAATGGGTGATTGATGTTGGCTGAATCCCGAGACAAATCCCGTGACAAAACAGTCTGCCCACCGATTCCTGCACGCAACTTTCATTTGCGAACGGCTTTGCACGTCGGATTTGCGCACGAAAAATCTTGAAGGAAGAAAAAATGCGCTCTCGATCGTAATACCACGTTAATTTTCGCGCGATAACTTTTTTTATTGCGCTGCGCGAGCGCAATTGCGCAGAGAAAGTAATAGGGCCCTTAATTTTCTGTTAGACCCGGCTGCAGCAAATCGTCCATACTGGGCCGTTTCTATAAATATTTAACGTGGTCTAAGGCCTGGAACATAAAAGGTGAAACATTTTCTAAAGATTTCATGTGGTGTCTATAGATTTAATGGTAATTTCTTTAAACGATAAGAGATATCTCATCCAGCATTTCAGGGCAAAATGAAGCATAGAAAAGGATAAATAAATAGAATGTCCGCTGCGTTAGTCCTTTTGTATCGTTATCATAGTCGTGGACCTCGCTGTACTAAGTCAGCACGATGAAGTGGAGCTTCAGCAAGATACAATCAGTTTGCTTCATGATAGAAAATGGCAGAGTCAGTGATATCTGTCCCCCTATCTATGGCAAGATACTAAATAGGGATGACAGGGCATAATGATACGAGGCGGAACTAGGGAAATTCTCCTATAAATTCTGGGGTAGAAATGCATACTTCAGAGTCTTCTAATTCTCACATCTGAAAGTCAAGCGACTCCTCTCTCTCCAACCGTCACCATGGTTCACTGGACAGCCGAGGAGAAGGCCACCATCACCTCCGTATGGGAGAAGGTGGATTTAGAGCACGACGGCCACGATGCCCTGTGCAGGTAATGACATGAATTGATTGCAAAATTCTGAAATAGTAAATACTTACAAAAAAATGCATATATTTGTGATATTTTATTAATCCATTAAAAGGTCGCTAAAGGTCAACATTTCAGCTCCACATAGGAGGCCTGGAGTCCACGCCGTGGCAGGCAGCTGTGTTGGGATGAGAACGTGGCAGTTATATGTCCTGAAGAAAGCTCCTATGTGGAGTGAAACGTCAACTTTTAGCGACCTTTTAATGGCTTAATAAAATATTTTTGTTTTAGCCCCGGAGTGCCGTCACATCTTTCAACTTATATTGATTTTTTTGCCGAGTGTCAGGCGACGGGCATAGTAACAGCACAGAGCTCGAGTGCATGGCAAATCCCACTATATATATATATATATATATATTAAACATTTATAATGATATTAAGGAAGGATATCTTGTTCACTTTATGATTTAATAGTGCCTCATGAGCTAATAAAATTTTAAAACTGATATTACATGCATAAGAATGGTTTATGAGAACTTCTAGGCTATACTTTTTTACATATGTTTATTCGGACCCCTGAAACCCAAAGATGATGCACGGATGCACTTTAAGCACATGTGTGTATATATATATATATATATATATATATATTAGTGTTTATTTAAAATATATATAAATATAATAAAAATACAAAAAATTATTATTTTTTTGTTTCACATTAATTACAACGCATATCACGTTTCATTTTTTTTATTCTCTCACCAGGCTGTTCATCACTTACCCCTGGACCCAGAGATACTTCAGTTCTTTTGGAAACGTATCCAATGAAACCGCCATTGTCGGAAACTCCAAAGTACAGGCCCATGGCAAGACTGTTCTGGGGGCTATTGACAAGGCAGCCCACAACCTGGATAACATTAAGGCCACTTTCCGTGACCTGAGTGACATTCATGCCAACAAACTGCACGTGGACCCAGAGAACTTCAGGGTATGTATTGATTTGTGCCCTGTGAGTCAGCCTAGCGTTAGAACGTGACGAAACAACATACATTTCTGTGTGCACCAACCATAAGTGTTATCTTCATGAGATGGATAGAGTCATTGTTAATCTACAAATATAGGATTACTGAGCTATTTTAATGATTTTTTAAATATTCCAGGAACTAAGGATGTTTTGAAGGACGTTTATGAATGCGCCATACATTAGACTTTGCTTAAACCCATCCTCAGCCATGCCTAACATTCAGACATAGCGAGCTCACGGCAAGGAGGTCCTGGTAACGCTGCTCAATGCAGACCGCCCTCGCCCTGCATGATCTCAGTGACCCCCATGCTGAAAAAACTACATGTGGACCCACAGAACCTCAAGGCATAATTTATTAAACCATCAATATTGACATCCCTACTAGAGAACTTTTATTACTTCAGGTCTTATGGTCTGCAGGATCTTGTGACCGACAAACATTTTACACATTAATTTATAAATCATACAACCTTATCTTAAATGAAGAAGTTTCAGAAAGACCATTTTGCTGCATATGGAACAGAAATAAATTCCATATAATAACTATTACCATCTACTAAATTGAATGCTTTATACCAAATAAATATTAATTTAGGTAAAAAAAAAATATAACTATCAAAGAAACAGTAGGAAACATGGCACCTGTGCCCCTCAAACGAAATTTTAAACATTGATTGATACCTTAAAAAATAAAGAAAGAAAAAATAAAAGATATAAAATTATCATTAATTGGAAAGATGAGAGCGGATTCCTTCTGGACATGATAGCTTCTTATTCGTTATGTGTAATATATATATATATATATATATATACTGTATATGGATTATACTTAGAAATGTGTCTAAAAACGTAATGATCTATTGATATATATTTATATAATATGCAGGAACTGTACTGTATAAAATAATTAAAATTTCAACCAGATGATGTGCTTAAAATGTATATATTTAATATACTTAAAAAGTCAGTCTGTCTGTCTACTGATCAGTTAGCATCCAGACCGGAGGAAGAGAGGAATCCTCTCGAAAGCTTGTCTTTTAAATGTAACGTTAGTCCAATAAAAAAGGCATCACTACATACTGCTATACTCGGGATTTTGGCATCTGGACTAAAACGGCTTAACATTTATATGTATACGCAGGTTCACAATATACGACGCACTCCAGGACTCTCAAATAATAATAAAAAAAAATCTTTATTAAAGTGTTTACATATAAACCGTTTCGGCTCCAACTGAGCCCTTATCCAGGCTCACCTTGATAAAGGCTCAATTGGAGCCGAAACGTCGGTTTAGGCTAGGGTCAGACTAACGCATTTTTCGCGTTGTCCGTGAAAAAGTGCGTTCGAACGAATGGACGCATTTTTACACGGAATACGCGATAGCGGTCATACGATGCGCATTTTCGTCCGTGATTTTGTACGGATCATCAATAAAACACTTTTTGCGTCTGGACGTGATGTTAGCCGGACATTAGCAGCGTCTGACGTCTCCTAATCACGCACACACACCGCTATGCGGACGCAGCGCACTCTGTACGTCAGTACTAGCGGTTTGACGTTCTCGAAAAAATGCATTAGTTTGCCACTTGCGTTGCGCGGCCGCACTTTTGTGCGGCCGTTCTTCGTATGCTGCCCGGCATTGGACTTAATTTGCTGCTAGCGCGGCCGTGATTTAGTGCGGCTAAACGCACGTTAAAACTGCGTTAGTCTGACCTTAGCCTTAATATGAAACCACTTTAATAAAGATTGATTTTTTTGCACCAGGTAAGTACTGCTGTCTTGGTGGGTGCTGTACCCAGTGGATTGATGTGTGTGTGTGTGTGTATATATACGTATATAAAAACATTAATATTTGGAATATATATATTTAATTATTTAAAATTTGCTTAAAATGTATTTATTATTGTCTCCTATTTACAGCGTTTTGGTGAGGTGCTCGTGATTGTCCTGGCTACTAAACTGGGATTAGCTTTCACTCCATCCGTGCAAGGTGTCATCGAGAAATTCATTGCCGTGGTGGTCGATGCTCTCAGCCACAGCTACTACTAAACTGACTGTACCTGTACGTCACAAACTGCATGTCTCCTGTAATATGTATCATTCAATAAACCACATTTATTTTAAAGAAAGTCTGTTTGTCAGTTGGTTTATAAATGTTTTCTTCTTGAGATCATTTTTAGAACAAATCATCCACAGCAAAAAAAATCCAGGATGCTGACAGAAAATAATATTTTTTTCTGAGAATAGGACAAGATCAGATTTTTATATTTTATAAGGAAACAATATGTCATTTTTGAGAGAATATAATAAAAAAAATAGATATTGAGCACAGCCCACAGCCATTATGGTGAGAAACAACCAAATCAGGATAGGAACAAGCTGCTCGCTAAACCAATGTAAGGATGAACGATATATCGTAATCAGCGCAGACGCGAGCTGTGTATAGCTCTGTACCAGTTGTTTGTTTCTATATAAATATTACAGTTCCAATGTAATTATAAAACGCTAACGAGTTCCGTAGCGCTGTACAAAGGGTTAGAGACAGAACAACAAATATACATACAGGTTCAACACACAGAACAGTATGAGAGAGGACCCTGCTCGAGAGTTTACAATCTAAATTATTATTATTTCACACACAGGAGTATTCAGAGAGAGGTGAAACTCAGGAGAATTGGCAGGAGAAGAGAACAATCTAGACCAAATAGCCGATTTGGAAAGTGAGATAAATGAGAGAATTTTTCTGGTTTGGCTATTTAACCTAGAAATTTCACTTCTTCAGTCATTCCCCTGAGTTCCACCTATCTGTGAATAGACCCTTAAGTTTTTAAAGGGAATGTCAAATATTAATCCTTTGTCCTGTAAAAAAATATATAAACAGTGCAGCTAATTGTTAAAACTACAGACTGCCTTTTCTGTTAATGAGAGGGTGTCTAATGCACCTTTTTCTAAATGTATAAAAGGTAGAGAGTAAAACAAAACAAAACAAGGTTTATGAGAGCACTGGAAAGGGTAACCGCGCTAGTGTCCTGCCCTATGGGTCCCTGCTCAGGTCTCAAAAGTTATTATCTTGTTGGGGGCCATTACAGAGAAGAATATACATATGCAAATCCGACTGCTATCAACCAAAAAGGGCGACCAGAACTGGAATGCCAAGGAGGTCCTCTCTGCATGAGAGAAAGAGCCACCAGTCACGATTGTTTTGGCCTTGTTAGAGCTTGTCAAGAGGACATAGCGTATAAAAACAAGGTTTATGAGAGTAATGATAATGGGCCGCAGCACGAGTGGCCTGCCCTATAAGAGATAGACGATCTCCTGATGAATGTTTCAACTTAGGACCCCTGGCTCAAGGTATCAGCTATATGCTCCTGACAAGCTCTGACAAGATTGAAATGATCACCTGAGGTTGCTGTATCTCTTTGCAGAGGAGGCTTCCTTGGCATGTCAGTCCTGGATTTTGGGTGATAGCAGCCTGACTTGCATATGGTATAATTTCCTGGCACCGTTGGCTAAAACATCCTATGAGACTGGAGCAGGTACCTCCTCGTACAACAGGCCACTAGGGCTTTTGCGTATTCTGATAGATCTGCTTTGGTTCACTATAAGAGGCACTGATAGCCTCTATCTTGGCATTCATGATATGCCAGGATAAGACAAAGAAGACCATAAGGGCAGCGTAGCTAGGGGTAACTGACTATACCAGTCCTTGTAAAGGCTGCGGTTAATGTGCAGAGAGATAACTAAAAGGTACGGAGAATAACAAAAAACAAACCTAGTTCTCGGATGTATAGAGCAGCATAAACAAATGGACAAAGGCCTCTTCTCAAGGACAACCGAGAAACAACAAAGTCTAAAAAGGAGCTTTATTGGGAACAGCTGCGTCGGTTTGAACCTGCACAACTGCTTCAGAAAGATCTCGTGCAAGGACCAAAACATCACCGCTGCCCCCAATAAAGCTCAATTACATACTCAATGTCACGACCTGTAGCTGCACACTGCGGCCTTCGACGCTTACCGTGTGCCGCCTCTGTCTCTCCTGGTCAGTGGTGGCAGTGCTACGCTATGGACTTGACTGTCGGTTCTTTCCCCAGCCATGTCATGTCCCTGCTTGAGTCAAGATGGCGTCAGGGGCTCAGGATCCCCCGATGACGCGTCGGGGATGTAGCTTGCGCTCATTAGGGAGGCTCCAGGGCTAGCCGAGGTGAGGGCTTCCTCTCTTCAGGTAGCATTCACTGGAGAGCGTGGGTGTGCATGGCTGCAGATGTGGCTAGCTCTCCTGCCTATATAATAGCTCACAGGTCACTTTACCGTGCTACAGCACTGTATACAATTCCATTTGGTGTGGTCCTTGTAGCGCCCTGATTTCTACATGTACCAGCTCTTTTTTTGGCTTGTCTGAGCTACGTTCCTCACCACCTGCCCTGACCCAGGCCGTTGGCAACCTTTCTTCTTGCTTCTCCCTTCTGTACCTCGTTCTGGATCCCTGTTCAACCTGGACATCTTCGGTTCCTATAATCCCAACCGTGGGACACTCAGCCTTGTGTGATCGGTCTTCTTTCTGTATTTGCTTCTACTTCTAGGCTGGTGTCCCTGGGCTGTTGGAACCTTGGTTAGTGTAATATTTGTAATTGTATGTGCGCCTGTATATGCTGTTTGGACAAAGTCAAAATAAGTCAAGTCTAATGGAAATTTTGACTTTGGCCATTCAATTGTTATAAAATTATCGGTAAGTCAATTTTAAAAAAAAAAGGGTTTGATAAATGTATTTTCAGGCAGGGAAACAGAAAGTCAAACTTAAACATTTAATTATCAAATAGATCCGTTATTTTTTTTTAATTGATGCTGGCTGAAGGTATGCTTTTTTGGGAGTTTTACTGGACAGCTGTTTTTCGGGAATAGTATCATTTGTTGATTTTTCGTGTGATTCAGTCGATATTTAAAAAAAAAAATCAGGATAAAATCAGCAATATGTTTTTTTTTCGAAAACCAGTTGAAAGAACTCAAATGAGCCCTTATTGAGTAACCCCAACCTCCTCCCTAATGCTGCTTGTGAAAGTGTCTACAAAATGATAATCTGTACAGGAGTCAGCGCAAAGAAATTCTTATCTGCATCATAAGTAGACTCTCACTTTACTCTAGCTCACATTTCCCAGAATGATGGAGTTATCCTGCATACACACATCAGCACAAAATACCAAAATGATGAAAGAATGACATCTAACATGATGTGAATGTTACCAACCTATAGGCCCTATTCCGTGCTTCGTCCTAAAATGGGGACGCTAACAGGGAAAATCTGTGCCTGCAGCTTTTTTCGTAGCGTCCCCATTTTAGCGCAATATTCTTGGTCCCCAGAAAGCAGCGATGCTGCAGTGATACTCACAGTAGCCGTTTTGTGTTACTGTATCACCTCCTGGATTCCATAGGACTCCATGGAGGGCGACACTTATGGGCTGCGCGATCACACAGCGCCGCAGAGTAATCGCGGAAGAAGACTGGGAACTATTTGTTCCCAGTCTCACTCTGCTCCCAGGAACAAGAAGCTGCAGATTGGGTCACCGGTCTTGCCGCAGGATTAGAGGTGAGTATCAGATTTATTGGGGGGTCTAGGGAAAGCTAAATGATTTTGCAAATGTGGAATCATTTAGCACAAGCTTTTAGAAGGTGCTAATATTTTGCATTGTGTGTCCTGATGGAAATTAGCGCTAGCACTTTGTAATTCCTTACTTATCTCAACGCTAATTACTGATTGTACTCCCCATATTAATATATAGGGTGCGCACAGTACATTAAACTCGCACCTCCTATGCGCTAAGTGATTTTTCACAGGTTTAGCGTCAGGAAGTAGGGATGTGCGTTTCGGGTTTCGGAATTTCGGAATTCTCACGAAATTTCCCGATTCGTGTCTTCGGATTCGGCCGAATTTCCGAATCGGGTCGGACCCGAAAACCGATAGATCCGAAAAGTTTTCCGAGCCGAAACGAAAAATTTTCGGATTTTTCGAATGTACTTGAAATGTGTCAAATCGAAATTTATTTTTGCTCTATTCTAGACATGTGCACAGCACAAAATTTCGTTTTGAACTAATGGATTAGTCCTAAAATGCAATTTATTTAGTTACTAAAGAAATTCGTTTTCAGTTCTTTAGTATGAAAACTAATTTCATTCATCCGAAAACCAATGGATACAATTACTATTGTAGTGGCTCCTCAGAGGGCTGAGATCGCTGCTTGTTACAGTATCTCTCACTCTCAGCACAATGTGGGCCATATTACATAGTTGGTGCTAACATAACCAGAGCTGTTGTAAACTTCCCAGAGCCATTATAGCCTATGGAGGTTTTCAGTTTACAACAGTTCTGGTTAAGTTAGCACCAACATTGTAATACTGCCCCGTGTCAGGTAAAGCTGTTACAGTAACTGACTGCTGCTCATCACAGCGCTCAGAGTTTCAGTAAAACTAGTAAATAATATTTTTATATATAAGAGGTTAGAACAATATTATTTCCTTGTTTTACTGAAACTCTGAGCACTGTTACAGTCAGTTACTGTAACAACTGAGCCTGATACATTGTACTGAGAGATAATGTAACAAGCAGCCGATCTCAGCGCTCACAGCCACTGGATTTAAAGGGCTGAAAAAAAAAGGCTCCTCTCTGTATAATGTTTAGAACATCCTCCTGCATTAATTAATACCCCTCTCTGTATAATGTATACAACATCCACCTGCATTAATTAATACCCCTCTCTGTATAATATATAGAACATCCTCCTGAATTAATTAATGCCCCTCTCTGTATAGAACATCCTCCTCAATTTATACCTTTGTCTGTATAATGTATATAACATCCTCCTGCATTAATACCCCTCTCTGTATAATGTATAGAACATCCTCCTGCATTAATTAATGCCCCTCTCTGTATAGAACATCCTACTGCATTGGCATGTGGAGGGTGCAGATCTTCGGATGTTGCGATGTTGCGCTCTTCATTGCTGGTCTCCTTCACTCATCAATGTAATATCACAAAAAGGACTGAAACTAAAATGTAGTGCATTTTATTTTAGTTTCTTTCGTTTTTTGTACTGAGCAGTTTCGTTTCTCTTGAGTCATACTAAAACTAAATTATCCCAAAATTCTGACTAAATCGTTTTAGTACTAAAACGAATGCACATGTCTACTCTATTCATGATTTCGGTTCCATTCGTGATTTCGGTTCCATTTCGGTAATTCTGGACATCGTATATTTAACTATTATCGGTTATATCGCTGATTCTGTAAATTTTGTATTTGTAAATGCGTATCACTTGTTTCTTGTGGCATTCGGGTCAGTTTAGCGTTTTTTAAATCGTTTTGTTCATTTTTTTTGTTCCTTGGCTTTCATACCATTTTAATATGATTAAATAAAGTTGTGAAATGTATATTCAATTATTCATAATAAAAAAAGGATCTTTATTTAATAAAAAAAACACGATAGAATCGCCAGAATTATCGTAGACACTTTGAAACGAGGAAAACAGAAGTTCCGAAAAAACGAAAATTTCCGAAATTTCCGAAAAGTTGATACAAAAAATGAGCAAAGTGACCCGAAAACACGAAAAATGGTCGATATTCCGAAAAAAAATGTACACGAAAAACGAGTCGAACCGAACCGAATCGAAACAGAAATCAGTCGAAACGAGCCGAATCGAAAATTTTAAACATCCGAACCGAATCGAACCGAAAAAAAAATTGGTGCAGAAGCCTATCAGGAAGGTAATATGGAGGGCATGCGTTAAAGTCACTTATCCTGGCGATAAGGCTTACACATCCGAACGCTAACGTTAGTGTTCACTAGGGAATGGTGCCTTATGTGTTTGTAACAGGTACACATTGTGGTTCTGTTCAAAACTTCAGGGGCAGAACCCCATTGTTATTTATTCCACCCCTTCTCAGATCCAGAACAACACAGGGACCATCTCTCAGCTTCCAGATTATCCAAATGGTAGTTCATGGCATTGCAGTGAGATGACCCCGTGAAGGTGAGTCCCACCAACTACTGCTAGACACACAAATCTTGGAGTGAGGATGAGAAGACTCCAGGGTTTCACTTATATTGCTGTTAGATTTTAATTTCCTGTAAATATAATAAATATTTAATCTTAAAAAGCCGGTTCTTATAAATGGGCTGTGAAATTCCCCCCCTCCATTTTTGTTAGTGTCAATACTGAATAGATCGTTCTTCCTTCTATAGGATATGAGCTGTGGCCGATTTCCTGTTATGTTCAGTGCAGGAAAATGTGCGCAGAAGCGGGAAGATGGGAAAAGGGTCTCGTGAACCATATATGGTAGTACTTTAACTGAGGGGCTAAACTTTGATGTTGTAATGTATCTGTACACTGATTGGCTATAAATTCTGTGTATTTTAATAAATAGATCTGGCTTAACGAGGAAAGCCAGACTTCTGAGAAAGACCAATACAGTTTTGTGATTGATTCTTTTTGGGGGTCTCCGCCATGGCGTAGCGCAGCTCTTACTTTGGTTTTGATATATAAGAAGAAACTTGGAAAAGGTTTATGGTAATTATAATGAATAATAGAATTTTTCAGTTGTTGTCTGAAGTGGGATTTGCCATTCAGATGTATTTTTATATTTAAGTGTATCTTTACATTTGAATGTATTCTTACATTTGCTTGTTCAGATTTTACGAACTTGCCTCCAGGCTTGGTTTCCTTGAAGTTAAAGCTATGGTTCAGAGCTTGTTGATTTTTTTTTAAATTTTTTTTTTTTTTTTTGGTGCAAGGTTGGACTCTTGATTTGTTTTTGTCATTTTATGTATTGTAGTAAAGGAAAATCGTTTGAGGACCTCACGTGTGTTTGAACTCGCCCGTGTGTTGAGTATTTGTATTTGCTGGAAATTGAACTCATAAAAAAGAAACGAGATGTTTCTAGTTGTTTTGTCTCCGTTCTGTGTCTATCTTGTAGTTCAATTCTGGTGTTTCTGGGTCATCCATATCTTGTAATTGTGAGAATTTTATTTTAACTGATTAGATTTTCTTCTTGTATATCAACTGATTTAATCTCCCATTGAGAGACAGGTTTTTTTTCCTCTTAATTTTTTATTTTTATTTTCTTGCGCGCTGCTGCCATTTTTTTTCTTTATTTTTTTTGCTGCATGTGTTTGCGCGCTGATTCTAAAGGATTTGCTAACTGTTTTTTCTTTCAGATTGCATGTTTGTTTTTGTTTTATTTTATATTTTGTTTCTGGCCATTGATTGCGTCTGTTTATTTAAATGTTTGTCTTTACTAACTATTAATGTATGTGTTTATCTTTGATGTTTTCTATTTCGTAGTTTTGATATTATGTTTTTTATATGTAATTTATGTATAGGGACTGCTTTTCGTAAACCAGGTTTCTTTGTTTCTGTGTCTTTACTGCCTTGCCTCGTGTAAAAAAAAAAAAAAAAAAAAAGGGCACAGGAAATGGAGACAGTGACTTTCAAAAGCGCCTGCTAACTTTTTTTCTCTTTCTCATACATTCATTTTTTTCTCTCTTTGTTCTTTTTTTATTTAATTAAAAAAAAAACTCTTTATTTGTAATGTATAATGTTATTATGTGTTTGTATAAGGATTTTTTTCTTTGAATGCTAGTAGTCTTTTAGCAGTGCAAGTTGGAGAATGGAATATGTAGTTATTTTTGTTGTTCTGTGAGTATCTATTTGGGATAATTGAACAGTATATAAAATGACATGTGTCTAATGCCTTGAATGACTGTAGTAGCAGTTGAATTCTGGAGCTTTTAGTGCTTTATAAAACTGTAACTGTTGTGGAATTGGGCGCGGTTTGAGTGCTTCGGCGTGCGTACAGTAGTGGAACAGAAGAAAGTAATTATGGGAGCTTTATTTACTGTAAATGGATTATAAATTGATGTATGATATATATACAAAAAATTAGTGTATCAAGGTGATGGGCTCAAAGTTGTACATTTTCCCAAGAGAGGCGTGGTCGGTTATTTTCCTCTGGTCTTTGTTTGAGTCCAGCACTAAGGGATTGTCCGCACCTTAATATAGGTTATAGGTTTTGCCAAAATGGCTGACTGCGATCATTTACAGTTTTGTAACTTGTATAATGGAATATATATGTAGGTTCATGTTTAGTTGTTTGGAATCTAAGAGGATGAAGTGATATAAAGCTGAAGGATTTGAGTGAAAGTTTAAAGGAAAGCGCCTACAGGTTTAGTAGCGCTGTACAAAGGAATTTAGGCAGATTTCAAATAAGAGAAGGTGGTTTTTTTGGTTTTATTTTAGTTGACTAAGGGAGATGGAAGGTTGTAGTTTGGTATCTGAGTATCGTTTGATTTGTTTTCTTTTTCTGCAGTGGTAGCCAGATGTCTAGTATTTTTTTGCTGTCTGATGTTTTTGTCTTTTGGTGTGAAGTGCAATAGCGTATAACTTTGCCTCTATTGAATATTCTTGGAGGGAATAAAACAGGTTGTACAAACACCTCACGTTTGAATGTTTGTTTTTAACCAATATCCTTAATAAAGATTATTGATGTTTATTAAGAATCTTTTTCTCTGAGTTTCCTCTGAGAACTTTGTGCTAATTAACGCGTCAAGTTTTAAACATGCCCTTCTATACTTTCTTTCCCAGTTCATGATATTTTTGTTGTGTTTTTTTTATTTGAATTGAAGTTCACATTCTTTTCCTAGTCTCCTCCATTTTGTCTCACTCATGACCCCTCCTCTCCTCCGTGTTGTCTCACTCATGACCCCTCCTCTCCTCCGTGTTGTCTCACTCATGACCCCTCCTCTCCTCCGTGTTGTCTCACTCATGACCCCTCCTCTCCTCCGTGTTGTCTCACTCATGACCCCTCCTCTCCTCCGTGTTGTCTCACTCATGACCACTCCTTTTCTTTGTGTCCAAAAATGTGTTGCATTTTTTTCTCCATTTTAAAAGTATTTTAACCATATGAATTTTAAAGTTTTTGACAGGTTAATAATACATTTTTTTTCCAAGTTTTTACTTTAGGTGAACATTACCCATGCATGCCAACTTTGCTCAAGCTAGATGGAAGATTATGCGATACCAATATTGATAAAGATGTTGGAATTGAAGGAAATTTAATCAAACACATTATCATTTCACATTGCAATGTTACATCAACCGGATAATAAGGAATTATCAGACACCAGGCAATAAAATAATCTATCGACAACTCATCAATAAATCATGCTATTTGTAGAAGATCATTGATTTGGAAATACAACTTAAGACATGTCAGTTTTACAAAACTGTTATTTTCAAACAATAAGACAGAAGACAAAGAAAGAAGATAATGTATTTTTATATTCTGATGTCGTCTAAGTAATAATTATTTTGTGTCTTTTTTTATTTTATATTTTGTTATTTTTTTTTGTTTAGTTACAATCAATATTGTTCAAAATTCCCTGACACATTTAGGATTATTGAAGATCACATCCAATTAAAATTAGAGTTCATTAATGTATTTAGGAACATATAATTTAATGCATTTGCATAAATACGTTTCATGACATATATAGTGGTAAATGGAAAGTTTTAATTCGATAAAATCAATGCTGTTTTTATTTTTTTTATTTCATTTGAGGATTGGTGTGTTTTATAAACGCCAGGTTTGTTTCACAACACCGAACAAGACTGAATAGGATAGTGATTAAAAATAAATAAAAAAATATATATATATTTAATAAAAGGGTGGAATATGCACTTCGGCTATTTCCCTTTTGAGCCAAAGTTGCGTATATATATTTTTCTCTAACAATGAGTCAGAAGTAGTATAATTTTTTTATTGCGTGAGGCCAACAGGCTTCGCGGGGACATTTTGAAATTTATTATCTGTGTCTCTTCTTGTGTAAATTAAAATTTTTATTGTTTTCGTGCATTTGAGAGTGACAATGAATGAATGGATGTATATGATTAGCGGGGTATACCATATTTTCTTTTCTTTTTTATTTTCTTTATTGTTGCTAAAACCATATCACATCATCAAGAAACCTGACAGTCACAATGACTGCATATGGAACGAATCATGGACATTTTGTGTCAAGGTCAAAGGTCACAGGTAATAAGCAACCAGCGCAAAGAGACAGCTTGTTCAGGAGTCCCTATGGTGGGAGCTCTGATGACATTCAATGATTATGCGTCTCAAGCTGGGATGTTAAAAAAAAAAGACCACACCCTGATCTCGCACTGTGGACTATGGTATTAGATTATGGAATATTTTTTTTTTATTTAATCCCCTAGATAAGTGTGAGAAAGGATTTAATTTGTGAAAATGAGAATGTATTTCTTGAATGTGTGTATGAATGCAGGTGTATATGCGTTTTGTGGAGTGAAGCTGAACATAGGAAAACACACAGATATAGATCTGACTCATGTTGATTTATTAGATAAATGAACTTTTACTTTCAAGTTATTATACTTTTCTTGTTCGGTGAATTATATTTTGGGAAATGGGAATAAATAGTTATTTAAGGTCTAGATTAGGTATTTTTGCCTACGCTCCAAGTGGTTCGCTGGAAGAGTGAATCTAGATAGATAAGTGTATTTTATGCTCATAAAGGGCCTCCTTGGGGAATCCCTTTTGTACATTATAAAAGGTATTGAGGTATTTTAGGAGTAAATACCAGAATTTTTTTCTTCCCATCTGAGCATCTAGAATGATCTAAAGGTCTTAGGCAAGGACACTGTAGCCCAGGTTTAATTGTCTAAGTTTGGTTTATCTTTTAGATGATCACAGGTGATATGTGATCAAAGGAAAGAATTGTTAGATTTTAATTTCCTGTAAATATAATAAATATTTAGTCTTAAAAAGCCGGTTCTTATAAATGGGCTGTGAAATTCCCCCCCTCCATTTTTGTTAGTGTCAATACTGAATAGATCGTTCTTCCTTCTATAGGATATGAGCTGTGGCCGATTTCCTGTTATGTTCAGTGCAGGAAAATGTGCGCAGAAGCGGGAAGATGGGAAAAGGGTCTCGTGAACCATATATGGTAGTACTTTAACTGAGGGGCTAAACTTTGATGTTGTAATGTATCTGTACACTGATTGGCTATAAATTCTGTGTATTTTAATAAATAGATCTGGCTTAACGAGGAAAGCCAGACTTCTGAGAAAGACCAATACAGTTTTGTGATTGATTCTTTTTGGGGGTCTCCGCCATGGCGTAGCGCAGCTCTTACTTTGGTTTTGATATATAAGAAGAAACTTGGAAAAGGTTTATGGTAATTATAATGAATAATAGAATTTTTCAATTGCCTTTCACCAGTTACTTAACCCCTTAGTGACCAGGCGGTTTTACACAAATCCGTCCTTTAGTGACTGCTGTTTTTACGTTTCTGCGCTGTTAGGCTGGGGTCAGACTAGCGCACTTTAAACGTGCGTTCTGGTGCACTTAATTACGGCCGCACTAGAAGCAAATGGCGGGCAATGACGGCCAATATACGAAGTACGGTCGCACGAAAGTCCGGCCGTGTAACGCAAGTGGCAAACGAACGCATTTTGTCGAGAACGTGAAACCACTAGTACGGTCGTACAGAGTGCGCTGCGTCCGCTAGCGGTGTGTGTGTGTGATTTGGAGATGTCAGACACTGCTAATGTCCGGCCAACATAATGTCCAGATGCAAAAAGTGTTTTATTGATGATCCGTACAAAATCACGAACGCAAATGTGCATCGTATGACCGCTATCGCGTACTCCGTGAAAAAATGCGTCCATTCGTTCGAACGCACTTTTTCACAGACAACGCGAAAATGCGTTCGTCTGACCCTAGCCTTAGTGTTAAGGCTAGGGTCAGACTAACGCATTTTTCTTGTTGTCCGTGAAAAAGTGCGTTCGAACGAATGGACGTATTTTTTCACGTAATACGCGATAGCGGTCATACGATGCGCATTTTCAATGAAACATTTATGTCAATCTGGTGCAATATGTTGGGTAATTTTTCGACCATTATGATGGAGACTATTATTCAACGAAGGAAGGAGTTGCTGGAGGAGATTAATTGTGAAATTAACGCTCTACATGAGGAGATCGTTAAAGTAACGGAATTGAATGAAAGGGAGGAAGTATATAAGAGAATTGAACAAACTCTAGGGAGAGTTGAGAAAGAGGTGACTGATAAGAAAAGAAGTAAATTTAATAGGGACATGAGGGATTATAGTTCTAATAAAATATGGTTGTTCAAAACTGACATACATACAGAAAATAAAGTTCTCAATCAACCCAATGTGGAGGCGTCACTCCAACAATCCTCCCGCCCATTTGGGCAATTACCCTATATCCAAAGACCAAGACAGCAGAATATTGATTTCGATCCAGTGGTTAGAAGAAAGACCTATACTCCACAAAGGAAAGATTCATATCATGGAAGAAATAACAATCCACACCACCAAGAATATCGACATCAATATGGACACCAGAAAGAATACCGACATCAATATGGACACCATATAGATCAACAATATCCCCAACAGAAAGGAGGATATAAGCCATCGTATAGATATACATCGCCGTCTAATAGAACATGGAGAAGAAAAACCTCATATAGAGGATTTTCACCCATTCCCCTCCAGAACAGATATTCCAAATTAGTTGACTATAATGAAGAGGAGGTTTTTCACCAGGGTGGCCAGAAAGAACGAGGCAAAGAAGATTTCCATACCAACCAAAATCAAGAGAACAAGATGGGGGGATATGGAGGAGATCCCCCAAGGAATATAGGGAAAAGATTCTTAAGAGACGAGGACGCAGAGGAGGATGTGATGTTCAGAGAAGACAAAAGAGGCAGGGTATAGATTCAACAGGTGTTTTCAACCTAAGTGGAAAGGATTTAAATCATGATCAAGTTAGAGCACTACAGAAAGGTCTCAAATTTGCTCCAGCTAATAAAGGGAACACTTTTGACACCTATATTGATATACAAAAATTTAAGAGGCAATTATCCCTAAAGAAATTCTTTCTAAAACATCCAATAGAAAGACAAATTATAGAGGATAATCAATATATGCATACCACGCTTAAAGAACATTCTAAATTTTATCCACGACATATGGTATCAAAGGAAATGGAGACCTTTGAGCAAATGGTTTTGCTCGATCTGAAAAAAATAGAGAGAAATAAAAAGAAATTTAATATACCCTCTAACTTAACGGTAGCAGAGTACAAAGGATTGGAACAACTACGTAGAGATAAATCCCTGGTTATTAAACCTGCTGACAAAGGGGGAGGGGTAGTGGTTATGAGTGAAGACAAATATAACCAAGAATGCGAACGGCTACTCAATGACCATCTGACCTATCATAAATTAGACAAAGATCCCACTACCATCATAAAAAATCTATTTCATGAATATCTTTTAAAAGGTAAAGATAGCTGTATCCTCAATTCATGTGAATATGAATATCTCAAAATAGCACACCCCCAGATCCCAGTTTTATACATCCTTCCGAAACTACACAAGAATCAGCTGAACCCACCCGGCCGACCAATAGTCTCGGGCATAAATTCTGTATCGTGTAGAATTTCGGAATATGTAGATAATCTCCTACAACCGATAGTAGTGACTACACCTGCATATTTGAAGGATACCATTTCAGTATTGAATTTATTGAGGGATATTGTGTGGCAGGATGATTACATTCTTGCCACATGTGATGTGGCTTCTTTATACTCAATTATTCCACACGAAGCTGGCTGTTCAGCAGTTAGACATTTTTTAACTCAATCCGGAAATTTTAAGGAGGACCAAATAGAATATGTTGTTGAGGGTATCCTTCTGATATTAACTAACAATTTTTTCTGGTATGGAGGAGACTTTTTCCTTCAACAGAATGGAACAACCATGGGGACGAGGTTTGCCCCAACTATGCCAATTTGTTCATGTCTCACTGGGAATCCGGTGCAGTATGGGCTGGGCATGGCTGGGGGCAAAACCTCGTCCTCTATAAGAGATATATCGACGATATTCTCATTATTTGGCAAGGGGATATGAATTCACTTACACAATTTATATGTCATCTTAACCATAACTCTTTGGGTATTCAATTAGAATCATGCATAAGCACCGAAACAATAGATTTTTTGGATTTAAATATCTATATAGAAAATAAAACGGTTAAAACTAGAACCCATTTCAAGGAGGTACAAGTTAATAGCTATATCCATCAAACGAGCAACCACTACCAACCGTGGCTCCGAGCTATACCAAAAGGACAAATGATGAGGATGAGAAGGAACTGTACAGACCTACCACAGTATTTACAGCAAACCAATAAATTAATGATTGACTTCAAAGAGAAGGGATATAAAGAAGAGCCCTTGAAACAAGTCAGGGAAGATGTTCCCTGTCCATTTTAAGGACAACTATTGCAATACAAACAGAAAGAAAAGAGAGAAACTGCTGAAGTAGCTCTAGTTCTTAATTATAATACTACCAACCAAACCATAAAGAAGTCAATCAATAGGTATTGGCCAATCCTCAAACGAGATCCTTTTCTTAATGGGATTCTCCCAGAAAAAACAAGAATTATCTTTAGAGGCAGTGATACCATTCGGATTTTTTTCTTTTCGTACTTATTCTTTTCGTATTTATTTGTTTTTCTGTTCTGTGTAATTTCGGATTTTGTTCATTTCGGATTTTATTCTTATTAAATTTTCTTTTATTTTTATGCTCAATTTTTATGCTCAATTTTCTTCATTTTGGAAGTTTATCTATCTCTATCCTGGAGGAAGGACCCCCTCTGACCAAATAAGAGGTCCATATGCCTTATATACAGAGCCATCATATCGGAAGGCTCTGAATCACGTGAGTTTTTCACTTTTATATACCTTATTTGTGTATCTATGATAATGCACTATAGCGTTATCCTTTACATTTGAGGTACATCCTGCCATCCAAAAGAAAAAATTCATACATTGGCGAAGTTTCCCCTCTACAAGAGATCTAAAGGCCAATTGATAAGAGGCATTGGAGACTCCACCTTTGGTTATCCTTTATCCCAGGAAAACTTCAAGACATCCCATATGGGCGAGGTCCCCCTCCTATAAGAGACCTAAAGGCCAATTGATACGAGCCATTGGGGGCTCCACCTTTGTGAGTGCGACCATTTACACCACTTAGTGTGTTATAAACTGTCATACTGTACTACGCAATTTATATTTCTTTTCATATAGGATGATGATATTATATGATCAGATTTCCGAATAAGAAGGTTCAACCCTATGCTGATTAATTTAAACTAAGTCAATCCTTGTTTACAATTTCCATCAATATATGTACTGCGCTCCCTTAAATACATTTATTTGTATTTTTCTGTTTGAATATCCCCTTTAGTTGTGTTTTTTTTTGCCGCCCCCAGGAAAGTGCCAGCCTAGGCCTTGCCTAACCAGGACATACTTAAAAATGAGAGAAATCTCGATGTATCCTTCTTGACAAAATATTATTGTGTAAAAAATTATATATATATATTTTTTTTAGGGTTTCACCCTAGTGGGTGGTGTCACCCGGTGCGGGCTGCACCCCCTGCCTCCCCCTTGTGACGCCACTGCGTGAACATAGGAGCCACCTGAAAGGAAGGCATTTCACTATATGCTTTCAGTAAAATCTGCCAATGCTTTCTTACAATCCGATTAATGGATCTACTTGCTTGGTTATATTTAGATTCAACCGGAATACGAGACTCCTTGTTTCTATTGAAACAAGTTGTCTCTCGTTGTGAGATTATAGTGGAACGGTCTAGGGTTTTTGATCCTGTGTATTCCTTACTTAAGACAGATTTTTTTCGAAATGTTTTGCTGATTAATTTGAAAAAAAAATCAGATTTGTGCCTTTAAGCAGGACTAGTACGAAAATCCGATATTCTGACTCCGATCCTTGTAAAGCGATTTATCCCTTGCAGAGACCTCTATGCCTGGCCTGTATAAGTAGATGCAATCACCGCGGACAATCTTTATCAGATAGCTGAACTCACCAAAACACCGTTTCTTTCCACGACTTGCTTTATTCCATATGTCAGGTTACAGCAGATCACAGGATACAGCAGATAATGGAATGAGATGTTCTTTGCGGTCAAAAGATGATACTGTCCATAGCTTGCAGATGAATAGACATGCGCTGCTAGATATCTACCCCATGCTCTTACAAGAAAGAAGGGTGGAACTTCAAACACACAGGAAGTGCATCATCATGAAGCGAGGGAAAAAAGAGAAAACATGTACAATACAGAAAGACCACTAGGTGGCAGCATAAGGCAGCATAAGGACTATCTATACAATATAAATCCCCATCTAAATGAATAACTGTAACAGCACATCCGATGTTTAAAAATTGATTTTAATTCTATTCCACATACACTATATTGCCAAAAGTATTCGCTCACCTGCTTTGACTCGCATATGGATGGGTGAGCGAATACTTTTGTCAATATAGTGTATCTCTTTCCCTAAAAAATTATTTATCGACACCTTTCAGCACTTTTTCCTGTTCAATATCAGCATACCAATAAAATGCAAATTGAATCTCTAAAGTCAATATTTCCATTAAAAATTATAGCCGCGAGAGGTGATATTTGAGCCAAATATTTATCAGCAGTTTAAAAGCCAGTAAACCTGAACTTGAATCTCCTGAACCAAAAAAATGGCCAAAATGCAGCCCAAAAAAAGGTGCGGATTTCAACTATTAGGCTAGGGTCAGACGAACGCAGTTTTAACGTGGATTTAGCCGCACAAAATCACGGCCGTGCTAGCAGCAAATGACGTCCAATGCCGGGGAACATACGATGAACGGGCGCACGAAAGTTCGTCCGTGCAACGCAAGTGGCAAACGAACGCATTTTTTCGAGAACGTCAAACCGCTACTACTGACGTACAGAGTGCGCTGCGGCCGCATAGCGGCGTGTTTGCGTGATTGGGAGACGTCAGACGCTGCACACATCCGGCCAACATAAACGTCCAGACGCAAAAGTGTTTTATTGATGATCCGTACAAAATCACGGACGAAAATGCGCATCGTATGACCGCTATCGCGTATTCCGTGAAAAAATACGTCCATTCGTTCGACCGCACTTTTTCACGGACGACGCAAAAAATGCGTTCGTCTGACCCTAGCCTAAGACTGAATTAAACTGTGGCCGATTTTTGCAAAGATGAATTTAAATGAGAAAATGTTAGAGAATGCTTTCTAAGCGTTATACAGTTTTCTATATGTTATTATTGTGCCTGTAATTGCCCATCTCTTTGCATTAATGGGTGTCGTTGCACACAATCAGCAAAATGATGCTGAGACTCCATAAGATAAAATCCAGCATGGCTCAGGCGTGATAGAAAATAGCTATGTCAGTGCATTCTGCCCCCGATTCGAGACACACAGAGCGAGATTAACAAAATAGGGATGACGTAGCACAATAACCAGGGAAATTCTCCTTTAAATTCAGGGGTAGAAATGCTTTCTTCTTAAAGCTTTGTACTTCTCACATTGGAAACCCAACCAACTGCCACCATGGTTCACTGGACAGCCGAGGAGAAGGCCTCCATCACCTATGTATGGGAGAAGGTGGATTTAGAGCATGACGGCCACCACGTTCTCTGCAGGTAAACAGAGCTGGTAGTTATGGGCTCTTATTTTTATTTCTGGATGGGATGTACGTAATTTTATTTCTTTTTAGTAATATATTAATATCATGCTGGTTTAGTTAAACTTTTGATGATCTTACCTATAAACTCTGGACTCTTTGGGAAAACCTTGGTGTTACATACAGGGTTATTCAAAGAGCTCCGAATTGCTTGAGAAAGGTAACCGAACGCTGAAAATCAGCGTTCGGTTGCCTTTCTTGGCCATTCGGCTATCCAGAGAGCAGGCAATTCACCAAATCCTGGTGAATTGCCTGCACATACGGTGCCTGTTCGGTGCCTGTTCGAGGGCAGAGAAATCCCCATGAAAAAGCAATGCTTAGGCTATTCAGAGAACACAAACCAGCAGTGAAAGGTTCCCGAAATGCCCTGCCATCTCGGTGGTTTCATGCGGCAAATTTATTCAGGAGAATCCCATAGGCTTCAATGTTAAAAATATTCCCGTTTTAATTCAATATCTAATAAACCGTTCATTATAAAATTCTGCAGTAAAGAGTCTCTTTATTTATAGATTTTTTAGGATATTTTAAGCATTTTTCTGAATTTTTTTTTAAAAGTTCGATTTTGTTTTTAACCACTTCAATGCGGTGGACGCGCTCAGCGCGTCCAACCGCATTGGTACTTGGCTGCGGAGGACGCGCTGAGCGCGTCCTCCCTTTGCAGCCCGCGATCAGCCGGTATTCCGGCTGATCGCTCGGCCCCCCGGTGTGGGCTGACATCATCGATGTCAGCCCAACCTCCGGGACCCCGGCGGGCACGATAGGCGTCATCGCGTATGCGCGATGACGTCTATTTCAGGCACCCCCCCGCCATTGCAGGGAAGGTGCCTGAATGGGAGGGGGGGTCCTTCGGACCTCTCCCCCTCCCCATCCGTGCATGCCAGCGGTTAAAGGCAGGCATCGCCTGGAAGGGCACAGCCTGCCCTTCCAAGCGGCGGCTGTCTTTAACCCCTAGGGGGCTGGATCGCGATATGGCGCCAACATGCGCCGTATCGCGGTCCCCTCCCGGAGCTGGCCGACATCTTGGATGTCGGCCAAGCTTCCGGGATATCCCCCTAATGACTGGCAGAGCGCGATGGCCCCAGTTTTCAAATTAACCCCTTGCTGCCACCTATAGTGGAGATAGGGGGTTCCAATGAACCCCCTATCTCCCGATCCGTGACAGCTAGGGGTTAATGTTTACTATCATTGGAACGGCCAGAGCATGACCATGTAAACTGTAAAACCATGTAAAAAAAAAGACCATGTAAACCATGTAAACTGTAAAAAAAAAATAATAAAAAAAAAAAATTAAATTAAAAAAAAAAAAAAATGTTTTTTGGTTTTTTTTTTACATTTATTAGTGCAACAATATTGTTCCCATTTAAATTATAATGTGAAAAATGATGCTGCACTAACGATTTTTTCTATGGGGGGCGTTTGCTAAAAAACACGTAATTTCGCCCCAAAAAAAGTAACGATTCCGCATTTCTAATTTTTTTAACAAGTGCACCCCATAGAAAATATAACCGCAAACGATCGCATTTTAAAATGTGAAAAAAAACACTTTACACATTGTAAATTATTGAAAATTCTAATTTTATTGCATATTTTGTTATAATATACAGACATGACATAACGTATACATATAATAATGACATATTATGAATCTGCACAGTCTGCCGGAAAGAACGATATATAATATGTCTGTGTCATATATTAAAATAAGGCTTCAAAACGCGGTTAAACATGATGAGCGAAACCGGTAAAAATGACCTCAGCACAGAGGCGGGAAAAGCCTCAGCAGCGAAAGGGTTAAGTTTACTTCTTTTTTCTGTAACAGCCCTCTTTATTATCATTCCCTGGACCTCATATGTAAATTTCAGACATTTTCGCTCAGTAGTTTCTTTGCAAACAGCGTTTCATTTTCAAACATTCACACAATCTGTTTTGCTAATTTATTCACTGCCTCATCTGCGGTGATCGGCTCCTGCTCGGGTTTTTCAATGGGTTAATCCAGATGTTTTTGAGGGTTTTCGGAGTGCATTCGGTGGGTTTTGCGGTTCGTTTTCATCGAGTTTGAGGTAGCTTTTCCCTGCAATTCGGGGACCCTGTGGTGCTTGCTGAAAACACCACAGGGTCACCGAAATGGGATCGGCAAAAGGAACCGAATTGAAGAGAACGAAAAGTCACCGAATGTGCGGTGACTTTTCGAATCTCTTTGAATTACCCTGACCGTTACATAAAATGAAAAAAAGACATGCGTCCATCAAGTTCAGGCTTTCACACATCGCCTACTGCTGTTGATCCAAAAGAAGGCAAAAAACCCAGTCTGAAGTGTTCACCAACATGCAATACACTGGGGAAAAATTCCTTCTTGACCCCAGAATGGCGTCAAATTTCTCCTTGGATCAAGAAGCTTTTACCCACATATTAAATATTATGACCCTTAAAATTATATTTTTGCAGGAAGTCATCCAGTCGTGTTTAAAGGTCTGTACAAACTCAGACCCAACCACCTGAACAGGCAGAGAATTCCACGACTTTATTGTTCTCACCCGTAAAATAAGCCTTCCTATGCTTTAGGCTGAATATCCTTTCATCTAGTCTAAATATGTTGGTGTTACTGATTTTTTAGTTTCTCCCCTGTTACAGTAGACATAGCAATACAGTGCATAACCATCTAAAATCTCTACTGGAAAGACAGAACAATTATTTTAGCTATAACAATAACTATATAATAGTATATAATAATAAAATTAACATTAATAATAGAATAGTAACTCCATCAGGTGTGTATTTGTCATAAATGTATCACTTTTTCTCTCTTACTAGACTGTTCACCACCTACCCTTGGACACAGAGATACTTTGGCTCTTTTGGAAATGTATCCAATGAAACCACTATTTATGGAAATTCCAAAGTAAAAGCTCACGGCAAGAAGGTCCTGGAAGCTCTGGATAAGGCCGCCCATAATTTGGATGACATTAAAACCATTCTCCATGACCTTAGCCACACACATGCCAACGAACTGCACATAGACCCAGAGAACTTCAAGGTATATTTTTATTCACTGAAGGGATATTTTATGTTTAAACAGGAATAGGTGGGGGCAATGGAGGGGTTACATACTACATACTAACCCTTACTGAACCCCCTCTCCTCTCCATAATCCCTCTATATTAGCATTAGAGTGAATATAATAATCACCTCTATCCTAGAGGTGGCTTCCCTTGGTGATGGTCCTAATCTTTATCTGTGGTAGTCACAGCTGTCGTGTAATCGGGAACAGACTGGAGGCTCTTGTGATCATCCATCCAGTCCAATAGCTTTCAATGTTAGTAAATAGAGACATCCATGAGCTAAGTGGGAAAGTGCTACTGTACATTCCTGTGGTTTGGTCCAGATGGCAGATCAGGGAGAGCTGATCTTTGGCTTCCTGGCTGGTTTAGATTCCCTCGTGACCACTCAAGTTGCATTGCGTAGTTGACTGTACCCAGGGCATCCCTTTAATCAGGTTTATTTATGTATTCCTTTTTTTATGTTTGTATAACTTGCCCCTCTCTACAAAATTTTAAATATGGGATATCAGGGTGATAATGGGTGGAATTTCACTAGTTTTAGTTTTGTTTCTATAGATCAATAACGGCAAACATGAAGAAAAAAAATATCAGATAATTATTGTTATCAAGTGCAAAGATCATTGAACTAAATTGTGTTATAAGCTCATTGTACATGAGCCATGCAGTGTTATTAAATAAGAGCACACATAATACCTCAGAATATTGTATGCACAACTTCAATAGCTCCCATGTATGAATCACAAAACACAGAAATACAGACAGTAGTGTAATACTGTTGCGAAGGTGTAAGGTGAGTATAAACTAGAATGCTCTCTTTCACTCACATGCTCTGGAGCCTGCACATGCACTGGCTCGGTAAGGTAGCAACGTGCCAGCTCTGCGGAACACCTGCATTACGCGTATAGAATGAGTTTATAACACAATTTCATTCATTGCACTTGGGGATTATTTTGGTTTCCAATTTATACACTTTCCTCGAACGATTTGGTAGTGCCAGTTGGATCCACTGCCCCATAACCCTATGTAGAGCAGCATTGAATCTCTGAATTCCACTAGAACAGTAAACAAGGGGCTATTATACCACATCGTACATTGTTATAAATATATTTAGAAATTTTTTTTAATTATAGTATAAACCAGTGTTTCTCATCTCTGATCCTCAGGTCCTCCTAACAGGTCAGGTTTTCCAGATATGTGAAGCACAGCACAGGTGATATGATTTGCTGCTCAGTGATTGCAGGATTCAGTCTGCATTTCCCCAAGGGAATCTGCAAAACCTGACCTGTTAAGGGGACGTGAGGACCAGGGTTGAAAAACACTAGTGTAAATGACTACAGATTTTGAAATGATAATGGCAATGCAGGATCATGGTTACAAACATTTGCTTCTGTCTTCCTTCACTTGCAGCGTCTCTGCGAGGTGCTGGTTATCGTCCTGGCCATTAAACTGGGGTCAGCTTTCACTCCTTCACGTCACGCTGCTGTTGAGAAATTTGTTGCCGTCGTGGTACATGCTCTCGGCCACGGCTACTTCTAAACTGGTTATAATAAATCTAGGACTGTACTGATTACAATGTGTGATTTGGTAAATAAACTGTATTCATAAAGAAAACTGTTTCTTGTGTTTTTATCTAATGGAAAAATCAGATGTATTTAGATTCTGTTTGGAAAATCATTAACACTACAAAAGGAGGTTTTTCAGAGAGCACCGAAAAGTCACAGACATTTCGGTGCTCTCTCGTTCCCTGCACCTCGTGGAATCAATTTTCCCCACCCTCCGGTGAATTCAGCATTCCCCACAGAGTCCCCAAAGTGCAGGGAATCGGCTGCCAAATGCCGCCACCAACCTGCAGCAGACCCGCCGCCAACCCATCGCACACTGCCACCAACCTGCCGCAAACCCACCAAACATCAGTCGCAAACACGCCGGAGCCGCCGGACGAGCAAAACAAAAACAATGCAATTGAAAGTGTGAAAATTGAAACGCTGTATGCAAAAAAACTACTGAACGAAAATGCCTGGAATTTACATATAAGATCCAATGAATGATAATAAAAAGGGCTGTTACAGAAAAGAGTATATAATAATGCTCAGAGTATTCTATGCTTGCCCTGTCTGTGAGGGAGATCAGAGGAAGGGGAGAGGACAGCACATTTTATAGAACTGAAATGGTTAAAAAAACACAAGCGAGGGGGGAATTATCACCTTCATCTGTGCCAGAAGGAGTGCTACTGGATCTACTGGCAGGCATGAACTGGCCATCGGGACTACCTGGAGGTTCCCTGCGGGCCGATGGCTCAGTGGGCCCCCGCCGGTTTCCTAATCAGCAGCTCCGGATTCGAACTCTTGGAGTCCAAATCCGGAACTTGTCTGTCCGTGATCGCAGCCCAAGCGCTGCAGCGTTCCTCCCATACACATAGCACGTGGATGGGAACGGCACGCTGCAGTGGCACTGCCCCCTCCAGCCTACGTCATGTTATGTGGACGCTGGCCCCTTCGCACGCACCGGTCCGGAACAGAGGAGCAGGCAGCTGAGTGCTGAGGCATTGGTGAGTATACTCGGATATTTTATGTTGCAGAATGGATCATCGGCAGAAAATAAATAAATGTGGCAGAAATAAAGCATGTGTGCCTGCTGGGGGGGGGTGAAAGGAATCCAGGGGGGTAAAAATTGATTGAGGGGTAAGAGTGAACGGGGGGGGAATAAAATTTAATTTGGGAGGTAAAAGTGACCTGGGGGGAATAAAATTTAATGGGGGGGGGGGTGAGAGTGAACTGGGGGAATAAAATTGATAGGGGGTGAGAGTGAACTGGGGGAATAAAATTTAACTGGGGGTGAGAGTGAACTGGAGGAAAATAAAATATAATTTGGGGTTAAAAATTAACTGGGGGAATACGCCATCAAATCTCCCCCCAGTCTAAAGTCACTCGAGCTCCCTACTAACCTACCTCAATACGGAATGCACCTGTAAACATGTAATATAATGACTTTATTTCCTACATATTTATTTTCTGTTAATCTGTATATTTGTGGGGTTTTTTAATATCTTGCATTTATTACTTCGAATTTCTGTAACATTTTAATGTTTCTTGAACCCAGGACATACTTGAAAACGAGAGAAATCTCAATGTATCCTTCCTGGTAAAATCCTTTATAAATAAGTAAAGAAAACTGTGAGAATAAAATTTAATTAAGGGGTGAGAGTGAACTGGAGGAATAAAATTTAATTAGGGGGTGAGAGTGAGAGAGGTGAGGAGAGCAGAGCCAAACTCTGCGGCAGCCGCCTGTCCTGGACATCACATAATACAAAGTACGTTTGTGACGCCCCCGGGGACCCAAGCAGCGTTTTTTTATTTGAGCAGCTCCACAAAGTGTAAGGCTGGGTTCACACCTGCACGTTTTTTGACGCACATATAGCGCAAACGTAAAAAAATTACATTGCAGCGCGTTCACATGGCAGTCTTTGGCTGCAAATGCTCTACAATACTCTCCAAAGAAACTCCTGTACTTCTTTGGGCTTCGGACGTTTTACAGCGCTTTCCTACGCCCTTGCACTTATCACAAAATAGGGCTGGCCTAAAAAAAAATTCCAGGCTGCGTTTTATTCCCAGAATCACAGCAAAAGGCGCTCCGATGAAATATTAGAGTGGGTGACTTTTTTCAGCCATGCAGTGTATAATCCTAATAATAAAACACAAATAAATTGGACAGAACCACCAAAAAAGTAAGAAGAACCCAATTTGATGTCCTCCTTGAATACCCTAACACCAGATAAATTGTATTTGTATTAAACGCGCAGCGCTGGCTTTTTTTCGTTATTTTCTTCGTGTTACATGAATACTGAACACTGTTTGAAAGGAACGTTATGACTTTTGAGCGCTCCCAGCGGGCATGAACTGTTATTAGGTTTGTCATCGGCTTATTTACAACAAAGAGTCTGTGCCGTTATCCAGAGGACTATCATCATCTATGAGATCTGACATGGCCATGAGATAACACCAATTTAAAGCGCTTGTCTGAATCCCAGAACCCGACACAAGGGCCGACTCGCCGAACATTCCTTTTATTTCTTTTATCTACAGAAGGGCGGTCAGGGATTTGAGTCAGATGTAACCATTATAGTTTGCAGCCGAGCTCACCTCAAAGCCTTTATGATATTATTTTTTTCATAGATATAAGTGCATCCTTTTATTTGTTAATACTAAAGGGCCACAGGCTCCACATCAGCAAAGTTGATCGCTATTGAACTGAGAACATTACCTGCTAACCGCTCAGACGTGAAGCATAAATCAGAGAAAAAGAAAAACAAGCAAAAGCATTATAATTAAATATAAATTGCAGGTGTCTGGTTGACTGGCGAGGTCCCTGTGTCTTCACCCGCTTTCATCACGCAGCTGAAGCAGCTAATCCTTTATGCTCTTTGAATAGATAATATCCCATTTATTTTAAATATTTCTGTGATGCATATTGATGTGCCGAGCGGAGGAATTCACGAGATGCAGGACTTTCTTAGGAAACGGAAGACGGGAATATTCTGATAGGTAACACTCTATCAAACAACAGTTTCATTTTTGGAAATGATCATACAATGTTACTGACCTGTCACGGTGTGAAAAATGTGAGGTACCAAACGATCCAAAAACTAAAAAAAATGATCTCAATATGCATGGCTAAATAACTACATAGTAGAGATGCACCGATACCAGTTTTCGAAGACCGAGTACGAGTACCGATACTTTTTTCAGTTACTCAAATAACCCCTTCGCTGCGGATGACGAGTGGGGACCGTCCTCATTGACTCCCGCTATATGCGAAGGAGGTACCCCACACGTCATCCGCAAGCGGGAGCCCCGGCGGAGATACTCACCTCTCTGTCTGGGGTCCCGTGGCGTTCTGACTTCAGCGAAGTCAGACACTGAAGTTAAGCCCCTCCCGACGTCAATGACATCATCGCGCCATGTGCAATGATGTCATTTCCAGACGACCCCCCCACCGGCAATGTCTGAAATGCCTGAAAGGGAGGGGGGGGGAATCCTTTTGGATTCCCCGAAGTGCGGAGAAGTGCGGGAAACGAGAGAGCACCAAAATGTCGTCGACATTTCAGTGCTCTCTGAATAACCCCCATAGTAACATGGGGGTTATTCATGCCTCATGCCTGTGCCTTGAAGTTGATTGCGTGCATTGATTATAGGACTGGATTTATATGAATACAATAACACTACAGCAGATATTTGAATGTGTCAGACAGCGCAAACATAAGTCAGGTTTTTGCATGCATTATCCTATAACATATCCTTATCTTTAAACACGTTGGATTATTGGAGACAAAAGCTTTTTTCTACAGCAAGCCAGTCAAGAGTTATTTGGCGTTTGTCTTATTTGATTTGCCACTTATGATCACACAGCAGAGTATAACACACAGTGTATAACGAATGCATGACAAGTAAAAGGTGACTGGCGTGAGGCGTGAATTTTTTATGATGAGATATTTAACATTCAGACTGCCGATTTTACTCAGAATTAATCAGAACAGCTGCCGTCTGCACCTTCATTCCCGTTCTTTAGGGACAAAAGTGAAAAGGATCAGAGGTTAATTATGCGGAAAAATATTGATGTATTTTCTTCCCGTGTGGCAACCATACGAGCATAAAAAGAAAACCAGTAATAAACAGCTCGAAAGCAGGACAGCGTAATGGATTGCGTGGGGAAAAAATGAAACGACTGCCGATTCATTTATTTATTTATTTATAAAGGATTTTACCAGGTTGGATACATTGAGATTTCTCTCGTTTTCAAATATGTCCTGGGTTCAAGAACATTGAAGTTCGCTCACTCCTCAAGGGGGACCTTGGGAGGCCCTGGCAGGCAGCCCTCTACAGTGCCTGATTAGAGGACCGCTTCTGCCTAATGTTTTAGCAACAAGGTGTGAGTAATGTTGAATCCCATAGGCTTCAATGTTAAAAAATTTCCTGTTTTAATTCAATATCTAATAAACCGTTGCTTATAATATTCTGCAGTAAAGAGTCTCTTTATTTTTTGATTTTTTTAGGATTTTTTTAAGCATTTTTTCAATTATTTTTTTTTTCAAACTTTTTGCGAACGTCCCAAAAAGTTTGCAGTTTGCGAACTTTCGAACAGCCGATGTTCGAATCGAACATCGAACCGATTCGAACCGGCAGCCCATCCCTAGTCCTAACATTCTGCTTCATTTAGCTTGACTTTAAGGCAACAGATTCTGCTCCTTCTTTTGATGTGGGCGTTGTGAGAAACTGTTTTTCACTTTTTTTTGTAAAAAAAGTAAAACTATTTATAAATAGACGTTATTTCTAGTAGGTTCGTTGACACGAAGAATTGCAGTTTTTAGCTATATACCTTATCTCTTTGATGTTTGTTGACTGGTATAAGTATACCTTTCACACAAAGCTCTCGGCAGCTTGTCGGTGATGATATTCAGCGTGTTTCACTGCAATTTCTTCTCTGGATTGGAAATGAAAGGAATTTAATTTGTAGCAGGGGTTAACTCGATGAGATTCTGTCAAGACACTGGGAACAAATCAGAAGTGGAATTTATTGAAAATAGAACTATAACATCCACATTCAGTGCTACAAATCATCAGCCTAGATACTGTATTGGTTGTTATTGAGGTGATGGGAGTCGTCCAGTGCTGGATTTACGTGTCAGAAACTACAACCCCCCCCCCCAAAAAAAAGGGAAAGTGTAAAAGCTGGGGAAATTTTTTTAAAATATTTTTGCTTTGTAGACATGTGGGAAACAAAATAAATAGTTATACTTTTTTTAAAAAAAAAAAAAACAGTTTCTCACAACGCCCACATCAAAAGAAGGAGCAGAATCTGTTGCCTTACAGTCAAGCTAAATGAAGCAGAATGTTAGGACTAGGGATGGGCTGCCGGTTCGAATATGTTCGATGTTGGATTCGAACATTGGCTGTTCGAAAGTTCGCAAACTGCAAACTTTTTGGGACGTTCGCAAAAAGTTCGAAAAAAAAATTATTGAAAAAATGCTTAAAAAATCCTAAAAAATCTAAAAATAAGGAGACTCTTTACTGCAGAATATTATAAGCAATGGTTTATTAGATATTGAATTAAAACAGGAAAATTTTTAACATTGAAGCCTATGGGATTCATCATTTCTCACACCTTGCTGCTAAAACATTAGGCAGACGCGGCCCTCTAATCAGGCACTGTAGAGGGCTGCCAGCCGGGGCCTCCCAAGGACCCCCTTGAGGAGTGAGCGGCCGCCGGATGACAGAGCTGCGACTGTGCGGGCTGGCCGGCCGGGTGCATGTGGCAGAGAGGTGGCGCAGGGAGGGAGCCACTGCACCTGCAGCCACGGCAGACCCCCCTCCACACAACCAGGATCCAGGGAGCCCCCACTGACCACCAGGTGAAGGTAAGGCGACACATTTTTAAAAAAAATAAAATCCAAGGAGATTTTTTAATGTCCTCGGGAACATAAAATAAAACTTTTTTCTTTCTAATACTCACCTGATTCCTGGATCCACCAACAAGCGCAGCCTCCCATCTCCCACGCTGTTAGAAGCTGCATACACCGGCGCGTTGTGTGCAGCTTCTGAGAAGATACGCTATTAGTGTAGAGGGAACGATGCAAAATGCGCAGCCGGCTTCCCCGCTACACTAATAGAGTATCTTCTCAGAGCCTGCACACAGCGCGCCGGTTAAAGCTAGCGTCAGACTGTAGAGGTGCTGCCTGAGATTGTGTGGACTCAAATGCTGCATTATTATACTGTAGAGGTGCTGCCCGGCAGTGTGAGGATTCATATGCGGCATTAATTATTATTCTTACAAATTTGGTTACTTAACCCGTTTGCGTTTGGATTGTAATATGCGGTGAATACCGCAGCAAACGTTAATGCTCACGCAAGTGAGTGTTAACGTTTGTGTTAAGATCGTAATTTTTCCCACTCGTTGTTGCTCAAACATTTCCCATGGCTTCAAATCTCGTTTAAACATGAGCAAAAGCTGTAAAAATGAGCTCATCGCACAGAGGTGAAATGGCTAAAAACTGGGTTTTTTTATATTTGTTTTTCATTGTTTCCTGTCCCCCAGGGCAGTACCCGGGCCCCCTTACACCTTTTATTACCAATATCTTGTATATATGCCCTCTGGAGGGCACCTTAATTTTCGAACTTTTGAGCCCCATTGACTTGCATTGCGTTCGAATTCGAACTTTTTCAAATGTTCGAGTTCGAATGCGAACCGAACACGGGGGTGTTTGGGCAATCACTAGTTAGGACTAGGGTTAACTCTAAGCCTGAAACAAGCATAAATAGTAACCTAACCCTAACCCAAATTTCTAAGCCTACCCCTAACCCTTTTCTTTATTTTTACACATTACATGGTCATATTTGGCATCGTTGGAAAGGCGAGGCTCTGACCTTTCCATTTATTTATTTATTTGCAACTTATTTTACCAGGAAGGATACATTGAGATTTCTCTCGTTTTCAAGCATGTCCTGGGTTTACAGCTCACGTGACCTTGGGCGGTGTAAAATTCAGAGATACAGGGATCCAAAGGCCTACCCTCACCGCAGTGTGGCAGTTTAGGTTTTGTGTAATAATGCATTTAGGTTGGGGTCAGACGAACGCAGTGCGAACGCGCATGCAGCCGCACTTTATCAAGGCCATACTAGCAGCAAATGACGGCCAATGACTGCCAATATACGAAGTACGGCCGCACAAAAGTTCAGCCGCGCAACGCAAGCAGCAAACGAACGCATTTTTTCGAGAACGTGAAACCGCTAGTACTGACGTACAGAGTGCGCTGCGTTCACTGGCGGTGTGTGTGTGCGTGATTAGGAGACGTCAGGCGCTGCTAATGTCCGGCCTACATAACGTCCAGACACAGAAAGTGTGTATCGTACGACCGCTATCGCGTATTCCGTGGAAAAATACGTCCATTTGTTCGAACGCACTTTTTTACAGACGACACGAAAAATGCGTTCGTCTGACCCTAGCCTTAGCCGTCACTCACCTCCACACTTGCTGTTTATGTGGTAAATGAGAAGGTGAGTCAGTGCATTATCACTTGTCACTTTATGATTGAAATGTAAACAGCAGTGCTGCGTTAGGAAAAAAATAATTATTTGTATTTTATTTGTAATTTTAATTTCGTATAACACCTAGTAATACTTAATATCTTTGGAACAGCCACATCCTGGCCTTTCCAAAGATACCTCATATGACCCTCTAGCAGGTTTGGTTCCGGAGTTATAGGAGTCCAAAACAACAAAATAAATGTAGGCACATGATTGCCTACTTTGCCTAATTATAAATCCAACCCTGCAGTCATCCATGGTGTGAAGAGACTCTCCAAAGCCACAATGCATTGCATAATACTAAGGTGTGAGCAAACTGTCAGTGGGCACATCTGCCAGGGTAAGGAGAAAGAAAAATCTCTACTAGATGTAGCGCTCACTCCCGGAGGAGCCGCTGAATTTAACCTCGGGTTAGTCTCACCGCACTAGGGAATAATTATACACCAGCACTGTTGTGGATTTTATAGATTATATACTTTACTGATCCCAATAAAGTGGCATATATAATGTAAACACGGTATATGAACGACAGGACTTCGTAATGCGGGAAAAAAAAAGCCGCGGCAAAAAGGAAAGTTTAACCCCTTCGTTTCTGGAATGTATGTCCCGCGAAAGTAATGTCTCAAAAAGGTGTGTGTGTGAACTCAGGTACCCGGGTACTATATTCAACTGGCCAGTGAATGGAATGAGCGAATCTTCGACTAGTCACGTTGGGGCCCTGTAGATTTAAACAATAATGCAGCGTGCTTCGTTAAACTTGAGACTGGGGCTTGAAGGCCTCTCACCCATCCGTTAGACAATCTGTTCCGCTGCCCGATCAAGGATGTCTCTCCGCTGGATTACACTGGAACTCTGTGCCACCGGATCTGCTTCTCCTGCTTGTCTGATCTCCGCAGCGAGAACTACGGCCTACCGCCTGTACTCCCAGTGGATCATCGTGGTCTCCTTACTCGGGGTCCAAACCGGAACTCTGTCTCTGTGCAAAACTTCTCAGCGATCTATAGATAGGTCTCCGCCAAGTCACTGTCTCTGATCAGCAGCACCCGCTAGACCATGCCTGCTCTCCGGCCTGGTCTTGATCCCTGACAGTCTCTCGTGCCTCTTCTACCTTTTGTCGCTCGGCTCACACTGGCTTTCCTTCGGACGAGGCTGCAGATGTCCTTCTCTCTCTCCCACCCACTTTCTGTCTCTCTCGCAAAGCACGATGGAATTTGTAGTTCCGTTTGTGTCCTGTATAGTTCATATTGCGCCTGTCTCCCTCTGGTGGCCAAACCAAGTAAATGCAGCAACATATCTTAAACAGCGCTACATAGACATTATAGTTTGTTATATGTCACAAGATTTGTGGTGACTTCATTCGCAATCCCACGGACGGAAAGCTTTTACATATGTTACGTTTACCCTTTCCTGCCACGGGGCATACTATTCTGTCTCCGCTGCGTGTGGGCTTTGAAGCCACGGGGCAGCAGTGTGCCCAGCTAGCTTCAAAGGCCTTCCTTCGCCCCACCCACCAGTCTGCGCTTGCTGTGTGCCCTGTTGGCTGCCATGGGATGACCTCAACTCAGGTTGTCCCCTGCAGCCAATGATGCGCACTGCGCATTAGCTGCATAGGCAGGCCAGAGGAGGGGGCCTACGGGACTAGTACTCTCCGCCGACTTTAAAGCCCTGCCGCCAGGCACAACTTGCCCAGTGGCAAATGGATAAAAGGGATACTCTACTCATCCTGATCACTTTACAGTTTTAAAGTGGTCAGAATGTGAGGAGTGCCCCCCTTCTCTCCCCCCCTCAGCCGAGCATCACTAGCACAGCTGGGATTTTAAATTTCCTGGCTGCCAGTCTCTAGTCACTAGTGGCATCAGCAGGCAGAGAGTGTTCTGGCGCCACTCTCTCTCAGCCTACCCTCTGTAATGATTGATCTCAGACAAGCAGCAGATGGAACGGATATGGGCATGGGCGCAGCTCTGATCCATCATTCCTTAGCAGGCGCTAAGGAATTTGCATAAGTAAAGTGTGTAAGTCCCGTAGCGATGCGCAATTTGCGGTTCCTACTCTATGCAAGTTGCGTCGGAGCAAAATTTACACAGAAAAACTTCAGGGAATTCCAGATTTGGAAGTCCCTGCGCTTGAAAACGAGATGCACAAAACGAGGGACAAATGATATGTAAAATAACCTAAAAAAAAGGGAAAATGTAAAAAAATATTTAGGCAGAGGCTGTCAGCAGCATTTACCCAATTATATCAGGGCAGAAAAATGGAAATCTATTTATAATAAGGGCCCCTTTAAATTAACTTGGATGTTTTTACAAACATTCCCAATTGTGACTTTGGCGACTTGCATGTTGAAAAGTGACGTGTACTGCATATAAAGCTTGCTCATTGCACAGTCTGCCAACTTTGGCAAGTCTAGGATCGGTGTGTCCACCAAGTAGGTGTGGCCAATGCCATCGTCATTTTGGTCCTGCATAACATCATGCTTTTACAGATCATTTAAAAAATATTAACTGAGGTTCAGAACACAAACCAAATAATTTAGCATTTTTTAACACAGGTATTGTTCTTAAAGCAACAAGCCATTTTCATGCAGTTGGTGAAATCTCCTTTCCTCGAGTTTCAGCGGTTGACCGCAATAATTTTATTATTTGGCACGGCCGCATCTGCTGTGGACAAGATACAACATTTCAACCCTATCATTTTCATCTTTATAGGAGCTCATGGGGAGATGCACCAGACACAGTGAGCAGGGGGTCCTTTGCATGGATTACCCTTTGGCAGACTCTGAAGACTCTTATAGTATGAAGTCTCCCCAATCCAACACTTAAAAATAAAACTATAAAAAAAAGTTATGCTTTCCTAATAAGTGTTGTCAATATCAGTGAACCGTAGAATGCAAATTCCAAGTGTAATTATCAGGGTTATCCAAAGAGATTCGAAAAGTCACCGCACGTTCGGTGACTTTTCGTTCTCTTCAATTCGGTTCCTTTTGCCGATTGCATTTCGGTGACCCTGCGGTGTATTCAGCAAACAGCACAGGGTCCCCGAATTGCAGGGAAAAGCTGCCGAAAACCTGACGAAAACTAACCGAATGCACGCTGAAAACAAGCAAAAACATCTGGATTAACCTTCGAAGAAGCCGAACAGGAGCCGAATCACACAGAGCCGAAGCAGCTGTGACCTAGAGGAGGCAGTGAACAAATTAGCAAAACCATTTGTATGAATCTGGGAAAATGAAACGCTGTTTGCAAAGAAACTACTGAGCGAAAATGTCTGAAATTTTCACAGGAGGTCCAGGGAATGATAATAAAGAGGGCTGTTACAAAAAAAATAAGTAAACTGAAAAATAAAAAAAAATCTGACTTTTAAAAAAATAAAAAAAAATCAGAAAAATGCTTAAAGTATCCTAAAAAATCTATAAATAAAGAGACTTTTTGCTGCAGAATTTTATAATGAACGGTTTATTAGATATTGAATTAAAACGGGAATATTTTTAACATTGAAGCCTATGGGATTCTCCTGAATAAACCTTCCGAATTAAACCACCGAATGGCAGGGCATTAGGGGAACCTTTCACTGCTGGTTTGTGTTCTCTGAATAGCCGAAGCAGTGCTTTTTCATGGGGATTCCACTGCCCTCGAACAGGGACCGAACAGGCACCGTATGTTCAGGCAATTCGCCAGGATTTGGCGTATTGCCTGCTCTCTGGATAGCCGAATGGTCAGGAAAGGTAACCGAACACTGATTTTCAGCGTTCGGTTACCTTTCTCAAGCAATTCGGATCTCTTTGGATAACCCTGTATGTTTATTTTTAATGACAGGTCTGTATTAAAAAGGATGATATAGTATAAATTACAGAACAGTAAGTATATATTTATTTATAAAGAATTTTACCAGGAAGGATACATTGAGATCTCTCTCGTTTTCAATTATGTCCTGGGTTATATATATATATAAACATAGAAAATTTCGGCAGATAAGAACCTTTCGGCCCATCTAGTCTGCCCAATTACATGGATACTTTACCTGGATTTATCTTTTGTTTAGGATAGCCTTATGCCTATCCCATGCTTGCTTAAATTCAATCACTGTTTTGGCCTCTACCACTTCAACTGGAAGGCTGTTCCATGTATCCACCACCCTCTCAGTAAAATAATGCTTCCTGATGTTACTTTTAAACCTTTGCCCCTCTAATCTAAGACTATGTCCTCTTGTTTTGCTACTTTGTTTCCTTTTAAATATACTCCCTTCCTCTACCTTGTGGA
Organism: Leptobrachium leishanense; assembly: GCA_009667805.1. Taxonomy (NCBI): domain Eukaryota; kingdom Metazoa; phylum Chordata; class Amphibia; order Anura; family Megophryidae; genus Leptobrachium; species Leptobrachium leishanense. The sequence goes on from CM019067.1 coordinate 57,337,255, forward strand.
TTCCCTTTACGTATTTAAATGTTTCTATCATATCTCCTCTGTCTCGTCTTTTTTCCAAGCTGTACATGTTAAGATCATTAAGCCTTTCCTGGTAACTTTTCTCCTTCAAGCCGTATACCATTTTAGTAGCCGCTTTTTGAACTCTCTCTAAGGTGTCTATATCCTTCTGGAGATACGGTCTCCAGTACTGCACACAGTACTCCATACTATATACACACTGTATATTTGATTTTTGTTACATCTTTTTACTAATCCAACCAAGATTATATATACTGACATTCCAACTAAGATAAGGAAATCAGAGCTGATATGACAATAAAGAGCGTGCTGGGCATTCATCTATTTCTTTCTTTGGCCGCAAAGGGAATGTGAGCTTGCTGTCACAATGTTAGCCACTAGGTGGCACAATCCACATTTCATCTAGTAGTTAGGAGTCCGATCCTACAATTCCAATTCCAGTTGTGCCAACGCTAGTGTCATCGTTCACTGGGATTCCACAAAACAAAGTTTCATGGAAGACTGAAAATAACCTCTACAGCAGTGTTTCCCAAACCTGTCCTCAGGACTAGGGATGAGCCGAACATACCCCGAGTTCGGTTCGAGCCCGAACCCGAACCCCCATGCAAGTCAATGGGGCTGAAAATTCGGTTTTTTTGAGTGCCCTCCAAGAGGGCATATATGCTACATATTTGTCATAAAAGGTGTATGGGGGTCCGGGTAGTGCCCTGGGGGACAGGAAACAAGGACAAAAAGTTAAAAAAAAAACGTTTTTAAAGGGACAGTGAGTTTTCCATGAAATAAGGGTTAAAAAAAAAATGAAAAATTCCTTCAAATATCGTGCCTAGGAGGTCCCCATAACCTGCCCGTGAAGTGGCGGATTTCTAGGATGTATAGAAATATGTAAAAACCAAAAAATGACATTTCAAATTACGGTAAATGCTTTTCCTTTAATCTATCCATAAACAACTGCTTGGGGCGGCAGTCTGTATGAAAAGAGGAGACATTTTCGGACACGCAGAAAAAGTTTACTGATTTTTTGGCGGTGAAAAGCAGGAGAATGGAAACTTCTAGATCAAAAAGCCGATTTGGAAACTGAGATAAATGGGAGAATTTTTCTGGTTCGGCTATTTTGACCTAGAATTTTCCATTCTCCAGTCATTCTCCTGAGATTCACCTTTCTCTGAATAACCCTGTCAGGGTTATTCAGAGAGCGGTGAAAAGCAGGAGAATGACTGGAGAATGGGAAATTCTAGGTCAAAATAGCCAAACCAGAAAAATTCTCCCATTTAGGCTAGGGTCAGACTAGCGAATTTGTAATGTGCGTTTAGGCGCGCTTAATCACGGCCGCACTAGCAGCAAATGACGGCCAATATACGAAGTACGGTCGCACGAAAGTCCGGCTGCGCAACGCAAGTGGAAAATGAATGCATTTTTTCGAGAACGCAGAACCGCTAGTACGGACGTACAGAGTGCGCTGCGTGCACTAGCGCCGTGTGTGCGTGATTTGGAGACGTCAGACCCTGCTCATGTTCGGCCAACATAAGGTCCAGACACCCAAAGTTTCCTGGTTTGGATCCGTAAAAAAATCACGCACAAAAACAGACATCGTGCAACCGTTTTCACGCAATCCGTGAAAAAATACGGCAATGCGTTCGGACGCACTTTTTGACGGTCGCTGCGAACAATGCGTTAGTCTGACCCTAGCCTTATCTCACTTTCCTAATCGGCTATCTGGTCCAGATTGTTCTCTTTTCCTGCCATTCTCCTGGTTTTCACCTTTCTCTGAACAACCCTGAGAGAGAGGTGAAAGCCAGGAGAACTGGCAAGAGAAGAGAACAATCTAGACCAAATAGCCGATTTGGAAAGTGAGATAAATGGGAGAATTTTTCTGGTTTGGCTATTTTGACCTAGAATTTTCACTTCTCCAGTTATTCTCCTGCTTTTCACCGCTCTCTGAATAACCCTGTGAATGTTTAATCCCGAGGTGAAAAATAACATTGCTTTAGATTTTTTTCAAACACCAGTTAAATGCAGCATATTAGGATGTTTTAGGGAAATTAATTCTCAAATCTCAATCAGAAGCAGACACCAGACACCACCCCACCCTCAGTATGGTGTACAATGTATCAAATTGATTACCAGACTAAAAACACATGGTGTTATGCCCGTTTGTGAACAGAGGTCATTTAGAGTTGATAATCTTTCCACGTACACATTAGTTTTTAATTCAATATCTAATAGAAACATAGAAACATAGAAAAATGTCGGCAGATAAGAACCTTTCGGCCCATCTAGTCTGCCCAATTACATGGATACTTTACCTGGATTTATCTTTTGTTTAGGATAGCCTTATGCCTATCCCATGCCTGCTTAAATTCAAACCGTTGCTTATAATATTCTGCAGTAAAGAGTCTCTTTATTTCTCGATTTTTTTGTATTTTTTTAAGCATTTTCTATACTTTTTTCAAAATTTCCTTTTTTTTTTTTAACCCGAACCTAACACGCCCAAAAAGTTCGAAATTTGTGAACTTTTGAACTGCCAAAGTTCGGGTCGAACTCCGAACCGTCCGAACCCGAACAGCTCATCCCTACTCAGGACCCGCTGACTCGCCACTTTTTCCAGATATCTGAAGCACAGCACAGGTGATATGATTAGATTCTCAGTGATTAAAGGATTCAGTCTGCATTTCCCCAAGATGATCTGAAAAACCTGGCCTGTTAGTGGCGTAACGGGGGGGAGTAGCGTCCACAAAGGAGTAGCGAAGTTGAGATCCTTAAGGATTTATAAACCTGCTTGGCGTTTAAACACTGTTTGGTATTTACAGATTTATATGCTCAAGACAGGGATAATGAGCAAACCACTGAGTTGCAACTAAGCACTAAAGGTTTCGAGACCGATAGAAAACTTAGAGCACGTTCAGAAACACAAAGATACGTCAGACAGTTGGTGAATTGCGCGGACTGCAGGGCAGTCAGGAAATGTGCTGCTTTAAAGTTTCTGATACTCTGGAGCAGGTCAACAGTACTGTATGATATTCAGTGGCAACACATACACATCGGGGTCTATCGTTGGTACAGCATCGAGTATATTTAGCGAGGAGTGCACACTGAACATGAGCTGCAGACAAACAGTACCTTTCGATCGCAGTTGTTACAGAAATGTGTGGCAAGAAAACATGAGCCCTGGGTTGGGTATAGGAACCTAATGCGGCCACAGACGATACCCACAAATGAGAAGGGACAACACCCCAGTAACGTGTAAACACCCCAGCGGCAAGCATGGGGTTACACCACCAAAGCACCACACAGGCGATCGTAATCGAGCAGCAATTAGAATAGTCAAAACAAGCCGGGTCAAAAAGCAGGAGCAATGATCGTATCCAGAAAACGGGTTGGCAACAATAACTCAATACACAGGATAAGTAGCGATGCAGGAACAGAACTCCACGACAGGGCGACGAGGCAACTCCTCGCGCTCTGGTTTAAACCCGGCAGCTCCTCGTGACCATGCCAGGCGCCGCCCCCTCGGACGCCGCTTGGCCATTCCCCAGAGCTGGCAGTCGGCCAGCTCTTGGCACAGGACCTTGCCCAGACCCCCAGGCAGCACAGGATATGACAAGTGGGTTCTGAGGACAGGTTTTGGAAACACTGCTCTAGACTCTTTAGACCAGGGGTCAGCAACCTTGGCCGTCCAGGGGCCCTTTCACCTGGTGTGAGCTAACCCTAGTGTCAGCATGTTTTTGTGTTAGTACTAGGTAAAAGAAAATGGAAAGTGTTAACAGTGGAGCGCCAATCTAAGACCGGTAAACGTGATTAGGCACCACACATGTCCATCAGTATTTCTTCTTAATTTTCCAGGATTCACTCCTTAATGTAGATCAGATTCATTACAAGAAAAAAAAGGCCACAGATTGCGCAATACATAAAATCAATGGTAAGGGAAATAGAAGGCAAACGTCCAACTCACATTTTTCTGAGCCTAGCCTAGGCTCTAGGATGAACTGCGATATGGGTCTTTAAATATGTTCAGGAGCCCATTCACCCCAGGTGCATTCGTTATCTTCAACCGGTATCCCCTGCAGTGGATAACAAAAAACCAAAACACTCCCCTAGTGTAATACCGTAGGGTATAATCAAAGTGGATGTGTGCTGATGTAACACTCACATGTTATTGAGCTGCAATTGGCTCCAAGGATAACACATAGGGATTATAAGGAAATTCCGAAAACCTTCTTTAGAAGCAAATTCCAGGAAGCAGCAGTAGTTTAAAATACATTTAATACATAATTTAAACGATATTACCAGATCGCGTTTCGCTCCCATAGAGCTTCTTCAGCTGGTATCACTAGTCTTGTGTCTGCTGCTCCCTTATATAGTGTCTAAAATGTCCAAACAAGTTCTTTAATAGGTCAATTAACATCAAATTAAAGCAATATAAAACATGTGCAGACCGATCGTTGATCCGCCATCTTTGCGCATGTGCATTTTCACCGCTATCTGATACGCAGAAGAGGAGATCTTAATACATAAAGACGTTTTAAGCCACGTGCGCTATCTTGGCGTCTCATCACTCCCATAATGCATCACAGCCTAAAGCCCATTGGGCCATCTTAGCGTCTGCGTATTAAGTACCGCTTTCCAAGATGGAACGCGGAAGTAATCACGCTTATCCCTGGCAAAAGAGGACGGCATATCCCAACATTACCGCCTCGTTGTCAGGGGTGACCTAAAATAAGGCTAAACTATATTCTACATCTATCGTCATGCTAACCTGACGATGCGCCCTATCCATCAGATCAATATGGTGTAAATAACCAAACTTAATGTGCCCAAGTGGGATATAAACTGAGATGTTAAAACCTCCTCGAAAAATTATTCTTGGTTCTTCCCCCAATATCGTGTCAAGATCCTTATCTCTTTACAAAATGTACCAATATTTCTTGAATATTTTTTTAATTAATTGGTCCTCATTATTGAACTCACAAATAAATGGTCCCATTTATTTGTGAGTTCAATAATGAGGACAAATTAATTAAAAAATTATTCAAGAAATATTGGTACATTTTGGAAAAAGATAAGGATCTTGACACGAATATTGGGGGAAAAAACAAGAATAATTTTTCGAGGGGCTAAGAATGTCAAAGCAAGACTAGTGAAAAGTAAATTTGAGAGAAAAAAAGAAGTCCACAATCATTTTAATTTAAAGGAAGGTTTTTATCAATGCGGCCAGTGTTTGGCCTGTATATCCACAGGTAATACCAAAACCTTCTCAGGGAATTTTTATAATAAGAAAATTGGAAAAAAATATTAACAATAAAGGCATTTTAACATGCTGTAAAAAAAATGTTATATATCTTTTGGGGTGCCCTTGTGTGCTCCAAAATGTAGGACACACTAGTCGAGCCCTTAACGTTAGAGTATCTGAGCACGTCAGAAATATAAGGAATCAATATGAAAAATTCAGTACCCGATCATTTTAAACATTCACACAATAGTTGCCCAAAGGGCTTGAAATTTAAGTCTATCAAAAAAGTAAGATGTACTAATAGGGGCGTGAATGAAACCACAATTTTAGGGAGGGAAGAAATGAAATTAATATTTGATTTGGGAACTATGGCCCCTGGTGGCCTAAACAACGATTTTGAATTGATCCATTTCCTTTAAAACTACTTATTTTTGAACAGATCTTAGTTATATATATATTTTATAAGAATATTTAGAATTGTAAATGCGCTAGCACTTTAATAGAGTTGGATATAAATATTATAGAATTTAATATATGTTATGATCATACTATATACATTATAGATTCGTTATATATTAGTACTTATATTAGCACGAATTTTAAATTGTTTATCTCAAAAATTATAAATCTAGAAAGAATTAGCACTTTATTGCATTTTAGGGTATATGCACTAATAATATTTATTAATCAGGTTGTATCAAGTTTATAATTACTGTACACAATATACAATTGTATACCTACACTGGTTTAATTATATCATGTTAATAGTTGTAATATCATATCATAGTTCAAAAAGTAGATCAACTACCCTATGACCAATTTAGTATTGTCACTGGTACTTTAAATATGTTTATATGAGAGAGTGATAAACTTTTATATTGATAGGGAGTAATGTCAAATGTTTATACAACATAGCACTAGGGATGAGCTGTTCGGTTCGAACGGTTCGGAGTTCGAACCGAACTTTGGTTGTTCGAAAGTTCGCCGAACTCCGAACTTTTTGGGTGTGTTCGGTTCGAGTTCGCAAAAAAAAAGACATTTTGAAAAAAGTATAGAAAATGCTTAAAAAAATACTAAAAAATCTAGAAATAAAGAGACTCTTTACTGCAGAATATTATAAGCAACGGTTTATTAGATATTAAATTAAAAACTAATGTGTACGTGCTAAGATTCTCAACTCTGAATGACCTGTGTTTTTCAAACTTCATAACAGGTGTTTTTAGTCTGGTCTAATCAATTTGATACATTGTAGACTATACTGAGGGGGTGGGGTAGTGTCTGCTTCTGATTGAGATTTGAGAAGTGTTAATTTCCCTCCTAAAACTTCTAATATGCTCTATTTCACCGCTGTGTGCTCAGCTCATTTTTACCGCTTTCGCTCATCATGTTTAAACGCGATTTTGAAGCCACATTTTGTTAAATGACTGACATGTTAGATATTGTCCTTTCCGGCAGACTCCGCAGATTCATAATATATCATTTTTAGATGTATACGTCCTGTCCTGGCTGTATATTATGAAAAAAATGCAATAAAAATTTAATTTTTAATCATCTGCAGTGTGTAAAGTGTTGTTTTTTTCACATTTTAGCACATGAGCGTTTGCGGTTACGTTTTCTATGGGGTGCGCTTGTACAAAAATTAGAAATGGGGACTTGTTACATTTTGTGGGGGGAATTACGTGATTTATAGCAAACACACCCCATAGAAAAAAATCACTAGTGCTTCATCGTTCACATTATAATTGCAATGTGAACAATATTGCTGCATTAATAAAAATATCACACAAAAAATACATGTTTTTATTTTCTTTTTTCTTTTTTTTACTTTATACCTGGTCATGTTGGGTATCATTCGAAAGGCCATGCTCAGGCCTTTCGATTGACACCCTCCATGACCCACTAGATGCCTGGAGATAGCGGGGTTCAAATGAACCCCCTATCTCCACCAGGGGATTGGCCTGGGCAATATATATACGCATGATGTGAGCTGGCCTGGGCAATATATATATAAACGCATGATGAAAATTTGCAAAGGATAAGGCACGCAAAGTAAAATTTTGATGTGTCTGAAATTGAAACTTAAGTGACAACTTTTATTTATTTTTTTCGTTAATTTAAGTTTGTTCAATACAGTTAATTTAAAATGGTTTAATACAGTTTATTTATATTTATTTTACCTTTACTATTGGTGCTTTTCAAATTTATTCTTAAGTAAAAAGAAATTTAGCAGTTTCATGTTGTGTCGTTTTGTTTTTTTTGGGGGGGGTGCAAGTAGCTGGTCTTGCCTAGGGCACAAAATAGTCTAGCACCGGCCCTGACCGCATGGTCCACCCCTGCACTCTTCCACAATACCGAGTAACAGAGGGGTTACTGTATGATGACACTTGCTGGCCTGGCACCAAAGGCACAATATTTGGCTGCACTGCCACTGACGCCTGTATCAGATTCATATCCTCAGATGGGTGAGACTGTGTGATGGCACTGTTGCCGACGCTAAAGGCCCAATTTTAGGCTAGGGTCAAACTAACGTATTTTTCGCAGCGAATGCCAAAAAGTGCGTCCGAACGCATTGAGGTGTTTTTTCATGGAAAGCGCTTAAACGGTCATACGATGCGCATTTTTGTGCGTGATTTTTTACGGATCCAAACCAGGAAACTTTGGGTGTCTGGACGTTATGTTGGCCGGACATGAGCAGCGTCTGACGTCTCCTAATCACGTACACACGCCGCTATGCGGACGCAGCGCATTCTGTACATCAGTACTAGCGGTTCAGCATTCTCGAAAAAATGCGTTCATTTTCCACTTGCGTTGCGCGGCCGGACTTTCGTGCGACCGTACTTCGTATATTGGCCGTCATTGCGTGTCATTTGCTGCTAGTGCGGCTGTGATTAAGTGCGCCTAAACACACGTTAAAAGTGCGCTAGTCTGACCCCAGCCTTAAAACACCTATTGTTACTTTCATTCAAAGCCTGCATAAGTTTCACAATAATTTAGCCCAAAAAAATCACTAAACCTGTTCTGCGTGTCCGACTCCTAAAACGTCTCCTCTTTTCATACAGACTGCCGCCCCAAGCAGTTGTTTATGGATAGATTAAAGGAAACGCATTTACCGTCATTTGAAACATATTTTTTTTGTTTTTAAGTGTTTCTATACATCCTACAAATCCGCCACTTCACGGGCAGGTTATGGGGACCTCCTAGGCACGATATTTGAAGGAATTTTTCGTTTTTATTTTTAACCCTTATTTCATGGAAAACTCACTGTCCCTTTAAAAACGTTTTTTTTTTACTTTTTGTCCATGTTTCCTGTCCCCCAGGGCACTACCTGGACCCCCATACACCTTTTATGGCAAATATCTAGCATAAATGCCCTCTTGGAGGGCACTCTAAAAACCGAATTTTCAGCCCCATTGACTTGTATTGAGTTCGAGTTCGGGTTCGGATTCGGATTCGAACATTTGGAAAGTTCGGGTTCGGAACCGAACCGAACTCGGAGGGTGTTCGGCTCATCCCTACATAGCACGATCACTTTAAGAAGGTCAATTTCATTGACATTAACACTAATTAACTTCATAAGAGTCCTTAACTGTAACTATAATTATCACAAGAGGTTGTAATAGTAATCCATCATGGAGAGGGGTTATCGGTTAGCCCTTAAGGCTTTAGCTCACAGATTTAGGCTATGATATAGTGTTACATACTATGTATAGTTTTAACCTTGTAGTTTCAAGGAGGTTTTAACAACTCAGTTTATATCCCACTTGGGCACATTAAGTTTGGTTATTTACACCATATTGATCCGATGGATAGGGAGCATCGTCAGGTTAGCATGACGATAGATGTAGAATATAGTTTAGCCTTATTTTAGGTCACCCCTGACAACAAGGCGGTAATGTTGGGATATGCCATCCTCTTTTGCCAGGGATAAGCGTGATTACTTCCGCGTTCCATCTTGGAACGCAGTACTTAATACGCAGATGCTAAGATGGCCCAATGGGCTTTAGGCTGCGATGCATTATGGGAGTGATGAGACGCCAAGATGGCGCACGCGGCTAAAACGTCTTTATGTATTAAGAACTCCTCTTCCGCGTATCAGGGTGGATAGCGATGAAAATGCGCATGCGCAAAGATGGCAGATCAACGATCGGTCCGCACATGTTTTATATTGTTTTAATTTGATGTTAATTGACCTATTAAACGACTTGTTTGGACATTTTAGACACTATGGCCCTTATTACGCTCTTGGCGTTAAAACGCAGGCGCAGGGGAGGAAAAACTGCACCCGCAGTTTCCCCCCTTGCTGCCTGCATTGTTATCGAGCGTTAAAGTTAGGGATGCGCGCGGCAGCGCTGAGCACAGCCGCACGCATCCTCTCAATGGAGTCCATAGGTGTCCATTGAGTTCCTCTCTGCCGGTCACGTGACCGGCCGGATCTCGCATCGCGAGATCCGGCCGGTCGGCATAGTGATACGCAGGGAAAAACAGGGGGACATTTTCCCCCTGTCTTTCCCTGCTCCCGCCGGCCGGAGGATGCGACCGGAGCCGCGGTCCTCGCCACGGGACAGAGGGTAAGTATGTGGCTTGTTTTTTTTATTTTTACAGCTGGTATTAACGGATTCTGCAGAAGCGGAATCCGTTAACACCAGGTCCTGACTCTGGTTAACTTTTCGTTGACCAGAGCCAGGCGTTAATCAGCGCTGGGACATTGTAATCCAGCGCTGATTAACGCTTTGCGCTCCCCATGTTAAGTATAGGGAGTGCAAAGTGCACTAACCTCACGCAGAGGAGCGCAAGGTACCAAACGCAAACGGGTTTTTTAACCAGTTTGCGTTTGGATTGTAATAGGCAACTAATACCGCAGCTAACGGTAGTGCTCATGCAGGTGAGCGCTATCGTTAGCATTAGGTATGTAATAGGGGCCTATATAAGGGAGCAGCAGACACAAGACTAGTGATACCAGCTGAAGAAACTCTATGGGAGTGAAACGCTATTTGGTAACATTGTTTAAATTATGTATTAAATGTATTTTAAACTACTGCTGCTTCCTGGAATTTGCTTCTAAAGAAGGTTTTCGGAATTTCCTTATAATTCCTATGTGTTATCCTTGGAGTCAATTGCGGCTCAATAACATGTGAGTGTTATGTCAGCACACATCCACTTTAATTATACCCTACGCAGTGGCGTAACTAGAAACCTGAGGGCCCCGGTGCAAGAATCCACGAAGGGCCCCCCCCAAAAAAAATCTATGTATTTTTACTTATTTTTCACTGCAAAATAAAACAAAGATAGTATTGCCTAGGGATGCACCGATACCACTTTTTTAAGACCGAGTACGAGTACCGATACCTTTTAAAAGTACTCACCGATACCGAGTACCGATACTTTTCTTTAATGTCATGTGACGCTTTCCAATAAGAACAGACCATATAAAAATGCCCCCAGCTCACATGTATATCCCCCCGATATATATATATATATTCATACTGCCCCAGCTCATGGATTTGCCCCAGCTCACACATGGATATTGCCCCAGCTCACACATGGATTTGCCCCAGCTCACACATGGATTTGCCCCAGCTCACACATGGATTTGCCCCAGCTCATGGATATGCCCCAGCTCACACATGGATATTGCCCCCCAGCTCATGGATATGCCCCCCAGCTCATGGATATGCACCCCCAGCTCATGGATATGCACCCCCAGCTCATGGATACTGCCCCCCAGCTCATGGATATGCCCCCCAGCTCATGGATATGCCCCCCAGCTCTCACATGGATATGCCCCCCAGCTCTCACATGGATACTGCCCCCCAGCTCATGGATACTGCCCCCCCAGCTCATGGATATGCCCCCCAGCTCTCACATGGATATGCCCCCCAGCTCGCACATGGATACTGGCCCCCAGCTCATGGATACCGCCCCCCAGCTCATGGATATGCCCCCAGCTCTCACATGGATATGCCCCCCAGCTCTCACATGGATACTGCCCCCAGCTCATGGATACTGCCCCCAGCTCATGGGTATAAGGGCCCCCCAGCTCATGGGTATAAGGGCCCCCCAGCTCATGGGTATAAGGGCCCCCCAGCTCTTACCTCTGCTGGCCCCAGGTGTTCTTCTCCTTGGCGAGCGGCCGCTGGAAACATGCGTCTTGGCCGCTCGCCGGAAACCACCTGATCAGCGCAGAGGTCTCGCGAGAGGATCTCGTGTGCTGGTCAGGTGGTTCCTATCCCACGTGAGCGGCCAAGCTGCATATCAGTGGCCGCTCGCAGGGAGAGGGACGGCCAGTGCGCGGCTCCCAGATTCCGGCGGATTTTGCCGGAATCTGGTGGGCGGCGCCGGGCCCCCCTCCAGTGGCGGAATGCCAGGGCCCAGTCGCAACTGCGACCGCTGCGACCCTGGTACTTCCGCCACTGACCCTACGCTATTACACTAGGGGAGTTTTTTGGTATTTTGATATCCACTGTAGGGGATACCGGTTGAAGATAACGAATGCACCTGGGATGAATGGGCACCTGAACATATTTAAAGACCCATATCGCAGTTCATCCTAGAGCCTAGGCTAGGCTCAGAAAAATGTGAGTTGGACATTTGCCTTCTATTTCTCTTACCATTGATTTTACGTAATGCGCAATCTGTGTGATTTTCTTGTAGTGAATCTGATCTACATTAAGGAGTGAATTCGGGAAAAATTAAGAAGAAATACTGATGGACATATGTGGTGCCTAATCACGTTTACCGGTCTTAGATTGGCGCTCCGCTGTTAACACTTTCCATTTACCCTTGGGTTTTTAGAGGAACCTCCATGTACAGCGTGTAGCTTTTGCGATTGGTCACTCTTCCGGTGGGCGCTTCACTGTTTCCTTTTCTATTTACTTGGTAAAATAAGTCTAGTGCCTGACCAACAGATTATTTGCCTCCCGCTAGAAATGGCAAAAATCACTTAGGGCGCGGCAATTTGTGATTCGTACCGCGAACTGTACTGTACTTACCATGTCCTATACTTAACATAGGGAGTGCTAGAGAGAGCTTGCGCTCTTGTAACAGATCACTTGGTGTGCCTGCACTAACTTCTGGAGCAACTCTAATCAGAAAATTTTACCTCCCAAAGCTGGTGGAAACTCCAAAAAAACCCCACAAAAACAGGTCCTCGCCCAAAATTAACAGGCAATTAACAGGCAATGTAAAGGAATGCAGCACAGGTGTTCTCTTAGCCCCTTACACCATAGTAATGGATCTGGTAAGCAATGTCGCTGCTGTTGCAGTAGCCTCTATCATGATATATATGAATCCTTTATCCACATATATCCTAATTCTAATATATTGGCTAATTCCGAACATTTTATGCTGGGGGTTATTCATAGTATGTAAGTGGTTGAGTATTAGGGTTAGGTCCATGTTTAAAGGGACACAAGGATAAGTCTCGCCCTGAAACATGTATTATTTATTTGCTGCAGCAGGGAAATTATTGTGGCTCACCTGGCCTTCATTTTGGATCTATTAAATGCAGTGTAATGATTCTACATGCTATCGAGTCATGCTATAGTGATTTAGGCTAGGGTCAGACGAGCGCAGTGCGAACGCGCGTGCAGGCGCACTTAATCACGGCCGTAGTAGCAGCAAGTGCCGGGCAATGACGGCCAATATACGAAGTACGGTCGCACAAAAGTCCGGCTGCGCAACGCAAGTGGAAAACGAACGCATTTTGTCGAGAACGTAAAACCTCTAGTACGGTTGTACAGAGTGCGCTGCGCCCGCTAGAGGCGTGTGTGCGTGAATTGGAGATGTCAGACACTGCTAATGTCCGGCCAACATAACGTCCAGATGCACAAAGTGTTTTATTGATGATCCGTACAAAATCACGGATGCAAATGCGCATCGTATGACCGCTATCGCGTACTCCGTGAAAAAATGCGTCCATTCGTTCGAACGTACTTTTTCACAGACAACGTGAAAATGTGTTCGTCTGACCCTAGCCATAGTCAGCAATTATACAGAACTTCAGACCCTTCAAAAGCACTACAAATACATTTCAAATGAAAACTGCCTTTTAACCCCTTTCTTCCAAGTGAATTTCCAAAAAAAACACTGCTGCGAACTAGTATGTTTCTTTTTTATTTTAATCATTTTTAATTAATTATACAGTAAGAAATATTTGTGAGTATTCCCAATGTATTCCTTACTGTAATAACCTATTTGGAAGGCAGATATCTCCATCTGCTGGCCAAATGGAGTTATATGTATTTCTGAGCTCCCTGCTCTCCTTTAAGGCTGGGGTCAGACCAGCGCACTTTTAACGTGCGTTCTGGCGCACATAATTACGGCCGCACTAGCAGCAGATGACGGGCAATGACGGCCAATATACGATATACGGCCGCACAAAAGTCCGGCCGTGCAACGCAAGTGGAATTTGAACGCATTTTTCTGAGAACGCTGAACCGCTAGTACTGACGTACTGAGTGCGCAGCTGCGGCATAGCGGCGTGTGTGCGTGATTAGGAGATGTCAGACGCTGCTAATGTCCAGCCAACATAACGTCCAGACGCAAAAAGAGTTTTATTGACGATCCGTACAAAATCACGCCCGAAAATGCGTGTCGTCTGACCGTTTTTGCGCATTCCGTGAAAAATACGTCAATGCGTTCGGACGCACTTTTTCACATTCGCGGGGAAAAATGCTTTCGTCTGACCCTAGCCTTAGAGACTCTCCCCAGATGGTTCTAAAAAGTGTTAGCACCTTGGCAGGAAGCGTGCAGTGCCAAAACTTTGGGGAAGCTTCTGGAGCCTAAATGCAAAGGAAATTCGTTTGCAACAAATCAATTTGATTTGCAGTGATACAACATAGTTCCAGATCGTGTCAATATGATCTCGGGCTGCTGTTTCTGCTTCTGCTTATCGTGTAAACAAGATAAAGGGGGTTATTCAGAGAGCACCGAAATGTCACCAACATTTTGGTGATCTCTCGTTCCCCGCATTTCCCTGCACTCCTGGGGAATCAAATTTCCCCATCTTGAATTCAGCATTCACCGCAGGGTACCCAGAGTGCAGGGAAAACCTGCCGCAAACCCTCCGAACACCTGCCGAAAATCCATCGAAAACTCGCCGGTACCGCCGCAAAAACCACATCGGAAGCGTCTGAGAAAGCTTCCGAGTCGCCGAACACAGCACAGATTAGCCACCGGAAAAAGCAGATGAACGGGGTAATAAAAACAAAAAACATTTGAATGTATCAAAATTGAAACGCTGTTTGCAAAAAAACTACTGAACGAAAATGTCTGGAATTTACATATAAAATCCAATCAATGATAATAAAAAGGTCTGTTAAAGAAAAAAGAAAAAAACGCTTTAAAAAACGGGAAAAACTATTTTGCTGAAAAAATCCCGAAAAATGCCTAAAAGATCCTAAAAAAATTCAACAAATAAAGAGATTTTTTTGCTGCAGATTAAAATAATAAACGGTTTATTAGATATTGTATAAAAACGGGAATATTTTTAGCATTGAAGGCTATGGGATTTGCCTGATTAAACATGCCGAATGAAACCAACGAACAGCGGGGCATTTCGGCAACTTTTCTCTGCTGTTCAGTGTTTTCTGATCAACCATTGCTTCTCTAAGGGGGATTTCACTGCCCTCGAACAGGCACCGTACTGGCTGGCAATTCGCCAAAATTTGCAGAACTGCCTGCTCTCAGAATAGCCGAATGGCCACGAAATGTCACCGTACAGGGAAATTCCCTTTTCAGTGGCATTTCAGGACCAGATCGCCTCTCTCTGAATAACCCCTATAGTAATGAAGGTGTTTAATACACTATTTTGTTGTCAATACTAGGGATGAGCTGTTCGGTTCAATCTGTTCGGAGTTTGCATCGAACATCGGCCATTCGACAGTTCGCGAACTTCGAACTTTTTGGGACGTTCGCCAAAAGTTTGAAAAAAAATAATTGAAAAAACTATTAAAAAATGCTTAAAAAATACTAAAAAATCTATTAATAAAGAGACTCTTTACTGCAGAATATTATAAGCAACGGTTTATTAGATATTGAATTAAAACGGGAATATTTTTAACATTGAAACCTATGGAATAAAACATTCTTGTTACTAAAACATCAGGCAGACACGGCCCTCTAACCAGGCACTGTAGAGGGCAGCCTGCAGGGGCCTCCCAAGGATCCCCTTGAGGAGCATTGAGGAGCATGCGGCCGCCGGATGACAGAGCTGCGACTGTGCGGGCTAGCCACCTGGGTGCATGTGGCAGAGACAGGCGGCGCAGGGAGGGAGCCACTGCACCTGCGGCCACGGCAGACCCCCCCCCCCACAACCAGGATCCAGGGAGCCCCCACTGACCACCAGGCAACACATTTCTAAAAAAAATAAAATCCGAGGACATGTTTAAATGTCCCCAGGAACATAAAATAAAACCTTTTTTTTCTTTCTCTACCTGGCTGAATCTATTTAATTATATATATTAGATACATTCAGCCAGGTACAGGGGGGTGGCATGTGGGCTGCGCGGGGTCTCAGGCAGTGGTTTGTTTTTTTGTGTGTATATTTTTAGCAAATTTATAGGGGAAGGTAAGGGCAGGTATGATATATATATATAGATAAGATATATATCTATATTCTTATAAATATATATATCCAGACTTGTATTACACACACATTTTGGCAACTAATTGCCCCCCCTCATTTGACTGATCCCTCCAGAAGAAATGTTGAACCCGATAAAGCAGAGAATAATATATATCTACATCAATGGACTGGCTGAAGCTCTAGAATCCTCCTCAGCACCAGGACTAACTCTACATGACAGCGAGGTGAAGTTCCTGTTGTATGCACAGGGCCGGTGCTAGACTATTTTGCGCCCTAGGCAAGACCAGCTACTTGCACCCCCCCCCAAAAAAAAAAAAGCAACACAACATGAAACTGCTAAATTTCTTTTTATTTTCAAGAATAAAGTTTGAAAAGCACCAATAGTAAAATAAATATAAATAAACTGTATTAAACCATCTTAAATTAACTCTATTAAATAAATATAAATTAACTGTATTGAACAAATATTAATTAACTATTTTTCTTAACGAAAACAAAAAAAAAAATAACAGGGTTATTAAGAGAGCGTAAAAAGCAGGAGAATGACTGGAGAATGAAAAATTCTAGGTCAGAATAGCCAAACCAGAAAAATTCTCAGTTTGCTGCAGCAGTGTCGTTGAACCCTTTGGATGCGAATTTTTAATCCAAAATGGCCGACGATTTCTTAATGAAAAATTCAGATTGTTTTTCAGATCACTCGGACAAAATATAATAAAGAGAAGCAGTCACATAGGGAGGGACTCCAGGGGGTATGATGATGGTGTGAGGAGGGGGCCACACAGGGGGTATGATGATGGTGTGAGGAGGGGGCCACACAGGGGGTATGATGGTGTGAGGCCCTCACACCATCATATACCCCCTGTGTGGCCCCCTCCTCACACCATAGCCACTGATCTTTCTGTTCAATGTAATATACATGGCCTGATGGGACATGGACAGGGAGGTGATTGAACTTCTATTCCTTTAATACTCGGTGAGAGAGAGAGATGATAATAATTTACAAAAAGCTGACAATTGTTGTGGTATTGGAGCCACCATGTTAACCCTTTGACTCCCAGTCTGCAACTCAGCAGGTTATCCCGGGTGTCTGTGAGTGTGGTGCCGTGCTGCAGACTTGCACAATGATTGCTCAGGGGCAGGCTGACTGAGTGTGCACTCCCAGAGCCAGAGGAGGTAACTCTGACGGGTTCTGGAACTTCTGGGTGTTCCCAGCACGGCAGCACCGCCTGCATCTGCATGAGAGGGTGCGTGTGTGAGCCCCAGCAGGGGAGGGGGTCAGGGTCACATAATACAGACACTCTGCAAGGAGACAGTGAACAGAACGAGGCTTCCTGCAGCCTTCCTATGAAATTGCGCCCCCCCCCCCATCAACCTTCTTATCATACCTCCTTAACGATGGGTTCCAATCAACCTTATCATACGGCTAATTGTTGGCCCTGATCCACCAGTATATTTCAACCTTATTGTCATACTCCCATGAAATCAAGCAAAATTATCAGGTTTCATGTTGTTGGTGGGCCAGGGCCTCCATAACCATTTAGACAAATTAAGAACGTGAACCACCTTGTGCGTGTGGTACGCTGCGGGTGAAGCGTCGGCTTGCGTGTGAGGTGACGCAGAGCACAGGGAAGTGGAGTTGACTGAAATTCAACCAATCAGTCCACTCGTATGATCGGTGCATCTGTCATGCAGTGACACGCCAATTCATAAGCTCATTCTGATTGGTCAAAGTTCGACATTTTCATCTCCCGACGTTCAGCTACGTGTCCTGCTACCGACTGAGCACAGCAGAGGAAACCAGCGAGACACACAGAGTGTGCGACTCTGTCTCACAACGCATCGTGCACAGCAGCCTTTACTCAATGGTGACATTTTATTTGGAAAAAGGAAAAAAAAAAAAATGGCAAAATGGATACACCTAAAATACCCTAAAAAAATAATTAAAGAATAAATATCCAAAAAATAATAAATATATATTTATTATAATCATACGTCTTTTTTTTCCTTGTCCCCTCTTTGCATAACAGATGGGAAACTCGAATCGGGGTCCCTCATTCAGGGATTGTGCACATCCCGGCTGTAGCATTGATCCTTGCTAACCTGATATGGTCTGCGCAGCGCTGGTGAAATTCTTCCCGATCGCATGAATTCAATATGACATGAGCTACCACACAGGGCTTTTTAATACACGCTAAGCAAAGCAGGTGGTCGCCAGCAGTTATTCTCAGCGACCTGATTATCAACCCAAAACAACCCCCCCCCCCCATACCTGACAGCAGGCCAGGCAGGCAGCACGCTCAGACTGGACACAGCAACTCGAGTCTGCAAGGCACACACTGACACTCCTGTCTCCACACGGTCACCACACCCGACGGCGGTGCCTAGTCTCCGCCTCCTCCTTCCCAGGCTTCCTTCCAGCGGCGTCTGACGTGGGGCGGGGCGCGCGTGCTGCCACCAGCCCCACCACGTGCAGGCGCCGCTGACGTAACGTTGCGTCACGTGCACTGCGGAGCGGGCGGAGCCTGGATGGTGCAGGCGCAGCGCAGTGTGTGTGTCTGTGCACTGCTCTGCCTCAGAGTCTCTGGACATGTAGATTGCGGGCGGCGGCCCGGCCGCGCCCGGCGCGGGCCGCGCCCCAGGCGCGCCTGGCGGACACTAACGCACAATTTTTTTTTTTCCGATTGCCTAGCGGCAGCGCCGGCCCTGTGTATGCAGATGACCTCCTATTACTGTCACCAACAGAGAGAGGTCTACAAGACAGCCTGGAAGTGCTGGAAAAATACAGTGCGGCATGGGCACTACCCATCAACCAAAAGAAAACAAAGGTCATGGTTTTCCAAAGGAAGAACGCAAAAACCAAGAGTTCCTGTTTCACACTTAATGACTGCACTCTTGATGAAGCCAACAGCTACACATACCTCGGCCTAGAAACAAACTGATCAGGAAGTTTCAAACCAGCCATAGAGGCCCTAAGAGACAAGGCGCGTAGAACCTTCTATGCCATCAGGAGAAACCTCTACAAACTAAAACCGCCTGTAAGAGTCTGGCTTAAAATCTTTGATAGTGTCATCACTCCAATCCTCCTTTATGGCAGTGAAGTATGGGGCCCCATCACCTACCCTGACCAACCCAAATGGGACACCAGCCCAACAGAAATATTCCATCTGGAATTCTGCAAGCACCTCCTCCAAGTCCATCGGAGTACCTCTAACAATGCTTGCCGGGCCGAGCTGGGCAGACTCCCCTTACTTCTTGCAGTACAGAAGAGGGCGCTATCATACTGGGACCATCTAAACATCAGCAGCCTCAACTCATACCACCATAAAGCCCTACTGGCCAACAAGGACCATCCAAAACCATGTGGGCTGCAACAACTCATATCCACCCTGATCATCCAAAACCCCCATGAAGGCAACCTGACAAAATATCAAATAAAGGCCCTAATTAACGATTCCAGGGAAAACTATATCAGAGAATGGAGACATGATATAGCAAACTCCAAGAAACTCACCATTTACCAATCCTTACAGAGGGAATACAAACTGGCCCCATACCTGGAGGTACTACAAGACCCCAAGGACAGACAGATCCTGAGCCGGTACAGACTGAGCGCCCACAGCCTGGAAATTGAATCAGGGCGGCATAGACAGACCTACAAGTCCAGGGAGAATAGACTGTGCCAGCATTGTGACCAGGAGGCCCTGGAAGATGAGGTCCACTTCCTCCTACAGTGCCCCAAGTACTCAGCACTGAGGGAAACCTCACTTCCAAAGACTCTCCGCTCTCATCCCGGACTTCACCTCTATAGAAGAGACGAGGAAACTCCACATCATATTGGGAGAAGAGGAGCCGGCGGTGAAAATATCTGCCCAATACGTCGCAGAATGTCACAGGCTGAGAGGAACATGAGAGATCCTGGACTTATAAATCCCCAACACGGACTCGCCCCCATCCCCCTTCACATTATCCCTTACCCCTGATAATGTCCATGGACTTGCCCATTCCCCCCCATATATATGTCCCACTACCCCCCTCCTCCCCATATGCTTTGGCAATGCTAAAATGTATTTGGTCCTGCCAATAAAGCTTATTTTGATTTGATTTGATTTGATTTGATTTATATATTCTCTGCTCTGTCGGGTTCAACATTTCTTCTGGAGGGATCAGCCAAATGGTGGGGTGGGGAGCATTTAGTTGAGATTGTCCACATGCCACCCCCATGTGCATATGTGTATATATGGTCTGAGGTCTGTGGGTGGGTGTATATATATATCTGCGTGTTGATATATATAAGTATATATAGGTCTGCGTGTTGATATATACGTATATGTCTGTGTGTGGTATCAATGCATCCCTACTCTATACACAGCGCTCCATGTCCCTATAATATATATGATATGGGGTTACCTTTTTTTTATATTTTTATACTATTCCTATTAAATTAACAGTAATTTTTGATCTATTTTATTCAGTAGAAACTTTTTTTGCCTATATAACATGTGCTTTGTGAAAATAAAACGGTTTTGTGTGTACATTTTAATTTAGTTAGTGGATTCCTGTCCAGTGTGTTGAGAAGCAAATGTAATGCAGTGTAGACACCAGTGGGGTAACAAGGCCTAGGCCTAGGGCGGCACTTTCCAGGGGGCGGCGGCCCTCACTTGCGGCCCCACCCCTAAAAAAAAAATATATATTTTTTTTTTTACTTTTGCAAAGTATTTTGCCAGGAAGGATACATTGAGATTTCACAAATTTTCAAGTATGTCCTGGGTAGGAAAGGCCTAGGCTTTCACTTTCCAGGGGGCAGCAAGAAACCTCACCACTAAATGGGTTACTCACAGAGCACCGAAATGACGCCAACATGTTGGTGTTCTGTAGTTCCCTGCACTTCGGGGAATAAAATTTCCCCAAAGTGCATGGAGTCAGCCGCTGAATGCTGCCAGCGCAAACCCATGGCCTGCTGTTTTCAAAAGAACTACTGAAAGAAAATGTCTGGAATTTACATGTAAGATCCTATGATTGATAATAAAAAGTTCTGTTACAGAAAAAAGAAAAACCGCTATTAAAAAAAGGGGGGGAATTTTGCTGAAAATGACTAAAGGGTACTAAAAAAAAATCAAAGACTTTTTACTGCAGATTAAAATAATAAATGGTTTATTAGATATTGCATAAAAACGGGAATATTTTTAACATTAAAACCTATGGGGTTCGCCTGAATAAACCTGCTGATTGAAACCACCGAACGTCAGGGCATTTCACTGCCATTTCTCTGCTGTTTGGTGTTCTCTGAATAGATTAACCATTACTTCTCTATGGGGATTTGCAATGCCTTCAAACAGCACCGTACTTGCTGGCAGTTCACCAAACTTGTGTGTGAGCATATCACAGAGCAGTGGTGTACTTAGGGGAGTGGCGGAGGGTGGGCCGCCCCAGGTACCAGTGATTATTTGAGTGTCATTAGGGGGTAATAGGAGGTGCCACTGTCACTGTGTGTCAGCTTTGAGCTGTGTTCTCAAACAACGAGCAGCGGAGCAGGGCGTTTGCATACAGAATAAAATCGAATAGAATAAAAATCCCCCTCTCCTCCCTCCATAGCTCCTCCCCTGCCCCGCAGCAGCTCTAGGAGAGGGGAGGGGGAAGTGATTTGTGTGCAGAGAGAGAAGATGACAGTAAATGGCAGGTAAAGGGGGGGGGTATCAGCAGAATATGAAGCCCTGTCTGCTTACTGCTGTTTAAAGTGTACCTTTCCTTAACCAGCACTGCAGTGATAGAAATTTGTCATTGAGCTGCCTGGCTCCTGGGGAGGCTGCGTACGTGCAGGTCACACGGTCCGGCCAGTCAGGTGGTACTGAGTTTACTTATTTTTTTCTGTACCACCTGACTGGCTGAACCACGTGACACGCACGCAGCTGCCCGCCCTTTCATTAACACGGACTCTCACTCTATTCTGGACTGAACACCCACCGGAAGGGAATCAAAGCCACGGTGCACCCTCTGGCAGTGGCACCCCACTGCTGACAAGATGGCTCCACACACAAACACAGCCGCGATCCTGAGTCCGTACACAGTCCCTGCTGACTCTGCACACAGCCCTACCGCAGACGGAGGCCAGTAAATATAGAATAAATAATTGCTGTGTGCTCATATTCACTCGGTTTGCTGGGAGTCTTATTGCAGTGGATTCTGATGCACTCATACACACCGCACATTGCATTGCTGGGAGTTTTATTGCTGTGGATTTTGATACGCTCACACACATACTGCACATTGCATTGTTGGGAGTTTTATTGCTGTGGATTCTGTGATACACACTGCATATTACTGTGAGTTTTATTGCCCTGGAGCTCTGGGATACGCTCATACACACTGCACATTACTATGAGTTTTATTGCTGTGCAGTTCTGATATGCTCATACACAGTGCCCATTTCTGTGGGTTTTATTGCTGTGCAGCTCTGTGATACACTCATATGCAGTGCAGGTTTCTGTGGATTTTATTGTTCAACCAATTAGAGCGGCTGTGATCCAGTATACTTGACATGCGTGGCTGTTCTTTGTAAAAATGCTTGAATTTAAACATTTCATAATTTTATTTATCGCAATAGGTACATTTGAAATGGTATACAAAATATACAAGTAGGCACTTGGTATCCACTTTTAATATAAAGCGAGGAAAAGGCGGATCTCTAAGAGGAAAAGGTGGAGCTTAAAGAGGAAGGGTGGGGAGTAACCAGGAAGAGGTGTGCCCTTGACAGGAAGGGGTGTGTCAAATTTAAATTAGGGGGTGCACGAGTTTAGTCAGGCCTAGGGCAGCACAAAACCTAAATACACCACTGGTAGACACGCTGCGAGGCGGAGCGGAGTGAAGTAAAGCCTGCAAAATGTTTTCTTCTCTTCGCTACGCTGTGCGTCATTCACTACACGCTCAGTGTGTCTCAGCCTTTATTCCCACATTGCTAGCTTACCGAATCAGTTTGTATACTTGTTACTGATCCTGCTTGTTCTGAGGACCCGATCTGTTGCCGACTTTGCCTGCCATTTGACTATTCTCTCTGTGTATTCCCTGCCTGTTCTGTTTGCTTCCTGTTGCTACTGGTGTGCGCCGATTCTCACCATATACAGTAGCGCAGTACAAGTGCCTAAACATTGCTGACCCGGTTTTGTTATAGCTGCTGATGTAACTGAATAAATCGGGGATCTCTTCTGCATTACCAAAACCTCCACCACTGCACTCTTCCACAATACCTCAGAGGGGTTACGGTGTGAATTCACTTGCTGCCACCAAAGGCACAATATTTGGGTGCACTGGCACTCACGCCTATACCAGATTCATATCATTTTAATATTGGACTGCAGGGTCCAACCCTGCACTCTTCCACAATACCACAGAGGGGTTAAGGTGTGACGGCACTGTTGCCAACACTAAAGGCCCAATTTTAAAGCACCTATTGTTACTTTCATCCAAAGCCTGCATAAGTTTCACCATAATTTAGCCAAAAAAATCACTAAACTTGTTCTATGTGTCCTAAAACGTCTCTTTTCATACAGACTGCCGCCCCAAGCAGTTGTTTATGAATAAATTAAAGGAAAACCATTTACCGTCATTTGAAATGTCATTTTTTTGTTTTTAAATGTTTCTATACATCCTACAAATCCACCACTTCACGGGCAGGTTAAGGGGACCTCCTAGGCATGATATTAGAAGGAATTTTTCGTTTTTAGTCTTAACCTTTATTTCATGGAAAACTCACTGTCCCTTTAAAAACTTCTTTTTTAAAACTTTTTGTCCTTGTTTCCTGTCCCCCAGGGCACTACCCGTACCCCCATACACCTTTTATGGCAAATATCTTGCATATATGCCCTCTTGGAGGGCACTCTAAAATTCGAACTTTCGAGTCCCATTGACTTGCATTGAGTTCAGTTCGTGTTCGCGTTCGCACTCGAACTTTTGAAATTGTTCGAGTTTGAATGCGAACCGAACACGTGGGGTTGTTCGGCTCATCACTAGTCAATACCCCCCCATTTCTAAAATAAGATTTGTAAATTTGCCTTGACTTCATTCATACCAGCGGGTCACTCCATACTACAACCTGACCACTTTAAAAAAATGCAAATAGTGTTCCTTTAAGAGAAGACTCTTTTCTGAATAAATTTCCATATGTCTGTTATTAGCAGAAAGTTATTATTCGAAATGAAGCAATATCTTCCAAAGTTTCTTACAGAGAGAAGGGACATATAATTCTCTGCACGGTGACCCTATAGCTGATGAAGGCCTTTCTTATGCTCATTAAAATTCTCAACTCTAAAGCAAACAAAGCGGCTTGTGCATTGTTATAGCAACAGAAATTTGGTCGACTTTCACAAAGGTTTGGACTGAATTTCACCCAGATAACTGGTAATGGAAAGAAAGGGTATATTAAGAAAGTTTACGCTGCAGGGTGATTCATATAGACCCAAACCCAAAGCTTTTGTTATAAATCATAAATAAATGAAAGGAAATGAATGAGAATTTCAGGAAACGCACCTCCTCTTATGTTGAGCGCATCCTATCACAGCACATGCTGGGAGCAGCCACTAGGTGTCAGTACAGCTATGAGAAATGCACTCCCACGATGGCTTACTCTTTGGAACTGACGCAGGGTGACTTCCATCAAGATGGTGTGAAAGCCGCGAAATGCCAATCTTACCAGCCTGGACTTCTTATTGTAGGGCTATCTGAAGGAATGAGTGTATCCTAACAAGTCCCACATGATTGACACCTTAGTGGATAACTTTAGGATTGAGAATCCAAAACTTTGATGATGTAATAATGTGACGGGTTAGCACAAAAGTGCGGCGCTACATAATCATGTGCCTAACAGAAAGCGGCAGCCACTTCCAGCACTTGCTGTGATGGAATGTGCTTAACGTAAGAGGAGGCACATTTCCTGAATCAATCATTAATTTCCATTCATTTAAGATCTATTCCAAATTAATTGTGTTCGAATCTATATGATTCACCATGTAGTTAGGAAAAAAGGCTTGTTTATTTTCTGGGTGCTCATGACTTCCAGCAAAGCCTATTACTCCAATGAGAATCCAACCAAAACTCAAAAAGGAGACAGTGTTTTTCAAGAAAAAAAAAATAACGGGTACATATGGACGAGATTTATTACAAAATATTGACTGATTCAGTTAAATAAATTGGGCTAGAGCGATGCTCAAAAAATGGCGCAGGCCTGAATAAGAGCTGGCCAGTAAAATGGCCAGAAAAGTTTGCGCAAGTTTCATACAGATTTGTGTCTTTAAACCTAACGACTAAAAATATGCAATATTTAAAAAAAAAAGATATCAGCCTGATTCCCTCTTATTTCCTGCCTGAAAATCCATTTATCATCACCTTTCAGCATTTGTTGGGCTATATTGCATTCTTCACGCAAAAATGCACTGTAAACTCGTGAATTTTTGCGCGAAGCGTTAAACATTTACGTGCGTAAATTAACGCTGGTATTACAATACTCGCGCATGATTTCATCCATCAAAAAATAACACGCAGAAAAAAGACGCACAAAAATGCGCGCGCATTAATGTTGCGTGCAGAAATCAGTGTGCGAACTGTTTTTTCACACGATTCAGCTAATCAGAATTAAGAACCACAATTATCTCACATTAAGTTTTTGCGCTTGTCAAAGTCAATCTGCGTATACTGTATATGCTGCATCAATAATAAAAATAACACACAACTTCTCAATTTTATTGTTTGGGTATGTGTAGAATATGTAACTACACTTTGCTGTATTTTTTTTTTTGGTCTGGTGTATTTGGGTTCAGCCAGAACGTTCAGATTTGCCGTTACCACCAGCTTTTAAAAGACGTCAAAATAATGCTCGGAAACGCTGTGCGTTAAATTTTGCACATAGATTGTAATACCATCTGCGTACCAGCGCACAAACACATTTGCACTCACAATGTTAAGTATAGGATGCGCACAGTACATTACGCTCGCGCAAGGTTCGCGCAGGCTCACCCGCGGTAGACGTTAACGCACATTTTGTGCGCTGACATTGCAATTAGGGATGAGCTGTTCGGTTCGATCTGTTCGGAGTTCGAATTTTTTTTTTTGAAAAGTATAAAAAAGGCTTAAAAAAATACAAAAAAATCTAGAAATAAAGAGACTCTTTACTGCAGAATATTATAAGCAACGGTTTATTAGATATTGAATTAAAAACTAATGTCTAGGTGCAAAGATTCTCACCTCTAAATGACCTGTGCTCTCAAACGGCGTAAACAACAGGTGTTTAATCAGTGTTTGGAAATAACATGTGCTTCTAATTAGTCCGGTCTCATGAATTTGATACATTGTATGCAGACTGGAAGTGCTAGGTGTCATGTGTGGGTCTGTGATGGCGATGTTTCAATACATCCTACAAATCCGCCACTTCACGGGCAGGTTATGGGGACCTCCTAGGCACGATATTTGAAGGAATTTTTTGTTTTTATTTTGAACCCTTATTTTATGGAAAACTCACTGTTCCTTTAACCCTTTCACTAATGAGGCATTTCACCGCTGTATATTATAACAAAAAATGCAATAAAACTTGAATTTTTAATCATCTGCAGCGTGTAAAGTGTTTTTTTTCACCTTTATCACATGAACATTTGCGGTTATATTTTCTATTTTTTGGGGGAATTATGTGATTTTTAGCAAACGCACACCATAGAAAAAAATCATTAGTACAGCATCATTGTTCACATTATAACTGAAATGTGAACAATATTGCTGCATTAATAAAAATAACACACAAAAAAATACATTTTATTTTCTTTATTTTTTTACTTTATACCTGGTCATGTTGGGTATCATTCGAAAGGCCATACTCAGGCCTTTCTTTCGATTGACACCCTCCATGACCCCCTAGCTGCCACGGTTCTGGAGATATCGGGGTTCAAATCTCCACCAGGGGATTCCAGGCAGCTAGGGGTTCCCCGGCTATCTGACGTCATCACGCTATGCGTGAGGACGTCAGGCAGTGAGGGGGGACCCGGGGGTGGAGCCACCATCCAAGATGGTGGCCCCCACCGGAGCTAGGCCGCACTTCGAAGTGCGCCGGTGCCTAAGGGGTTAAAGCCAGCACCGCTTAAAAGGGGAGACTTTCCCCCTTTTAAGCGGTGCCTAGCTTTTTTTTGTGGGACCTCCCGATCGGGAGGGAGAGGGATCCGAACAGATCCCCCCTCCCTTCCAGACGATCTCCCGGCATATACCGTTGATCATCTCACTCCATCCGTGCAAGCCACGCATTGCTCATCTTTGACATTACAGGTTACCATGCGCATCATAATTGTATCCCCCTACTATGAATTGGCCAAATCTACTTTCTATTGGGGACTTTAAGGACAGTTGCGTATTTTTTACAATCTGCCGGGGACTCGAGAGTCTTGGGCTTCTGATATTAGTGTTCTGCTCTAAGGCACGTGCACCTAACAAGAACATTTGTGTTTGTATTACACACTCACACCCACTGTATTTTTCTAAAAGAAATTACATGTTCTTCTGTTCTAATTATCTTGTTCTTCTCAGCAGGAATCCAAGGCGTGGATGAATAAAACTGTATAATCTCTAATATACCATAGCCCACCATTATTTCTGCAACAGATGACAGACTGACACCAGAGATGAGCGAACAAGTCAATTAATAAATAAAGGATTTTACTTTGTTATTTCTGAGCTGCAATCTGGGCTGATTTGTTTGCATCTAATGTGACAGCTTTTCATCTAATTTTCCTAATAAAATGCACATATTGCTTTCCAAAGCTACACAAACACGTGTGTTCTTTTTTCTCACACTTATATACTGTAGCTATATGGCATCGGAGGTGTCAGATCATTGTCCTTCTGGGTGACCATAAATAATGGCAAAATCCAGAGTTACATCAAAAGGACACTTAAAGGGTTATTCAGAGAGCACCGAATTGGCCACTGAATTGCACCGAACGGTGAATTTCCCCATACGGTGCGATTTCGGGGCCATTCAGCTATTCTAAAAGCTGTCGATTCGCCAAATATTGGCGAATTGCCAGCGAAATGCAGTAACTTTTGGTGGCAGTGAAATCCCCCATAGGGATGTAATGGTTCATCTACTCAGAGAGCGCCAAACAGCAGCGAAAAGTTGACGAAATGCCCTCATTTTTGGAGGTTTCATTCGACAGGTTTAAGCAGGTGAATCCCATAGGTTTCATTGAAAAAAAAATCCCTGTTTTTATTATTTATTCAACCTTTTATTCTTTTCATTTGCAGCAAAAAGTCTCTTTATATTTTAGAATTTTTTTAGGCATTTTTCGGGACTTTTTTCTACAAAATAATTTTTGATTTTTTTTAAAAAAAATTCTGTAAGAGACCTTTCTATTGTTATTCATAGGACCTTATACAGTTGTGTTCAAAATTATTCAACCCCCACTGAAATTAAGTGTTTTGGCCAGTTTGACATTGATTTTGATCATTCAGTTATCTTGCTTACAATTAAATCAAAGAGGCACGTGTAGGTCAGACAAATATAACATAACATTTATAATGAAATAACCACAAATGTCTTTTCTGTGCTCACATCATTATCAGTTTTATTCAACCCCCAAGTGACATTCAATCTTAGTACAACATCCTTTTACAGTTATAACAGCTTTTAAACGTGAAGCATAGCTTGACACAAGTGTCTTGCAGCGATCTACGGGTATCTTCGCCCATTCGTCATGGGCAAAAGTGTCACGTTCCCACGTTCCAACCCTGTCTCCCTGCCCTCTGTATTCCTTATGTCTGTGTTTCCATGTGTTTCCCTGTGCTGCTTTCCCTGACATGCAGCTCAGGGGTTAAGTTCATGGCTCGTTGAGCTTCTGTTGGTGATTATGGGCTGATTACTCCCCTATATAAAGCCATGGGCCCATATCACCATGCTCTTGCATCCTGGTTCACTTCAGCCACAGATTTGTTCCTGAGAGCTCCCTGTTTTCCATCCTAGTTCTATCTCAGTGTTTCCCCCTTGTCTGAGTTCTAGTTTCTGATTGACTTCCTGGTATTGACCCTCTGGCCTGGCTGATGGATTTTCTCTGGTGCTATATCCCCGCTTTGGCTCAAGGTATACGTTTTGGTTTTGACCCCTGGCTTATTTATTGACCACTCTTCTGGATATCCCTAGCTGTCCTGTGCTTATCGTATTATATGTTGTGTGTCCCTGTAGACCACGGTTTTAGTATATTGAAGTCCTGCCCTGCAAGTTGTTGAGTATATTCTCCTTCAGGTGTCTGTGTTTTCCCAGGACTCTGCACGGCTACAAGGTAACCTTTTTCTATTAGTGCAGATTCGACCACTCTAAGGACCGATCTATCAGTATAGGGCTCCTTTGGTATTTAGCAGTGCAGAGGTCCCCAGTGTCTACTGTGGTTTATTTACTTTTCCTGATCGTTGTGTTACGCATCTCTGCATATAGCGGCTTTTCCTCTTACCTGGGCCCTACTTGGCACATGCCAGGTACCGCCATTGTGGCTGATCGTGACAAAAAGCCTCCAGTTCAGTCACATTCTTAGGCTTGCGCACTGCAACTGCTTTCTTTAAGTCCCACCAGAGGTTCTCAATCGGATTTAAGTCAGGTGACTGCGATGGCCACTCCAAAATGTTCCAGCCTTTAATCTGCAACCATGCTCTAGTTGGCTTGGAGGTATGCTTGGGATCATTGTCCTGTTGAAAGGTCCAACGTCTCCCAAGCCTCAGGTTTGTGACGGACTGCATCACATTGTCATCCAATATCTCCTGGTACTGAAGAGAATTCATGGTACCTTGCACATGCTGAAGCTTTCCTGTACCTGCAGAAGCAAAACAGCCCCAAAGCATGATTGACCCCCCGCCATGCTTCACAGTAGGCAAGGTGTTCTTTTCTTCATAGGCCTTGTTCTTCCTCCTCCAAACATAGCGTTGATCCATGGGCCCAAACAGTTCTAATTTTGTTTCATCAGTCCACAGAACACTATCCCAAAACTTCTGTGGTTTGTCCACATGACTTTTGGCATACTGCAGTCGACTCTTCTTATTCTTTGGAGACAGCAAGGGGGTGCGCCTGGGAGTTCTGGCATGGAGGCCTTCATTACGCAGTGTGCGCCGTATTGTCTGAGCTGAAACTTCAGTACCCACATCTGACAAATCTTTTCTCAGTTCCTCAGCAGTCACACGGGGACTTTTCTCCACTCTACACTTCAGGTAGCGCACAGCAGTCGAAGTCAGCATCTTCTTTCTGCCACGACCAGGTAGCGTTTCAACAGTGCCCTTTGCCTTGAATTTGCGAATGATGCTTCCTATGGTCTCTCTTGGTATGTTTAACATCTTTGCAATCTTCTTATAGCCATTGCCCTTCCTGTGAAGAGTAATCACCTCTTCTCTTGTCTTCCTGGACCATTCTCTTGACTTCACCAGGTTTGTAACCACACCAGTAAATGTCTAGAAGGAGCTGAGTATCAAAGTCATTTTAAAGCTGCCTAATTGGTGCTTATTATGCTTTATTGCTGCTCCGTGACATCCACAGGTGTTTTCAATACCTGATTGAAAACACTTGAATGAACCTCTGTTCTTCAGAGTGGTAGTCTTTAAGGGGTTGAATAATTGTGTCAATGAAGAATTCACAAAAGAAACATTTACTACTGTATTACAAAACCAATTGATGTCATTTTAGTTGCATATGGTTCTTTAAAAAGTCCTTGTAGGATTTCATTCTGAATACAATTACAAATGTACACTAAATTCCCTAAAACCCTTTACAGCATTGGGGGTTGAATAATTTTGAACACAACTGTATATGATTTCCAGGCATTATTTTTGTTTAAAATTTGCTATTTTTTTTCTTTATACCCGTTTGGCTATTTCGGCGGCGTTCAGTGGCTGGCTGGCATATTTCACCGGCGTTCGGCAACTGATTGGAGGCGTTTGGCAGTCTGTTCAGCAGATCGTCGGCTGCATTTGGCGGTTTATCGAATGCGATCGGCGGCTTATTGGCGGCTTTCGGCAATTTATCGGAGGTGTTTCGCAGGTTTATCTGCGGCGTTCGGCGCATCCATTCAAGGCACTTTGGGGACTCTGCATTCACCAAAGGGTCGGCAAATTGAACTCGCCAAAGTGCACCGAATGAAAGAGCACCGAAATTTCGGTGCTCTTTGAATAACCCCTTAAGCATTCTGAATGTTAGGAAACTTTTTGAATCCGTGACTTTTTCGATGCTTTATTTGCAGCCGCGCCTACAAGGTAACATTATACATGATAGCAAATCCATGGTAGAGGGGTTAATGGCTCCTTCATGAATGCTAACGGCACTAATTTAGGAAAAAGAAAGTGATGAGAAAAGCTCACGTCTAATAAAGCGTACCCCTAGGACAAACACATGGCTAACAGACAGCCCGGTACCTCCTAATTCAGTCTCTCAAGATAGAGCGCAGCAAGGCTAAAGCAAATGTAAAAATAGCAGTGTTATGTAAGCGTCTGCTGACGTCAGGTGCTGCCAGTTATGGCATGTCACAGGGAAGTCAGTAGAAACATATGCATCCTGTCAAGGGAAACAACCTGAGCCACTGAAATCAGGTTAAATAAAAATACTAATTCCCGTTTTACCTGTGTGGAAACCGCTGAGTCTATTAACGTCCAGAGACCCGCTTGTAATTTGCTTCTTATTGATCATTTTCACTTTCTAAGCTGTTTATTTTTCTGTCCGTTCAAGGTAACATTTCTAGAAAATAAAACGAGCCCTTGTTATTTTGTGGCATAAGCAGAAGGCTTTTCAGTACAGAGCTATAAAAAGCACTCCGATTATTAAAATGTTATGCCCTCGGGGCGTGGCTTGGACGGCACCTAAAATGGACGTGTGAGAGAATAGCTCCGTGCCTCCACCGCGTTTTTCAATAGAATTCAGCAGCGGATCCTAGCCATGGGTCGTCTCAAGAAAGTGCTTGAGGGCCCTGGAATGCAGGAGACCCCGAAGAAACCCCCGGTGGGACACCTGGACTCGTATTTGCAGCCCCCGGCGTCTCCATTAGAATCGCGGCCTACCTTGATGCCGGACACGCCGAGGCAGGGTCCTGAACCCTCGGCATCTGACCGCGTGGCGGAACTCATAGCAGGGCTCCCTACACAGGAATACGTCCAGACGCTGCTAACGGCGGTAGAGGAGAATCTGCGCCAAGACCTTACGGTCATGCGGACGGATCTAGGCTCCCTCGAAAACAGAGTGTCTGCTCTGGAAGCTGCGGCGGCGCGGGATCACGTACCTGCTACAGCACCTCTCATACAAGATGGCCTGCAGTCCCCTCCGGTGGTCTATGAGGTATGGCGCCGGCTGGATGATCTCGAGAATCGGTCCCGCCGCAATAACATCCGCGTGCGGGGCCTCAGGGAGGCGGTCACGGACATTGAGAACTGTTTGGCGCGCATTTTCAATACCATCATGGCGGACCACGCGGTACACCCATCTAGCTTTGACAGAGCGCACCGGGCTCTTCGACCCCGGCCTGTAGACACTGCTCCGCCCCGGGATGTGATTTGCCGGGTGGCGGACTATCGACTTAAACAGGCTATTATGTTTGCCGCCCGCGCTAGACGTGTGTGGGAGATTGGTGGTGACCGGTTGGAGATCTTCCCGGACTTAGCTCAGTCCACGTTACAGGCACGCAGAGCCTTGCGTCCCTTGACCTCCCTCCTCAGCAATAAGGGGATAGCATATCGCTGGTCCTTTCCATTCGCACTTATAGCCTCTTCAAGCAACGTCTCTGCGACCATTCGATCAGTATCGGACATCCCGGATTTTCTGATGTCTTTGGAACTTCCGGAGCTCCAGATCTCAGATTGGGTGTCGCTCACTGCGGAACCCCGCGCTGTTGCTGGATCGGTCGAGGGTTTCTCGAGGAGGGAGAGACGGAGATCTAGGAGTCGTCGCAGAAGACACCTGTCACCAACCCAGGAGGCTGCACTGCCCGAGAAGGGGGATGAATAAAGAAGACAAGAAGAAGACGGGGGGTTTTTTTTTTTTTTTTTTTTTATGTATTCCGGTTGCTTGACCGGTCCTGGAACATGGGGAGGGTTTTGGTGGTGGGGCTAGGCCTTATGTTTTTCACACTTTTATGTCTGCATTTAGTTAGGTGGATTGCACTGCAAGATGCAACGGCTCTGTGCCCACTGGTGTTTTGACTCTTGCTGGGCATTGGGAGTAGGGAGGGCATTGGAGGAGGGGGGGAGGTATTGTACATTCCTTGCGTATACGGAAACTGGACTCTTGCTGGGGGGGGGGTTTATGATATGGGTCCACTCTCACGCTTCTATGTACTTTGACAAATCTTGGGATTCAAGTGGGACTTAGAGGGTGGGGGGTTTAATATATATAGGTACTGGGGTGTTTCTCTTGTAGGGGAGGAGGGAAGGGGGATATAGCCTGATATCACTTTTGCTGGCTTGAGAGGTGGGGGTGCGGGGAGGGGGGACTTAGGGGAGGAGACGGGAGGGCTGTTGTATGATGTTGCATACTGGGATCTGCCCTACGTTTACGTTTATGTTTATGATTATGGTTAGACACATACGGGGGAATTATTTTTTTTTTTTTTTTTTTTTTTCCACACTGGGCTCTCACGCCCACCCTATATGGGCCCCGGATATTTCAACAGGGCACCACTGGTTACGGGTTACGCACACACGATCCATGGCAGGATCCCCGCTATACAGCACCTTGTTGTGCCTTTTTGTTTTTGTTCTATTTCGCCTCGCGGTGGGGCATTACTGCTGCTTCTCCTTCTATCTATTCTATTTTCCACTTGATCTGTCTCTTTTCATAACTTTTTCTCTTATTCCTCTTTCTAAGGACTGTACTGCCGTCCAGTTCCTCCGAGGCCCCTCCTCGGAGCACCTACACCCAAGGGTTAACGCCTATATTCCTCGGGAGCGGCCTCGGGCTCGGCCTGACCCCTCTCCCTAGTGGCGTGGTTCCCCCCTCCTTTTTTCAGATATCCTGTACTTTGACTCTTTCACATTCCTTACCACTTTCACACTTCTCCCCATCCCCCCCCCTTTTTTTTTTTTTTTTTTTTTTTGTTTCTCCTTCTTTACTCGCCTCTCATTACCGAATTTACTTTACTACTTCTCTCTCTCCTATCACCAGTGACTTGTTTGTTTCCTGTTGTCTGGTAGATACCCCCCCCCTTTTCTGCGAGCCTTGGTCTTGTGTCTCCCACCTGGGGGTCGGGATGGCGGGCGTGCCCCCCACGCCCTCGTGCTTTGTGCCCAGAGATCTCATACTGCTGTCATATAATGTAAAGGGGCTTAATGCACCTGAAAAGAGGTCTAGATTGTTGAGGGATTTGTTCCAGGCACGCGCGTCTGTGGCCATGCTACAGGAGACCCACTTCCGCGGGGGAGCGGCACCGGTGCTCCGCGATCGGAGATTCCCGGTCGGATTTTTTGGCAACTATTCGGGGGGGAAATCTAGAGGTGTAGCCATATTGTTTGCTGGCGATGTCCCATTTGTGTTTCAGGATAGCTGTTCGGATGATCAGGGTAGATACCTCTTTGTGAAAGGGACCATTGCGGATGTCACCTACACGTTCGCTACTATCTATGTGGCTAATACGGATCAAGCGTCATGCCTTGCGAGGATCATGGCGAAACTAAGGAGGTTCCAGGACGGCATCCTTGTAGTAGCCAGTGATATGAACGCGGCCTTGCAGCCTTCCTTGGACACATCGTGTGGTAAGTCAGCTCTGACACCTAATACTTTACGTACTATCAGACGGACTCTCCATGACCTGCGGCTAGTAGACACGTGGCGGGCTCTCCATCCAGGGGAACGAGATTTCACGTTTTACTCTGGACCACACGGAACCTCGTCAAGATTAGACTACATATTTCTGGGGCAATTCCACCTAGATCTTGTGGTAGAGGCATGTGTCCACCCTACTACATGGTCAGATCATGCACCGATCTCTGTGCGCATGAAGTCGCCTCTATTCCGCCCCCGAGAACGCTCATGGCGACTTAACACCTCCCTTCTCTCGGACCCTGTAGTTACTTCGGGAACAAGCGAGCTGCTCACCAAATATTTTGAAGAAAATACGCCGGAGGAGGTATCGTGGCCCGTTATCTGGGAGGCTCACAAGGCGGTAGTTCGGGGGGACCTGATCAGTAGAGGTACAGCACTTAAAAAAAGCAGGGATGAGCAGCGTTTGACCCTACTTGGGGAGATCCGCTCCCTGGAGCTACGTAGAGGGGGGGATTCAGACGCAGAGACGCAACAGCGCCTACTAGTGGCTCGACACTCCTTGAATGATTTGCTGTCATTTCAGCTTAAACAGACCGCGGCCCGCACTAAATGTTTCTTTGCATTACATGAGAACAGGCCGGGGAAGCTTTTAGCTCGGATCCTTCGTAAAAAACGGCAGATGGCATACATCCCTAAAATTAAGACAGTGGGAGATGCAATTACGTTACGACCAGAAGAAATTTCAGCGGCATTCCGGTCATATTACGCTTCGCTGTACCACTTGGCGGATGCTCCACCTCCAATGTCTTCCTTGGACGAGGTCCGGGAATATATTGAAACTAACCTCCACACTAGACTCCAGGATTCTGAGGTCTCTCTGTTGGATAAACCGATCTCGAAGAAGGAACTATTACAGGCGCTGAAATCCACCAAGAACGGGAAGAGCCCAGGCCCAGATGGACTCCCGGCGGAGTATTATAAGGAGTTCCAGGATCTCCTCCTTCCCCCATTGCTGGCGACCCTTAATGCTCTTAACAGCGACACGCCTTTTCACCCCCACACCTTGTGTGCCACTATTACCGTACTACCCAAGCCAGGGAAAGACCCGGCGGTGTGTGAAAGTTACAGACCCATCTCCCTCCTTAATAGTGATGTCAAGCTGTTAGCACGTGTCCTGGCGGATAGACTAAAGCTCTGCCTTCCCCGCCTGGTACACCCGGATCAGGTGGGGTTCATTCCGGGTAGAGAGGCCCGAGATGGCACGCAACGGGTCCTTAATGCTGTGGTGGCGGCGAGGAACTCGGGTCAGCGTCTTCTCCTACTCTCTACGGACGCGGAGAAGGCGTTTGACCGAGTGAGTTGGCCCTTTCTCTTTCAGACGCTAAGGAGCCTGGGGATTGGACCGGGTTTCTTGGCCTGGACTCGGGCGCTGTATACCTCCCCCACGGCTAGGGTTAAAGTCAACGGGGCGTTGTCTGATAGCTTCCAGATTTTTAACGGTACCCGCCAGGGTTGTCCCCTCTCTCCACTACTGTTCGCCCTTTCATTGGAACCTTTTCTGGAAGCGGTGAGGCGTGATCCGGCGATACGGGAATAAAAGGAGTCTGTCACACACATAAGATCTCTGCGTACGCAGATGATATGCTGTTTTTTTTGACGGATGCCCTAAACGCGTTACCGGCGGTAGTGGCGGCTTTCGAACGATATGGCAGACTGGCGGGTATGAAAATCAACATGACAAAATCGGAGATTCTCAATATCTCTTTGCCAGCTGGAACGGCGGCCGGCCTCGCGGCAGCATTCCCTTTTCACTGGTGTAAAACCAAGATGAAATACTTGGGGATTTGGATCTCCCCGTCACTACAGGATCTTTATGCACTGAACTTTCAACCCCTTCTTGGGACGCTCCGTGGGGACTTGGCTGAATGGAACACCAAATTCATTTCCTGGATGGGCCGAGTGGCCGTCTTTAAAATGAACATATTACCTAGGCTTTTGTATCTCTTTCAAACTGTGCCGGTGGCAATACCGGGATATTCTTCAAGTCTGTGCGATCAGATATGATCAGGTTTGTTTGGGCAGGACGCAGGCCTCGACTAAGTGTATCGGTGATGTACAGACCTAAGGAGGCTGGCGGTCTGGCCCTCCCAGACTTGGTCGCCTACCACCGGGCGGCTCAACTCACACGATTGGTAGACTGGACGGCTACAAACGGGGTCAAACGATGGCTTGACTTAGAGGGGGAGGGCGTGGGAGTGCCGCTGTGGTCCCTGCCGTGGCTGCCACACCGGGCTGTACCGAAGGAGGCCAGGTGCCATCCCTTGGTGGGGGCCACTATGCGACTGTGGGATAGGCTGAAGTTCTCGCATTCCTTATCTTCCAGCCCTTCGCCACTGCTGCCACTGTCCTCTAACCCCCTTTTCTCTCCCGGAATACGGCGGACCCTTCAACAACACTTGACAGATAGTAATCGACTGCTTGCCCTTCATGTGGCGCATATTCCTTCCTTGCAGGCACTTACCTCGCGACCTGATCTCCCACCCTTGTCCTTTTTGGACAGGTTCAACTTCCAGCAAATACGGCATTACCTTAGCTCTTTGCAGGGAGGCCACGCTCTAACTAGGGCCCTCTCC
This sequence comes from Leptobrachium leishanense, assembly GCA_009667805.1. NCBI lineage: Eukaryota > Metazoa > Chordata > Amphibia > Anura > Megophryidae > Leptobrachium > Leptobrachium leishanense. The sequence continues at coordinate 57,374,460 of CM019067.1, forward strand.
CCGTTTGAACGTCTTTGCACTCAAAAACTCCCTTTAACGCATGGTATATCCACAATATACGCTCTCCTCCAGTCAAAAGAAACGGATCCCCTCCCTATATGGGGCGCTGGGAAGCCGAACTGAACATCACTATGACAGAAGCTGACTGGTCGACTGTCCTCTTCCTGACACATCATGGCACGAGAATGGTTCGATACCATGAAACGTCCTATAAAATCTTAGTGAGGTGGTATTGTACGCCGCTTAGGCTCTTTCAATGTGTGGGATCAACAGACCCGAACTGCTGGAGATGTGGAGAAGAACTAGGCTCCTACCTCCACATTTGGTGGTATTGTTCACCTCTGCAGAACTACTGGAAGTGGGTTGGGGCGGTGATTCGGGAGATAACGGACCTCACACTCGAACATTCACCACAGACTTTCTTATTGCTGTTTACCGGTCTATCGACAGCTTCTTTTAAGAAATCTGTGGCGTTCCGCCTCCTGCTGGCGGCACGGCAGCTGATACCGAGGCACTGGAAAAGAAAATCGGTTCCCTCCCTTCGGGAATGGACGGTGCAGGTAGAGGAGATGTACTTGGTGGAGGAGCGGATCGCTTCACATGAAGGCACTCATCAGGCATTCGGACTTACCTGGTTCTACTGGCGAAGGTTCGTAGATTCAACCTCGCTCCGAAACCGACTGGCAGCGGAACTGCCCACACCTACCTGATTTGGAGAGGAACAGGCGGCTCGGTGGACTTTGGGGCGGAGATGTGGGGGGGGTCTTTCTCGGGGCGGTGGGTCTCCTGTGGCGGGGTTATGACGAGGTCCGGTATTTAAAATATCCTGGGGGCTGACTGGAGGTACATATCGTTGAGACGGACCCCTGAGGGGGGGATGTGAGACCAAGCATGACTGCCTTTTCCATGGCCTTTGCAAGCGGAGGGCTGTGCTCTCTTTTGAGAGTCTAGTGATACGATAATTGTACTCTCTCTGTTATATCATCCTCTCCCCACCCTCTCCCTTTTATTTGTTTCCCGGGGGGGGGTGTGGGGTTTTTTTTTTTTTTTCTCCCTCTCCCTTCCCCTTTCTTCCTCTCCCCTTCCCCTTCTTTTCCTCTCTTCTAAATACACTCTTTTCTGGACTGGTCTGGTAGATGTGGGATGCCCGTGTCATACTGATCTGCTGTATAGGTTATGACTGTGACCTCAATACCCTCCCCTACCTTTCCTCCTCTCTCTTTCGCTCTTCCTCTTTATGTTTCTGTCGTCTCTAACTTTCTTCTGTTGCTTAAGATCGACACCGCTGTCCCTATTACAATATCACTACCTGCCTATACACACCTATACACCAGGGGATCATTATGAAACCATTATCTCTAACCGTAACATGCCTGGCATGTGGCTGGACGCTAACCTGGGGGCAGCGGAAACATGAGAAACTCGCATATGTAGCTCTACCTTGATATTCTGTAATTATCTGATGTCTCTGTTCATTTAGCTCCTATATGCTTTACCCAACTAGACAAACGATACTTTGATGATTTTTGTCTCTGCTATCTGAATGTTAACTTTTATGCTGAGCGAAATAAAAATCTTTAAATACAAAAAAATGTTATGCCCTCTCATTTTTTCCCTGTTGTTTTTTTCAATTAAGTGTAAATGCTCACCTTTTCTCCCTCGCTGCTGGACTGCTCCTCCTCTTCCTCTCAGGGCTTCCGTAATGCAGAAGTCCCTGCAGTTATCTAAGCAATTTGCATGCGAGATCGCACAGCGCCTCAGAGTGATCGTGGAGGAAGACTAGGAACTATTTGTTACCAGTCTTATTCCGCTCCCAGCAAGATGGAGTGGCGGATCACGCCGTACTTTTCACCGCAGGATGAGAGGCGAGTATAGGATTTAATGGGGGGTTTTATAGAGTGAGGTTATATGATTTTTAATGTGGATAAGTGCAAGATAATGCACCTGGGACGTAAAAACCCAAGGGCTGAATATAGAATATTTGATACAGTCCTAACCTCAACATCTGAGGAAAGGGATTTAGGGGTTATTATTTCAGAGGATCTAAGGGTAAGTAGTCAATGTAATAGAGCAGCAGGAAATGCTGGCAGAATGCTTAGTTGTGTAGGGAGAGGTATTAGCAGTAGGAAAAGGGAAGTGTTCATGCCACTGTACAGAGCACTGGTGAGACCTCACTTGGAGTACTGTGTGCAGTACTTGAGACCGTATCTCCAGAAGGATATAGACATCTTAGAGAGAGTTCAGGGAAGGGCTACTAAAATGGTGTACGGCTTGAAGGAGAAAAGTTACCAAGAAAGGCTTAATGATCTTAACATGTACAGCTTGGAAAAAAGACGAGACAGAGGAGATATGATAGAAACATTTAAATACGTAAAGGGAATCCACAAGGTAGAGGAAGGGAGTATATTTAAACGGAAACAAAGTAGCAAAACAAGAGGACATAGTCTTAGATTAGAGGGGCAAAGGTTTAAAAGTAACATCAGGAAGCATTATTTTACTGAGAGGGTGGTGGATACATGGAACAGCCTTCCAGTTGAAGTGGTTGAGGCCAAAACAGTAATTGAATTTAAGCAAGCATGGGATAGGCATAAGGCTATCCTAAACAAAAGATAAATCCAGGTAAAGTATCCATGTAATTGGGCAGACTAGATGGGCCGAAAGGTTCTTATCTGCCGACATTTTTCTATGTTTCTATGTTTCTATTTTTGCATTTGCAGACTCATTTAACACCAGCTTTTAGGAGTTGGTATTTCTCAGTGAAATACCGTCTCCTATGTGGAACAGCCAGTGCTTCCACACGAAGCTGAACATTAACGACTCCCATAATAAGTATAGGAGACGTCAATGTACAGTAACCTCAAGCAGGGAAACGGCTACATCCGAGCTGCAAGCTCAGCTTGCGGTAAGAATAGAATAGCGTTTTGCTTTGATAAACTAACTACAGGAGGATTGTAATGTGTAACTTTTCCTGTAGTTAGCTTATTGACAACTAGGGAATATAGCCCTACATTTCTTATGCACGATCCGCCGCTTCCTGGCGCAAGGAGCAGAGTGAGACTGGGAACAAATAGTTCGTAGTCCCCCTCTGCATTTCTATTCTGGAACCCCAGGGTCATATGCAAGAAGTGAAAATCACATGCAGGATATGATTGAAGTCAGATAGCTTTAACTCATCTCCTTTTGAAAGCACACAGTCCTTTATTTTCTTCACTTTATTGGGAAAGTAACAGCAAATAGACATGTGCATTTAATTTAGCGCAGAATCAAAATTCTGACGAAATCTACCAGATTCGTATTTGAGAAGCAATTCCGAATTACGAATCGGCTCCATCCGAATTAACGAATCAGTCCGAAAATACGAATCACTAGAACATTTCAAATGAACCGAAATGAAAATGGAACGAAATGATCTGAAATGAGAAAAAAGCAGAACAAAATTATCTGAAACCGAAAAATGTTCCTCCTCATAATAGAGAAGAATATCTCCCTTATGATTGTGGTACTAATAATAATGAACCTGTATTTAATTATTTAAAAAAAGGGCATTTGCACACCAAACAATTATTCAGCAAGGTGCATGTGGTTTGTCATATGAGGGTTGTAGCTCCCTAATAATCCAGTACCAGGACATTCATAATCCACAACATTCAAATCATATATAGACAGGACACATTAACAGAATGATGCCGTGGATGGTTAATTTTCCAATTTATGTTATATGTATGGGTAACCAAACAACAGCAAAGAACAATTCATTGTAAACGACACACTTGGATTAATTTAAGCATATAGATATCCAGGTAATAATGAAAATTCTAGCTGGTGCTCGGGAACATTGGTAGAAATCAATACTTCCCTCAAAATTCTTTTTCCAACTTTTCACACTCTGGGCAGCAAAACATGGAGAAATAATGAAAATTCTAAATAGTGCACAGGACATTAGTAGAAATCAGTTCTTCCCTCAATTATTTTCAACTTTACACACACTGGGCTACAAACACCCCATCAATAGTGACCACCACAATATAATCAGTAATTACCAGCCATACAGGCTCAACTAAATTAGTTGTAAACTGGCAGCATGATTCCTGTCTTAATTGACATAAAGACCAACAATTTCCTTGTCACAATGACATACAAATAGGCTCAATGCAGCGTTTCTCTGCCACTCACTTGGCAGTTTCCTCAGGAGCTCTGGAAAATTATCTGAAACCGTTACAATTACAGTTAAAAGTTTTTTATAAAGTGCTAACAGGTTCGTAGCGAAATGAAACTAAACAAAACAGAACCATATGATCTGAAACAAAAAAAAAACAGAGCTATCCATGGTGCTGATTCAGAACCAAGGACAGCAGTCCCACGGGGTTCCGGATCTATCCATGGTGCTGAAACGTAGTATCCATTGCTTAACACAACCAGACTGAAGGAAAGAAAAGAAAAAGCTGCATTCAGCAAAGAAAAAAAAGCCTTGTTATTTTAAAATAAATTAGGAAGCATAAAATTTCACCAAAAAATAAATAGATAAAGAGACTATTTGCTGCAAGTGAAAAGAATAAACGGTTGAATAAATCTTTAATAAAAACGGGGAATATTTTTTACATTGAATCCTATGGGATTCGCCTGTTTAACCCCTTCCCGACCGCTGACGTACCCTGTACGTCCTGTGTTCGGGTCTCCCTTAGACCCGATGACGTACAGGGTACGTCAGCGGCGCCAAATCCCCCTCCCGCCCGATACTCACCTCCCTCGTCGGATCCCACGTCGATCTGACAGGGAGGAAGCCTGCCCATGTGATTTACATGGGCAGGCGAGGCTGATGACGTCGCCACGCTGCGTGGTGATGTCATCAGAAGGTGCCCCCATGCAGTGGCGTAGCGTGGGGGGGGCTGGGGGGGCCGTGGCCCCGGGCGCAGTTTTGTTAGGGGCGCATTTGCGCCCCTAAAACTGGCCCGGGGGTTGAGGGGACGCAGATGCCGGGCAGCGCGGGAGTGCCTGCCCGGTCTTTAACAGTCCGTCCTGTTAGGTGATGCGGCTGCGCGGCGTGTGCAGCCGGTCACGTGGTCCGGCTAATCAGGTGGTACGGAGTCTCTGTACCACCTGATTGGCCGGACCACGTGACCGGCTGCGCGGCATCACCTAACAGGACGGACTGTTAAAGACCGGGCAGGCGCTCCCGCGCTGCCGGCATCTGCGTCCCGGTCCCCTCAACCCCCGCCGGAGCTGGGGCCTGGGGCAATATCCAGGTAAGGGCTGGGGGCAAATCCATGAGCTGGGGGGCAAATCCATGAGATGGGGGCAAATCCATGAGTGAGCTGGGGGCAAATCCATGAGATGGGGGCAAATCCATGAGCTGGGGGGCAAATCCATGAGCTGGGGGGCAAATCCATGAACTGGGGGCAAATCCATGAGCTGGGGGGCAAATCCATGAGCTGGGGGGCAAATCCATGAGCTGGGGGGCAAATCCATGAGCTGGGGGGCAAATCCATGAGCTGGGGGGCAAATCCATGAACTGGGGGCAAATCCATGAGCTGGGGGGCAAATCCATGAGCTGGGGGGCAAATCCATGAGCTGGGGGCAAATCCATGAGCTGGGGGCAAATCCATGAGCTGGGGGCAAATCCATGTGAGAGCTGGGGCAAATCCATGAGCTGGGGGCAAATCCATGTGTGAGCTGGGGGCAAATCCATGTGTGAGCTGGGGCAATATCGATAACGTCCACAGGTTGGGGGGGGGGGGCGCACAATTCTTTGCTGGCCCCAGGCGCTGACAACCCACGCTACGCCACTGCCCCCATGTGTTTCAATGGAGGGGAGGGGGGGGCTCCTTCGGAGCCCTCTATCTCCCCAACCATTGAAGCTAGGGAGATGCCGTTTGCACCGCTGGAGAGGGGAGAGCCTCCCCTTTCCAGCGGTGTATGGCATTAACCATTTCGCCGCCGGATCACGTTGCGGCGCCAATTGGCGCCAAAACGTGATTCAAACCTGGAGGGGGGCTGACATCTTGGATGTCAGCCAAGCCTCCAGGTCCCCCCCACCCACTGACAACCTCACCATATGTGTGAGGATGTCAGTGGGCCAGTTAACCCTCTAGCTGCCATGTAGAGATAAGGGGATCCTAAGGATCCCTTTATCTCCCGATCCATGGCAGCTAGATGGTCATATTTGCCATCATTTGAAAGGCCTGATTATGGCCTTTCAAATGATACCAAACATGACCAGGTTTGGTTTTAAAAAAAAAATGTAAAAAAAAATTAAATAAAAAAAAATAATAAAAAAATTAAATTAAAAAAAAACATTTTTTTATTTTAAGTTTTTTTGTCTGGGGGGAGTTTAATTAAATAGGACCTAGGCTGTCATCTAAAAATAATTAGCACAAAATGGTCAGAATGAGCGCAGCGCACATAGGTGAACTGGCTCAGCAGTGAAAGGGTTAAAAGGTAAAAACATGTAAAAATTGGGTATTTATATTCTCGGGATAAAATTTGGAAACTATTTAGCCGGGGTCTTTATTGGTGGTTATAGCTTTAGGGGATTAAATTACGAAAAAGTGTGTTTTTACCATTTTTTTCATCATATTTCATATTTTTTTTATATTAAATTATTGGATATGATGGAAATAATGGTATTTCTAGAAAGTCCATTTAATGGCGGGAAAAAGGGTGTATAATATGTGTGGGTTGAATAAACGAGTAAGAGGAAAATTTGATCTAAACACGAGCAGCGCAGAAACGTAAAAACAGCAGCGGTCACTAAAGGACGGATTTGTGTAAAACCGCCCGGTCACTAAGGGGTTAAACCTGTCGGACTGAACCACCTGAATATCAGGGCATTTCACTGACATTTCATTGGTGGTCGCTCGGCGTTCTCTGAATAGATTGACCATTACTTCTCTAAGAGGAATTCCACTGCCTCCGAACTGCACCGAATGATTCAGAATTAAACGAAACACACATGTCTATTTGCCTAGTATTTTTATTGTAGTACCGGCTGTAATTTATTTTGGAACTGGCTGTATTTTATTTTAGTACAGCTGGCATTTTAATTTTATTATAGTACCGGCTGTGACTGGTATTTTATTTTAGTACCTGCGGATATTTTCATTTTATTGTAGTACCGGCTGGCTGCTGTCCTTGGTACAGAAATATATTTAAACCGCAAGGACAGGAGGATTACGTATTGTCACAGGGGGACGCTATAGCGCGGTCCTCTAGGGCAATTATGGCACACAAAAGTCCTTTAAATGGTGAAACCTTGCACCCTTTATTGCAGCAAGAGCAGAAAACAAAACATAACACATACAGGGTTTTTCAAAGAGATTCGAAAAGTCACCGCACGTTCGGTGACTTTTCGTTCTCTTCAATACGGTTCCTTTTGCCGATCCCATTTTGGTGACCCTGCGTTGTATTCAGCAAGCACCACAGGGCCCCCGAATTGCAGGGAAAAGTCACCGCAATCCTGACGAAAACTAACCGCAAAACCCACCGAATGCACGCCGAAAACAAGCAAAAACATCTGGATTAAACTTCGAAAAACCCGAGCAGGAGCCGATCACACGCAGCGAAGCAGCCGAACAGGAGCTGAATCACACAGAGCCGAAGCAGCTGAGACGCAGAGGAGGCAGTGAATAAATTAGCAAAACCGTTTGTATGAATCTGTGAAAATGAAACGCTGTTTGCAAAGAAACTACTGAGCGAAAATGTCTGAAATTTACACAGGAGGTCCAGGGAATGATAATAAAGAGGGCTGTTACAGAAAAAATAAGTAAACTTAAGAAAAAAAAAAAAAAAAAAATGCTTAAAGTATCCTAAAAATTCTATAAATAAAGAGACTTTTTGCTGCAGGATTTTATAATGAATGGGTTATTAGATATTGAATTAAAACGGGAATATTTTTAACGTTGAAGCCTATGGGATTCTCCTGAATAAATTTGCCGAATTAAACCACCGAATGGCAGGACATTAGGGGAACCTTTCACTGCTGGCTTGTGTTCTCTGAATAGCTGAAGCAGTGCTTTTTTATGGGGTTATCACTGCCCTCGAACAGGCACCGTATGTGCAGGCAATTCGCCAGGATTTGGCGAATTGCCTGCTCTCTGGTTAGCCAAATGGCCAGGAAAGGCAACCGAATGCTGATTTTCAGCGTTCGGTTACCTTTCTCAAGCAATTCGGATCTCTTTGGATAACCCTGATAAACAAAATCCTGGTTCACCTGAACACTGACTGACTCACTTGAAGGTCCCTCTCTCACTAGCAGGGATCCTACCCAAAAGTGACACCAACCTTTGGTATCTTGTGCTGCACCCTCTGCAGACTCTCTCTCTCTCTGCTGCAGATTCTCTCTCTCTGCTGCATCTCATTATTCCCTACCCTCAAGGAGGAGCTATTTCCTCTTAATTGTAGGGACACCTGCAGCAAAACAAAAACACCTTCCCTGCTGGGGGTTAATGCCTAACCCTTAAAACAAAATACAGGGGAATATACAGGCCCATCAATGCACTATGTTACATAACCCTTTTTTTTACCCTAATCTAAGTAATTAACTAATCCGTGTCACATTCCGATAACTGATAAAAAGGAAATACCTAATAAAAAGGAAATACGAATCAATTGAAATACAAATTAACAGTAAAACAAAAAATTAATGGACCTGAAAAACTAATTACTGGCTGTCCGAATTAACAAATCAGTCCTAAATACAAATTAACAATAAAAACGAAAAAACCAACTGGACCCGAAAAATGAAATACCTGCTGCCCGAATTAACGAATCGGTCCAAAATACCAATCAAGGTAACATAATGAACGATGAAAAATGAGAAAAAAAAAAATGGAACAAAAAGATCCGAAAGGAAACAAATTATTTTGCCATGCACATGTCTAACAGCAAATAAAAGGTGACTTGAAGGAAGAGAGGGCTTCTTGGGTGTACCTTGATTAAGGGGGGCGGTATACACCAGGATGCAATCACCCAGTACAGCCAAAGGCTTGCTGACTGCCTCTGTGGTTAAATCTAATGAGTGTGTATCTGGCGCCACTTAGTGGACAAAAGAAGACACACTGACTGAAGAAGCAATTTTCTCTCGAAATGCGTATCAGGAGTGTCATTTACTACTTTATTTAATAAATTATTTTAATTCCTATTTTGTACTGCTGGTAATTTGGAGCAAGAACCTTCCGCTGGCACCTTCCACAGGAGAGAGGATCCGGTAACTCTTAACATGTACCGGCTGCCCATACATCAGGTGTCCGAGGGCTGACACCTTAAAACGTGAGTTTGCACTTGATTTATTTAAAACTCGATTTGGCTATACCAAGGTTGTGCCTTTGTTCTGTGTTCTTTTTGAGACATGAAGAGCACGACGGACGTATATTGCATCAAGAAAGTATAAAGAATTTGCCTAACCAGAAGGAAGCGCATGTGACGTCCAGGGTACAGGGAGGCAGGCAGGAGGACCCTGGAGGAGCCGTTCCGCCTGGCCGGGTGCCAGTAACTCCGGCGGCACCCGGCGTGTCTGCAACTAATCAGGGTGCGGGACGCACCCTGATGACGCGGCACCACCGAGCTTCAAAGCAGGAGCGCGCACTTTAGCCCTTGCCTTGTCGTGGACTTTCATTCCCGCATCGCTGCTTTGGAAATTAGTTCGTTGACCTGTTGCTGACCCTGCTGTTCTGAGAACCCGAATTGTTGTCGATTTCTGCCTGTTTCACTGACCATTCTCTCTCTTTACTCCCTGCCTGTACTGGTGCCTTCTGCCGCTGTTACTGCGTGTGCCATCTGATCTTACCACCTATACGGTAACGCAGTACAAAGTGTCCTTTCATTGCTGACCCAGATTTTGCTCAAATACTCGCTCTTTGTGTTTCTGTCTGGTGCATATGTTACTGGTGCGTTATAGCGCAGTACAAAGTGTCCTTTCATTGCTGACCCAGGTTTTGCTCAAACGTATACGCTCTCTGTGTTTCTGTCTGGTGATTCCGCTGCCTGTCGCTCAAGGTGTGTACTGCATATATCTGCCGCATACTCTTGCACAGTATACACCAATCATATCTCTGTGTACACTTTTCCTGGCCTGTGTGGCTGCTAGTGGATAGGGTTAGCGGTCCCGACCATTCTAAGGATCGGAGGGCTAGAGGTCTGTTGCATGGGATCCTATCAGGTCTGTCACGGGGAACTTCAGAGCGCATTGTCCACTGCTATCACCAACCAATGCCTCTGTGGTTAGACTGGGGGAATGGATTAGCTTCTGCAGAAGCAGGAAAGGGGCTGGACCAAACTAACTATGAGGGTTAGTTAGGGAGAGTGGATTAGTCCATTTTAAGTAATAACATAGGGGAAAAACAAATAAGGAATTTGGTTCCATGACAGTTTCCTTCGCAGAGCTGAGCGATCTCCCAAAAGCCAGGAGTGCAGAGCTCACGGCCGGGAAATGCAAGGCTTCATGGGGTCATTTGGATTTCAGTTGCCGATAGTTGCACCGGCGCAAGGCACCGCTGCCTGACTGCCCGGCACTAACAAAGCGCCACAATAGCTGCACTTAAATGGAGATAGCAGGTGCAAGTTTTCCCTGTTAGCGTTCCCATTGTAGCCTGAGCTATGTAATCTAGCCCAAAGCTGGGTGGCATTCTTCACAACCTTTATACATGTGCTGCACTGTATCGGATGTATGGTCTTCTCATATGTGATTTTCCTTGATATATCCCTTCGTAGCTGAAAGCTAAAAACACAGTAATATTGCCCTTTCTACTCGAACAGTAAGAGTAGTGTGAATGGGATTTATAAAATATGCACTCAACCAAACAAAGCAGGCAGATGTCTTTGTTTTCTCGGTATATCAGGAGGATTAGTGAAATTGAATTTGCTCAACAAAATAAAACAAGAAAGAGAACGGTCGCTTGTGCATTGCGTTTGTTTTAGTGTTCTGTCAAGCTTAAAAAAAGTTTGAAGTTTGCTTATAAGATGTTATATGTATTTTATGCAAATACTTTTTTAGCAATTTTTTTTCATAAAATATGTATAATCCAATTATACATGGTAACCGTAAATTAATAAAAGATGCCTGTGAGTAGTTATATACACAATACATATATTGTGTATATACTGTATATACACACTCACGGCAAGAAATAAGTATACGCACAGTTATTTTCAATTAGAACTTTATTTCTAATTATAATTGCTGGCTTTCCTTTGGCAGCTTTAACCCCTTCACTGCTGTGATCAAGTATACTCGATCTTCAAAAGCCCAAGTTATTACTTTATTATTCTTTAATATAGCGCCAGCATATTCCACAACTCTGGAATATGGGCACAAATACAGACAGGGTTACAATACATTGAGACTGAACAACATTTTGACAAACCAGTACAGGAGTGTCATGGGAACCATGCAAGGATTGTAGGTGTGAGCCTAATGTGCAGTGAGCCATGAAGTATGCAGGTTAAGGGGTTCAAACAAGATATTTATTATAAACAAAACAGCAGAAATAAATAAATAGCTTCGCTGAGCAGAAAATACTGAACTGAAATGATAAAGTCCAGAGCAAGGTATCAGATATAGGGTGAGCCAGTCTCGTAGTCAGGTATCAAGCAGTAATCGTGGGGTACAGAGAACAGAATATCCAAAGTCCATAGCCAGGGGTCATACACAAGAAATCAATATAGGAACTGGGTAGCAGTTACCAGTAGAGCAGAGGAAGTCCAGAAGGGTCAAAAATCGGGTATGATGAAGGTCCAGAGGGAAACAGATAGGGGGTACAGCGGATCCAGGAGCTTATCCAAAACCAGGTCAGCATGGTGCAAGGTTCAGACTTCAATGGGGAAGTGAAGCACATGGGGTGTGTCCTCCTTATATACAGGGAAGTACTGGGCAGGATGATTAGCAGGTGATGGTCTGATTTGAATATACGAAATCAAAGTCCAGAACTGAACGTGGGAAAAAAAAAAAAAAAAAACAAAGTCCCGGCATCTGCATAAGAAATGCAGGACACGTCAAAAGAGCAACAAACGGAGGCGTCAGAGGATCAGGAGGTCCAGACCATGACAGCGCCCAGGTGGGCCATGACAAGGAGGAAACGAGGGCCCTATTCTAGTTGGAACTTACAATCTAGAAAGGTTGGGGTGGAAACAGGAGGAGAGGACTGGAAGGTGCGAGTGATGGACTAGTTGGGGCAGTGGGGTGTATTAGTGAGACGGTGGTAGACTTGCCAGTATAGGAATGTCTTAAAGGAGCGTTTGAAGGAAGGGAAACTAGGGGAAAGTCTGACAGTTCAAGGGAGAGCGTTCCAGAGGATGGGGGCTGCCGTGAGAAATCCTGCAGTGTATCATGGGAAGAGGTGATGCGGGGAGAAGCTAGGCGCAGGTCACTTTTTGACCTTAGGGAGCGGGCTGGGGTGTATTTGGTGATTAGTGAGGACAGGTAGTTGGGAGCTGAGTTAGTGAGAGCTTTGTATGTCAGGGTAAGGATTTTGAATTTGATTCTGCAGTGGATGGGGAGCCAGTGAAGGGACTCGCAGAGAGGAGTGGCAGAGACAGAGCATCGGGTGAGGTGGATGAGCCTGACAGAGGCATTTAGAATGGTTTGTAGGTGGGAGAGACGGGAGAGAGGTAGCCCGCTAAAAGATTATTACAATAGGCAAGTCAGGAGGTTACAAGGGCGTGGATGAGTTGCTTTGTGGTGTCAGTGGTAAGAAATGTCTGATTTCTGGAAATATTATGCAGTTGGTAGTGGCAGGCGAAGGAAAGAGACTGGATGTGGGGGATGAAGAAACGGCAGTCAAATATAACTCTGAGACAGCGTACCTTCTCTTGATTGGGAGATAGTGATGGAGAACCATGATGGAGAAGTCAGGAGGTGGAGAAACATTAGAGGAAGGAATTAGTAGGAGCTCAGTCTTCAACATGTTAATCTTTAGGTGGTGAGAGGCCATCCAGTCAGAAATTCCAGATAAACAGTCACTGACTTTGGAAAGGACAGGAGGAGAGAGATCAGTGGTAGAGAGGTGGATCTGAGTATCATCAGCGTAGAGGTGGTAATTAAAGCCAAAGCTGTTAATGGGTCTGCCCAGGCACGAGGTGTAGAAAGAGAAGAGCAGAGGATCTAGGACAGAGCCTTGGGGTACACCAAATGAGGGGCGGTATAGATCAAGAAAAGTAAGGGACCCAGAAAAGAGCCTCGAGGCATTCCAACTGAGAGAGGCACTGGTGGTGAAGAGACACTGGCAAAGGAGACACTGAAGAGGAGAGATAGGAAGAGAACCAGGAAAAAGTGGCATCACTGAGGCCAAGCTGAGGTAGCGTGAGGATTGAGGAGCAGGAGATGGCAATCAACAGTATCAAAGGCAGCGGAAAGGTCAAGAAGAATAAGGAGGGAGAAGTGACCTTTGGTTTTAGCGCCAACTAAATCATTAGTAGGGATGGGCTGCTGGTTCAAATCGGTTTGATGTTCGAATCGAACATCGGCTATTCGAAAATTCACGAACTTCAAACTTTTCGGGACGTTCGCGAAAGGTTCGAGAAAAAAAAATGTTCAAAAAATGCTTAAAAGATCCTAAAAAAATCTAAAAATAAAGAGACTCTTTACTGCAGAATATAATAATAAAGATTTTTTAGATATTTATTTAAAGCGAGAATATTTTTAACATTGAAGCCTATGGGATTCATAAACATTTCCCACTCCTTGTTGCTCAAACATTTCCCACTCCTTGTTGCTCAAACATTTCCCACTCATTGTTGCTCAAACATTTCTCACTCCTTGTTGCTCAAACATTTCCCATTGTTTCTCAAACAATGTTTATTGGCTTCAAATCACGTTTAACCCTTTCACTGCTGAGGCATTTCACCGCTGTGTGCCGAGCTCATTTTTACAGCTTTTGCTCATCATGTTGAAATGCGATTTGAAGACACATTTTATTATATGACCCAGACATATTATATATCGTTCTTTCCGGCAGACTCGGCAGATTCATAATATATCATATTTATATGTACACGTCATGTCCTGCCTGTATATTATAATAAAAAAATGCAATAAAAGTAGAATTTTTAACCATCTGCAGCGTGTAAAGGTTTTTTTTCACCTTTTATCACATGAACATTTGCGGTTATATTTTCTATGGGGTGCGCTTGTACAAAAATTAGAAATGGGGACTCTTTACATTTTTTGGGGGGAATTACGTGATTTTTAGCAGACGCACCCCATAGTAAAAAATCATTAGTGCAGCATCATTGATCATTGTAATGTGAACAATATTGCTGCATTAATAAAAATAACACACAAAAAAATACATGTTTTTTTTATTATTATTATTATTTTTTTTTTAACTTTATACCTGGTCATGTTGGGTATCATTCGAAAGGCCATGCTCAGGCCTTTCTAATGACACCCCCACTGACCCCCTAGCTGTGGCTCTGGAGATATTGGGGTTCAAAGGAACCCCCTATCTCCACCAGGGGATTTCCTTGGGAAATAGCTAGGGGTTCCCCGGCTATCTGACATCATCACGCTATGTGCGATGACATCAGGCAGCGAGGAGGGACCCGGGGTGGAGCCGCCATCCAAGATGGCGGCCCCCACCGGAGCTAGGCCGCACTTCGGCGCCGCAAGGCGCTGAAGTGCGACCCGGTGCCTAAGGGGTTAAAGCCAGGCACCGCTTAAAAGGGGAGACTCTCCCCTTTTAAGCGGTGCCTGGCTTGTGGCACTGCTCCTTCCCGATCGGGAGGGAGAGGGATTCGAACGGATCCCCCCTCCCTTCTAGGCGATCTCCTGGCATTGCCTGAGGACGCTGAAGTCAGACCGCCGCGGGATCCCGGACAGAGAGGTGAGTATCTCTGCCGGGGCTCCCGTAAAGCTGATGACGTGTGGGGCATGTCCTCAGTATATAGCGGGCATCAATGAGGACGTGTCCCACACGTCGTCCGCAGTGAAGGGGTTAAATATGAGCAAAAGCGGTAAAGATGAGCTCAGCGCACAGCAGTGAAATGGCTCTGCACTCAGCAGTGAAAGGGTTAAAACCGTTTTTTGTTCTTTTTCCCATTGTTTCCTGTCCTCCAGGGCAGTACCCAGACCCCCATACACCTTTTATGGCCAATATGTTGCATATATGCCCTCTGGAGGGGACCTTAATTTTCGAACGTTCGAGTGCCATTGACTTGCATGGCGTTCGAATTGCGTTCGAGTTCGCGGTCGAACTTTTTCGGGTGTTCGAGTTCGAATGCGAACCAAACACAGGGGTGTTCGGCCCATCCCTAATCATTAGTCACCTTGGTCAGAGCAGTCTTAGGATGTAATTTTCCCATGACATTCAAAGAGTTAAATACTTATACCATGGATTTGTGTGACGTTGTGAACTGCCTCCATTTGTTGTATTTTATTCCCACTCCTCTCTGCCTTCACTTTGAAGATGAGTCAGACTACATTTTAAGCATTGTTTGCTCATAAAAAGACTTTAATGATAGACAGGTAAAGAATGAATCAACTGCTTATAGTGGGAGAAACCAGTATTATATATATCTATTTAGGATATTCACAACATTCCTCACCTACTCGCTACGTAGTTCTTAAGGGTACAGTAATTCTATAGGCATCTGTAACCAATAAGAATATTCATCCACTCTCTGACAGCAGGCCAGACTCAAAGCTCTAGCTTGTTATTAGTATAGGCGTCAGATCTCTCACCAGCATTCAAGGTCTTAGTTGTGGCTTAGAAAACACAAACTGCAGATAAATAGTAATGATTAGGGATATATACGGATCCAATCCAACGCCAGCATCTGAGACATGCCAGGCAGTGAGTCTCACAGCCACCCAGCTGGAGTCCTGCAGCCTTGGAATTGACTTGTTTCGTCTTCTCTGCCTGCTTGCAAGTGAAGTCATGAAGGAGGCAGGGAAGAAGCTGCACGCCTCAGGGCTCGGATCCAGGTGCCTCTGCGTCACTCCCTGCATGCTCCATGACCTGCGACCAGGCAGAGAAGATGCCATGAGTGAATGCCAAGGCCCCAGAATTCCCAGCCGTGGGCCGTATTGTATAGAATTGTGGCTGTCACAAATCAATACTTACAGTGGCAAGAAAAAGTATGTGAACCCTTTGGGATTACGTGGAGTTTTGCATGAATTGGTCATAAAATGTGCTCTGATCTTCATCTAAGTCACAACAATTTGAAAAACACAGTCTGCTTAAAATAATACAACACAAACATTATATGTTTTCATGTTTTTATTGAACAGAACATGTAAACATTCACAGTGCAGGGTGGAAAAAGTATGTGAACCTTTGGACTTAATAACTGGTTGACCCTCCTTTGGCAGCAATAACCTCAACCAAACGTTTCCTGTAGTTGCAGATCAGACCTGCACAACGATCTGGAGTAATTTTGGACCACTCCTCTTCACAAAACTGTTTCAGTGTAGCAATATTCTTGGGATGTCTGGTGTGAATCGCTCTCTTAAGGTCATGCCACAGCATTTCAATTGGGTTGAGGTCAGGACTTTGACTGGGCCACTCCAGAAGGCGTATTTTGTTTTGTTGAAGCCATTCTTTTGTTGAATTACTTGTATGCTTTGGGTCATTGTCCTGTTGCATCACCCATCCTCTGCGGAGCTTCAGTTGGCGGACAGATGGTCTTACGTTTTCCTGCAAAATGTCTTGATAAACTCTGGAATTCATTTTTCCATCAATGACAACAATCCGTCCAGGCCCTGAGGCAGCAAAGCAGCCCCAAACCATGATGCTCCCTCCGCCATGTTTTACAGTGGGGATGAGGTTTTGATGTTGGTGTGCTGTGCCTTTTTTTCTCCACACATAGTGTTGTGTGTTTTTTCCAAACAACTCAATTTTGGTTTCATCTGTCCACAGAATATTTTGCCAGTAGTGCTGTGGAACATCCAGGTGCTCTTTTGCAAACTTCAAACGTACTGCAATATTCTTTTTGAACAGCAATGGCTTCCTCCGTGGTGTCCTCCCATGTACTCCATTCTTGTTTAATGTTTTCCTTATTGTAGATGTGTCAACAAAAATGTTAGCATGTGCCAGAGATTTCTGTAAGTCTTTAGCTGACACTCTAGGATTCTTCTTTACCTCATTAAACATTCTGCGCTGTGCTCTTGCAGTCATCTTTACAGGACAACCACACCTAGGGAGAGTAGCAACAGTGCTGAACTTTCTCCATTTGTAGACAGTCTGTCTTACCGTGGACACATGAACATCAAGGCTTTTGGAGATACTTTTGTAACCCTTTTCAGCTTCATGCAAGTCAACAATTCTTGATCGTAGGTCTTCTGAGAGCTCTTTTCTGCGAGGCATGGTTCACATCAGGCAGTGCTTCTTGAAACCAGTAAACCCAAAACTGGTGTGTGTTTTTAAAGGGCAGGACAGCTTTCAGCAACACATCCAATAATATCACACTGATTGGACTCAAGGTTGGCTCACTCCTGGCTCCAATTAGCTCTTGGAGAAGTCATTAGGCTAGGGGTTCACATACTTTTTCCACCCTGCACTGTGAATGTTTACATGTTATGTTCAATAAACACATGAAAACATATAATGTTTGTGTTGTATTATTTTAAGCAGACTGTGTTTTTCAAATTGTTGTGACTTGGATGAAGATCAGAGCACATTTTATGACCAATTCATGCAAAACTCCATGTAATCCCAAAGGGTTCACATACTTTTTCTTGCCACTGTACATGTGGATCGCAGGTGTAATTCTGTTCCACGTGTTGATGCTGAGCTTCTCGGGTGTCCTCTGCTATGCATGCTGATAACAATAATGACACTGCTCGCTGGTGCGTCAGTCCAATTTACTCCCTTTCAGTTTCACATCAATTTAGGGCACCTGCGTCCCAAACGTCATTATGTCGACATCATTGCAGAACATTTTGGTGAACAAAAGTCGTCCAATGTCGTCTGTAAAAGCGGAGTCATTTAGAACTAGCTTTTAGGTGTCACTATAATTTTAGCCCATCGGTACAGTAATCAGCGCTAGGACTTTGTAATACCTTACTTATCCTAATGCTAATTACTGATTGCTCTCATGTAAGTATAGGATGTGCAAGTACAGTAAGCTCGCGCAAACTAGCGCAATCACCGTTGCAATAATGAATTTTTCACCAGTCTAGCATCCGGAAGGTAATATGGGGGGCATGCGTTAAAGTCACTTATCTTAGCGATAATGGTTACACACCTGAACACAGTTGTTATTATTATTATTCTTTATTTATAAAGCGCCAGCATATTCCGCAGCGCTGTAGAATGGGCACAGTATTGACAGGGTTACAATACATTGAACAACATTTTGACAAACCAGTACAGGAGGAAACGAGGACCCTATTCCCGTGGGAATTTACAATCTAGAATTAGCAGTTAACGTTCACTAGAGAATAGAGTCCTTATTTTTTTAGGAATGCACCACATTGCCACCAAAAAAATAAAATAGTTGAAATTAAAAACTATGGGCCCTATTACATTCTTCACGCAATTCTTAACGCGCGCGCAAAAACGCTTGAACGCG
Organism: Leptobrachium leishanense; assembly: GCA_009667805.1. NCBI lineage: Eukaryota > Metazoa > Chordata > Amphibia > Anura > Megophryidae > Leptobrachium > Leptobrachium leishanense. Next base: position 57,392,961 of record CM019067.1, read on the forward strand.
AGGGGCAAAACCATTTGCGCACAAGGTCGTATTACAATCTATGCGCAACGAATGCGCGTATTTGTCTACCGCGGGTGAACCTGCGCGAACGCTGTGCGAACGCATGATATTTTGCACGTCCTATACTTAACATTGTGAGCGCAAATGCGTTCGTGTGCTGAAACGTGGATGGTATTACAATCTATGCACAGATTTTGACGGGCATCGTTTGCGCGCATAATTTTAACGTTTCTGAAAAGCTGGTGTTAATGTCAGATTCGAACGTCCTGGTCGAAACCAAATACACCAACCCAAAAAAAAAAATACAGCACAGTATAGTTACACATTCTACAAATACCCAAACAATAAAATTGAGAACTCGTGCGTGTTTTTATTATTGCTGCAGTATGTATACTCAGATTTACTTTGACAGGCGCAAAAACTTAAGTGAGTCAATTAAGGTCAATTGATGTCAATTAAGGTTCTTAATTCTGATTGGCTGAATCCCGCGAAAAAAACAGTCCGCACACTGATTTACGTGCGCTACTTTACTGCGCGCGTATTTCTCTTCGTTTTGCGCGTCGGTTTTACAAACGTTATTTTTTGACAGATGAAAAAATGCGTTCGGATCGTAATACCACTGTTAATTTTTGCACGATAACGCTTGACGCTGCGCGCAAAAAATATTTGCGCTGCCCGTACGAATTTGCACGAAGAATGTAATAGGGCCCTATATTTTTAAGAATATTTTTTTTTTACTAATATGACTACTTGATTTGCCGGATTGTCTGTAACTCGCTCTTGACAAATTGTTCAGGACACTTCAAACATATACAGTTCTGTGTATATTGGAATAGCTGTTTTTGCTAAACCAGCTGCCCTAAATTTCCATTTGTAAGGTCCTGGCTGTGACGCATGTACGGAGGAGTCTGCTGCGTCTTGTAATATTGATTGAGCATTAAGGAAGAACAAGGGAATCCTTGATGCTTAATTCATCCAGCGAGCTCTTCAAGTGAAATTTAGAAATTGTCAAATGAAGAGTTTGACAACATCTGAGGGTTGGGATTTAGGGGTTATTATTTCAGAGGATCTAAAGGTAAGTAGTCAATGTAATAGAGCAGCAGGAAATGCTAGCAGAATGCTCGGTTGTGTAGGGAGAGGTATTAGCAGTAGGAAAAGGGAAGTGCTCATGCCACTGTACAGAGCACTGGTGAGACCTCACTTGGAGTACTGTGTGCAGTACTGGAGACCGTATCTCCAGAAGGATATAGACATCTTAGAGAGAGTTCAGAGAAGGACTACTAAAATGGTGTACGGCTTGAAGGAGAAAAGTTACCAGGAAAGGCTTAATGATCTTAACATGTACAGCTTGGAAAAAAGACGAGACAGAGGAGATATGATAGAAACATTTAAATACGTAAAGGGAATCCACAAGGTAGAGGAAGGGAGTATATTTAAAAGGAAACAAAGTAGCAAAACAAGAGGACATAGTCTTAGATTAGAGGGGCAAAGGTTTAAAAGTAACATCAGGAAGCATTATTTTACTGAGAGGGTGGTGGATACATGGAACAGTCTTCCAGTTGAAGTGGTAGAGGCGAAAACAGTAATTGAATTTAAGCAAGCATGGGATAGGCATAAGGCTATCCTAAACAAAAGATAAATCCAAGTAAAGTATCCATGTAATTGGGCAGACTAGATGGGCCGAAAGGTTCTTATCTGCCGACATCTTTCTATGTTTCTATGTTTCTATGTTTATGAATATGAAGGGATTTTCTCCACGAGTCTATGATTCTGCCTGCGCGTAGGAGGCGCTCTGGGAATAGGAATAAATTATTCAGGGGAACGCAGAGTTAAATATTTATCTTCCAGTTTTAAATAGGATTAAAATAAAACTCCATCGGTGTTTAAAAAGCAGGTAAATGTTTGGCTTCTGCATCAATATAAACCACATACTGTATATCACTCCAAAAGCAATGTAATATACAGTAGGCCGAATGAATTAATAGAACCCCGACATTGTGTGCTTCATTTGTATCTCTCTCTGCGTGACATTGTGTTTGAGAGATGGCATGCCTTGAAATTCTTTACTTCAAACAGGTTATTTAACTTGCCTGTGATGTGTAAATGCGGGAGACGATTCCTGTTACAGCATCCCTCTGTGATAAGAACAGCGAATAATAAGTACAGAAACAGTACTCTACTGGCAGTGAAGATATTATCCTTCTTTTCTTCTCTTTTCTATCTCCCAAATTTATTTAGCGCACTATTCCCTAGTGAACGGTAACGTTAGCATTCCTGTTTTAGCGCGAAGAATGGAATATCGCCCACCAGGTTTATTTTTTTGTCAATGCAGAGCTGGTTTTGGTTTATGTTGACGTGCTACACCAAACACTCAGAGCACCATTCCGTTCTACGTGCTAAATTGGGGACAATAATGGGAATTACCTAAGCCTGCAGATTTATTTGTTTATTGCTTTATTGCTTCAGTAAAGTACAAAACACTAGAAAATCCACAACAGTGTGCTGGTGTATAATAATTCTTAGAGCGGTGAGACTATCCTGGGTTATTTCAGCGGCTCCTCCGAGGGTGAGCGCTACACATGTCAAATGGACAGATAGACATATAGATAGATAAGGGATAGATACATGTGAGACAGATAGACAGACAGAGGGAAAACAAAAAGACAGATTGACACATAAAGACCAAAAACAAGATATGGAAAATAGAAAAAAAATAATTCCGGGCACACCTTAACAAATCAGACACTGTCAAAGTCTTACCAGCATGTACTGTATATGTGCAATATATAATGCAATGACAATATAATGTGTATCTCACGGTGAATTATTGACAAATAAATCAGTGTGACATGTGTTATGATGTAATAAAAAAGCACTGAGGATACTTATATTTGACTGATGTTCCGTTCCGTCCTCTCTGCTCAGGGTCCTGCAGTATGGTCGTCGTGCGCAATGTCCCAGGTAAGGGGGGCTAAAAGCCCAGCAGGGTGGAGAATAAAAAAAAAAACAGCAAGCAAATTATAAAATATTTATTAATAATTAAAAATAATTAAAAAAAGAACCAGTCTTAAGCTGGTTAAAAACAATATAAAGGGATATATTATTATGGATTAAAAAGGACATAACACATGTCACACTGTTTTATTTGTCAATAATTCACTGTGAGATACACATTATATTGTCATTGCATTATATATTGCACATATATATGCTGGTAAGACTTTGACAGTGTCTGAATTGTTAAGGTGCGCCCGGATTTGTTTTTTTCTATTTTCCATTTTAACAGTTCTTTTGAGGTTGTAAACACACATATTCTGGCCTGCAGCACCTGCCTATATTCAGCACGTCCTCACACATTACACATACTAAGACGAGCGCCACTCACACTATTGCCTTGACCTTCAAAAACAAGATATACATTACAAAAATAGACCAATCAGTCCCCCCATACTTGCCTGTCTCTTGCAGCTGTGTCCTTATTTGATGCTTCCTGTACTTGTCTATGGTTCGTCCAGCTTAATCTAGGCAGATCATGTACATTGCAGCATTAAGGTAAAGTAGAACAAAAAAATAAATAGACACATTTAGACCAAAACCAAGATTGAAAATCGAAAATAAGTCCAACCAGTCCCCGATACTTACCTGCCTCGTGCAGTTGTGCCCCTTTTTGTTGGTCCGTATAGCTGATAACGGTTCCGTCAGAGTAATGCATGTCACCATGGCAACATCAAAAGACAAAACTATATAGATAGATATGTAAATTAACAGACCCATACAGATGAAATACAATACATAAAATAGAATAAAAGACCAATGAGTCCCCCATACATGTCAGCCTCTTGCATCTGTGTCATTATGTGTTGCTCCAACCAACAAAAAGAGAGATAGGCAAATCTTACCAAAAACAGGATGAAATATAGATAGATGAGTCCTCTCATAGTTGGCTGTCTCTAGGCTTGTGCACCGATTTTTTTTCGGTTCGGTTCGGTTCGTTCGGATTATGTAAATTTTCATTTCGACTCGTTTCAGCCGATTTTCGTTTTGGTTCGTTTCGTTTCGTATCGACCTTTTTTTCGTGATTTCGGAAATTTTCATGTTTTTCGGAACGTCTGTTCTCCTCGTTTCAAAGTGTCTATTCGTTTTGACGTAAACTAAGGGTTTTTCGGATACGATAATTATATGATACGATAATTCTGCCGATACGATAATTCTGCCATTGAGATTTCTCATGTTTTACAAGAAGGATACATTGAGATTTCTCATGTTTTACAAGAAGGATACATTGAGATTTCTCTGGTTTCCCTGGAAGGATACATTGAGATTTCTCTGGTTTCCCTGGAAGGATACATTGAGATTTCTCTGGTTTTACAAGAAGGATACATTGAGATTTCTCTGGATTTCCAGGAAGGATACATCGAGATTTCTCATGTTTTACAAGAAGGATACATTGAGATTTCTCTGGATTTCCAGGAAGGATACATCGAGATTTCTCATGTTTTACAAGAAGGATACATTGAGATTTCTCATTTTTTAGAAAAAAAGGATACATTGAGACTTCTCATTTTTTACAAGAAGGATACATTGAGATTTTTCTGGTTTCCCGGTAAGGATACATTGAGATTTCTCATGTTTTACAAGAAGGATACATTGAGATTTCTCATGTTTTACAAGAAGGATACATTGAGATTTCTCTGGTTTTACAAGAAGGATACATTGAGATTTCTCTGGTTTTCCAGGAAGGACACATTGAGATTTCTCTGGTTTTCCAGGAAGGATACATTGAGATGGGAATGATACAAAATTTAATTACAGAATCAGCGATATAAATACGATGTCCGAAATTACTGAAATGGAGCCGAAATCACGAATGGAACGAAAATGAATTTCGATTTTACATATTTCTAGTCCATTCGAAAAGTTTTCGTTTTGGCACGAAAATTTGTTCGGATCTGCCGTTTTCGGATCCGAAAATTTTTGGAAAATCGTCCGAATTCCAATGCACGAATCGGGAAATTTTGTGAAAATTTGGTAATTCTGAAACCCGAAACACACATCCCTACCTGTCTCACGCAGTTGTGTCTTTATTTGTTCCACCTGTGACTGTCTACAGTTCTGCCAGCTTAGTCCAGGCAGCTTGTGGACATTTTTCATATAACAAAATGAGAGGTAGTCAAATTTATAGTCAAAAATAAGATAATAATAGAAAAATAGACAGAACAAACCCATATGTGACTGTCTCATGCAGTTACTTCCGCATTTGTTGCTCTGGTAGCTGTCTACGTTTCGGCAAGTTTCATCAAGGCAGCTCTTTTACATTGTAACATAAAATTAAAAAAAAAACAACAGGGAAAGAGATAGTGAAACTTTACCAAAATCAGGATAAAATATAGAATTATAGACCAATCAGTCCCCCCATCCTTGAATGTCCCACACAGTTGTGCCCTTATTTGTTGCTCCAGTAGCTATCCACCGTTCGGCCAGATGCATCCAGGAAACTTGTGTACGTTGCCACATGAAATGAAACAAACACGAAAATATAGGTAAAAAAATCTTACCAAAAACAAGATAAAGTACAGAAAAATAGACCAATCAGACCCCCATACTGGCCTGTCTCATTCAGTTGTGTGCTCATTTTTTGATCCTGTAACTGTCCACCGTTCGGCTAGCTTTATCCCGGCAGCTTGTCTATGTTGGCTTATGAAACTAACACAAAAAATATAGGTAGAAAAATCTTACCAAAAACAAGTGTAGCGCTCACTCCCGAAGGAGCCGCTGAAAATGAACCACGGGTCAGTCTCCCCGCACTAGGGAATAAATATACTCCAACACAGTTGTGAGTTTTTATCATTTAAATAGTTTACTAAAATCTTGAGCAGATGTTGAAGCACGGTATTCACAAGTTTTATTACAATATTTTCGTATTACGGTAAAACGCGCAGCGGAAAAGAAACGAAACACGAGGCTTCGTATTTCGGAAAATAAAATATTCGCGACCGAACATAAAAGAATGCAATTTCCCGATAGTTCAGAAAAAAGGGACAGGTAGCGAAAACCCCAAACATACAATCCCTTCGTATTACGGCAAACGCGCAGCGGAAAAGAGAAAAATGTATTCAGAACGTATCTTTGTTTTTAACCCCGTTCTGATAAAAGAAAAATTAGTCCTGTACAAGTTAAGTTCCAGAATGTAAGAAGCGTATCTGTGTGTGTGTGGTACCCGGGTACTGTTCAACTGGCCAGTGAATTTATTAAAGGAAAGTCTTCGACTAGTCAGTTGGGGCCCTGTAAACTTTAAAGAGAAACAGCAGAGCGTCCTTTAATCATACACCAGCCTTGGAGGCCTCTCACCCATCCGATGACTGCTTTAGGCTCCGCTGACCCAGGACGTCTCTCCACCCGATTTTGACTGGGGATACTAGCGGCCGGATCCGTTGTCTACCTTGATGCAGCTTGTCCAGCTCCCCGCCTGCTCTCAGTTCGATTCCGCCGATCTGCAGCTGTTGTCTGGGTACTGGCAAGTCTCCTTCTCCTCAGGCTGAGTGACCCAAATAGGAATTACAGGTCTCCCTCGGGCTTTGGCCTAGCTCCTCCAGCAATCTCCTCAGTGTGTCTGCTCTCTCCCATCCCCTGGCGCGCTCTGGAACTTTCTCCACGAGGCAGAGGATGTAAGTGTCCAGTCCCCACCCACTTCCTGGCTTCTTGCAAAGCATGTCTGTTATTGTAGTCCCAATGTCCAGTATCTGATCGCGATAGTCTCCATCTTGTGGCCAAAAATAGGTACTGCACAACAAGACGATTTTTACCACAGCGCTACACAAGATATGAATTAAAAATAGAACAATCAGTCCCCCCCCCATACTTGCCTGTCTCATGCACTTGTATCCTCATTTGTTGCTCTGGTAGCTGTCTACGTTTAATTCAGCTGCATCAAGACAGCTTCAGACAACTTGCGTACGTTGCCACATGAAATGAAACGAACACAAAATCTTACCAAAAACAGGATAAAGTACAGAAAAATAGACCAATCAGGTCCCCCAACACTCGCCTTTTTCATGCAGTTGTGTCCTCATTTTTTGATCCTGTAACTGTCCACCATTCATCCAGCTTCATCCAGGCAACCTGTGTACGTTGCCACATGAAATACAACGTACACAAAAAAATTATGTAGAAAAATCTTACCAAATAGAATATAAAAAACAAATAAATAGACCAATCAGTCCCCTTATACTTGCCTATTGCAGCTGTGCCCATAGTTTTTGCTCCCGTACCTGTCCACCATTCGGCCAGCTTCATCTACGCAGCTTGTGTACATTGGCTTATGAAATGAAACGAACACAAAAGAGTATGTAGAAAAATCTTACCAAAAACAGAATAAGATACAGAAAAATAGAGCAATCAGTTCCACCAACACTTGCCTTTCTCATGCAGTTGTGTCCTCATTTTTTGCTCCCGTTCCTGTCCACCATTCGGCCAGCTTCATCCAGGCAACTTGTGTACATTGCCACATGAAATACAACGAACACAAAAAAAATATGTAGAAAAATCTTACCAAAAAGAGTATGAAGTACAGAAAATTAGACCAGTTTTCCCACACCTGCCTGGCTCATGCAGCTGTGTCCTCATTCTTTGCTCCCGTTCCTGTCCACCGTTCGGCCAGCTTCCTCCAGACAACGAACACAAAAAAACTATGTAGAAAAATCTTACCAAAAAGAATATAAAGTACAGAAAAATACACCAGTTTTCCCACAGTTTTCCCACACATGCAGTTGTGTCCTCATTTGTTGCTTCGGTAGCTGTCTATGTTTCAGTCAGCTGCATCCAGACAACTTGTGTACGTTGACACATGAAATACAAAGAACACAAAAAAATGATGTAGAAAAATCTTACTAAAAAGAATTTAAAGTACAAAAAAATAGTAGACCTATCAGTCCCCTTATACTTGCCTGTCTCCTGCAGTTGTGTCCTAACGTTTTGCTCCAATTCCTGTCCACCGTTCGGCCAGCTTCATCCAGGTAGCTTTTGTACATTGGCTTATGAAATGAAACGAACACAAAAGATTATATAGAAAAATCTTACCAAAAAGAAAATAAGGTACAGAAAAATAGACCAATCAGTCCCCTTATACTTGACTGGCTCATGCAGCTGTGTCCTAATTTTTTGCTCCCGTTCCTGTCCACCGTTCAGCCAGCTTCCTCCAGAAAACCTATGTACATTGCCACATGAAATACAACGAACACAAAAAAATATGTAAAAAAATCTTACCAAAAAGAATATAAAGTACAGAAAAATAGAACAGTTTTCCCACACTTGCCTGTCTCGTGCAGCTGTGTCCTCATTTGTTGCTCCGGTAGCTGTCTTTGTTTCGGACAGATGCATCCAGACAACTTGTGTAAGTTGACACATGAAATACAACGAACACAAATGAATTATGTAGAAAAATCTTACCAAAAACAATCAGTCCCCGCTAGACATGTGCATTCATTTTAGTACTAAAACGATTTTGTCCGAATTTTGGGATAATTTAGTTTTCGTATGACTCAAGAGATACGAAACTGGGGGCGTGGCCGGACGTTGCAGCGCGCGGTCGCATGTGAGGAGAGCTCCTGTGACCAGCGCTAAACTTTTAACTCCTGTGGCTAAATTACAGCAACCCCGGGGCTGAAACTTCACCCACAGCTGGGTGACATCTCCTAGCCTCCAGATGGTGCCCCCTAAGGCGCAACGAACGTTGGTACCGGCAAAATCGGCAAAAAAAGACCGGGTTCGTGAGGCCCAAGATGGCGGATCTCCTTCCTCTGTTTCCTCCTTCACCATGGAAGCGGCCGTAGCAGGCCCACCCGGCATGTCTGACAGCTTACCACCTTCAGAAAGCAGACTCCATGCCATGCTGCAAGAACTTAGAGCTACTATTCAAACGGATCTTAAAGAGGCGCTGCAGGAGCTGAGGCGCGATGTACAAGATCTGGGTGAGAGGACAGACTCATTGGAGGCTAAGACAGACGACCTATGTTTGGCCCATAACGATTTAGTGGACCGTCATATAGCTTTGCAGACTGCACATGACGCCATGGCGACGAAAATGGCCGATCTGGAGGATCGCTCGCGGCGTAACAATGTAAGGATCCGGGGTATTCCAGAGGCAGTAAATCCTGCTGACCTTCAGCCCTATATTTTGGAACTTTTCCAGATCCTAGTCCCAACGTACTCGTCCCAGGATTTCCTGATGGATCGGGCACACAGATTACCACGCGCTAAGAACCTGCCGCCCTCAGCTTCTAGAGATGTTCTAGTCCGGGTGCATTTCTTCCATGTTAAAGAAGCATTAATGAGAGCATCACGGAAATCTATGCCTCTGCCTTCTCCGTATGCTGAAATTTCTTTTTACGCTGACCTGTCAACGGCTACCATGTCTAAAAGAAGGGAATTTTCATCTTACACGAAAATTTTACGTGATCACAACATGGCGTATCGCTGGGGATTCCCCACAAAGATCTTGTTATGGCGGGAGGGAGTCTTGCACGTTATCCCTGATCCCCTCACTGGCATGCGTCTGTTGACGGACTGGAAAGTTGTGTCGGAGTTTACTCCCCCAGGGAGGAATCATCTTCGCGCTGAAGGTTTCTCCGGAGTGGCATCGAATTCGACCGAAATGAGGCTCTGGCCCTGTAGGATCCAACACTGGGCGTGCTCCTACCACTTTGCCATGCTGCTTCCCGTCTTCTTGGGCGTCAGAACTCTTCCACGGATGCTGGACTGACCCATTTTTTTTTTTTTTTTTGATCTACCTCAACTGGGCGCTCATGGGGGCCTGTGCTGGTCTCTTAATCGGCAATGCCCCGAGGCCTTCCAATGGCCTGTGAATTGGCGCGGTCCTTCTCAGGTAGAGTTGGGACTGTTGTTTCCCCTACTGGAGTTTTCTTGACAGTTTGTTTTCTACTAATACCAATCTGCTGTGTTGATTGACTCCATTCAGCTGCGCTCATGGAGTGCCGTTTTTTTTTCTCTGAAGTTAGTCGTTTTTTTTTTATTTTTTATTTTTTTCCTGTTTTTTATTTTTCTCCTTCTTTTTGTTTCTTTTTGGTTCGACCTGTGTATGTAATGTATGTATTGTTTGTTTGTTCGGCATGCACTATGTTACACGGTTACAGGTGCTATTATGTGCACGGGAATCCCTCCATCCTCCTGAGGAGGTTGTCTTCAATGTCCGCTGTGAGTTCTAGAGGGCTGGGCGTAACCACAAATGAGTAAACCCCAATTCCAGATTTATTCCTTAAATGTTAGGGGTTTGAACACTCCGTACAAACGCCATGCTTTATTTCGTGACCTGCATAAATCTCAACCGGCTATTGTTTGTTTGCAAGAGACCCATTTCTGTAAGAGGCGTCCTCCATTTTTGAAATCGCGTATGTACACTGAGGCCTACCATTCCACTGCTCCGACAAAGTCCAAAGGCGTCTCGATTGTTTCATAGAGATTGGACCTTTGTGTGTTCGGCTCAGTATGTTGATCCGTTGGGCCGCCTTGTGATTCTTGTGGGTACGCTGAACGAGTTACCGGTCACTATAGCTAATTTATACCTCCCTAATGATAACCCGGTTTTCTATCTGCGGAAAGCTTTTTGTAGAGTGAAAAAAATGTCTAGTGCTACGATGTTCCTATGTGGGGATTTTAATTGCACTCCTGACCCCGAAGTTGACACTCAGACGAGCCAACCCCGCCCCCACTCCCGCTCCCCCCCGCCTCTAGTAAACAACTACGGGAATTCATGCAATCATTTGACCTATATGATACGTGGAGGATATGTCACCCCAACACACGTGACTACACCTACTTTTCTCATGTCCACTCCTCATATAGTAGAATTGACTTGTGTTTGATACATAGTTCAGCCTTGTCTCGTCTCCTGGAGGCGACCATTGGCATCATTACGTGGTCTGACCATGCTCCGCTCACACTCACTTTTGAGGCTGCTTTTCCACCGAGGGGGATGGGGAATTGGAGACTTAATGACTCACTCATTGTAGACAGAGAGGACGTGCAAACAACGTTACAACTCCTCCAGGAGTATTTTATGACAAATGTAACTGGGGACGTTGCAACAGCGTCGGTTTGGCTGGCCCACAAAGCAGTGTTGCGAGGACATTTTATACAGAAAGGAGCGCAGCGTAAAAGACGCCTAAATGCTCAGATGACTGCTCTTACACGACGCATCACTGACCTAGAAACCCAGAATAAAGCCTCGCCCACCCCTCACATTACCGCTCAATTGACTGCGCAACGCCGCGAGTTGGAGCACCTGATGCTCCAAGTCACGGCACGCTCAATTAGACGGCTTAACTATGCTCATTATACCCAAGGGAATAAATCGGGGAAACTGCTGGCGTCCAAACTGAAAGGGAAAAGAATGCAAACCAACATACCGTACCTATTGGATGCTAATAATGTCAAAATTTATAATCCGGCCCTCATTACTGATGAATTTGCACATTATTATGCCTCCCTGTACAACCTAGGATTGGATCACACCGTACCGTCCCCTACCAGGCTGACATAGATCTCTTTCTCCAAGCGGCGCATCTTCCCTCCCTCTCTCCCTCTCAAGCTACAGATTTGCTTACCGCGTTTACAGAGGAGGAGGTGCTTAAGGCTATTAAGGCACTTCCAAAAAATAAAGCTCCTGGCCCCGAAGGTTTTACGAATCTGTATTATCAGGTATTTGCATCCTCACTAGTTCCGACTCTTACCCTGTTTTTTAATGACATTAAGAACACTGGCATTATCCCTCCGGAGATGTTGCAAGCAACGGTAGTAACCCTGCCCAAGCCTGGTAAAGCCCCGACACATTGTGCCAACTTCCGCCCTATATCCCTGTTGAACGTAGATGCCAAATTGTATGCTAAACTACTAGCTAATAGGCTGGGCCCCCTACTTCCATCATTGATTGCAACTGAACAAACCGGCTTTGTCCCAGGCCGCCAGACGTGTGACAATACCCGACGATTTTATGATATAATTGATTTGGCCCATAGGACTAATACCTCCGGACTCCTGCTGGCATTGGACGCCGAAAAGGCGTTCGATCGCCTACACTGGGGGTATATGCGGCTGGTGTTACTAAAGTTTGGTCTGCCAGCACAATTTGTACACAGTATTATGGCCCTCTACTCCGCCCCATCGGCGAAAGTTTTGGCATCGGGATTTCTATCCTCTTATTTCCACATAACCAATGGCACCCGACAGGGCTGTCCGTTATCCCCGCTAATATTTATTCTGGCTTTAGAACCCTTAGCGCTGCAGATTAAAATCTCCCAGACGATCAAAGGTATGCCGACCCGCATGGGGAGCACAATCTGGCACTTTTCGCAGATGACATACTGCTCTTTTTGACCACCCCGGAGACATCGCTCCCTCCCCTGTTTTGCCTCCTCGACAGATTTGGCGCGTTATCTTACTATAAAAATAATGTGAGTAAAACACAAGCTCTCCCCATAAATATTGCAGCTTCATCCCTTAGCTCCTTGCGTAGCACGTACCCTTTTGATTGGCGCTCCACCTCTTTAAAATACCTGGAATCTCCCTTACTAAATCACGAGGCACCATCCTAAAGGAAAATTTCATGCCACTTTTGAACTCCATCGAGAAGCAGCTCTCTACATGGAGCACAAACGAATCCTCCTGGCTGGGACGTATGGCGGCCATAAAGATGAGTATCTTACCCCAAATTTTATATTATTTCAGAAACATTCCAGTTTTTATACCGGTGCATTTATTGCTCCGGCTGCAAAAACTGCTGCATGCGCACATTTGGAAAGGGAAGCCCCCTCGAGTATCGGCCTCTACAGTCATCGCGCCGCGACGTACAGGAGGGTTGGGTTTTTTGGATTTACAATCGTATTATAAAGCAGCCTTACTAGCCCAATTGTTGTCGTCGATGCATCTCAAAGAAACACCTCTATGGTTACAGTTGGAGAACGCCATGATTTTCCCATACAAACTTCATGACCTGTTGTGGCTTCCACTCCTTCCTAGGAATAGCACCATGGGTTTACTACCTGCCTCGATGCTTTCCCTCACGTCCTGGCGTCAGTGGGGTCGCCCGTTGGTACGGCCTTATGACTTATTATATCTCGCCCCGCTTAGAGTTCTGTGCCGCTATATTCCAGACTTAAATTTAGATTCTTGGTTTTTGCGCGGCTTGACGCATGTGTGGCAGCTCTTTACACCCCACTCCCTGAAACCCTTTCCAGACTTGGTACAGGAGTTTGCCATCCCATTGAGTGACTGTTTTTCTTACCTACGTGTGAAGCACGCTCTACACCAGAAGGGCCTGACCTCTTTTACACCTACGAACCTTTCAGCTTTTCAAACTGTGTATGGGGAAGAAAATGTCAAAAGAAACCGCTATCTCTCTGTTACGACAGCCTCTTAACCCCGAACCCACCTAAAAAATTACCCTATATGGTTAAATGGGAAAAAGATTTAGCTTTCACGCTCTCCGTAGATGACTGGTCATATGCCATGGACACAATATACAAATATTCTAGAAGCACCAATCTACGTGAGGCCCATATTAAATTACTGTGTAGATGGTATCTAACACCAACCCGCTTGGCCATATCTCGGGGAATACCGGCTTCTGTTGGAGATGCCTTACCGGCCTCGGTTCCCTACTTCATACCTTTTGGTTATGCCCCGCGTTGGGGGGTTATTGGGTTAAAATCAGTAGACTAATTTCTCACTGCACTTTCTTTAGACTCCCACTATGCCCGAAAATGTATCTCCTACATATCATACCCATTACTATTCAGATCCGTCATAGGAGGTTTATCTCTATGGTACTGGGGACAGCAAAAACGGTCATTGCAAGACATTGGCGTTCCTCATTCTGCCCATCTATGAAAGAAGTTATGATGACCCTTGAAAGTGTTTGTAAATATGAAGAAATGTTCCACAGCGCGAATAACTCAATGTGCCAGTTTGATGATACATGGGAGGGGTGGAGGTGTTTTGTCGAGTCAGGAACCTTGATATAAGATATTTCACTGTGTACGACTGTAGTGCTGCCGTGTTTAGTGTTTTATGTTAGTTTAGGATTATATCTGTTTGTGGAAAATGGAGACCGCACTAATGACCTTATATCAGATAATACTGAGGCTTCATTTGCACTGCCTATTGTCAATGATAGGAATCTATGTTTTTGATCTCCGAAGTTTCATCATTTCTGCAATGTTGTATCATTATATGTGTGAACTCCAATAAAAAACTTTTACATTAAAAAAAAAAAAAAGAGATACGAAACTGCTCAGTCCAAAAAATGAAAGAAAGAAAAGGAAAATGCATTACATTTTAGTTTCAGTTATTTTTGTAATATTACATTAATTGAAGGAGACCAGCAATGATATACAGATATACAGTATGATGATTATACAGAGAGGGGTATTAATGCAGGAGGATGTTATATACATTATACAGAGAGGAGTATTAATGCAGGTGGATGTTATATACATTATACAGAGAGGAACATTTTTTTTTTAGCCCTTTAAATCCAGTGGCCGTGAACGCTGAGATCGGCTGCTTGTTACATTATCTCTCAGTACAATGTATCAGGCTCAGCTGTAACAGTAACTGACTGCTGCTCATTACAGCGCTCAGAGTTTCAGTAAAACAAAAAGTGAATCACAATAACACAGATGTGGTGTGACACCTTAGGTATAGACAAATTAACCTTAGTACTCCCGGGTCGTCCTTCCCAAACGTCCAAGTACAGCAATCAATGTAAAACAGAAATTTGGATGTCTAAGGAATAATGACACAATGATTGTATTTCTGTGTCATTATTCCTTAGACATCCCAATTTCTGTTTTACATTGATTTCAGTAAAACAAAGAAATAATATTGTTATAACCTCTTATATATAAAAATATTACTGAAACTCTGAGCACTGTGATGAGCAGCAGTTACTGTAACAGCTTTGCCTGACACATTGTGCTGAGAGTGAGAGATACTGTAACAAGCAGCCGATCTCAGCCCTCTGAGGAGCAACCACTACAATATTAATTGTATCCGCTGGTTTACGGATGAAATTCGTTTTCATACTAAAGAACTGAAAACGAATTTTTTTAGCAACTAAATAAATTGCGTTTTAGGACAAATCCATTTGTCCAAAACGAAATTTTGTGCTGTGCACATGTCTAGTCCCCGCATACTTACCTTTATATCTCAGCTGTGCCCATATTTGTTTCTCCCGTACCTGTCCACCGTTCGGCCAGATTCATTCAGGCAACTTGTGTACGTTGCCACATGAAATACAACGAACACAAAAAAATGATGTAGAAAAATCTTACCAACAGGAAAATAAAGTACAGAGAAATAGACCAATCAGTTCCCTTATACTTGCCTGGCTCATGCAGTTGTGTCCTAATTTTTTACAAACACAAAAACAAACACAAACACGAAAAATATAGGTAGAAAAATCTTGTCAAAAACTATATAAAGTACAAAAAATAGACCAATTAGTCCCCTTATACTTGCCTTTCTATATCGCAGCTGTGCCCATGTTTGTTGCTCCCGTACCTGTCCACCGTTCGGCCAGCTTCATCCACGCAGCTTGTGTACATTGGCTTATGAAATGAAACAAACACAAGAGTATGTAGAAAAATCTTACCAAAAACAGAATAAGGTACAGAGAAATAGAGCAATCAGTTCCACAAACACTTGCCTGTCTCGTGCAGTTGTGTCCTCATTTTTTGCTCCCATTCCTGTCCACCGTTGGTCCAGCTTTTTCCAAGCAATTTGTGTACCTTTCCACATGAAATACAACGAACACAAAAAAAATATGTAGAAAAATCTTACCAAAAAGAATATAGAATACAGAAAAATAGACCGGTTTTCCCACACTTGCCTGGCTCATGCAGCTGTGTCCTCGTTGTTTGATCCTGTAAATGTCCACTGTTCGGCCAGCTTCATCCAGGCAGCTTGTGTACGTTGCCACATGAAATACAACGACCGCAAAAAAAAAAAAATTAGGAAAATCTTACCAAAAAGAATATAAAGTACAGAAAAATAGACCAATCATTCCCCCCATACTTGCCTGTCTCACATAGCAGTGCCCTTATTCATTGCTCCAGTAGCTGTCCACCATTCAGTAGCTGTTTACGGTTCGTTCAGCTTCATCTTGGAGGCTTTTTTATATTGTCACATGTAAAATAAAAAGAACAACAAGAAGAGAGGCAGGAAAATCTTACCAAAAACAAGATAAAAAAATAGACCAATTACTCCCCCTCATACTTGCCTGTCTCACACAAAAATGCATAATTTTAAACAAAATTTTAAAAAATAAATCCTTTTTTATTACTTCTATTGTTTTATTTGTATGTTGTACATGGTCATGAATGATACCAATGGAAAGGCCAAAAGACCATTGTTTGTCCTACAATGGGATTTCAGCTCGGGCGAGTACATGACCCCCGTGCATATTACATAGTACATATTAGACATGCGAATTCGCTTACGTACGACTCACATTCCGTCTGTAATTTCTTCGAAAACTCTTCTGAAATACAAATTGCATAGCCGCATAATCCGAAATGAAACAAATCGATATAACTAATTATTTCGGATGGAGCAGCAGCACTGCCAATTGGCAGCGAAATACGGTGCATTTTGAAGCACTTTGGCGATTTGTATGTTGAAAGCCTGGAGCAACCCAGGCATAGGGCCCTTACGTTGGCCCAATGCCAGGACGCAAGGAGGATTTTTGATTAGTAGGGGGCTTAGCTTGTGAGGAGTTAGAGCGGGAATTGTAGGGACGGGGTTTCAGGAGGATATATAAGGCGCGTGCTCCGTGGCTCTGCGCGCCTTTTTCTCCTGAGGTAGACTTGTGAGGAAATCCCCACCCTCCCTCCCTTTATTTTGGTTACAGGTGGGGTTTTTTGGGTTGGGTTTTAGGTTTTAGTTTTCCCCTTTGTCACAGCGGGGGCTTGTAGGCAGTGCTGGGGTAGGGTTTCTTGATTTAAGGTGGTACTTGGTGGATCAGATGTATGGGAGATGGGGGCAGAGTTTTAGCTGGCTTGGTTTGGGGGAGGTATGGTGGAAGTGTGGAGACTGGACTTTTATATGAGGACACTCAGTTGCTGAAACTATATATATGTATATACATATATATACAAAAAACACCTTCTCAGCACACAAGCTCTGGATCTAGTTAGTTTCTCTTATGGCGTGGTGCAAACAAAAAAATACCAGATAATTATTATATGGAACCAGGTATGGGAGCACTCATGGACTTGTTCAGTAAAAATCTATACTTTATTAGAAAATCATTAAAATCACCGACATTTCGGCTCTGACATGAGCAATTATTAAGGTTAAAACTAATAATGACGAACTGTTAATTTATACCGAATACTGTAAATTATTGTACTCACTAACCATGTAGAGAGCTGCCGTCGACCTCGCCAACCCAGTGACTGGAAGTGACACGTCGTAATCGGCTCTGCGTGTCTTTGCTGATGTGATTACGTTGTGCTCTCAGTGAGCTTGCTGGGTTGCCATAGAGACATACCCTGGACCTGAACTAAAAGCACCCATAGCAAAAATTAAGATGCAGGATGTCTCCAAAATTACAATTAAATGAATATCATGTGTACCAATAGGGGTTATGAACCCCATGTTAGGTCAAATAAAATTATTCTACTTTCTGATGTCTGTATATATATATATATATGGGATCTGATGTCTGGGTATACCTGTATCTGAGGTCTGATGTCTGGGTATACATTTATCTGAGGTCTGTGTCTGGGTATACATGTATTTGTGGTCTGTGTCTGGGTATACATGGGTCTGGGTATTCATGTACCTGAAATCTGGATATACATGTACCTGGAGTCAGGGTATGCAGTACATGTATCAGGGGTCTGTTGTCTATTTTTAGCAGTTCCATATTCATATGCCCAAGTCTAAGCGTCCTGTTTGTCACCATAGGAACAACGATTACACACTGACAACACTCGTTCACGTGACACGACAAGACAGAATTGGCATTGTTGGGAGCAGTGGACCACACGATTGGTGAGTGCTGTTCTTATTTATTAACACTATACAAACTAATGTTATATATATCTGTACCTAGATAATAGCTGAGTGGGAGCCGAAACGTCCATCTATTTTTTTAAATATTGTAATATAGTTTATTTTTATAACAAAAATAAAAAAAACAACAACTTTTCAGGGCTGATTTTTATTCCCAGTCCGGTCCTGCGTGTGCCTGATTGATAAAATGTGTTATATCCCTTTAAGCAGTGTCATTGTCTCCTCAAATGTTGCTGGGCAGAGCAAATGAAAGAAAGATTATAGGGGTTATTCACTGACCTCCAAATTGGCCCTTAATTGCACTGAATAGTGAAATTCAACCTACCGAAAAAAACAATTTAGAGACGGTTTATTTTTTCATTTTAAGCAAAATTTATTTCTTTATTTTTTTAGAACATTTTTTTTGTATTTTTATGACAAAATTTTTGTTTCTCGATTTTATTTTTAAAGGCCGTTTTTTCTAGCCTGTAACAGACCTTTTTATTCTTTCTTAACCCCTTCACTGCTGAGCCATTTCATCATTGTGCTCAGCTCATTTTGATCGTTTTGTGCTCAAGTATAAACGTAATTTGAAGTCATGTTTTATTGTAAGATCCAGACAAATGATATATCCTTATTTTCAGCAGATTTAAAATATTAATATTATTATATACATCATGTCCTGTCAGAATGCTATAACAATTTTTTTTTATAACAAAAAGATGTAAATTTCCATTCATATTTTAATAATTTGCAGCGCATAAAATAAGTTTTTAACATTTTATCATCCAAATCTTTGTGGTTATATATTCTATGGGGTACTCGTGTTAAAAAAAAAATAGAAATGGGAACCTTTACTGCATTTTTCTGAGTAAATATGTAATTTTAACAAAAATTAAAAACACCAAGGGCACTATCACCTCCTTTAATGCTAGCACTAGTGCTCACTTAAATGAGTGTCAGCGCTGGGTTAAAAGAGGTAATAGCGTTACGCCCACATCACCTCCCCATGGCTAACGGCTTAAAAAAAATTCATTTTTTGGGGGGGGGTCTCTTTCTGACATCATCGCACCCAGGTCAGTGTGTGGAGGGAGGTCCTGGAGGCAGGGATGACATCTGAGATGTTAGCCATCACTGGGAGAAGACTTCGCTCGGCAACATATCGGCACCAAGCCACAGGGAGTTAGACACAGTTTAATACATTTTTATTGGTTTAAACACCTTTTAGGAGAATAGGAGAGTTCCATTTTATTATTTTTTTTCCATTTCTGCGAAATTTGCCAACGTCACTTTGGCGCTTTTCGGCAATATCTTTGGTGGCGTTCTCCAACTTTTTTCATTAGCGTTCACTAGGAAAAAGAGCCCAGTATCTTTCCATCACTTGCTCCTCACTGTGTGGCTTTGGCCATAGAATGGGTCATTGTATTGTGTGGGATGTATTCAAACGACATCACCAGGAGGTAGATAAAAAGTCTTTTAAGCTCCCTGTTTTGTTTGATTCAGCTGCCAACTTGTATCTGGAGTAGGCTGAAGAACAATAGCCCCCTGTATTCTTATATAAACATCCCATCCTCCATTTCATTAACTGTTAAATACTGTAGATTAGATAAGCTAGAGAAGTGAAGGAAAAAATTTTGGAAAATGTTGCATTATGGGAAAAATAAACAAAATGATAGGGAGATAAAAAAAAATTTTATTTTTCATTTTTACATGCAATTACATCAAACAAAAAAAGAACAGCATGTGTTTTATAATGTGTTTTTTTTGTAATGCACAAGTAAACTAGTTACTGCTTATGTGGTAGTGAACCTTTAATGTATTATACACAAATTTAAAAATAAATAAGTAAAATAAATAAAATAGTGCAATAATAAACAGGACGTTTTGTATAATCAGAGTTATTTTAAATAGAATGGGTATTATCAATTACAGTTACAGTAACCGTTATAGTTACAAGTATTTATAAAGCGCTAACAAGTTCTGTAGCACTGTACAATGGGTGAGACAGAATAACAAATACACATACAAGTTAAACACACAGAACAGTAGGAAAATGGACCCTGCTCAAGAGCTTACCATCTAAGGCTAGGGTCAGACGAACACATTTTTCACGTTGTCCGTGAAAAAGTGCGTTCGAACGAATGGACGTATTTTTTCACGGAATACGCGATAGCGGTCATACGATGTGCATTTTCGTCCGTGATTTTGTACGGATCATCAATAAAACACTTTTTGCGTCTGGACGTTATGTTGGCCGGACGTGTGCAGCGTCTGACGTCTCCCAATCACGCAAACACGCCGCTATGCGGCCGCAGCGCACCTTGTACGTCAGTAGTAGCGGTTTGACGTTCTCGAAAAAATGCGTTCGTTTGCCACTTGCGTTGCGCGGATGAACTTTCGTGCGGCCGTTCGTCGTATGTTCCCCGGCATTGGACGTCATTTGCTGCTAGCACGGCCGTGATTTCGTGCGGCTAAACGCACGTTAAAACTGCTTTCGTCTGACCTTAGCCTTAGAAATCAGTTTTTATTTTTAGCAAATAATAATAAAATCACTTTTTTCATTTTTATATTTTTTCTGAATAATGTTTTATGTATACATCTTGTGGATATTTTCTTTAATATTATTATTCTTTAACGTGACATACAGAAAAAGTCAATGGCGCATGTAAATGAACAGAGAATGCTGCAAGGTCCCGTATATCTTCACCGCCAAGATATACAAACAAAGTCCCAATAGGCGAAAAAAATATATAGATGGGGCCTCGCGCAGAAGTGGCTCAGATGAAGCCTATGGAAATCCTCCTATGGAGTGGAGCTCTTTAGGGGGGTCCAGATCTTCAGGACTTGCTTCGAAAAACCCCAGGACGTCTTTGCTCTGTGATTTGTGGTCCAGTAACCTAACCAGAGCCCTGCAGTACTCGTCAATGGGCTTCTGTCTCTTCACGGCTACGTCTCGAATGTGGCTCCTCCGAAACAAATTTTTTCCTGGAAGGAAGGGGATGACTCTCTGCTTTGGCTCTTTTTGTCCGGCTTCAATGGGAAACTTATCCAAAACTTGCATTTGAAGGTCAAAGAACTTGCTGTATCTTCTGTAGATGACCTGCGAGGAGTCGTCTGACCAGGTGACCTTGATGATGTACACCCAGAGTTCCTTGCTGCATATGGGGAATGTAGCACAAAAGCTCTGTAAAGCAGTTCTCTGAATTGTTGTGATGTGTAAATGGCCAAGGTTTTTTTTTTGTGCAGGTTCATTTCGTTTCGGCCAGAACGTTCAGATTGTAAATTAACACCAGGCTTTCAAAGACATTACGATACTTCGCGCAAACGTCGTTTGTACGACGTTGCGTGAAGATAGTAATACCATCCACTCGAATGCATTCGCGCTGACAATGGTAAGTATGGGATGCGCGCACGCACTTGCGATCCCGCTGGGTTCGCGCAGGGTCAATCGCGGTAGACGCTAACGCGCATTGTTTGCATGAACGTCGTAATACGACGTTCCGCGCAAATGTTTTTGTCCTCGCGCAAAAGCGCATTTGCGCGCACGCAAATGCGCTGCGCGAGGATTGTAATACGGCCTTCTACTTTTAGGCTGGGGTCAGACCAGCGCACTTTTAACGTGCGTTCTGGCGCACTTAATCAAGGCCGCAGTAGCAGCAAATGACGGGCAATGACGGCCAATATACGAAGTACGGTCGCACGAAAGTCCGGCCGCGCAACGCAAGTGGAAAATGAACGCATTTTTTCGAGAACGCAGAACCGCTAGTACGGACGTACAGAGTGCGCTGCGTCCACTAGCGGCATGTGTGCGTGATTTGGAGACGTCAGACCCTGCTCATGTCCGGCCAACATAACGTCCAGACACCCAAAGTTTCCTGGTTTGGATCCGTAAAAAATCATGCACGAAAATGCGCATCGTATGACCGTTTTCGCGAATTCCATGAAAAAATACGTCAATGCGTTCGGACGCACTTTTTTACGTTCGCGTGTAAAAATGCTTTCGTTTGACCCTAGCCTTAGAAGAGTGCCAAACTTGTAAAATTGCCCCCATCCTAAAGGAGTTAAAGACAGGAGAAAAAAGCAAACACAAATGCACTATCAAAGTGAGAAGTGTTTCCTAGATGTAAATGATAAGGAAGTTCTAAGAGCTCTGAATTAGTAGATATAAAAATAAAACAGAATAAATTGTAAACACTCTTTTGAATTGTTTTATTGCTACAGGTTGAGTATCTCTGATCTGAAATTCTTGACACTTGAAGTGGTTTGGGTTTCCAATTTTGGAATATTTGCACGTATTTATGAGATGAACATGAGATAAACATGAAATTAATTTCTGTTTGATATATGCACCTTATACATATAGCCTGAAGGTGATTCTAGACAATGGTTTTAATAATTTTGCATGTGACATTAGATTTTTGTACATTGAACCATCCTGCGACAGTTTGCAACTATTTGGCTCCGTATTCAATGCACTGCACACCAACTACTAAAGTAAGAAATGCAATTGTGAGAAAATGTAAATACAGTAATACATTGGATTGTGAGCAGAATTTGTTCCGGACACGAGCTTGTAATCCAGAGCGCTCTTATATCAAAGTGAATTTCCCCATAAGTAATAATGGAAACTCTGACGATTGGTTCCACAACCATTTATTCATATGAAAATGATTACAGTAATACAAAATACTGTACAGTATAAAGTAAAAATAAAAGAAATTAACCTGCACATTGCCTTTAATAAGAATCATGGCTGGTGGGAGAGAGCGGTGAGGGAGGGTTATTGTGCAGGACGTTTATCACTATCTGTTGGGAGGGTTTCAGCACGTCCGGTGTAATGTGTGATACTATTACGCATGTTACATCGTGTGGCCCTCCCCGTCAAGCTGCCAGAATGCTGCGACGGACACAGGGAAGAAAGGTGACCATGGCCTCAGTTGTGACGTGACGCTCGGCAGACAAAGCATAAGTACTTTGATATTGCTTGTATATCGAGACATCGCTTGTATATCAAGTCAAAATTTATAAAAAATTGTTGCTCTTCTTGCAAAACGCTCTCAAACCAAGTCACTCTCAATCCAAGGTTTTACAATTATTTAAATTGCCATAAAGTCAAATTATCGATAGCGAAATCGCATCCATTCAGTGATGTGACCAAATTATTAAAGTCATCTTTATGTGTCAAAGCAACAGATTAAATGGCAAAAATTCGCTGCCGCTATCACAATATGCATTCTTCTCAGTGGCACATCTCTCATAAACTAATAATCCTAACACATCCAAGGCAATATAAATCCCTGGCTTTTAGGCTTAAGGCTCAATTTCAACACAGCTGGCTGCGAGAATTTTATTGTGACTTTTGTTTTCATTTTCACTTTAAAATTGCATTATTAAAGGAACACTCTACTCAAAAAATCACCCCCCGTTTTTTTATCCTAACCTATCCCTATTCCCTTAATAAATCTTTCGTTTTTTTTTTTTCTTGTAACTGTAATACTTACCCTAAAATCCACTTCTTTCCAGCGGCATTTTTTTTTTTTTATACTCACCTCCCTCCTCTTCCGCTCCCATCCTTCTTCTTGCTTTTTGGCTTCTGGTTTACGTGAGAAGCGCGCATGCACGCCTCTCACATAAGCCAGCCAATCGGCAGGCTTCCTCCCGGCTCCCTCTGAGGATTAGTGTTGCGCGCAAGAGGATGCGCGCAACACTAACCCTCAGAGGGAGCAGCCAGCTTCTGCGGTGAGTTGGAGACGTCATCGCGCTGAAAGCGCGATGACGTCTCCTACTCGGCAAAAGAGGCAGAAGTGGGAACTATGATTCCCGCTCTGCTGACTGACAGCTGGGAGGGCGGAGTAAACTTCTCCGCCTCTCTCAGCTGTTTTCAGCATTTACAGCTGAACCGCTGAGTGGAGGGAGGGGGGACAGAGGGCGGCATACTCCGGGCATCATGACCACCTAAAAAAGCTTAGGTGGTCATGTTGCTTAGAGTGTCCCTTTAAGGTTTGTTTTTTTAATTGATGGGGGTAGGTAGTTCTATGCTGGAATCATGTGACAGCTGTAAAGTTGCAGTAAGTTGTTAAAAAAAGATAAATCATGGTCATAGGGATTGGCTTTAGATGAGGAGGATCCTGCAGCCTTTAACAAACCCAGTGGCGATTCTAGAAAATTTAAATTTGAGGGAGTAAAGAAACAAAATGGCTTCCATCGTCCCCCAGAGTCTTCCATCCTCTTCTCCAACAACTTCAATCTTTCCCTATATAGTCTTACAACTTCAACTCCACATGTTGCATTCATCTGGTCCTCTCCAGACAAGCTGTAATGCACAAACCGCAGGATCTTAGAAGGTCCGTAAAAAGACATGTGTTTGAGCCAGTGCTGGCATGAGCTGATCCCTGGCAGCACTTTTCATATTGCATGCTGAGTAGTCCGGTCCTGGATTCCACTTGTCCCAACTGGCCTGATGGAGACCTCAGCTACTCATTGGTTTACTGTTTACTTCCCATTCAAGGGAGTTGCCCCTGATTCCGAATGCCTTGATGTCTTTTGTTTATGGCTAGTTCTGTTCTATGTGTGTATATCCTGCCCTATCTTGTTTTGGTTTTACAGCTCTTACTTGTTTTGTTGTTTGTTGTGTAGCGCTGCTTTAAAGACTGTGTTTTGCTGCATTTAATTATTATGACCACCAGAGGGAGATAGAGACATAATGGACTATGCTGGACAAACACTGAACTACAATTTCCATCATGCTTTGCGTGAGTACAGGAAGTGGGTGGTGTAGGAAGAGGAAAGACATCAGCAGCCTCGTGCAGGGGAGAGGCAGAGTGAGCTGAGCGGTGAAAGGTGGAGGACACACGTGAAAACTGTCAAGGATCGTGACCAGGCCAGAGTACAGGCGCTGCCTCACTGGTGCTGGAGATCGGGACGGTGACCCTGCTGAGATCTACCTACGCAGCGCTGAGAGGTCTGGATGGAAATCTGGTTCCGGCTGGACCCCGAGTGAGGAGACTGCGCTGATCGATTGGGAGTGCAGGCGGTGGATCGCTGTTCCTGTTGCGGAGATTCGACAAGCATGGAGCGGATCCAGTGGCACAGAGTCCCAGTGCATGGCGGGAGAAGATCCTCGATCGGGTGCTGGACAGTTTGTCTATCGGATGGGTGAGAGGCCTCCCAGGCGGCAGTTCCAAAAATAAGAAATGCACGCTGCAGTATTGTTTAAATCCACAGGGCCGCAAAGTGACTAGTCGAAGATTGTTTGTTTCATTCACTGGCCAGTTGAATACAGTACCCAGGTACCCGAGACAATACACATACACATTTTTTGAGCTATTATTCACAGGACTTACACTCCAGAACTGAGGGGGTTAATCTTTTTCTTTTGCCGCCACGTGTTTTTCCCGCGTTACGAAATCCTGTCGTTTAAATATCGTATCTACGTTATATATGCTGCTTTATTGGGATTAGTAAAGAATATAATCTATAAAAATCCACAACAGTGCTGGTGTATAGTTATTCCCTAGTGCACTGAGACTAACCCGAGGTTAATTCAGCGGCTCCTCCGGGAGTGAGCGCTACAGTTGCTTGTTTTAGCTAGATCCTATAAATTAACCCACCATTTACTAACCTCGACATGTCTACTGGCTTCGTGTTCCCAACACTTGGGCTCTACCTGCACTCCAGTACCATGAACACGACACACACCAGGCAACTTTGGCAGGTCTGAGATTGTTGGTGTGAGACCGGCCTTCTCTATAGGGGTTATTCTTTCTTTCGTCACACTTCGGTGAACTCAAATCGCCGACTCTGCGGTGATTTCAGCATTCACCCCAGGATCCGTGAAGTGCTCCAAATGGATCTGCCGGACGCCGCCGATAAACCCGCCAAATGCATCCGATAAACGCTGCCAAACAAATCATGGACATAGCCGCAAACGGCCAAATGCACACGATGATGTCCTGAACAGACCGCTGAATGCCTCCAATAATGCCTCCAAAATATTTAAAAAAAGCAGAATCAAAAATTTTGCAGAAATAAATCCAGAAAAATGACTAAAAAAAATCGTAAAAGATATAATAAAAGATTTTTGCTGCAAATAAACGGAATACACGCTTAAATTCAAAATTAATAAAAACGGGGAATTATTTCCATTGAAACCGATGGTATTCGCCTGTTGAAACCTGTCGAACAAAACCACCGAAAATCAGAGCATTTCACCAAATTTTCGTTGCAGTTCGGTGTTCTCTGAATAGATTAACCATTACTTCTCTATGGAGAATTTCACTGCCACCGACTTGCACTGTATTTCACGGGCAATTCGCTAATATTTGGTGAATTGCCAGCTTTTTGATAGCCAAATGGCCACGAAATTGCACCATACGGGGAAATTCACCGTTCCGTGCAATTCGGTGGCCAATTCGGCAGTCTTTGAAAAACCCCTTAAATAATCAAGTTATTGTACAGTTTGGTCTGATTTCCACCTCTCTTAAGGATGCGTATCAAATCTAATCCTTTTTATTATAAATAAGGTTATTTCAACTTAGGGATCTGTGACCAAACTAGCTGTGTTGCTATAAACTTGCAACTTTTACAACTAAATAACAAAACCCCAGTGAAAAACAAAATCTCAATTTCAGCAGGTTTGATGATTTATTTTCCAACTGTGCTGGTTTCATCTAAATCGTACAAGTTGGGTCTCACATGGTTCTCTGTACAGGGAATAGACTCCAAAGTATTCACAGCCACAAAACAAACAGTCAGGGTTATTCAGAGAGATCCGAAAAGTCACCGTACATTTGGTGACTTTTCGTTCCCCTCACTTTGGGGCAATTCTGCGATTCCTAGTTATTAGACCCTGTGGAGTATTCGGCAAGCACCACAGGGCCCCCGTAGTGCAGGGAAAACCCGCGGCAAACCGCTTGACTCTCGCCGAACACTCACTGAAAACCTGCAGAAACCGCCGCAAAAACCAAGCCCAACACGTCAGAAAAATCCGAGCAGCCACCGATCACAGCGCAGAGCAGACACCAGAAAAAGGCGACACGCAGACGAACGGGGTGAGAAAACCAAAAAAACTGTTCGCTTGAAATTTGAAACGCTGTTTGCAAAAAAACTACGGAACGAAAATGTCTGGAATTGACATATATGATCCAATGAATGATAAGAAAAAGGTCTGTTACAGAAAAATTAAAAAACTATTTAAAAAAAAAGAAATGGAACAAAAATTTGACAAAAAAAATGTCTAGAAATCCTAAAAAATCTAAGAGTAAAGAGACTTTTTAATGCAGAATAAAATGATAAACGGTTTATTAGATATTGAATAAAATGGGAAAATTTTAACATTGAAGCCTATGGGATTCGCCTGAATAAACCTGTCGAATGAAACCACCGAACAGCAGGGAACTTCACTAACATTCCTCAGGTGTTCTCTGAATAGACGAAGCATTGCTTCTCTATGGGGGATTTCACTGCCCTGGAACAGGCACCGTACGTGCAGGCAGTTCGCCAAAATTTGGCAAATTGCCTGCTCTCTGAATAGTCGAATGGCCCCAAAATGTCCCCGTTCGCTGAAATTCAGTGTCCGGTTACATTTCGGCCACATTTCGGATCTCTCTGAATAACCCCCAGTGACAATAGCTACAAACGTGCCTTATATATTAAAACAAAATAATAGTTTATAGCGTAATCTCTTCGCTTTGAAATGATTTCTGAATACTTTTAGAAAGCAAAAAAATGGAATAAGCAAACTAACAAGAATTGTACAATGTGTACATTTTTTTTTATATATCGGACATTATTCAGATTTTTTTGTCTAACGCTCTGCAAAATTAATTGCCTTAATTGCTTAGACTATTTCCTCCACTGAGACATCCTTCTTAAGATCTGACATTTAATTTGGAGAGAGCAATAATCTAAATTAGAATCTTGTCTCCAATATTATTCCAAGTAGGTTTCAGCTGTTTTAAGGTTATATCTATATGTAATGATTAAACATAGGGGATAAAATACCAAAGTCTCAATTAGAACCCACATTTTTCTTGAGTTCTATCTGATTGTCGTGCTGGTCATAAGGATATTCATTAAAGTCCAGTTGCACGGCTTTGCGGTTGTTACAATTGTTAAGGTTATTATTAGGTGGCCGAGCATCAATGTTGTTGAAAATTTATTATAAATAATTGGCAATCGTAGTGTATAAGTTAAATTGGCCTCTACGTGGAACCTGACATGATCAATGTGGGAATTGGATGAGCTGTCTGAGGAATGGATTCACCTGATGATGCAAGAAGTTGAACTCTGTATCTGCCTGGATAAAACATTTCCCTCTCAGCTGTCAGTCTGAAATACAGGCTTACTCATCATCATTAAGGAGTGGAGAAAGACAGTGGAGGACAACAAGCCTTTAAATCGTTTTTACTATCTCATATCGTTATTGGGATATGGGGAGTTGACCAGCGGTATGGTTAAAGGGACACTACTAATAACATAAGTTGTAACTAGTTACGTGTTCATTACCAATAAAACCACCTTATAAAACACACGCTGCTGTTTTTTTCTTTGAAGTAATTTCATGTAAAAAGGAAAAATAAAGTTAGGTTTTTATGTTCTGTTTCCATTTTGTGGATTTTCCCATGATGCAACATTTACCAAAATCTGTTCAAATGTTTTACTTTACAGCTGTAGTTTCGCTTCTACAGTATATAAGAGACAATAGGGTGGAGGAGTGGATGTCTAGCTTCTCCCCGCATCACCTCTTCCCATGATAGACTGCAGGATTTCTCACGCGCAGCCCCCACTCTCTGGAACGCTCTCCCTCGTACTGTCAGACTTTTCCCTAACTTCTCTTCCTTCAAACGCTCCCTGAAAACATTCCTATTTATGGAAGCCTACCACCCAACTCACTGATGCAACCATCAATCACTCTCACCTTACAGTCCTCTCCTCCTGTTTCCAACCCCAACCCTCCCAGATTGTGAGTTCCTACGGGAATAGGGCCCTCATCTCCTCCTGTACTGTTTGTCAAATGTTGTTCAATGTATTGTAACCCTGTCTATACTGTGCTTATTGTACAGCGCTGCGGAATATGCTGGCGCTTTATAAATAAAGAATAATAATAAGGCCTTTCTGTTCTCGAGGCTACCTGAGATAAGAGATGGCAGCTGAATAAGATAGGACAGGGAGCATTAAAGATTTCTAACCCACCCCCTGGTGATGTCCTTTTAATACACCCCACACAATTCAATGATTTGAGTCAGTTTCCATGACTGCAGACCTATTCACTCCATTCTATGCTCAATGTACTGTGGAGGAGGCGCGGTTTACAACACAAAAGACCACACAATTGTTGCACCAAGTGACACATATAGAGTAAAATATTTTCTTAACTAAACATACAAGAGAAAAAACAAAGCACATGTAAGAAATCAGCAACATAAAATGAACAATTTCAGGGTTATTCAAAGAGAATCGAAAAGTCACTGCACGTTCGGTGACTTTTCATTCTCTTCAATTCGGCGTGATTTGGTGATCCCATTTCGGCGACCCTGCGGTGTATTCAGCAAGCAACACAGGTCCGTTGTAGTGCAGGGAAAAGCTGCAGCAAACCCACCAAACACTTACCGCAAAACCCGAAGAATGCTCACCGAAACCCCCAAAAACATCTGGATTAACCCCGCCAAACACGCCTGAGAAACCAGATCACAGTGCAGAGCAGCTGCCTGAAAAACCCGACACGTAGACGAATGGAGTGAGAAAAAAAAATAGTACGTTTGAATGTTTGAAAAGTGAAACGCTGTTTGCAAAGAAATTACTGAGCGAAAATGTCTGAAATTTACATATGAGGTCCAGGGAATGATAATAAAAAGGGCTGTTACAGAAAAAAGAAAAAACGATTAAAAAATGGAAAAAAAATTTTGCAAAAAAATCCCAGAGAATGCCTAAAAGATCCTAAAAAAATCTAAAAATAAAGAGACTTTTTACTGCAGAATAAAATAATAAACAGTTTATTAGTTATTGAATTAAAATGGGAATATTTTTAACATTGAAGCCTATGGGATTCTCTTGATTTAACCTGACGAATTAAACCACCGAATGGCAGGGCATTTCGGCAACTTTTCACTGCTGGTTTTTGTTCTCGAAATAGATGAAGCATTACTTCTCTATGAGGATTTCACTGCCCTCGAACAGGCACCGTATGTGCAGGCAATTTGTCACAATTTGACGAATTGCCTCCTTGCTGAATAGTCGAATGGCCCCAAAATGGCACCGGTTGCTGAAATTCAGTGTTCGGTTACAATTCGGGCCCAGATCGACTTTCTTTGAATGAGCCTGAATACGAAGCTTTCATTTTTTTGGTGGTAGTGGCCCTTTAAATATAGAAATGATATAGTTAATTTTAATATATGCCTGTTTCAAATTTACTGGTAGTCAGGACTAGACAGTACAAAGCCCTATGATGTATGAGCAGAGCACATGTGTCAGCCAGGATTAACTAGAATAAATAAAGAATATAGCTAGGCAAGGTTGGTCGCAGCCCAAGGTGGATCAGCAGTTGGCCTCTTTAAAGCATCCCTGTAGGAGTCTGTACTGCGCAACTCCTTCTGCTTTCCGTACACTGTAAAGCGCCAGAACAGCAGCACAGTGATAGAGGTCCATCTGCTATACAATATAATATTACAATACTATGACTCCTCTTTCCCCCCACAACCTCAAAAATAACTACCGCGACTGTCCAGAAAGTGTCAGTTGGGTGTATTAGAGTATAAGTAAAAGATAATGAAGAGAGTCAGTACTTTCCAGCCACAACACAATGCAAATGAACCTCAGAGGTCTGGGTGCAACTGGTGTCACGAACAGCCAACATTAAAGTATAGAAGAAGAAAGGATCCAGGCACGAAAATCAATCTTCAAAATTTTAATGGAGCATTCCAAAAGGCAGGCATTCGGCTGTACAGCTGCCTTTGTCAACCTTGACTGATGTGCTTGCATCCCTTCTTCTGTGCTGTACTTTCATCTTTGTCTCGAGTGCTGTGCCTGCCTCTTTTGGGGAAGCACTGCTCTCCTGTCCCAATGGAAAACTAATGGATGGCATCACAAATCTCTCTGAGCATGCCTAAAATGGCCCCAAATGGGGCAGTTTTCGTAAGCATCCCAAAGTTTTGACTTTGCTCACTCATGCACAAAGTCTTCTCCAGATAGCCCTTAATTAGAAAGGAGGAGGGAGTGCAGCTCTTAAATGTGTTAAAAGGTTCACATTCTTAAAATTCAAATCCAAAGGTCCACTTAGCAACACCCATGACTTGAAGTACATGGACTTTTTTGACAACTTAATAAACCGGGTTGTCTTTGAAAGTGATTAAGACTAATGTAGCAATTCCCTTTGTGACGGATGAAATCTGAGGGTCAAAATTGAAAGAAATTTGACTTAAAGGGTTAGAAGTCAGACTCATGGTCACGATTCATTTAAACAGCCTGTATAACCAAGGGATTCTGATTTATGATGAAAAAAATGACAACGTCCTTAATGTACACCGTACCTGTCACTGACCTCCTACATGAATGTTTGATGCAACATTTGTTTTCAATTGACATAACTTCTATTTTAAAATAATGTTATTGCCTTTTGCTTCAGAAAGCTGCCTTGGCACGACCTGGCATTTGAAGCACTAGGCGCTTATATTGCTAAGGACGAATCCTCTTCCCATATTATCCCATATTGTGTACATAATGGTCATCTCCATCCACCGACATGACATTTGTTTAGACTATGCGTAAATCCAACCAATATTTACTTTAAGAGCCCTCCACTGAGATCCCCTCTTCCTATAAAACCTGGAGTCTGTGAAACAATACAGCATCTATGGAATAACACACAAGGCCAACTTATTTCTTATTCTTATCTTTATTGCATTTTTATACCCTAAATAGATTATGTGTTATTGGACAGGGAACTGTATATTGTAGCTATGATTTGAAGTATTTATTAACTGAAACCAGGATATTCGGTAACCCATACAGAGCTGGAGAGATGTACATCAGCAAAACAGTCCTATTCTGTATTTGTTGAGGGTATGAAATATTCACAATATTGTCAGGGCTCTCATCAAAGGGGTGACAGCCCATGACATGTTAAGGGGCCAAGTAGCTCCAGGCGGCGCTGGCAGCAGCCAAACCCTGTGCAAATTGCGAAGTGCCACAGGTGTAATAGTCCCTCCATGCCACCCAGGACTGACCCACAAAGATACCAATAAATTTGCTGGTGGGCAGGATCAGGGGCAGGTAAGAGCACTCTGACTCGTCACTGAGGGAGCGATTAGTATGGTCTGCACCAGATAAATGCCGCCTCATCCAGGGTACAGGTTTTTTATCCCCTTGCTGGTCCACCATTAACCCCTTAAGGACTAATGACGAAACTGGTACATCATAAATGCATTGACTTTAAAGCCCCTTGGTCCTTAAGGGGTTAATTTAATGCACTCCCTGTAAATCAGGAAAGTAGAAGAGGAGGCAAAATGTTTTATTTTTACCTAGTTTACTGAAATGGGCAGTTAAGCTGAGGGGGCCCCGACCAGTGGTTCAGTAAACTCTGTATTTTCTTATCCACAGCCACACTTCACTCCAATCTTTCCCTCTACTGTTCCACCTGCCCGCCCCATCCACTCCCCGCCCACCTGCCCTATCCTAATTATATAGGCTCCTTTTCTCAGCTGCTTCACTCCTCTGTCGGTTTAACCTTATCATGCTTATCCTTATCATGCTCCTGGTCTATCATCATGCAGTGTCTGCTTTACGCTCTCTCTGGTAATTATCTCCACACTCCCCCTGTTCCCTTTTTGTTTCACTTGTTTTAGTCCTTTAGATTGTAAGCGCAGGGGGTATCTGGCTGAGCACTTCAAAATCCCATAATTTTTTAAAACTCAGACAGATCAATCAAAGTCAAGGAGCCATAGGGGGTTATTCACTCAAATATCATTCTATCATTGAGAATGGTGGTTGAACTTTGGCAAACTACAGTGACTGAAGAAAGGTGAAACCAGAGTGAATTCACTATTTATACAAATGGCACAGTCTATAGTAACTAGTTATCTGTATGTCCCAACATTCTGCCTATCATGCTTCTGACGAATTTCTTCAGCATCATTTTCTACAGGTAGTATTCCAGCGTTTTATGCCATAGATATTTGGCATCAATTTAACTGTAGTTTTCAATGGAGTTTAAGTTAGAAACATAGAAACATAGAAAAATGTTGGCAGATAAGAACCTTTCGGCCCATCTTGTCTGCCCAATTACATGGATACTTTACCTGGATTTATCTTTTGTTTAGGAAAGCCGTATGCCTATCCCATGCCTGCTTAAATTCAATTACTGTTTTGGCCTCTACCACTTCAACTGGAAGACTGTTCCATGTATCCACCACCCTCTCAGTAAAATAATGCTTCCTGGTGTTACTTTTAAACCTTTGCCCCTCTAATCTAAGACTATGTCCTCTTGTTTTGCTACTTTGTTTCCTTTTAAATATACTCCCTTCCTCTACCTTGTGGATTCCCTTTACGTATTTAAATGTTTCTATCATATCTCCTCTGTCTCGTCTTTTTTCCAAGCTGTACATGTTAAGATCATTAAGCCTTTCCTGGTAACTTTTCTCCTTCAAGCCGTACACCATTTTAGTAGCCCTTCTCTGAACTCTCTCTAAGATGTCTATATCCTTCTGGAGATACGGTCTCCAGTACTGCACACAGTACAAGTTGTTGTTGTTGTGTATTGTTTGATTCTACCATCGTTTTCACTGTAGTTAATATGTAAGGTCTATGGAAATCGCTACATAAAGCTAATTTATCAGTGTGTTGCAGACACAATGAAACAATGGTAATAGAAATAGCTGCTGCATCGGAATGTTATTTTACTGCTTGCTTTTGAACTGTGTTTTCTTTATTTCAATACTAACTGAAGCAACTACTTAGGCAATATGCCCCGTTTTACTGTTCATCAGTGTGTTATTACTTGGTTATTCAATACTTTATCTAGTTAAGTAAGTATGTTTGTTATCTATAATGTCATTCTTTTTTGGTTATACCCTCAGAGTCAGCTACAGAGCAGTGGAAATGGATGATGCTATGCTGAGAAAGGGGGTGTTGCCTCTAAATGTGGGTTATTTCACCCAAAAAACTGTATAAAAGAGAGCACCATGATAAAGTCTCATTCGCCTTCCACCTTTAAACAAGTCCTTTCCCTGCTTTTGGATACAGCTATAATTACACCCCCTGTTCCTTGTGGGACAGCTACCTTGTCTTAAGGAAGCAGCTCTGGCTAGGTCCTTCTTAGGATCCCCTGAGCAAGACACTATAATCACCGCTCCTCACCCAAAGCCCTGACCCTGTGAAAGCTGGAGTCAAAAGAGCAACCCAAACGGGAGAGTTTTTCTCAGAGCTTGGAGCCCCATTAAAACTGCAGTTTATGCTTTTTACGTTAAAGTAACAGAGGTACCATTGTTCAGTGCTATTCACTGTGATTTGCAGCAACGTTGTCTGCCGTTGTTGGGTTTTCCCTCTCGGGAATATCAGACTTTGCCATAGTTGCAACAACACTGAATCACTGAATAACCCCTTTAATTTTGTAATGGAATGCAAAGAGATAGAATGCATGACAAGACTATTAGGGCCACATTACATACTTGGTGCTAACGTTTGCGCTCACTTGAGTGAGCGTTAACGTTAGCCCAAGTATTTAACGCAAATTACAATCCAAACGCTAACGGGTTAAGTAACCCGTTTGCGTTTGGTACCTTGCGCTTCTCTGCGCGAGGTTATTGTGCTTTGTGCTCCCTATACTTAACATGGGGAGCGCAAAGTGTTAATCAGCGTTAGGATTACAAAGTCCTAACGCTGATTAACGTCCGGCCATGGTTAACAAAAAGTTAACCACAGTCAGGACTTGGTGTTAACGGATTCCGCTTCTGCAGAATCCGTTAACACCAGCCAAAAAACAAACAAACGTGAGCAGATACTAACCTCCTGTCCCGCAGCGAGGACCGTGGCTCCGTCCGTCTCCTCAGTCCGGCAGGAGCAGGGAAAGTACCCCGAGTCTCCCCCTGCGTATCACTATGCTGACCGGCCAGATCTCGCAAGGCGAGATCCAGCTGGTCATGTGACCGCCGGCGTCTGCTTCAATGGAGTCCTATGGACTCCATTGAGAGGGTGCACACAGTTGTGCTTAATGCTGCCGCGCGCATTTTTTGTGCCTGCAGTGTAATCTAGCGTTAAAACGCAGGTGCAAGGGGGGAAACTGCGGGCGCAGTTTTTCCTCCCTAACACCCGCGTTTTAACGCTAGGAATATAATGTGGCCCTTAGTGTACTTGATCGGGATGAAGTTACAGCAAATTTTGTTATTTTATACAGCAAGTTATAAGTCAAGCATGAAATGTAATAGGGGAATAAGGAATCAATACAGTTGATAGATTACATGACCAACCTGCAAAGTGCTCAATTTTCCCTACAGCCTTCTCCTGCTGTCGGAAATATGTATGGTAGACCACTTTGGAAAGTGGTTGTTTGAGGTACATGTATTGTAACCCTGTCTATACTGTGCCTATTGTACAGCGCTGCGGAATATGCCGGTGCTTTATAAATAAAGAATAATAATAATAATATCCTGCTGGCCTTGAGTTTCTATGTTATAAACAAAAATGACCTAACAGGATGATGGATGTGCTAGAAGCTTGAGGGTCATTAAGGTACATTGATCTTGAAAAACCACCTGGTTGGATGTTCATATCTTAATCATACTCCTCTGTTTTGTTTCATTACAGTTGTAACGGGTTTTTGCGTAGTCCCACAAATACCCCTGTGGTCCTTTACCTCAGTTACCTACAAGCGCTCTGCAAGCCGATCCTGAGCCTCCGCTACCTGGGAGTTGGGGTAAATGACTGCAGCAGTGCCTCCACCCAACTGGACATCCAGGCTTTGGGTGTGAGATCCAGTTGGGAACATATTTAAACAGCAATAAATCAACACAGAGCTGTCTTTTATAGAATTTTGTAATGCACAGCAAAACTCTATGCAAAAATAAATGTAACGGTCTAAATAAACATAATGCAGTGGAATAAGTAAATAATGCAAGAGTCAGTATGAGTTTACCCACAAATAATATTGCGGCCCACCCTAGTCTTTTCCCTAATGGTACCATAGGTAGGTGGTGCACATTGTTGGGGCCCAGAATAATTGTAAATCACTTTGTTTGTAATATGCTGGGATGTTCCAGGGATCAGAGAAGTCATAGACTGCTGCTTTAGTAACCAGTGTCAGAATGCCTTGTTGTAAAACCAAGGGGAGAGGTCTCATCTTACCACTCCAGTCTGTAATCAGATTTTGTCCAGGAAGGGGAGAAGCTGATTCACTGGGATTCCTTCACTCTGCAGAACAATCACTGCCAGGAACAGTTCTGTGCTTTGATCTGGATACAGAGTCTGCTGGGAGCCTTTATGCAGGATGCTTCAGTGTAGCAGGAGTCAGACAGGTTCACTTTCAGAACGGCGCCGGACCAGACACAAGCAAGGATTGTCCAAACACGAGTCTCTTCAGGAAAGGCAAGAGTTTATTGTGTCGTCACACAAGTGCTCACACAGGATTGAATCGCTTAGAGTGAGCCCCGATTACACAGAGACATGAGGTTTTATGCCCCAAATACATAATTAGGTACATCCCCATTAGCCCACCTCCCTATGACACTCTATTCCACCCCACGTGGGTTAATACCTCCCATCATTAATTCGAACACAAAGAACATTCCACATATAACTATAAATTGATACACTTCTCGTTAGTTTGACAGTCTGTGATTTGTTTGTGCTGTCTTTCTCCGGGCAGTGCCTCCCTCCCTATCGGCTATGTTTATTCAGATGGCCTGGGGCCCGGTCTTCTATACTCCTTCGTCTTTCCACGGGCCCAACGACCTTGGAATATCTACTTCTCCATGCCAGAAACAGCAAAGATCTTTCATAAGGCTTTAATTGCTTTTCTGCTAATCTAAACGCATTCCTAAATTTCTACGTATACCTCATTCTAGTCTCAGCTACAAACCTGTCTAGTTATATACAAGTGAACCAATATTCTGAACAAGATGGCCGCCTGTGTACAATGGCGGCCGTCTTCCAGCCTATTTCCACTTCATTCCTCCCTTGGCTCAAGTGTCAGGATTTTTTTTTTTCCTGGCACTTGTAGCCATTACACTCCACTATTCTGAAACTACTGAAAAAGGGGGGGGTTTCTTTCACTGGGAACATACCCTGTGGAATTATCAGTGCTGACTTGCACAGTGGCCATATGCATAGCCCTATGCGGTATATCAGTATCCCTATGATCAAGATCACCACTATCATGAGTATCATGGATCCAATCTTTGAGATGAATCTCAAGATGGAACCAAACCATTCTCCCATTGCTCAAAACCCCGGAGCGGATTCCAGCCTCGGCAGCAATCCTCCTGGCTGTGCCCTGCAACTGTGCTACCTTCTCCTGATGATCTTGAATTACCTGGTAATAGTCTGGGACTTCGTGTGTAGTGTTTCTGATGAAGGTGCAACATTCATAGTGCATTGTCATTTCACACAATCCATTCAAGGCCGCACTGATCTGCTCAAGCGCCATTTCATATATCATTTGCACCTTTCATAACTCACGCATTTCCAGATTCAACAGCTGGATATCCATACTGGTCCTATTCAGAATCTCATCCATCAGATTGACATAGCTATTCAATCTCCTCATCATCTCTCCTCCCTATCCAGTCCATGCTGGCAACCATGTCCATATTCGATCCATCTTCGCAAACAATTCTCTCTTCGGTCTTTCAAACACCAGTGGGTACCTAGGGTGTAGTTCTGTGTTTGTGTCTTCTCCCCTTAGTTTCTGGATTGGGACCAGCTTAGCCAAATAACACATTCCCGTTATTGTTGGTGGTACCTATGTGTAACACACCCTTTCACAGCACACCTGGTATCCTCCTTTCACTATAAATAGCAATAAATGTAGTGTTCCCTTTGATATCTCTATCGCAAAATGTCTCAGCCGTCTCATCATATCCACTGCACCCTGCCTCCCATTGGTCACATTCCCAATCACCGCCTCTTGGTCTCTAGTGAGTTGCCTGCATCGTATGTATAAATAAATCGCCTTTTGTCCTGTTTTGAATATGTAAATGTATAATGTCCAGTTGAACTGACTTGAGTTACATAACCCCCCTCGTTATTTGTTTCTTTATCTGGTCCTAGTTGAAAACACCATTCTGGTGGATACACTGGTCCTATTATGAGGTACCCGGACTGAATGATTCTGTCTTTTCCCTTGGTGCATCGACAGCATATATTGTGACATTCCCTGATACAAACATACTCAAATTCATTGGAACAGAGGCAAATGGTATATGAATTGTCTCTGGGTGCAGTCTACTACACACCCAGCATGCAGTTTGCCCAGACTTTTTAGCATAGTCATATTTGAATTGCACAAGTAAGTGTCCTCTTGGGTTGGTTCCAGATAGCGCCTCTCGTTTTTGTCTCCACATGGTACGGTTCTCCATCACCGGGTGCGTACCATTCCAGATATGGGAAATATCCACTTTCCCCACATTGCCCGTACAATTAGAGCATACTCCACGCGAGAGTCCATAAATCAAATTAGCAAGATATAAAATCAGCACCACAAATGCCCCGAGTGTCAGAATTCCTTGGGCAATTCTTTTTACAGTCACATAAACCCAATCCCTCCCCACTGGAATTTCAAAAGTAAAGAACATTTCTGGATAATCAAGGGTGGGGGCCGGGCCCCTAAAAAGCACCCTGTGGGTATCCCCCGTTGGCGGGTGGTCAGGACCTGTGCCCATCAAAACACCCACTTGTTGATCCTCTGTATTATCTGGGTTAGGATCATTTAGGTGCTCATGGCTGTGGTCTTTGTCAGCTTCAGCCTCAGTGGGTTGGTCTCGTTGGTAACGACCTTCCATGTTGGTTCAGAACTGGCTGCGGCTGCTTTCACCCTGGAGTGATGTATCCACGGGACCACCTCGGCAACCTTTACTGCTATAGGGGTTGATAACAGGACAAAATAAAAACCTTTCCATGTTGGACCTAGTGGATCATTTTTCCACTCTTTTACCCATACTGAGTCACCCGGACAATACTCATACAGTGAAGGATACAGAGAATACGGTATATTATCCCCCACCCAAATATTTAACTTCTGCATTGATTTACCCAGCATTACTACCTGATCATTTAGTTTAATTTCTCCCAATGCCCGAAGGTCCCCCTTAGTCCATTAATCAGAGGGGTTGGCCGTCCAAACATAAGTTCGTATGGACTTAGCTTCAATTGGGGGGTTGGTCTGCACCTAATGTGCAAAAGGACTATCGGCAGCAAGTCCAACCAGCCTAGTGACGTCTCTTGGCACAGTTTGGACATCAAAGTCTTTAGGGTACGGTTCATTCTTTCAACTTTTCCCGAACTTTGGGGCCTGTTCTCGGGTTGTTCTTGGCACATGTTACACACTGCTGAGCTGTTGCTTTGCAGATTGCTGACAATCCTGGTACGTAGAAATGTGGCTCCAACTGTTGCTCCATCATTTCTCTTCCTCCATGGGTACTTGCGTGAAGTGCTCTTACGATTTCAGGAGCCAGTGTTGCTGGTAGGACTATTAGTCCGTTCTCCATCTGGAACCATCCATCTTCTCCATACCCTCCGGGTTCGTCTGTCAGCCACTTCTTTTCTTTCTCTGAGTACACAGATGTCCATTCGCTCAGTGGCGCCGGTAGGAGTGCAGCCACCACTGGTTTTGATTTGTATCGTGCCAATTCTCCATAATTTCCCCAGATAAATTCTCCTAGACTGTGCAGCATTCGTGTGATTCGTAGATTATTGTGAGAATTGATTGTCAAATTTTCAAAACGTGACGCGAAATTTCAATTTTCTGCTCGTTCAACTTCAGTTATTTCTTTGTCTTCCTCCTCCCCCACTATTTTCACGCCGAAGAATTTCAGCATCATCTTGTAGACTCTGCGCAGTCTTTGCTGAACTTCTGAGGTGTTAACCATTAGGCGTGTCTCTTGCGGATTTAGGGGAGTAGAGTAGAAATTTCGGCCTTGTGTTCGAGTTGGAAAAAAACCATTGGATATAATCATAATTGAGTTCTAACAGTTCATAATCATCTTGCCATTTGTTCAATATTATTTCAATGAACTCGCCGTGGGGTTCAAACTTTTTTTAAATTCATATAGAACTCGTAATTTGGCATGGAAGATTGAGGCTCTTGCTTGCAGATCAGTACTTTAGCTTGAGCTTCTGCTTCTGTTGGTGGTGGCGGTTTTGCAGCTGCTTTTGCGGCTTGGTCCGCGCGTCTGTTACCTTTTGGAATTTCATCACGGCCTTTTTGATGGCCACGACAGTGCATGATGCTGACAGCACTTGGTTTCCACACTGCTTCCAGGAGGGCCGTGATTTCTGCAGCATATTTAATTTGTTGTCCTGAAGACGTGAGTAGGCCTCTTTCTTTGTAGAGTGCACCATGTGCATAGACTGTCATGAAGGCGTATTTGGAATCTGTATAGATATTTACTCTTTTGCCTTCAGAAATTTCAAGGGCTCTGGTTAAGGCTGTTATTTCAGCTAGTTGTGCCGATGTATGGCCTGGCAGTGGCTTTGCTTCAATAATTTCTTCTGTTGAGACTACTGCATAGCCGGAGACTTTCTTCCCATCATCCATGTAGCTGCTACCATCAGTGAATAGCTGTAGATCGTATTTGTCTAGGGGTACGTCCTTCAAATCTGGCCTGCTACTGAACACTTCTTCCATGACTTGGAGGCATTCATGATTTGGATCCTCTTCACAGTCAGGCAGTAGAGTAGCAGGGTTTAAGGTAGCGATGAGGTCCAAATGAACCCGTGGATTTTCACACATCATGGCTTGGTACTACGTCATCCGGCTGTTGCTGAACCAGTAACCTCCTTCGACATCCAGCAGGGCCTTGACAGCATGGGGCACCTTGACATAAAGAACTTGTCCAAGGGTCAGCTTGTCTGCTTCTGCTATCAGCATTGCGGTGGCAGCCACTGCTTTCAGGCATGGGGGTAGGCCGCAGACCACAGGGTCGAGTTGCTTGGAGAGGTAGGCCACAGGCCTCAGCCACGAGCCAAAGGTCTGGACCAATACTCCTGTTGCTGTTTGGTTATGTTCATGTACGAACAGCTGGAAAGGCTTGCTATGATCTGGCAGACCCAGCGCAGGAGCTTCCATCAGCAGAGTCTTTAATTTCAGGAACGCTGCTGTTTGCTCTTCTTCCCAATGAAAGGGGTCTAATTCTCTTTCCTTGGTTGCTTGATGAAGCGGCTTGGCAATTTCTGCGAAGTTGGGGATCCACAGGCGGCAGAAGCCTGCAGCTCCCAGGAATTCACGGACTTGTCTCCTGGTCTTTAGTTGGGGTATGCGGCACATTGCTTCTTTCCTTTCTGCCCCTAGTGTACGTTTGGTACCTGTTAACTGGAAGCCCAGGTATTTTACACTCTGTTTACATATTTGTTTTCTTTTTTTAGACACTCTGTAACCTGTTTGGCTTGAGCAGAGTAGCAAAACTTTTGTGACAGATAAACAGTCTTTTTCTGTGGGGGAAACCAGTGTAATTAATCAACACATACTGTAGCGTGGAAGGACAAGAGGTCCTGGCTGAGCGCGCATCCATTGTAGATACCTCCCACTGAAAAAATAAAAAAAAAAAAAAAAGTTGTCTTGCTGGAACAATGGTGTGTTCCACGGTGACACGCAGAATTTCAATATACCGTAGTCTTTAAATCTCTGCAAATGTATTTGTATATTCTGCTTGGCTTTCTTTGGGATATAATATTGTCTTAGAGCCACCGGTATTGCGCCGGACTTTAATTCAACTAATCTGGGCGGGTTGTCCTCCGCCCCCCACCTCAGGAATTCCAAGGAGTAGTGCGTGCGGATCCAGCGTGGCAGACAGAGTAGATGCCGTGCGCCATTCTTCCTCCTTTGACATAACTACTGCGATTTTCACAGATTGGGGGTTGTGCGGGCTGGCTGGATTATACTACCGAACAAAACTGCCACTCTCCGGCAGGTTTAATTGAACGTGACCCCCGGGAGAAAAAAAAAAAAAAAAAAAAATAATAATAATTTGGGCTTGCAATTTGCAAAAAAAAAAAAAATATCCCGCCCCAGGAGCTGGATGGGACATTCCGGCATATACATATACACATTGTGTAAATAATATTCTCAGAAATATTTTCCCATAGCCCAAAACAGACTCTTAATACTACATCGAAAAAAAACAATAAAAATAAATCATTCCATCAAAAATCAAACAAAAACATACCTTGTAAAAACAGTAAAGAAAAATTACTTTAATTATTTCTCGAATTAATTTTCTAACCGTTTCATATATTTCAATTTAATTTGTTAATAAATTTTTATATTTTAGTAGGCAATATTGTATACTATTACATACTTATTATTATTTATATGCAATAATATAAAAAACCAGGACTCCTTTTTCTTTTCTTTTCTATTTAATTCTAGCTCTGAACAAAACTTAAACTTTCGGAATAATATCAACACAAAATATAAACATATATCTTGCACTCAACCGACTTCAGACAAATATTCTATTGTAACACACACTAAAATTAGCTAAACATAGTACGCTGCACAAGTACACAAAGGGTTATTCTTTCCACCTTTCAGAGAGCAAAGAAAAACAAACTGCTCCCTCCTCCTCCCCCTCTTAAACAGTCTGTCAGAAAGGAGGGGGCCTATACACCAGAGACGACGCTCAATCTCAACTTTTAATTGAACAGTTTAATGATCAATTAAAAACACAATCGGACAAAATCAGTCTGAACCACACATATAAACTATACAGCACCGCAACTATCTCACTCCGTAAAATATTAATTAATTTATATATGCTCCCATCGGGCATCTCAATCTTTTCTGGTGGAGCCTCTCTATCTCCTCCACCCGATACACCCTGCTCTTCTTCCTCAGCCATACGGGACGGGACGGAGCGGAGGGAGCTGACCGAGACATAGCAGCTGCCCGCCCCCCTTTCCGCCCGCACAACAGCGGCATTCAGAGCTTCCCTAGCTGCCCCATAACATAATAGATAGGACGGGGTAAAACATTTATTTTCTTCCAGTTGTTCTACTAACACCTCTCTCTCTCTCTATTATTTTGGGGGTCCTGTTTCTTATTTCTCCCCGCTATCATTTATAAAATGACTCTTGTTTTTAATACAATATCTCCATATATCTATGTACGGGTATTCTTCAGGATATCCGTACTGCTCTGTAACTTGGGAGTGTACCTTCTGTACCAACTCCGGGTCCATTGACCCCTGCTCTGGCCATCCTGGGACTAACATCGGCCACACAACTGTACACATTATTTTTTAATTTCTCTTTTGTCAATTCTACACCATAGTCATGCGTTTTATATAATGCATCGAAATTTCGCACCATATACTCTAGGGGCGTCTCCCCCTCCTTTATCCTCTTGGGCTTTGATGACCCGTTACCCATT
This sequence comes from Leptobrachium leishanense, assembly GCA_009667805.1. Lineage (NCBI taxonomy): Eukaryota > Metazoa > Chordata > Amphibia > Anura > Megophryidae > Leptobrachium > Leptobrachium leishanense. The sequence continues at coordinate 57,436,603 of CM019067.1, forward strand.
GTCACTCCTGAAAACAATACTTTTTGCGATACAAATATCTTATTTCAACAACAGTTAAAATCTACAGTCTGATACTTCAGTCAACAATTTATCCGCATCCACATACGCTTCCCCCTTCAGTAGCCGACTGCAGTCGCCTGAGCCGAAACCGTACGTCCAGGGTCAAATCTCGTATTTGCTTCCTCGTGGAGCGAGTAGGCGCACGTTCACTCACAGCACTCGAGTCAATTCATTCACAACACATTCCGTATCAGATACTTTCAGCACAATACAGAACATATATCACTTCAACTCTTTCCATTAGCCGAGGGCGTATTCCCTCCTTTGTGGCTCCTTATACCCCGTAATTTGAACTCTAACTCTTGACTGCTTGTGGCTATGTGCACCCCGTTCCTTGTCTATCTCTGTAGCTATCGCTGGCTTCACTATAAGCCCTTTTCACTACACGGCGTACACACTAGGCACTGACTCAGGCTCTTAGCCCAGTCACAGAAAAATCCCTCCTCCTTTCCCTTTTACCCACGTGGCGAAGCTCTATTTACAAACACTGAACTATGCAACTCCACGCAGCTACCTTCTCCCTCTCATACAGAACTACCCTTTGATTGGCATTCAATTCCCCCGAATCCAGACGCCCGCTAGCCACTCTGGCTCCTTAGCAATGTCAGCGCTACCAGCGGCGGGCTAGATATGCCAATAGGATGGTGGCCATCGCATCCTCTTATCCGTCTATCGCAGTCGGACGTTTCCCTTAGATACCGGTATTTCCTTTAGACATACAAAACATAGAAGACACGTTACCTATCGCCGGCGCTGCTTGCTGTTTCCTCAGACTCGTTGGTGTCCCAGTTTTCCCGGGTCAGGGGGGTCTGTTTGGGACGAGATGAGGTCCACTGTACAGGAAATCCTGCTTGGCGCCTGCAGATGTCAGCTCACCTTCAACGGACGCCCCCAACCATCGGGATTCTGGCACTGCTGCAGTCAAGCGCCGCACTGTGTTCAGCAGCCGTTGCCTGTGTCTTGGCAAAAGGCCCGTTATCCCGGCTATCGAGACCCCAAAAATGTAGCAGGAGTCAGACAGGTTCACTTTCAGAACGGCGCCGGACCAGACACAAGCAAGGATTGTCCAAACACGAGTCTCTTCAGGAAAGGCAAGAGTTTATTGTGTCGTCACACAAGTGCTCACACAGTGAATCGCTTAGAGTGAGTGAGCCCCGATTACACAGAGACATGAGGTTTTATGCCCCAAATACATAATTAGGTACATCCCCATTAGCCCACCTCCCTATGACACTCTATTCCACCCCACGTGGGTTAATACCTCCCATCATTAATTCGAACACAAAGAACATTCCACATATAACTATAAATTGATACACTTCTCGTTAGTTTGACAGTCTGTGATTTGTTTGTGCTGTCTTTCTCCGGGCAGTGCCTCCCTCCCTATCGGCTATGTTTATTCAGATGGCCTGGGGCCCGGTCTTCTATACTCCTTCGTCTTTCCACGGGCCCAACGACCTTGGAATATCTACTTCTCCATGCCAGAAACAGCAAAGATCTTTCATAAGGCTTTAATTGCTTTTCTGCTAATCTAAACGCATTCCTAAATTTCTACGTATACCTCATTCTAGTCTCAGCTACAAACCTGTCTAGTTATATACAAGTGAACCAATATTCTGAACAAGATGGCCGCCTGTGTACAATGGCGGCCGTCTTCCAGCCTATTTCCACTTCATCAGCACTGGACACAATACCACAAATCTCAGCCACCATCATCTTCCAGCTTCCTCTCTCTTGCTTCCTCTCTAGCAGCCTCTCACACACAAAACCATATAGCCACACAGTCTTGAATCTCCAGTCAAACAGAAGGTCGCCATCTGCTGGTTACTACATAGAAACTGCAGGGTAGTAGAAATACTGTACTCCAGGGGTTACACAGTTATTTGCAATATCATTTGAAATAACAGTAACGTTATTTATATAGCGCCAACAGATCCTGCAGCGGCTTATAATGGGGAAGCCTGAACATTAGGGATGAGCTGTTCGGTTCGATGTGTTCAGAGTTCGATTCGAACATCGCCAGTTCGTATGTTCGCGAACTTCAAACATTTCCGCGTGTTCGCAGCATGTTCGGACACAATGCACCACAATGGACCACAATGCACTTTCCACTGGCCTGAAGCTTGTAATTGGCTACAGCCTGCACCTGACCACAGTTTAGGTGCAAGACAGGTGCAAGAGTATGCCAATCACGGCTCAGAGTCCTGATTGGGCAAATTTTGCCCAATCATGGGCTCACAGAGCTAAGTCCCGCAGCACACTATATAAGGCTTCCCTTGCAGCCCCAGCACGTGTTTTTTGAGAGGAGATTGTTAGTGTGTGTTCTCACTGCCAGTCTGCCAGCAGCTATTGGGGGGGGTCTCATTTCTACAAAATATCTGGCAATTGTTCTAATATTTGTGTTCTCACTGCCACCAACTATTTTGGGGGTCTCGTTTCTACAAAATATCTGGGAATTGTTCTAATCTTTGTGTTCTCACTGCCACCAACTATTTTGGGGGTCAGTCATTTATACAAAATATCTGGGAATTGTTCTAATCTTTGTGTTCTCCCTGCACTCTTCCACAATACCACAAAAGGGTTACGGTGTGAAGGCACTTGCTGCCAACAAAGGCACAATATTTGGCTGCACTGACACCGACGCCTATATTACCAGATTTATATCATTTTAACTTTTTGGACCACAGGGTCCAACCCTGCACTCTTCCACAATACCACAGAGGGGTTACGGTGTGACGGCACTGTTGCCGACACTAAAGGCCCAATTTTAAAGCACCTATTGTTACTTTCATCCAAAGCCATAATTTCACCATAATTTAGCCAAAAAATCACTAAACTTGTTCTGCGTGTCCTAAAATGTCTCCTCTACAGGCTGCCGCCCCAAGCAGTTGCTTATGAATAGATTAAAGGAATACCGTTTACCGTCATTTGAAACGTCATTTTTTTGTTTTTAAATGTTTCTGTCATGGTTCGCGCCGCAGACGCCGGAAAAAAGGCAAGTGAAGTGCAGTTCCAGTCCTGATTTTGCCATTGCCTGGACTGGTGTCCAGGCACTCAGGGATCCGTTCCTGATTTTCCCCTCACCTCTCCAGCCTCAGGTATGGGCTGGGCCTGCAATGCCCATATAATCAAGCCTCACCTCAGAATCATTGCTTCTGCATCGTTCTTTCTGGCTATAGAACATCTCATTGCAAGCCCGACCTGTGTGCTATGCACTTACCTGCCTGACTCATCTGAGAACCCCTCATTGCTGTTACCCCCTCATTGCTAAACTCCATTAAGGACTCCCTCATCTCTGCAACACTCCTTCCTGGACATTCCTTGCATTCCCCATTTCTGGACTCCTTGCAACTCCCATCATCCTACTACATATTGGCCTACCCGTGTATGATATCTGATCTGGACTCTGACTACTCCTATGCCAGCTGCCTGCCACCGACCCTAAGCTTGATTTAACCATTCTCCAGTTATAACCCTTCTGATACCGCGCCTGATCTTCTTGTGCCTTTTGTCCTCTGTGTCTTCTGGTCCTCCACCCTCTGTATCCAGTAAGTGTGTTCTTTAGGATATCTGTTTTCCATTTCTGTTTAGTCCGCTCTGATTTGTGTTTTATTCTTTATTCAGCGCCCAGTCCAGTATCTGACCTGTCAACCCTTTTTGCTAAGTGTACCCTGTCCTCTGTATATAGTATCCTTCCCAACCAGCTCCTACCTGTTGTTGTTATTTATCCAGATTCCCCTTCCTGGTTTCCTTCTGTTTATTTAATAAACCAATATCCTGATTTAAACCTCCCCTTCCTGCCTCTCCATCTGTGTAACCACATATTGGGCTCGAATCCTCAACCCCTGCAAAATGAGACGTGACAGTTTCTATACATCCTACAAATCCGCCACTTCACGGGCAGGTTATGGGGACCTCCTAGGCATGATATTTGAAGGAATTTTTTGTTTTTATTTTTAACCCTTATTTCATGGAAAACTCACTGTTCCTTTTAAAAATGTTTTTTTTTTCCTTTTTTTTTTCCTTGTTTCCTGTCCCCCAGGGCACTACCCGGACCCCCATACACCTTTTATGGCAAATATCTTGCATATATGCCCTCTTGCAGGGCACTCTAAAAGTCCTACTTTTGAGTTCCATTGACTTGCATTGAGTTCGGTTCGTGTTCGAACTCGAACTTTTGAAATTGTTCGAGTTTGAATACGAACCGAACAGGGGGGTGTTAGGCTCATCCCTACTGAACATGAGACATAATAAAAAAATAAAGCATGAGGAACAGATGGCCCTGCCTATATGATCTTTGTCCTGCTAGTACAGCACTTATACAGGTCCTCAGCCAGACATCCAGAGCCGGATTAAGATCTCTATGGGCCTGGAGCTGAATATTTCGGTGGCTTTTTTTGGAATTTAGTGAAATGACAACATATTTTAGGCTATTTAATATTGCATATATATGTATATCTTACCAAGTAAATACTGTGTGTGAGTAAATTTCCATTCAGATTTCAATCATCACAGCGTGTAAAATAATTTTTTCATATTTTATCATTCAAACCTCTGGTTATATATTCTATAGGGAATTCTTGTTAAAAAAATAAATAAATGGGAACCTATAACTGCATTTTTCTGAGAAAATATACAATTTTAACCCAAAAATTTGATATTTCCCATGTGCTTTGGATAATGGTGTTTTATGAATAATATGACTATGTATAAAACACTGAACTTGCTCCCAGCGTGGGAAAGGAGAAGGTGAGTAATGGCAGTGGTATTGCTAATTTTATACGTGACAAATGGACAATACCATCGCTTTGGAACAAAAAATAAATAAAAAAGTTTTTTGTTTTCTTTTAGATTTTACATTGTCATGTTTGGTATCAATGCAAAGGCCAGACTCTGTCCTGTCTGATGCCTCATTTGACCTTGCAAGGTGTAAAGATTAGTGGCGCAGGGTTCCAAAGCCCCCCCCAGTGCACTTCACTGCAGTGTGGCGGTTTAGGCTAGGGTCAAACGAAAGCATTTTTACACGCGAACATAAAGAAGTGCGTCCGAACGCATTGACGTATTTTTTTCATGGAATACGCGAAAACGGTCATACGATGCGCATTTTTGTGCGTGATTTTTTTTTACAGATCCAAACCAGGAAACTTTGGGTGTCTGGACGTTATGTTGGCCGGACACGAGCAGGGTCTGACGTCTCCTAATCACACACACACACCGCTATGCCGCTGCAGCACACTCTGTACGTCAGTACTAGCGGTTCTCCGTTCTCGAAAAAATGCGTTCATTTTCCACTTGCGTTGCGTGGCCGGACTTTCGTGCGACCGTACATCGTATATTGGCCGTCATTGCCCGTCATTTGCTGCTAGTGCGGCTGTGATTATGTGCGCCAGAACGCACGTTAAAAGTGCGCTAGTCTGACCCCAGCCTTAGGTTCTTGATGTAACAATCCGTAATTAATGGATTGTACCATCACCTCCACGCTTGTTAGTGACATGAAAAATGAGATGGTGAGTTAATGCAGCATCATTGTTCCCTTTATAAATTGAAAAATATTGCTGTGTTAGAAATAAAAATAAAGAAATATTTATTATTTTTATATTTATTGTTACATAAAACCTGGTCATATGTGGTATCATTGGAAAGACCATGCTCTGACCTTTCCAGTGATACCTCACATGACCCTGTGGCTGCTATGGAGGTGGAGATATAGTGGTCCAAATGCCTATCAATGCAGTCAAATTTATCCTTTCTGTGGGCCTATTCTGGGGCATGGGCCTGGAGCTGCTGCTCCATCTGCCCCTATGTTAATCCGGCCCTGCAGACATCCCATGAGCTTACATTCTAAGGGACTATGGTATGTGAAGCAAACGGGAGCAGGGGGAATAAGTAGTTGATGACCAGAAAGAGTATGGCAGAATGCATGTAGAAAGACCAAGAGTTTGGGCATTATAAGGTTAAACGGAGAGAAAAGTGAATCAGCTGGCAGGAAGAGCTTATAAAATTAGAATAGGGACTGGGTGGGTGGATGGGACCACAGATGGAAGATTGGGGTGAGTGTGGTTGTGGGGAAGTATTAGATATTCAGTACGAGAGGCATCTGAGGGAGTGTGCCTATTATGCCCAGGCACACCCTAATGTTGGGTGATGTGGTCCTCTTTCACTTCCTTCATTGACATGATCAGTATCCTTTATCTGGTTCATGATGAATAGCATAAAAACTGACTGTATCTCTGATTAGAGGCTTGCGACTAAAAATATGCATTCTGTGCAAAATCATCTAAGCATAAGTTTTCAATTAATAAATGTTCCCTTGGCGCACAACTTAATGCAATGGGCTGCGTGCGCTAGTGCTCAATACCTATTGAACAAACCCCTATGTTTTGAAAGTTTTCTTAAAATAAAATGCATCAGTGTGAAAGCACAAGAAGAGGTGAGCGTACTGGATTAAGATTTTGAGACAAAAATGAATGCCTGACGATGTTACAGGATGTATGTTTAGCAAGATGAGAAACATCAGTTTCTTATGGTACTGCATTTTAAAGATACTTTTAAAAAAATTCAAATAAACTCTGCAGATCCTTATTGGAAAGGGTTTAAACACTAATCAATTCATACATTACATACATACACCAGTGGTATGGTCATTAAGGCACTTAAGGTTCCATTGACTCAGAAAACGGCCAAAAGAGAGATGCCTAGGGTGTCTGCTCACCTGCATGAACATGCCATAGGCAAGCTGCATGGAGGTATGAGGACTGCAGATGTGGCAAGGGCAATAAACTACAATGGTCGGAATGTGTGGCACTCGACAGCACTACTGGGCGACATGAAGGACAGATGACAATCATTGTATTGGCAGACCACATATATAACACATCTGTATATAATTACCTGTTTGTATTGGAAAGTACTTTTCACAAAATCACTTGCTATTGAAGTGGTTAGAGACACTCTACTCATCCTGGCTACTTTAGTCTTTAGTGGAGGTGTTTCCTTCACCCCACCTGGGGTCCTATTCCATAGTTTGCACTAAAATGGGGATGCTAACGGGGAAAATCTGCGCCTACAGTTTTCCCCATAGTGTCCCCATTTTAATGCGCTATTCCAAGGCAGGCGCTACCTCGGCACCCTGCCCAGAACTCAGCGTTAACTGCCAGGATACTTGCTGTAGCACTTCTGCGATGATAATTATAGGATGTGCAAAGATGAGTAGGCTTGCGCAAAAAACAATGCGTTAAATGATTTCTTACGGGTTTAGTGTTAGGAAAATAATATGTGGGGCATGCATTAAAGTCCCTTATCCTGGTGATAACACTTATACAACCGAATGTTAGTGTTCACTAGGGAATACTACCCCTACTGTCACCAGCAGCTGACATTTTGAATTTCCGGGCTGCCGGTCACCAGATCAGTCACTAGTGACGTCAGCACACAGAACCCTCTCTGAGACCGTCCGTGTTAGCGAGAGGCAGCCGATGGATTGGATCTGTACATGCATGCAGCTCTGTTCCATTGGTCTTGTGTACGTAAAATGCGCAAGTCCCTAGCGCTGGGCAATTTGTGAATTGTACGCTACGCAAGTTACATAGGAGTGCAAATTCCACAGAAAAGCTTCAGGGATTTCCAGGTTCTGTGGTCGCTGAGCCGAAAAGGAAGTGCTGCACGCGGCGGGGACAAAAGGTGGGTAAAACAACCGAAAAAGAGAAAAAAAAAAATTTAAGTATAATTGGGCAGAGGCTGTCAGCAGCATCTGCTCAATTATTTAAGGACAAAAAAAAGGGAAATGAATAGAATATCCCTTAAATCTCAAAAAGAAATCCTTATAAACCTTTACAGTTTGAAGGAAACTATGTTATACAGAGAGAAAATACAGTGTTTCAGCAAGGGCAGTAAATGACTAGGAAAGTCCTATAAAGAAAATTTCATAAAGCAATTCAACAATTCTCACAATAGGAATCCCACGAGGAACAAAGTAAATTACATATGAGAGTCCCATTGGACAGTCTGCTTCGGGCGTTTTAACCTTATCTGCCATAATGACTTCCATGAGATTGCAGCTATTTTAACTGATGGGTCATTCCGTGAAGACATCCTCATGTGGGTCACTCTATCTTGTCAATGTAATTGGAAATGGGTAAAAGTCATGGTTTCTGAACGCGAATTGACAAAAATGAGCCACCATGTAATATCAGAGATCATAAAACATATTGTTCTGAACTCTCTGAAGCCTGATAAAGGTTTAACTTTTATAGAATCTACAAATAAAACAAATTGTACACCTGCATGGCTGTCTATGTAGCTACTGGTATTGAAGGTCACCCTTGTGGGGCTCTGGGCAGAATATTATTGTATTACCAAAACGCAGTTACAAGGGAACCCGGTGTCTCAGTCAGCTGTCAACATTAGGAGCACTGAGCATAGCTGCCAGTTGACTAGAACAGTGTTTAGCAACCCAGGTCCCTCTAACAGACCAGGCTTTAAGGATTACCGCGGGAAAATGCAGAATGAATTCTGCCAATTACCGAGCTGCAAATCAAATCACCTGTACTTCAGCCTGCAAACCTGGCCTGTTAGCAGTTCCTGAGGACACGGTTGGGAATCATTGGACTAGACCTCCACTGATTATCTTTGATCAACATGACTTTCTAAATAATGACTTTTATTGTTCTGATTTAGCTGAATAGTGCACCTAAGGATTCATAGGTGTTTTACAGCAGAACATCCGGATTTCCTCTATCCCACTGTCAGGCAGGGCCGGTACTAATCTATTTTGCGCCCTAGGCAAGACCAGCTACTTGCGCCCCCCCCCAAAAAAATTGTTAACTGTTGAAATGCAGGGAAGGGACACACAAACATACTGTGCACGGGGGCCGCACATGGTCGTTCGGTACCCATCTTGCCCCTCTGCTGGTCTGGTCAGGTCTTTCTCTCTCTTTCTCTCTCTTTCTCTCTCTTTCTTTCTCTCCCATAAGACGCCCACTTTCTGTGCCGCTAGCGGGGGACTGCGAGCTGCACAGTGAGGAATGGGTACAATAATGGAACCCAGGTTGGGGCCGGCTGCGCCCTAGGCAGTTGGCTAGTGGGAGCACCGGCCTGCTGTGAGGTGATCTCTAAACTTTTCCACCTCCTACTTCCGCAGCACTGAATTTCCCTCAACTCCCCCTACAGTGATCCAGAAGGACAACACTACACAAAGTAACAGTCAGACAGATGCTGAAGATATTGGCAAATTATCGCTAAGCTAAAATAAAGTAAATTGTTTAGTTTGCTAAAATACCTCTTTTACCAGACTGAGGGCTCTATTCCCTAGTGAACTCGAACATTAGCCTTCCGATGTGTAAGCTTAGCACCAACATAACTGACTTTAACGCATGCCACCCATATTACCTTCCTGACGCTAAACCCATAAAAAAATCACTTAACGCATCGGTTTTTATGCTAGTTTCTACAAGCTTACTGTGCTTTGTGCATCCTATACTTAACATGGGGAGTGAAATCAGTAATTAGCGTTTTGATAAGTATGGTATTACAAAGTCCTAGCCCTAATTACCGCCGGGATGCGCAAGCCAAAATTTTAGCTACTCCTAAAATCTGGTGCTAAATGATTCTGCATTTCTAATATCATTTGACACCCCCTAAAAACACCCCTATTAAATCCGATGCTCACCTCTCATCCTACGGTGAGATCAATGACCCTATCCTCCACTTTTTGACGTCAGGAGCAGAATGAGACTGGGACCAAATACTTCCCAGTCTCCTTCGGTAATCACTTTGTGGCGCTGTGCGATACTGCAAGAGCAAGATCGCGCAGGTCTCGCAGCCCGGAAGCGCAACCCTCCATGGAGTCCTATGGACTCCAGGTTATACTTGCAGTGGTGCGAAAGTAAAAGCAGCGAGTTTCCCAACGGTTAGAGCTGCATTACGGGGCAAGGTGCTGATGTGCCGACCTAAAATTGGGTCGTTATGGGGGAAATCTGCAGGCGCAGACTTTCCTCGTTAGCATCCCAATTTTTGCCCACACTAGGGAATACGGCCCTGAATTTATTATGGTTTTCCTTAAAATCCATTAGTATGACCTATGAACTTGGATCCACAAATTCCGCTGAATATTCCCAGGAAGATACAGCTATTGCTTCTTGTACAACAAGAAAAGAGAATGTAAGAAAAAAGTTTAATAAGATTCCATTCTTCATGACATGTTAATATTCGTGAAAATGCTTGCACACAGAAAAAACAGAAGAACATAATGTTGGTTTCCCTTGATGGATTGTGACATACATCATTATACATGAGCACAAACTCTCTATAATTCTGTCAGGCACATTATTGTGCAAACAACTGTATATTACATTTTTTTTCTAATTTAAGGCAGAGATGAAGAGAATTCAAACAACAACTCAGCTTGCATTTATCATCTCGATGTCATGAATATATGTAATAAGGGACTTGATATATGCCTTTTCGCTTGCATTTGTACTGTGTGCTGTCATTGTTCGTGTCAAACGATGATTCCAAAAACTTCTAATAGTAATTTTGCATAGTATTGCAGAATTTCACTGCTGTTTATGAAGCCGGATGCTTTCACCTGAATACATACTGTAATCATTGTCAGTTGACAGCGCAGCGAGGCTTTATATAGAGGTAACATAGGCTAAAGCTGTTCAAATAAGATATTTAAGCTCGGCTGTCGAGAATTATGCCCTGAAGTTGGCAAGATAACACAATGCAAATGCATGCTAATGTTCTTTTGTCATGACAAGTAGAAGCCATCGTTCACACATTTTCTGCCTTTGCTTTATTTCATACGTTATTAAATTTGAAATGACAGCGACTCTAGAGATAGGAATGATTGATCTATGCAAAGGAGAGTACTGTAGTCTTCTCTTTGGATCACAGCACAATACACAGGTAGAGCTCCCCTTATCCAGAATTCTGAAATCTGGAAGACTCAGAAAAACTGAATTTTCAGAGCTATCCGGAATGTACATATTTTGTACCACGGGCGCTTCAGACGGCAGCTGCTGCCCCAGGAACTGGTTCCCTAGCGCTGCTACACACCATGGTGCATGTTGAGAGCCTCTAGGTAGCCTCAGTCTGCGACATGCTGCTTAGGGTCACACTCCTGGCAGCATGTCCACAAAGAAATAATGCAGTGAGCTCCCGCCAGGATCTTCTCCCTCCGAAACAACGGATTCTCCCAGATTCTAAAATCGCGGGTACTGTAATGCCGAAAAAAGCCAGCGCTTCTCAAAACTAAAAAAAGCTTTACTGTGCAGCTTCTCCTTTTGCTGTTTAATTTGTAGGTTTGAGAAATGCCGGCGTTTTTCGGCACTGCGATACTGGTGAATTTAGCGGGATTTTGCAATGCCGGCAAGCAATGGCGTTTATTGGATAACCCCTTAGAGAGCAGCAGCCTTGTTGGGGTATGTCTTAGAAGCGAGACCGAGCTCTCACACGTTATGGCTGAGCTTTCAATAGTGACCAAGCTGTGTCAATCACCAATGGAACAACAATTTCATTCTACACATACTGTACATGTGGCACTCTGTGGATAGGACCTAACCATGCAAAGGCCCTGGTGTATCCCAGTTTTAATGGATAAAACCAAACCACCCAGATAATTTAAACCTCATACAGTTGTGTTCAAAATTATTCAACCCCCAATGCTGTAAAGGGTTTTAGGGATTTTAGTGTACATTTGTAATTGTATTCAGAATGAAATCCTACAAGGACTTTTTAAAGAACCATATGCAACTAAAATGACATCAATTGGTTTTGTAATACAGTAGTAAATGTTTCTTTTGTGAATTCTTCATTGACACAATTATTCAACCCCTTAAAGACTACCACTCTGAAGAACAGAGGTTCATTCAAGTGTTTTCAATCAGGTATTGAAAACACCTGTGGATGTCACGGAGCAGCAATAAAGCATAATAAGCACCAATTAGGCAGCTTTAAAATAACTGTGATCCTCAGCTCCTTCTAGACATTTACTGGTGTGGTTACAAACATGGTGAAGTCAAGAGAATGGTCCAGGAAGACAAGAGAAGAGGTGATTACTCTTCACAGGAAGGGCAATGGCTATAAGAAGATTGCAAAGATGTTAAACATAGAGACCATAGGAAGCATCATTCGCAAATTCAAGGCAAAGGGCACTGTTGAAACGCTACCTGGTCGTGGCAGAAAGAAGATGCTGACTTTGACTGCTGTGCGCTACCTGAAGCGTAGAGTGGAGAAAAGTCCCCGTGTGACTGCTGAGGAACTGAGAAAAGATTTGTCAGATGTGGGTACTGAAGTTTCAGCTCAGACAATACGGCGCACACTGCGTAATGAAGGCCTCCATGCCAGAACTCCCAGGCGCACCCCCTTGCTGTCTCCAAAGAATAAGAAGAGTCGACTGCAGTATGCCAAAAGTCATGTGGACAAACCACAGAAGTTTTGGGATAGTGTTCTGTGGACTGATGAAACAAAATTAGAACTGTTTGGGCCCATGGATCAACGCTATGTTTGGAGGAGGCCTATGAAGAAAAGAACACCTTGCCTACTGGGAAGCATGGCGGGGGGTCAATCATGCTTTGGGGCTGTTTTGCTTCTGCAGGTACAGGGAAGCTTAAGCGTGTGCAAGGTACCATGAATTCTCTTCAGTACCAGGAGATATTGGATGACAATGTGATGCAGTCCGTCACAAACCTGAGGCTTGGGAGACGTTGAACCTTTCAACAGGACAATGATCCCAAGCATACCTCCAAGTCCACTAGAGCATGGTTGCAGATTAAAGGCTGGAACATTTTGGAGTGGCCATCGCAGTCACCTGACTTAAATCCGATTGAGAACCTCTGGTGGACTTAAAGAAAGCAGTTGCAGTGCGCAAGCCTAAGAATGTGACTGAACTGGAGGCTTTTGCCCATGTCGAATGGGCGAAGATACCCGTAGATCGCTGCAAGACACTTGTGTCAAGCTATGCTTCACGTTTAAAAGCTGTTATAACTGTAAAAGGATGTTGTACTAAGTACTAAGATTGAATGTCACTTGGGGGTTGAATAAAACTGATAATGATGTGAGCACAGAAAAGACATTTGTGGTTATTTCATTATAAATGTTATGTTATATTTGTCTGACCTACACGTGCCTCTTTGATTTAATTGTAAGCAAGATGACTGAATGATCAAAATCAATGTCAAACTGGCCAAAACACTCAATTTCAGTGGGGGTTGAATAATTTTGAACACAACTGTATATATTTAAATCTTGCAAAATCTAAAAATAAATATTTTTATACTTGCACGACTGTGCTATACTGGCATTGGGGACCACCCTGGTGGATCTCTGAACAGAATAATATTGTGGTACCACATCTTGTTTCCAAGAGGACCTTATTCCCTGGTGAGCCAGTCAACCATCAAGAATAGGTGGACCTACCATAGCTACCAGATGAACAATTGATTCCAATCCCCATGATGCATGGCCATATATTCGACTAAATTACTATCATGGGATTAGAAAGTAATCAGTTATTCAAGCAGGGATCTCTGACTCTGCCCCCCTCAGTGTAGGATTCTTTGAACGCAACAGAAAGTCAGAAAGTCATGGGAGTTATGGTTCATCAACATATAGGGGGGCAGAGTTTCAAATCTCTGCATCAAAGGAAAACCTGTCACCTAGAGGTGCAATAAAACGTTTCCTGACACCTGCTTCACCTACTTTTATTTAGTATATAATGTACATACTGTACATACAGAAAAAATGGCGTTGCGCCTAAACTCACCAGAGTGGCTGCAACAACCAAGCGTAACAACCCAGTTCATGCATAAAACATAACAGGGGGAAAAAAAAAGCACAGAGGACACCTTTTTTCCTGTTATGTTTTAGTACATAATGGGCTAAATTACGATCTTCACGCAAACGTTAACGCTCACTTGTGTGAGCATTAACGTTTGCTGCGGTGTTTACCGCTTATTACAATCCAAACGCAAGCGGGTTAAGTAACCCGTTTGCGTTTGGTACCTTGCACTTTCAGCGCGGGGTTACTGTACTTTGTGCTCCCTATACTTAACATGGGGAGCGCAAAGTGTTAATCAGCGTTAGGATTACAAAGTGCTCTGGTCAGCGGAAAGTTAACCACAGCCAGGACTTGGTGTTAACGGATTCTGCAGAAGTGGAATCCATTAACACCAGCCTAAAAAATAAAAAAATTAATCTGATACTCACTCACCTCCTGTCCCGCGGAGAGGACCGCCTCCTCCATCCGGCGGGAGCAGCGAAAGACTGGGGGAAAAAGTCCCCCCAGTCTCTCCCTGCATATCACTACGCGGATCCCCCGGATCTCGCGGGGCGAGATCCAGCTGGTCATGCGACCGGCAGGGGGAACTCAATGGAGCCCTATGGACTCCATCGAGTGAATGCTCGCGGCTGCGCTCAGCACTGCCACGAGCATCCAGGCTTTTTCCGCGCGGTAACAATGCAGGCAGCATTTTTTGCGCCTGCATTGTAATCCAGCCAGGCCTGGATTAAGATCTCTATGGGCCTGGATCTGAATATTTTGGTGGCTTTTTTTGTAATTTAGTGAAATGAAGATACGGTGTGATTAAAAGAGTGTAAAACATTTTTGTTTCCCATTTTATCATCCAAACCTTTGTGGTTATATATTCTATAGGCAGGGCCGGATTAACATAGGGGCAGATGGAGCAGCAGCTCCAGGCCCATGCCTCAGAATAGGCCCAGAGAAAAGATAACTATGTCTGCATTTGGACCCATGTATCTCCAACTCCATAGCAGCTACAGGGTCAACTGAGGTATCACTGGAAAGACCAGAGCATGGCCTTTTCAATGATACAATCTCTCTAGCTTCAATGGTTGGGGAGACAGAGGGCTCCGAAGGAAATTTGACCTAAACATGAACAGCGCAGAAACGTAAAAACAGCAGCGGTCACTAAAGGACGGATTTGTGTAAAACCGCCCGGTCACTAAGGGGTTAAAAAACATGTTCCAAAACATAAGGGAAATTTTTTTTTTTTTTTTTTTTCATTTTTTGGTTCAAATTGTATATCTTCTCAGAAAAATGCAGTAACAGGTTCCCATTTCACATTTTTTTATCATTAAAAACTCTCCCCTTTCCAGCAGTGCAACTTGCATCTCTCTAGCTTCAATGGTTGGGGAGACAGAGGGCTCCGAAGGAGCCCCCCTCCCCTCCATTGATTTCAATGGGGGCGCCTGCTGATGACATCACCACGCAGCGTGGTGACGTCATCGAGCTCGCCGGCCCATGTAAATCACATGGGCAGGCTTCCTCCCTGCCAGATCTGTGAGGGATCCAGCGAGGGAGGTAAGTATCGGATGGGAGGGGAGTTAGGTGCCGCTGACGTACTATGTACGTCTGCGGGTCTAAGGGAGACCCGTGGGCAGGACGTACATAGTACGTCAGCGGTCCCTAAGGGGTTAAAGAATAATATGACTATGTATAAAACACTGACCTTGCTCCCAGCGTGGGAAATTAGAAGGTGAGTAATGGCAGTGGTATTGCTCATTTTATACGTGACAAATGGACAATGCCATCGCTTTGGAACTAAAAATAAATAAATAAAAAAATTTTTTCTTTTCTTTTAGATTTTACATGGTTATGTTTGGTATTAATGCAAAGGCCAGACTCTGCCCTGTCCAATGACACCTCAATTGACCTTGTGAGGTGTAAAGATTAGTGACGCAGGGGTTCAAAGTTCCCCACAGTGTTCTTCGCTGCAGTGCGGCGGTTTAGGTTTTGAGGTAACAATTCATAACAATGGATTGTCCCATCACCTCCACACTTGTTGGTGACATGAGAAATGTGATGGTTAGTAAGTGCAGCATCATTATTAACTTTTATAATTGAAAAGTGAAAAAAATATTACTGTTGGAAAGAAAAAGTAAATATTTATTATTTGTTTACTTAAAACCTGGTCATGTTTGGTATCATTGGAAAGGCCATGCTCTGATCTTTCCAGTGATACCTCAGTTGACCCTGTAGCTGCTATGGATTTGGAGATACATGGGTCCACATGCAGACATAGTTATCTTTTCTCTGGGCCTATTCTGAGGCATAGGCCTGGAGCTGCTGCTCCATCTGCCCCTATGTTAATCCGGCCCTGAATCCAGCGTTAAAACGCGGGCGCAAGGGGGAAAACTGCAGGTGCAGTTTTTCCTCCCTTGCACCCGCGTTTTAACGCTCAGATCGTAATTTAGCCCAATGTGTTTATTGAGACTCCAAAAATTTTATGGTGGCCCAGATTTCTCT
Source organism: Leptobrachium leishanense (assembly GCA_009667805.1). NCBI lineage: Eukaryota > Metazoa > Chordata > Amphibia > Anura > Megophryidae > Leptobrachium > Leptobrachium leishanense. Next base: position 57,452,930 of record CM019067.1, read on the forward strand.
CCTTCTTTTGGAACAACAGCAGCTGCAGGAATAGTTGGAAGATTGAACTTGATGGACATCGGTAATTTTTTCAACCTATATAATGTAACTATGCATCAGAGGCTCTATTCTCAATTCTGCCCTCTGTCGCATAGACAGTGTCGCTCTTACCTCTTAACACATACCTACCATAACAACTTGAAAATATCCTTCAAACTCTGTTCTACAACACCTGCCAAAAATGAAAAAAAGCAACAAGGTAAGGCTGGCATGATCATCACCAGATCCCGGTAAATAACACTAGCCCTTTTAGAGTTCCTTGCAAATAGCTATACCATAACTGTAATAGTTGTATCCTACACCAATAATGCCTAAACTAGGCACGCCACAGGTCTTAAGATTGGCTTCATGTCATAGGACATGTAGTTTTGAAGTATGTCAATGAAAAAGACTTTAGTGCCTTTTGGGCCTGTTGCCATGTGCGGAACGCGCGTTCATATGCGTGTTTTTGATGCCGAAACCACGCAAACGCCCATTTCATCGCGTTCACATTGAAGTCTATGGCCGCAAACACGCTGTAATACGCCCCAAAGAAGCTCCTGTACTTCTTTGGGCGTAGGGCGGACGCCCAGGTGTTAACCATGCCCATAGGAAATAATGGGATTTCAGTGTTTGAGCGTTTAACAGCTCGTAGGAACGTGCTGTAAAACGCCCAAGTGTGAACCAGGCCTTAGTGAATAGACCTGTATGTTAAGGTCTTGTCAATACCTGTCACTATTGACACTGGAGCACAGGAAAATAGAGGAGATTTTGTATAGGTGAGAGTTTGAGATGAATGTTACTTAAGTTATTCAGAGAGCAACAAAATGTCGCCGACATTTCAGTGCTCTCCCGGTCCATGCACTTTGGGGAATCAAAATTCCTCACCCTGCGGTGTATTCAGCATTCACCGCAGGGTCCTCGGAGTGCAGGGAAAACCTGCCGAAAACCCACCGAAAATCCGCTGGATAAACCACGCCGAACACACCGGAAAAAAATGACGAACCGCCGATCGCAGAGCAGCCGCCGGAAAAAGCCAACACGCTGACGAACGGGGTAAATTAAAAAAAAAAAAAACAGTACGCTTGAAAGTTTTAACATTTAAAAGCTGTTTGCAAAAAAATGACTGAACGAAAATGCCTGAAATTTACATATAAGATCCAATGAATGATAATAAAAAGGTCTGTTACCGAAAAAAAAAACGCTTTTAAGAAAGACGAAAAAGGAAAAGAAATTATGCCGAAAAAATCCCGAAAATGCCTAAAAGATCCTAAAATATCTATAAATAAAGAGTTTCTATTGCAGAATAAAATCATAAACAGCTTATTAGATATTGGATTAAAATGGGAATATTTTTTACATTGAAGCCTATGGAATTCGCCTGAAAAACCTCAACCACCGAACAGCACGGAAATTCGGCAACTTTTCCCTGCTGTTCGGTGTTTCTGAATAGATGAAGCATTGCTTCTCTATGGGCGATTTCACTGCCCTCAAACAGACACTGTGTACGTGCAGGCAATTTGCCAAAATTTGGTGAACTGCCTGCTCTCAGAATAGCCCAATGGCCCCGAAATGTCACTGTAAGCTGAATTTCAGTGTCCGGTTACATTTCAGCAACATTTTGGACCTCTCTGAATAACCCCTTTAGATCAGTAGTAACACGGGGAATGGAAAAAGAAATTCAAAAGAAGTAAGGCTGACTGCTCACTCAGACTAATGAAAGGCCCAAACTCCCTTCACTCTCTTCACTCCTGTGACCCCCGTTGAGATGCAAATTATATTATAATAAAACAGTGTTAAGACCTGCTTTGCGCTACATGTGCTGCTGCGTTAAATGAAAGTGTGCTTCATCATCTACACACTCATATTCTAGATGTTGTGAAAATTACCTCCCGGCCACAGAGAAGATTATTTTCTCATTTGTTGGGTTTTTAAGCTGATTTTTTTTATCTAGCATGAACCACATGGTTTTTCAAGCATTGTAAATGTATTTTTATGAAGGTGTCTGAAAATTAAATGCACAGGCTTTTTAAAAAAAAACGGCAATATATTTTATTTTATCTTGTGTAAAAGAATGGACATGGGAAACCCAGAAATTTCCATTTACCTTAAATGGAAGGTTTCTGTAACAGGTAACATATATATATATATATATATATATATACCAGTGACGTGCGGTGAGGTCAGTGGCTGGTGAGGCACTGGCTAGTATCAGAGCCAGATATACACGGTTACGTAGTTTCAGGTTCAGTGCTCCCCAGGATCTGGGTGGTCTCAGTACTCCCCAGAAACTGTCTGTTCGGTGCTCCCCAGGATCTGGCAGCTTTCAGTGCTCCCCAGGATCTGCGTTGTCCTCCAGGCAGACAGCCTAGTGTAACACTAAGGCCACACCCCGAGCACAGCTCACTGATTGTGCAAAACAGGACAGTCACATGACTGTCCTGCGCCAATCAATGCATGGGAGGCATGCCATCCCATGCAGGCGTATTTTGAATGGCTTGAACCAATAGCGCTTTCCTACTGGTCCAATCTATCCATTGCTCTCCAAGGGCCTCTGAGGCATGGGGCAGTGGGCAGTGCTCTGACGTCTTTTCATTGAACACACGCGCCATGCTGCACACTTCTTGGCGGCCTACACAATTTGCAAACCGTCCTGCTACGCAAATTGCATAGGCTTAGCCAGGCTGCTGAAAAAAAAAAAAGAATGTGTGTCGGAGGATGGACAGAGCCGACGGGGGAACGCGAGCAGGTGAGTTTGACTGTGCAACTGCAGCCATTAATGGCAAGGGAGGCTCTGCCTCACCTGCCGCCCCTGACCACACCTCCCTGATATATACATACTACAAACCACAGGGGGGGTTGCACTCAACCTAAACTCTCAACATAAGCGGGTGCATCTAAGACATTAAAACACCAGGAAAGAGCACTCCATATGAATGACTATCTTCATCCACCATTTTCTGCAACAACAACAAAAATGTTGCGAGTTTAGGTTGAGTGCAACCCCCCTGTGGTTTGTATTATACATATGGAGAGCTGACTACTCTCCTGGGTATGCACCCCTCCCTGCTCGCGGGTGTGTCCCACCATGACAGCCTATGAAGGCCAGTGCCTGCTGGGGAGCTCCAGGGTGAGTGGATCCTGTAAGTGCAGACTTGGTCAAGTTAGATAGGACCTGTCAGCGATGGGGTACATTGGCGACTGTGACAGGCTTACGCAAACTATGATCATACTTTGTAAACTGAATCCGCATCATTTTACCTCAGTCAGGTTTTTTGAACTTTTGAAATGCGTTTTTTTGTTGTTGCAGAAAATGGTGGATGAAGGTGGTCATTCATATGGAGTGCTCATTCCTAGCTGGAAACTGCTGGTGAATCAGCTTTCAGAATCACTGAACACCATATAGGATGCAGGATACAACAAAAAGGCTGGACGACATAAAAGTATTAAAATCTAATTTAATAGGACATAAACGCTGAGGCGTTTCGTTACATAAAAGTAACTTTCTCAAGACAAAAAGTCCATCTGTTGGACTTTTTGTCTTGAGAAAGTTACTTTTATGTAACGAAATGCGTCGGCGTTTATGTCCTATTAAATTTTATTTTAATACTTTTATTTCGTCCAGCCTTTTTGTTGCATCCTGCATCCTATATGGTGTTCAGTGATTCTGAAAGTTGATTCACCAGCGGTTTCCAGCTACAGCACAGGTCTACAGTAGGGATGAGCTGTTCGGGTTCGGACGGTTCGGGGTTCGACCCGAACTTAGCCTGTTCGAGCAGATCGCGAACACCGAACATTTCCGGGTGTTCGCCGTATGTTCGACCACAATGGACCACAATGCATTTTCCCACTGGCCTGAAGCTCGTAATTGGCTACAGTCTTGCACCTGACCACAGGTCTGGTGCAAGACTGGTTGAACACTATGCCAATCACCGCTCAGAGTCCTGATAGGGCAAATTTTGCCCAATCATGGGCTCACAGAGCTAAGTCCCGCAGCACACTATATAACGTTTCCACGCAGCGCTTCTGCACGCATTTCAGAGGAGATTTCAGAGGAGATAGTTGTGTCTTGTTACTGCCGGTCTGTCACGCTACTGGGGGGTCTGGGGGTGTCTCATTTCTACCAAATATCAGGGAATTTAGGTGATCTTCTAGGTCTTCTCACTGTGCCAGCAAGTCTTTTTGGGTCTCATTTCTACCAAATATCAGGGAATTTATGTGATGTGTGTCTTGTCACTGTGCCAGCAAGTTTTTTGGGGGTTTACAACTTTCTTTAAAACATTTGTGAATTAAGGTGATCTTCTGGGTCTTGTCACTGTGCCAGCAAGTCTTTTTGGGTCTCATTTCTACCAAATATCAGGGAATTTATGTGATGTTATTATTATTATTATTCTTTATTTATAAAGCGCCAGCATATTCCGCAGCGCTGTACAATAAGCACAGTATAGACAGGGTTACAATACATTGAACAACATTTGACAAACAGTACAGGAGGAGATGAGGGCCCTATTCCCGTAGGAACTCACAATCTGGGAGGGTTGGGGTTGGAAACAGGAGGAGAGGACTGTAAGGTGAGAGTGATTGATGGTTGCGTCAGTGAGTTGGGTGGTAGGCTTCCCTAAATAGGAACGTTTTAAGGGAGCGTTTGAAGGAAGAGAAGTTAGGGGAAAGTCTGACAGTACGAGGGAGAGCGTTCCAGAGAGTGGGAGCTGCGCGTGTGAAGTCCTGCAGTCTATCATGGGAAGAGGTGATGCGGGGAGAAGCTAGGCGCAGGTCACTGTTTGACCTTAGGGAGCGGGCTGGGGTGTATTTGGTGATTAGTGAGGACAGGTAGTGGGGCGCTGAGTTAGTGAGGGTTTTGTAGGTAAGGATAAGGATTTTGAACTGATGTGTGTCTTGTCACTGTGCCAGCAATTTTTTTTGGGGTTTACAACTTTAAAACATTTGTGAATTGAGGTGATCTTCTGGGTCTTGTCACTGTACCAGCAAATATTTTTGGGGCGCACTAATTTCTTTAAAACATTTGTGAATTAAGGTGATCTGTGTCTTGTCACACAAACAGTACCACGCATTATTTTGGGGCTCACTAATTTCTTTAAAACATTTGTGAATTAAGGCGATCTGTGTCTCGTCACACATCCAGTACCACTCTGTATTTCGGGGCTCACTAATTTCTATTGTGAATTGTGAATTGAGGTGATCTATCAGTGTGTCTCACTGAGTTATACCAGAGTTCTTTAAATCTTTATACCAGAGTTGAATCAGAGTTCTGTATATATTAAAAAAAGCAAAGAAGGAGGGGATCCAAGTGGCGCAGTCTCTTCTGAGAGTGATCTATATATGGTACAGTCTTTCTATTAGTCCAAAGAGTGCACGGTCGAAATGACCTCTTAAAGTGCTATAACAAAATGAAACTGGGTACAGTAGTAGTGATGTACAAAATATGAAACAGATAGTGTCCTGTTTGTTACAGTGGTTTGAATTGTGCAAAGTGACAGTGACTGTCCTCATACAATCAAAAATGCATAAAGTGCATAAAAGTACATATAAAGTGCCGATGCAAACTGCAGAAAAATGCATATAAAGGTGCACATGCAGAAAATATAAAGTCTCAAAAAAGAGTCTCGTTTTCCAATCGGTTTGTGAGAAACGAAAATATAATTCGGACCGTATGTTTTACGGTGAAGGTGTCTACTGGGGTAATCTGAAGGTTTTGAGTGAAGTCCTAAGGTCCGGTCCTCACCTAGGTCCTATAAGACTCCCAGTTCCCAAAAAATTGGGAAGAAGGGGGAAAGGGGAAACAAAAAAAAGAAAAAATAGTGCAATATTGATTGATAATGGGTTAAGTGCCCAATGGCAAGGGGACACTTACAGTGTATAGAGCCTCTCGTACTGGCTCTGGTGTGGAGTGCCTTGGGCCTAATCGAGGGTGGCCTCTGCCCTTCTTTGAAGTTGTTCTGGGGTAACCTCCTTTGAAGTTGTTCTGGGGTAACCTTTCACCTTTCTCCTTAGTGTTTGCACGATTATCTCAGATACAAGGAGAAGACATCTTCATAGCGCAATATGCAGCCAATGATTAAAGGAGTTAAGTGATAGTCAAAAACAAACTCACCGATGCTGGAGCCTTAGATTCCAGGCTCAACTTGTGGGCATATGGTACTCCTATGGAGGGTACCTGCACCTCTTTCGGCGGCAGACAGTCTTCTTGTAGGGAGAAGGAGACAAGGTGTATACAGCATAGGCTATAAAATAAGACTCTCAGGTGGATGCAAATGGTGAAGAAATAAAAGGGATTTATTGGTTAAAAAAGCAGGGGGGTATCACAGATACGCGTTTCGGCTAACAAGCGTAGCCTTCCTCAGTCCATGTGAAATAGTTCAAAAATGGGGAATATGGAACACTCCACGTGTTTGTGTTTATGTAGTGAACGCTGAACTTGAATTTCCGGGATTACTTCCGGGTTCGCGATGATTGCGGTCACGTGGTGCGTGCCGCGTCATTGCGTGGCGGCCATCTTGGACGTGCGTTCCAATGGCCGGTTCCATGCGTTCCACACGCATTTGGTGCACGTTGAGCGGCAGCGTTGGGGGAAGAGTTAAAAACATGATTCCTCTGGTGCTGGGGGAGTGGTCCCAAAGACATATGGGCACATTTACAGAGGATAATCAAGTGTGAAGGGACAATTAATGTATACCAATGGTCACATTGCTGTATCAGTGTAAACATAATGCAAGAGGTGGCCTAATATGATCAGAAGGACATAAATTCCAAGAGAGATGGGAGAAGATGCTAGAGGGCTTCTCCTTACATAGCATGAAGGTAATCATAGAAAGAAGGAATGAAATCCTGAAAGAACTCAATACGAGTGTTGAAAAAAATCACGAGGAACTAATTCTGTTATCATCCGAATTAGAGATGAATAACTATCTGGGTAAAATAGAGAGGGACCTTGACAAATTGAATGAAGAAGTCAAGGAAAGGAAAAGGAAAAAATATCAACGTGACATTCAGGACTATAAAAAGGGTAATGTGTGGAAACAAATAGACCCAACAGAGAACCACTACCCCATAGTCAATAGATCACCTATGTGGGATATACCATCCAAATCTCCACAACACCTTCCAACACCCACACAAGGACAGCAACTACACAAAATGATCCCAAGGACACCATTACCACAAAGACCAACTAGACGCTATAATCAACACCAAGGACCCTATAGTGAACAATTCACCTATGAAATACCTCAATATACGAAGACAAGATATAGCAATATTGACCCCCGAACATCTACCGCCCACCCAATCGGACATACCAAGGTCCCCACAGAGGACCTTGGAACAGGAATCAAAGTAGGAGAGATGATAATTATGTAAACCATCCAACATATACGATTCCAATTAGGAATCGATATGATACATTGAGACAAGAGGGAGATTCCTACAGGAACTCTCAACAACAAGGGGATTTTCACAAAAAACCCCAAAATACAGACAGGGACCTCACCACCCTGAGGAGAGGATGGTCACCTGGGAAAAGACTCCACCGAGACGAGGATGCAGAGGAAGGCGAACTAGAAGAAGGAAAGAGGAGGGAAAAACACAGCAGGATGGAGGGATCTTTAATCTAACGGACACTCCACTCACAGACATAGAAATAAAAGTTTTAAAAAAGGCATGAAATATGCCTCTACCAAACATATGAATCTGTTCGAAATGTACATCGACCTGCAGAAGTTTAAGAAAAACCTGTGCCTTAAGAAATATTTTTTAAAAAACCCTATCAACAGACCCAACACCTTCCAATTCTATCATCACACAAATCTGAAAGAAAAATCTACTTTCTTCCCTAAATCTCTTATCTCGCAAGAAATTAACACTTTTGAACAGATGATGATGACGGATTTGGGCAAACTTAAGATATCCACGAAATCGAATAATTTAACGAGAAAAGAAAGGGACACATTAAAGGAGCTGACATCAAACGACAAAATTGAAATCAAACCGGCAGACAAGGGAGGTGGCACTGTCATTATGTCAGCCGAATATTACAAAAGTGAATCCAACAGAATTCTTAGTGATGAAAAGACGTACAGGAGATTGAATAAGAATCCGGGGAAAGACATTCAAGACAAATTTGTCCAGTACCTTGAAGAAGGCCATACATTAGGTATACTTAACGATCAAGAATTTAAATACCTGAAAATTGAACACCCTAAGATACCTGTATTTTATTTCCTCCCTAAGATACACAAAGATCTTCTCAAACCACCAGGGAGACCCATTATCTCTGGGATAGGATCCGTGTCCAGCAGACTATCAGAGTATATAGACCACCAACTTCAACCGTTTGTGACTAGCACTATAGCACATTTGAAAGATACTACGGAGATTTTAAATATTTTAAATGACATAAGATGGGAAGACGACCTGCTCCTGGTTACAAGCGACGTCCAATCGCTGTATACCATCATACCGCACAAAAATGGATTAGAGGCCACTGAACACTTTTTAAAGAAAAATGAAGCATTACAACCGGAACAAATTGTTTTTATTCTGGAGGGGATACGTTTAATTTTAGAGAATAATTACTTTTATTTTCAGGATGATTTTTACTTGCAAGTTATTGGGACTAAGATGGGAAGTCGTTTTGCCCCATCATACGCCAATCTGTTTATGGCATTCTGGGAAGAATCCTTCTTATCCGAATACCAAAACAATCTCGTTTGCTACAAAAGATATATTGACGACATTTTTTTCATCTGGAAGGGAGGAATACATACCCTAGAGGCATTCTTACAAGAACTGGGCCGGAATAGAAGGGGCATTGTACTAACCACCACATGGAGCCACGAACAAATTAATTTCTTGGATTTAAGCATCTTCATCCAAGATGGTATGATTAAGACTGAGACTTTCTTCAAAAGGGTAGACGTTAACAGTTTCATTGAAACTACCAGTTGCCACCTCCCACAGTGGCTCGATGGAGTTCCGAAAAGCCAATTCTTAAGAATAAGGCGAAACTGCACAGACCTGGAAACTTATGAAATACAATCAGAAAAATTAAGAACAGATTTTCTGGAGAAAGGCTACGACCCAGACAGACTTGAAGATACCAGAAATAAAGTCAGAAGCATAGAACGCACTAATCTATTGAAGAAAAAACCTAAAACCGGAACTCAATACGCAACAGATGTACCCTTCATATTCTCTTATAATGCCCAAAACCAACACATCAGGAAGACGATAAGGAAATACTGGCCGATATTAAGAAAAGATCCATCACTAAGAGAAATTTTACCTGAAAAACCAAGGATGATCTGCAGAGGAGCCGGCAACCTCAAAATGAAAATAGCACAGAAACATACTAAAAAGACTCCATTGAACAATAACCATTATGGCATACAAAAAGGGTTTCACCAGTGCGGGAATTGCCTCAATTGTCGCAACACTAGAAGCAAGAAACAGATCATCACGCAAATAGACGGAAACACAGGACCTATAAAAATCAAAGACGTAATTACCTGTTTCACCAAAAATGAGATTTATTTACTAATATGTCCGTGTGGCCTAAGATATGTAGGGAGGACAACTAGAGCCCTGAGTGTACGTGTTCAAGAACACATCAGGAACATCCGGAACGGGAATGAAAATCACAGTGTCCCTCTACACTTCAAAAGCAAACATGCCATGAACCCAGAGGGGCTAACCTTCATAGGGATTAAGAAAGTCGAAGCACCCTGGAGAGGCGGTAACTTTGAGAAAACTATTGGAAAGGAGGAAATGAGCTGGATCTTTAACCTGGGTACCCTCCAACCGCAAGGTCTGAACGCCGACTTTGAGTTATGCCACTTCCTCGACTGACCACTGACCATCAACCATCTATTTGCCATCTCGTTACACACTTTTAGATATTCACCAGACCCAGGGGTTATTATACATACGTACCCTTTTATTAAATCTGTCCACCTTATAACACTTCAACATACATTTGTAATGCCATATCGTGTCTAACTGCCATTTTGATTTTATGAATTTTATACTTATCCCTTCCAGTCGTCCTTTTTATATTTTTTCATTTTAGATTACGTTTTTCACTATTATTGGTCTGTTTTTATGTATCTTATCCATTTTTATGCTTTTACCTAAACGCCATTCGTTTTTGTGACCTTTTATACCATCTCTTTTAGTCTGTATTAATACTGTGTTTTAATTTGTAACCCCATCTCACTGAAGCCACTATATCATTCTGGCACCCTAATGTTTTTTACCAGCAATGGGATGTATTTTATTTCACCACAATTTATGTCCTTCTGATCATATTAGGCCACCTCTTGCATTATGTTTACACTGATACAGCAATGTGACCATTGGTATACATTAATTGTCCCTTCACACTTGATTATCCTCTGTAAATGTGCCCATATGTCTTTGGGACCACTCCCCCAGCACCAGAGGAATCATGTTTTTAACTCTTCCCCCAACGCTGCCGCTCAACGTGCACCAAATGCGTGTGGAACGCATGGAACCGGCCATTGGAACGCACGTCCAAGATGGCCGCCACGCAATGACGCGGCACGCACCACGTGACCGCAATCATCGCGAACCCGGAAGTAATCCCGGAAATTCAAGTTCAGCGTTCACTACATAAACACAAACACGTGGAGTGTTCCATATTCCCCATTTTTGAACTATTTCACATGGACTGAGGAAGGCTACGCTTGTTAGCCGAAACGCGTATCTGTGATACCCCCCTGCTTTTTTTAACCAATAAATCCCTTTTATTTCTTCACCATTTGCATTCACCTGAGAGTCTTATTTTATAGCCTATGCTGTATACACCTTGTCTCCTTCTCCCTACAAGAAGACTGTCTGCCGCCGAAAGAGGTGCAGGTACCCTCCATAGGAGTACCATATGCCCACAAGTTGAGCCTGGAATCTAAGGCTCCAGCATCGGTGAGTTTGTTTTTGACTATCACTTAACTCCTTTAATCATTGGCTGCATATTGCGCTATGAAGATGTCTTCTCCTTGTATCTGAGATAATCGTGCAAACACTAAGGAGAAAGGTGAAAGGTTACCCCAGAACAACTTCAAAGGAGGTTACCCCAGAACAACTTCAAAGAAGGGCAGAGGCCACCCTCGATTAGGCCCAAGGCACTCCACACCAGAGCCGGTACGAGAGGCTCTATACACTGTAAGTGTCCCCTTGCCATTGGGCACTTAACCCATTATCAATCAATATTGCACTATTTTTTCTTTTTTTTGTTTCCCCTTTCCCCCTTCTTCCCAATTTTTTGGGAACTGGGAGTCTTATAGGACCTAGGTGAGGACCGGACCTTAGGACTTCACTCAAAACCTTCAGATTACCCCAGTAGACACCTTCACCGTAAAACATACGGTCCGAATTATATTATCGTTTCTCACAAACCGATTGGAAAACGAGACTCTTTTTTGAGACTTTATATTTTCTGCATGTGCACCTTTATATGCATTTTTCTGCAGTTTGCATCGGCACTTTATATGTACTTTTATGCACTTTATGCATTTTTGATTGTATGAGGACAGTCACTGTCACTTTGCACAATTCAAACCACTGTAACAAACAGGACACTATCTGTTTCATATTTTGTACATCACTACTACTGTACCCAGTTTCATTTTGTTATAGCACTTTAAGAGGTCATTTCGACCGTGCACTCTTTGGACTAATAGAAAGACTGTACCATATATAGATCACTCTCAGAAGAGACTGCGCCACTTGGATCCCCTCCTTCTTTGCTCTATTCAATTTGCACATTTATGTCGAGGTTTTGTGCTATAATCCTTGTCGGCTGCACTACGTAATTCTATACACTACATTAGCGCCTCCACTGAACTTCCCTTTCGCATTCTGTATATATTAATCTATATATCACTCACCATGTCTGAAAGAACAAAAAGGCCAGGCAGACGCTCCCAGACACAGATAAGAGGGCAAGCAGCCCCTGTGTCGGGAGGCTGTGCCTCTGGTCGTGGTGGACGTGGTGCATCCTCTGCAGGGGCACGCTTGTCCTTTATAACTGGTGCTGGCCGTCTTCTTAACCTGCAGCAACATAGAGGATTGGCTAGCCAGGCCATCCTCATCCTCCGAGTCCTCTGCCAGCCAGGCTTCTAGTGCTTTACAGTCCACCTCAGCTGCCAAAGCATCTAATGCAGCCTCCATGTCCACAGCTACTCCTGCCGTAGCCTCGCTATCACACACGGAGGAGTCAGCTGAATTGTTTGACTACAATGAGAGTGACATGCTGCTTGAGGATGCGCAGCAAGTACAAGCAAGGGAGTATAATCAACCTAGAGGAAGGGGGTGCCAGTGATGACACACAAATAACTGGCACTCATGTTGCCCCAGCAGCTGCAGCATACTGCCAAGTTGGCTCCAGTGACGAGGAGATAGGGGGTGAAGATGACATTGATGATGATGAGGTCACTGACTCCACCTGGGTGCCAGATCGAACTGAGGAATCAAGTGAGGAGGAGGGGGAGGAGGAGGAGGCACAGCAAACACGAGGCACAACATCCTCTGTGACCAACCATAGCACTAGCCAGTCCAAGGCATCAGATGTCAGAGCTGCTCTGGTGCAGAGCGCTGTTGTCTCAAAGAACACATGCAGGAACTCTGCTGTCTGGGAGTTCTTTAAGAAATGTGCAGCAGACCCCACCGTTGCTATTTGTAATCTATGCCAGATGAGGCTGAAGCGTGGGATAAACCCCGGAGACTTGGGTACCACGTGCTTGAGGCGACATATGAACAAGTGCCACACATCCCATTGGCGCAAAACTTTGCGTAGTTCCTCCTCCTCCTCATCTGTCTCTACCCACACTGTATCTCCTGCCATGTCATTGCCTACAACCTCCACCGACAGGGATGATGCTACAGTAATGGATGTACCAGCAGGTCCTTCCTCACAATGTGACATCATCCCAGTAGCTGAAGATTTACGCAGTCAGATTACGTTGCCGCAGCTGCTGCAGCGAAAGAAAAAATATAGTCCCAACCATCCCCAAGCACAGCGTCTAAATGCCAGCTTAGCAAAATTACTCGCATTGCAGCTGCTGCCTTTCCAGCTGGTGGACTCTGTTCCCTTCCGTGAATTTGCTGAATGTGCTGTACCACAGTGGCAGGTTCCAAAACGCCATTACTTTTCACGCAAGGCCATTCCAGCACTATACCAGCACGTGGAAGACAATGTTATCCAGTCATTGGGAAAGGCAGTCAGCAGCAAGGTGCATGTCACTTTAGACACGTGGTCCAGCAAGCATGGACAGGGTCGTTACATTTCCTTCACGGCACACTGGGTAACTCTGATTGCAGCTGGGAGGGATCCAAGACGGGGCTCTGTGCTGGAGCTTGTTCATCCACCATGCCTCCAGAAAGCTGCTTGTATGAGGTCTGTCTGCTCCACCACCACCACCTCTTCCTCCTCCTCCTCCTCCTTCTCTGTCTCTGGCGAAGTGGAAGTTAAACCGACGCCTGACAGGGTCTACGCAATGGCTCAAGCAAAAAGATGCCATACTGTGCTTGAGCTGGTTTGTTTAGGGGACAGGAGCCACACCGGCTCAGAAATTTTGTCAGCTCTGCAGGGGCAGGTGCAGAGATGGTTAACACCACGCCAGCTTGAGCTGGGAATGATCGTCTGCGATAATGGCAGCAACCTTCTCTCCGCCCTACGCAAGGGTAAATTGACGCATGTACCATGCCTAGCACACGTCCTAAATCTGGTGGTACAGCGTTTCCTATCCAAGTACCCAGGGCTGCCAGAGCTTCTTATCCAGGCCAGAAAAGTCTGCAGCCACTTCAGACGGTCATTCCCAGCAAGTGTTCACCTGGCAGAAATTCTAAGAGAATTCCACCTTCCCACAAACCGTCTGATCTGTGACATGCCCACCAGGTGGAACTCGACATTAGCAATGCTGCAGCGTCTGCACAAGCAGCAGAGGGCCATCAACGAGTACCTGTGTGAGTATGGCACAAGGACAGGTTCAGGTCAACTTGTTTTTTTTCCCCCCGCAGTGGCTGATGATCAAGGATGCATGCACTGTACTGTCACCATTTGAGGAGGCAATGAGGATGGTGAGCAGGGACAGTGCATGCATCAGTGACAATTCCTAGTGCATGCATGCATCAGTGACAATCACAATTCCTTTAGTGTTACTGCTGGAGCACACACTGCGGGGAATTATAGATGTGGTTCTAGAGGCAGAGCAGCGGGAGGAAGAGGAGGCCTTCCCTAGCTCTCAAGGCCCCAGTCTTTCCGCAGACAGCATTCCAGCGGGTCCTACTCAGATCAGACAGGAGGAGGATGAGGAGGAGGAGGAGGACTATTTAAGTAGTGGGGGGCTGGGGCATTGAAGGTGGGGATTCCTCAAGGGAGGGTTTTGTGTGCCCAGAAGCAGAAGGGCTTGTGCATGGCTGGGAGGAGGAAGTGCACGATACGGTCATCCTCATTGACCAGGAAGACTCGGAAGCTAATGCCACCTCCAACCTACGCTGCATGGGCTCCCTAATGATGCAAAGGCTGCTAAAGGACCCCAGGATTCGTGCTATCAATGAGAGGGATCATTACTGGTTGGCAACCCTTCTTGATCCATGATACAAAGGGAAAGTTGCAGAGCTCATCCTGCCCGCACAGAGGGAGCACAGGATGAAAAAACTTGAGGACGCTCTAAAGCGACACTTGTGTAACACCTTTCCAGGCACTGGTAGATTACCAAGTGCTGACACACGTGCTTCTGAGGCTGCGGGTGATCAGAGGAATAGCGGTGAAGGCCAGGGCCGCTTGACTGATGCTTTTTTAAAAAATTTTAGTCCACGACGCCCAAGGACGTCAAATGTAAGCACCCATTGCCAGCGTCTTCACCATATGGTGCAGGACTACCTAGGGGCAAGGGCAGACCTGGATACCTTTCAAGCAGATGATCCACTGGCTTACTGGGTGTTGAGATTGGATCACTGGCCAGAATTTAGCCAATATGCTATGCAGCTACTAGGTTGCCCTTCATCTAGCATGCTTTCCGAAAGGACGTTCAGTGCCGCTGGAGGTTTTGTCACAGACAAAAGAGTGCGTCTGTCCACCGACTCTGTAGACCAGCTGACATTTATAAAAATGAATCAGTCCTGGATCAGCAGCTATCAATCCCCTGATGCTGAAGTAATGGAATAGATAGGGGATGTCCTCTTCTGCATTCACAAAACCTCCAGCACTGAACTCTTCCACAATACCACAAAAGGTTTACGGTGTGAAGGCACTTGCTGCCATGAAAGGCACAATATTTGGCTGCACAGACGCCTGTGCCAGATTTATATCATTTTATTTTTTTGAACCGCAGGGTCCAACCCTGCACTCTTCCACAATACCACAGAGGGGTTACTGTATGATGATACTTGCTGGCCTGGCATTAAAGGCACAATATCTGGGTGCACTGACGCCCATTACCAGATCAAAAACTTTTCAATATAGGACCACATGGTCCACCCCTGCACTCTTCCACCATACCACAGAGGGGTTACTGTATGATGATACTTGCTGGCCTGGCATTAAAGGCACAATATCTGGGTGCACTGACGCCCATTACCAGATCAAAAACTTTTCAATATAGGACCACATGGTCCACCCCTGCACTCTTCCACCATACCACAGAGGGGTTACTGTATGATGATACTTGCTGCCCTGGCAGTCTTGCACCAAAGGCAGAATATCTGGGTGCACTGACGCCTTAACCAGATGCATATCTTTTTAATATAGGACCGCAAGGTCCACCCCTGCACTCTTCCACCATAGCACAGAGGGGTTACTGTATGATGATACTTGCTGGCCTGGCATTAAAGGCACAATATCTGGGTGCACTGACGCCCATTAACAGATAAAAAAAACACTTTTCAATATAGGACCACATGGTCCACCCCTGCACTCTTCCACAATACCACAGAGGGGTTAGGCTAGGGTCAGATGAGCGCATTTTCTACGGACTGTACGTCCGTGCAGTACGGATGTACTTACTGACTGACGACAAGGTAGTGGCCACACAGTCCGTTTTTTTCACTGATGTATTTTTTGACTGATGTAGCAGGGAATATAAATTACAATGAAAGAGCATTCTGTCCGTCAAAAATGCTGGACGTATAAATGCAGTCCGTCTGACCTTGTTGCTTCACTCACACACAAAGCTATGCAGACGTTGTGGACGTGGCGCACTTTGCACGTCCGTTCTAGCAGTATTACGTTCTTGCCTAACCTGCGTCCGTTTGCTTGCTGGCCTGGCATTAAAGGCACAATCTCTGGGTGCACTGACGCCCATTACCAGATCAAAAAATTTTCAGTATAGGACCACATGGTCCACCCCTGCACTCTTCCACCATACCACAGAGGGGTTACTGTATGATGATACTTGCTGCCCTGGCAGTCTTGCACCAAAGGCAGAATATCTGGGTGCACTGACGCCTTAACCAGATGCATATCTTTTTAATATAGGACCGCAAGGTTCACCCCTGCACTCTTCCACAATAACACAGAGGGGTTACTGTATGATGATACTTGCTGCCCTGGCACTCTTGCACCAAAGGCAGAATATCTGGGTGCACTGACGCCCATTCCCAGATTCATATCTTTTTTTTTTTTTAAATTACATTTTTATTGAATATTTCCAGACAGACAAGAAAAATACACATACATTCAACAACCTTGGGGGAAGGAGGGAGGGGGGGAAAGAAAAAAAAAGGGGGGGGGGTTTGCAGCAGGAGGTATATAGCTCAAACATAGACTTTTACTAGAGACCGCATGCCTTGACCTCTCGGCTGCTTTTGACACTGTTGACCACCCCCTCCTTCTACAGACCCTCAACTCTCTGGGTCTCGGTGACACTGCACTCGCTTGGGTCGAATCCTATTTATCCAACAGGTCCTTCTGTGTGTCCTTTGCTGGTAACTCCTCCTCCTCATTGCCTCTATCTGTTGGTGTACCTCAAGGCTCTGTCCTTGGTCCTCTGCTCTTTTCCATCTACACCTCCTCCCTGGGCAAAATCATCAACAGCTTTGGCTTCAATTACCACCTCTACGCTGATGACACTCAGATCTACCTCTCTACCCCTGATCTCTCTCCCCCGTCCTTTCAAAAGTCAGTGACTGTTTATCTGGCATCTCCTCCTGGATGGCCTCCCACCACCTAAAGATCAACATGTCGAAGACTGAACTCCTACTTATTCCTCCCTCCAATGCCTCCCCACCTCCTGACTTCTCTATCACGGTGGAGGGTATCACCATTTCCCCATCAAACCAAGTTCGCTGTCTTGGAGTTACACTTGACTCTGCTCTTTCCTTCATCCCCCACATCAAGTCTCTTTCCTCCTCCTGCCGATACAAACTGCGTAATATTTCCAGAATTCGCCATTTCTTACCGCTGTCGCCACAAAACAACTCATACACGCCCTGGTAATCTCCCGTCTCGACTATTGCAATAATCTCTTATCTGGCCTCCCTCTGTCCCACCTCTCCCCCCTACAATCCATCCTGAACGCCTCCGCCAGACTAATTCACCTCACCGCCGCTCTGTCTCTGCCGCTCCCCTCTGCGAGTCCCTTCACTGGCTCCCCATCCACTGCAGAATTAAGTTCAAAATCCTTATCCTTACCTACAAAACCCTCACTAACTCAGCTCCCCACTACCTGTCCTCACTAATCACCAATACACCCCAGCCCGCTCCCTAAGGTCAAACAGTGACCTGCGCCTAGCTTCTCACCGCATCACCTCTTCCCATGATAGACTGCAGGATTTCTCACGCGCACCCCCACTCTCTGGAACGCTCTCCCTCATACTGTCAGACTTCCCCTAACTTCTCTTCCTTCAAACGCTCCCTTAAAACATTCCTATTTAGGGAAGCCTACCACCCAACTCACTGACGCAATCATCAATCACTCTAACCTTACAGTCCTCTCCTCCTGTTTCCAACCCCAACCCTCCCAGATTGTGAGTTCCTACGGGAATAGGGCCCTCATCTCCTCCTGTACTGTTTGTCAAATGTTGTTCAATGTATTGTAACCCTGTCTATACTGTGCTTATTGTACAGCGCTGCGGAATATGCTGGCGCTTTATAAATAAAGAATAATAATAATAATAATGCCTTATATATTTTGTGTATATCCCAAAGTTTCCATGGGTCCCATTTGGGAGAATTGTAATCCTTCCGCCATTGTTATCCTAGAATCAAAGCTACGGTATTGTTCCAAAAGGTCGGTCACCTGTTTGCAAGTGGGAACCAGCATAGTTCTCCAATTTCGTGCGAGAAGTAGGGCAGTTGTAGAAATGAGGATAAATACATCCGTAGCTGAGGTCGTGGAAGTTTAATCATGCCCAGTAATAAGACTTCAGGTGAGTGTGCGGAATCTGTGTACCCAATATTTCTGTCGCCAGTGACGAATGTCTCTCCACAAAGGGGCTATCCGAGGGCAGTACCACCATATGTGGCTCATAGATCCAGTCTCCAGGGAACACCTCCAGCAGAGATCCGAATGTTGTGGAGCAAATCGTTTGATCTTGTCCGGAGTGAGGTACCAACGGTATAGTATTTTTCTTTGAGTCTCTATCAGAGTAACACATCTAGTCGCCCCCACAGCGAACATGAAGGCGGATGCCCATTGTGTAGGTGTAAATTTTCGACCAAGTTCTTTTTCCCAGGTGTTTTGGAAAGACCAGACCACAGTCCGTGTTGGCGTGTTAAGTACTCTATAAAATAACGAAATCGGTCTAGCGGTTGCAAGAGGGTCTAAGCAAAAAAGTTCAGTTTCAGACAACATGGCAAAGTAGCTCTCAACTTAGATAATACCGATTGTGACCTAAAATAGGATTGTAATTGTAAATAAGACAAAAACATTGTTTGTGGTACTTTAATTTGGTGCATTAGTCTCGAAAGGAAGAATGGCGGCCGTGTCAAAGAAATGGTGGAGATTCGTAATTCCATATTGTAGCCATTGACGGCATCTCCCTTGTGGGAGAATGTAGCGGAGTGCTTCCACTGGCATCGCCATGGAGATGGGGTGATGGTACGTAATAAGGGGGAAAATTCGATCCCAAATATACAGATGCAGAGACGTGGTAGCCAACGGCGACTGGAACCGCGGTCTGTCCTTTGGAGGGACCCATAACACTTTAGCCAAGTCATGTCTCTCCATGTATGCTGCCTCAATGGTGAGCCATTGTGGCGTAGGACGGCTAGGAAACACCTCTGACAAGGAGGCAAGGCATGATGCCCAGAAATAATGTTGGATATGTATCATGTTCAATCCCCCGTCTCTTTGTCTGTAGCATAACAGTCTGCGCGCTATTCGCGGTCTCTTATTATTCCATACATAAGACACCAATATAGACTGCAACGTAACTAGAAATGACCTAGGTAGTTTAAGCGGTAGAGCTCGAAATACATAAAGTAATTTCGGTAAGATCACCATCTTTGCTGCCGCCATCCTTCCCATCCATGAGACTTCCCTCGATCTCCACAGATGTATTAGTGACCTAGTCTCAGAAAGAACTCGTTCATAGTTGTGTTTATATAGACCGTCTGGATGTCCCGTGATTCTAAGTCCCAAATATACTAAATATGTTTTGCGCCAATTCAAAATTATAATGCATTTTAAGATTGTCTAGTGATTGATGTGGAATATTAAGTGGGAGGGCTTGTGTTTTAAGCAAGTTCACTAAGTGGTATGAGACTCTACTGTACACTTCCAGCTCCCCATAAAGGGCGACAGGGAAGCCTCCGGTTCTGTCAAGGTCAGAAGAATATCGTCAGCATACAGATGTATTTTATGAATCGTCGGACCAACGGCGATGCCTCTAATATCATTATTTTGCCGTATAGCCTGAGCAAGTGGCTCCAACACTAAGGCGTACAAAAGGGGAGAGAGGGGGCATCCCTGTCTTGTGCCATTCGTTATCCTAAATTCCTCCGAGAGGAATCCCGAGTTAACAACTCTAGCGGAAGGGGAATCATATAGGGCCTGAATTGCAGCTAATACTGGAGGTGGAAAACCAAACTTTTGAAGAACCACACGAAGGAACAACCAACTCACCCTATCGAACGCCTTCTCAGCGTCTAAGGACAGGACCAGGCACGATTGTCCCGATCGTCTTAACACCTCCATCAGATTGATCAATTTTTTCGTACTATCTGGGCCTTGTCGGCCCGAAATAAATCCTACCTGGTCCTGTCCTATCAATGAGGGCAAAATACGCTGCAGTCTATTCGCCAGTATCTTACTGTACATCTTTATATCCACATTAAGCAATGATATAGGACGAAGGTTACGACAGATGTCAGGGGTCTTGCCCAGTTTAGGGAGCGTGATAATATGAGCTCGTAACATGTCTGGTGGAAAAGAACCTTGCTCTCTTGCATCTTCAAAAACTTTACTTAAGTGTGTGAAAAGTTGGGGAGAGAAAGTCAGATAGTATAAACCCGTCAATCCATCTGGACCTGGTGCCTTCCGTTTCGGTAAAGCTTTAATTACTTCAGAAAGCTCCTCTTGGGTGATGGGAGAGGCCAATTTATTCGCTTGTGTAGCTGATAATTTTGGGAGGTTGATATTGCATAGATAAGCGTCAATAGTATCGGACGTGGGATGAACATTAGTGTCATCCACCTCCAGATTGTACAATTTTTCGTAGTAACTCGCAAATTCATTTGCCATTGCCATCGGATTGTAAATAATTCCACCATCCGTTTTAAGATGTGAGATCCCAACGTTTGGAGGGGAGGGTTTAAGTCTGCGTGCTAGGAGTCTGCCCGGTTTATTTTGAAACGCATAAAATTTGGCACGCATTCTATTCATGGCTATGCGATATTTATCAGCCTCTAAATCCGTCAGGGAACGTAGCGCCACGTCTAATTCGTCTGCTAATTCTGGAGTCGGAGATGCTTTGTTACGTGGGTCTATGTCATTTATATTTCGTAATATAGTTACACGTTGCGTCATGTATAATTTCTTAAGTCTAGCCCCCCATTGGATACACGTCCCCCGAACCACCGTCTTATGAGCTTGCCAAATTGTAAATGGGCTCATTTCAGGGGACACATTTTCTTTAAAATAATTAATTAATGTTTCCCGAATCGCTGTCATCGCCGGTTCATGTTTAAGTAAATGTTCCCCAAATCTCCAGGGTGATCCAGTGTACGATTTATAGTCATCTTGTAAAACAATAGTCATCGGGGAATGGTCCGACCACGTAAAAGGGAGTATATTGCAGTCAGTAATGCGTGGAAGTAGGTTGGTTGGAATTAGAAAGTAATCAATGCGTGAATAACTATTATGCACCCCTGAACGAAAAGTATAATCCCTCCCTGTGGGATGAAACACGCGCCAAGCGTCATACAGTTGGTGTTGTCTGAGAAAGGAATGAAGTTTGTGTGTCTGTTGTCTCGAATGGGTCCCTGAGGGATGCGATTGGTCTTTAATTGGATCCAAACAAACGTTAAAGTCTCCACACATTATTAAGTCACCTGAAAGTACATCTGTAATTTTGTTCATTAGGTGTGTCATGAATTGAGTTTGGGAACTATTAGGAACATAAGCTGACACAAGCGTATAAAGTCTACCGCCAATAGTGCACACTAATATAATATATCTGCCTCTGGGATCAGTAACAATACGATGAGTTTGTAGCGCAACCCTATTATGAATCAGTATTGTCACCCCTCTAGATTTAGCTCTATAGGTGGAATGAAATTGAGTGCGATATTGTGGTGCATAAAGTTTTGGGTGGTCTAGTCTTCGAAAGTGTGTCTCCTGGAGGCATACAACATCAGCGTCGTAGGTGCGTATATCCCTGTATAAAGAATGCCTTTTAACGGGCAGGTTTAGGCCCTTTACATTATAGGTAACTACTTTCATAAAATTCTATACAAACACTGCCATTTATATTCATGTACGTTGCCTCTGTATATTTATCTATTAGCAAAGTATGAGAGGGGCTGCATCCCCCTAGGATTAAAGAATGGGAGGAAGGGAGGGTTAGGAATAAAAAAAGAACAAATAAGCAAATAAACAAGTTATAAACATTAACAAAACAGAGTGCGTTCAGGAACGCCATACTCTCCATCGGGAATTCCCTACAGTGGGAGGTTCCCGTACCCTTTTACAAAAAGGGGGAGAAACAGGAGAACAAAATAAAAAAATTAAACCAAAAGATGGGGGGGGCCCATCTGCAACCAGCAGCGAAACGACAGTTGGCTGAAATAAAAACAGCAACATTACCCAACTGATATCGTGGAGCAATCCAATTCAAATGGGACTGTTCTGTTTCGGAGGAACCAGGTGGGGGCGACTTTGCGTTCGGAAGTCCCAAAAACAAAATGTACCATTCAGCGAACACGCCATTCAGGCAGCAATTTGGGCACTTGTGACAGTCGCTCTTGGACATCGGGTTCTATTTGTAATCCCCAGGATTCCAGAGTTGTTCGACCTTCCTCTGTCGAGTTGAACACCGTAGTTGTGCTGTCTCGGAGAACAACCAGCTTGGTGGGGAAGCCCCAGTGGTATAAAATTCCAGCCGAGCGTAGTGTAGTTGTAATAGGCTGAAACAATCTACGCTGTTGCAGGGTTGCTTTCGAAAAATCAGGATATACAGCAAGGTGACCATATTGAGATCCCAAGACATCCAGTTTACGTAGTGCACGTAATATATCCTCTCGCGGCTTGTAATAGTGTAACTTCAATATTACATCCCTGGGTGCTTTCTGGGGTGCCGATGGCGGTTTCGGCAATCTGTGGATCCTATCCATGAGTATCGTTTCCGGAGTGACCCCAGGGAGCAAAAATGAAAAAAAATCCGCTACATATGTCCCGAGATCTCGGGGGTGTATTGACTCTGGGACCCCTCTGATTTTTAAATTGTTTCGGCGGGACCTGTCTTCAAGATCCGCTACTTTATTGAGACATTGCTGTAACTTAGCTTCAAGCGTCTCCACCACACCAGCCATATCATTATGCGCTGACGCCATCTCGGACATTTTACCCTCCAGATGAGAGGTTCGCTCACCAATATCCTGAATGTCTTTCCTTATGTCCGCAGCCACCGTGTCTAAGCGCGTTGTTAATGTCTCTGAGAAGTCTTTAAACAGCGTCTCCATCCGGAAGGTGAATGTGGCCAAGTCAACCTCTGAGTACGTAATCGTTTTCACAGGGGAATGAGGTGTAGATCCGCCGCCATCTTGAGGATCCGCATCCTCGCGGCGTTTGGTAGGCCGGGGAGTAAAAAACTCCTGTTTCCCTGCGGTTTTCTTTGTTTTAGCGGTAGCCATCCCGATGACTTCAAGTTCCCAGTATGTGTAGCAAGTTTTGGGGATTCATATCTTTTTAATATAGGACCACATGGTCCACCCCTGCATTCTTCCACAATACCACAGAGGGGTTACTGTATGATAGTACTTGCATGCCTGGCACTAAAGGCACAATATCTGGGTGCACTGCCACTGACGGCGACGCTTGTATCAGATTCATATCCTCAGAGGGGTTACGGTGTGACGGCACTGTTGCCGACGCTAAAAGCCCAATTTTAAAGCACCTATTGTTACTTTCATCCAAAGCCTGCATAAGTTTCACAATAATTTAGCCAAAAAAAATCACTAAACTTTTTCTGCGCGTCCTAAAATGTCTTTTCATACAGGCTGCCGCCCCAAGCAGTTGTTTATGGATAGATTAAAGGAAAAGCATTTACCGTCATATGAAACGTCATTTTGTTTGTTTTTAAGTGTTTCTATACATCCTAGAAATCCGCCACTTCACGGGCAGGTTATGGGGACCTCCTAGGCACGATATTTGAAGGAATTTTTGGTTTTTATTTTTAACCCTTATTTGATGGAAAACTCACTGTCCCTTTAAAAACGTTTTTTTTAAAACTTTTTGTCCTTGTTTCCTGTCCCCCAGGGCACTACCCGGACCCCCATACACCTTTTATGGCAAATATGTAAGCATATATGCCCTCTTGGAGGGCACTCTAAAAAACCGAATTTTCAGCCCCATTGACTTGCATGGGGTTCGAGTTCGGGTTCGGTCCCGAACAAATGGGAAGTTCGGGTTCGGGCTCGAACCGAACTCGGGGAGTGTTCGGCTCATCCCTAGTCTACAGGCGGATTACAGCGGCTGAGCATATTGATTGATTGCCCTTATTGCATTAATATCCTGTGAGCGTGTTATATGAGAAGGGGTTTCTGTATCATTAATATATGCAGTTCTGCCCTATGTTTTTTAAATTTGTCTTACAGTGAGACTCCTTATATTCTTATTTATGTATTAGTGACGGATGAAAAGGAGCCATCCCTTAGGAGTCTTCACTAGTAAGCTACGTATTTACGTTTATGTGCTGTTTATTTAATGTTTTTTCCATTAACCCTCAATGCTGTTTTTATACTGTCCTATGAAATATCCCTGATTCTTTCCATATGTTCTCATAAGGATAAACGACTGAAAAAGAGGGAAGAGACCACCCCTAGTGGTCTTCCGCAAAAGGAAAGAGTCGCAATATTAATATTAATATCAGGGATGAAGTTAGCTATAAGCTAACAAAACGAGTCGTATTTTTTATCACTGGAAAAAATTTACACTTTTCTTTGATTTCGGTCCGATTCCTTTTCCTGATTGGAGCCTTGAATTCCCCCAATGTGGGTGCGGTGACGTATGGAGCTACGCAGTGGAGCAATTTGTGCACGGTGGTATCCATGGTCCCCTGAGAGCACCCAAAGGAGGGGTAACGTTACATGCGCCATCTATTTTTTAACCCTGTGAGTGAGATCCTAGCAGGGGCGTATAAATGTCACCATGCAGCCAATGACGCGCACCACGCATCGACACCCACAGGCTGTGGGGAGGGGCCGAGGCAGCCCCATTGAAAACAGCAGGGTGTACCTGTACACCCTGCGTCTGCAAAGCCCTCCCGCCGCCAGGACAGCATAGTATGTCCTTGGGCAGTAAGGGGTTAACCCAAAGAGAGAAAGACCTATGTGTTTATGTCCCTGTGAAATCCCCCTGTCGTATCATATGGACCCATGTACCTTTCAAAATCCACGCCATCTCCAACTATCCTCGTGTCTCCAGATTCCTGTGTCTAGTGAGTGATATAACCATGTCTCCCACTATCCCTACCAGTGTCTCAAGTCAGTCTTCTGTATCCCACTCCACACACTGCGCTCAGCGAGGTGGTCAGACGGACTCTCACGGACGTTCCTTCGCTCTCCAAAGACGCTCGTCTGACTCCGACCTTACAGGATACTCTTGTACGCAAGAACTGTATTCATGTGATATTATGGTGCTGCAGGTGTCAGACCCTCTTACCATTGCATAAAATCCTCTTGACGTTCCATTGCAAGCTATAAGCTTCACGATTCCTGAATTTGCTTTTGCTTATAAAGCTGTCCCTGATGTGTGAGTCACAAATAGCAAATTCCTAGAAGATGACATTCTTCTTGTGGCATTATACCATTATGATGGGAAACTGACACAAACATATTGTTGTACTGACACAAGGGGCACTCATTTCTAGTATAGCCTTCCCTTTTATAATACTTGATTTTGATGTCTAAAAAGGAAACAATGTACGATGTATTATATAATGATTTGTCTCTGAGCATTTTACAGGCCAGATGATTAACCCTTTGCTGCCAGGCAGTCTGTGCCCGCCAGCGAGGCTTTGAAGCCGGCGGGGCATTCCTAGTATGCCCCACTTGCCGGCTGCTGTGACAGGCCCCTCCTCCAGCCCGCCTACATAGCTGACACGTATCATGCGTCATTGGCTGCTGGCGGATGGCGTCCCATGGCATCCAATTGAAGTCAGCGGGGCCTACTAGGCTTCAAGGCCTACCCGCCAAGGGAAAGGCATAGTACGCAGGAAAGGGTTACCATACCCTCGCTAGTGATTTGATGGGTGTAATAGTTCCGGCTGGGTGGAGTAGAGGGAACATCACTGCTCTATGTGGAGAGAGCCTGTGGAGACACAGGTTTAATCCAGACGAGCACCTCTCCAGTAAGTGTCCTTGGGCAAGACACCTAACGGTACATACTCGCCACCCAGGACATACTTGAAAATGAGAGAAAGCTCAATGTATCCTTCCTGGTAAAATACTTTCTCAAAAAAATTTTAAAAAAACATTTAAAAAAAAAAGGTCCATACATGTGGCCATGAGAATAAAAAGTCTGAACCATGGGATTCCATTTCTCCTGTGACCAGGACCGGCTTAGCATAGTGGCCCAAAAGCTCCTGGCCCATGTTCCGAAACAGGACCAGTGAAAAGTTAACTATGTCTGCATCAGTTGCCACTAACGCAATAGAGGTTATTCGCTATGCTCCGAACTTGAACCGAATTGCACCGAACGTTGAATTTCACCATTCAGTTCAATTTTGGGGCAGTTCGTCTATTCACTACACTGTCAATTCGCCAAACACTGGTGAAATAACAACAAAATACAGTGCAGTTCGCCGTAGTTCGCAATCATTCTTAGGAGATCTTCGGCAGCTGTGAAATTGTCCCATAGAGAAGTTATGGTTTGTCTATTTACAGAACGTCGAACTACACCAAAATGCCAGTGAAATGATTTTCAGTGTTTCAGTAAGACAGGTTTAAACAAGTGAATCTCATAGGATTCATTCTAAAAAAGTAATATCATTTTTAATTTTTTTTTAAAAGGTTTATTCTTTTCATTTTCAGCATAAAGCCTTTTTATTTTTTCGAACGAACACCTTTTTGTATTTTTTAGACAAATTTTTTGTTTCCCAATTTCTTTAAAAGGTGTCTTTTTTATTCTGTCACAGAGTTTTAATATTTTTTAAAGAACTTTTTTATTATTTAGATATCTTTCGATGCATGTTTATTGGTTTAAACACCTAATAAGAGAATAGGAGACGTCCATTTTTTTTTTTGCAGTTCGATGGATTTCGCCAAGGCCTCTGGCGCTCTTTGGCTCTCTTTTGGTGTAGTTCGACGTTCTGTAAATAGACAAACCATAACTTCTCTATGGGACAATTTCACAGCTGCCGAAGATCACCGAAGATTGCGAACTACGGCGAACTGCACTGTATTTTGTTGTTATTTCACCAGTATTTGGCGAATTGACAGCGACGTTCTCCAACTTTTTCATGAGGCTTCGGCAACTCCATCTTCAGCGCACTACGGTGTCCACCGGGTGAATAGAGAATTCATCGTACTTGCAGCAAAATGGAATCGCTGAAGTGCACAAAGCGAAAAGCGTTGAAATTTTAGTGCTTAGTGAATAGACGCTAATGAGATTAAGAGGGACGGGCATTAGCTCAGTGGAGTTGTATTCGAAGACTGGAGCAGGAACACGAACAGAGATGAGAAGAATGGGACAGAGAAACAATGGAAAGTAAGAGAAATGTGTCAAAGTCACAATGAGAGATGAGAGGAATCAAGAATGGGACAACAAAACAATAGGAAACTGCTGCCATAAATCACCAGCTCCCACAATGTCCATCATTCAACACTGCCTTTTACCTATTCCTGTACTTTAACCCCTTAAAGGAACACTCTACTCAAAAAATCACCCCCCGTTTTTTTATCCTAACCTATCCCTATTCCCTTAATAAATCTTTAGATTTCGGTTTTTTTTTGTAACTGTAATACTTACCCTAAAATCCTCTTGTTTACAGCGGCGTTTTTTTTTTTTTTATACTCACCTCCCTCCTCTTCCGCTCCCGTCCTTCTTGCTGCGTCTTGGCTTCTGGTTTACGTGAGAAGCGCGCATGCGCGCCTCTCACATAAGCCAGCCAATCAGCAGGCTTCCTCCCGGCTCCCTCTGAGGATTAGTGTTGCGCGCAAGAGGATGCGCGCAACACTAACCCTCACAGGGAGCCGCCAGCTTCTGCGGTGAGTAGGAGACGTCATCGCGCTGAAAGCGCGATGACGTCTCCTACTCGGCAAAAGTCAGCAGAAGCGGGAAATATGATAAATATCAGCAGATTGATTAGAGAAACCGCATCAAGACTCGTTTCACACAATCTAATTCACAATGTCAGATAGTATATATGTTACATGTGAAGTGTGTTTGACATAAAAAGACAGTCTAATATAATTGTTGTTTGAAAAAGACAATATGACAATATCTCAGGTAGAAAATTACTTTAGGGAGGTGTGTATTTGCTGTGAATTAGGTTTTTAAACCTGTAATGTGTAGTATGCTTCCACAAATGATCAACGTATTAGCAGTACGATAGGGGACCCCTGCCAAGATCAATTTCACCAGTATCTGGAGTTCAAGCTACCAGAACAATACTGATGCTCAAATTGCCTGCATGTTAGCGTTGTAAGTGTAAAATAATACAGTACTTAGGAGGTTCCCTATATCGGGCTTATAAATATTCTAAAGTACAGTGGATATTGGAGTATTCCTTATTTGCAGCTGCCACCATATAGATACTGGTGGGTATGGTTGATTCTCCACATTAATGGTATGCGTATTAGTGGTTACAGCGGTTGACGGATAAATAAGCCGTCAAAACCAATGATTTGAGATCCTCTCAGTTTGCGTATATATTCATGCTGTGAGTATAGAGCAATTGATTCAGGATAGAAAAATATCTTTAGAAAAATTAGACCAAAGTACTAAATGCTGTAGGTATTAATTGCCCCCAATACGGCTATCCCTCAAAGCGGGGATACATAGATATATAGTTACACCGTGGTAGTTACTGCAAAACAGGTTCTGTCATATCCCTAAAATATCCAGCATATACAGATTCTATGTCTTCCCTGAGTAAACACACAATTAAGTTTGCAAGGTTGTCTGCCAGGATCCAATTACCGGATCAAACACATCGCCAGAAGCATTGAAAAAGTGCACCCCGTGCAAACTGTTAAAAGACAATCATTTGGTCATCACCAAAAGATAAGAATTCGCTGACGCGCGTTTCGCCATATACACACGGCTTCGGCCAAAGCGTAAATGTGCTTGTACCTACATTCCATATTTATGGAAGTTCCCCCTGTTGGTTTCATTCGTTACCGGACTAAGACTAAATTTACATGATTCGGTTTCCGCAGTAATCATTGGTCATATGACCATCTCTCCACCAATGGGCTTGTAGTGCTAGTTCAATACTGTGTGAGATCCTTTAATTTGTATGTGGAGCTAATGCGTTCCAACTTAATTAGAAGTCAGATGACTCGTCAATCAATTACGCTGTCCAATGCGGTCTACACATAGGGATCAACCTTAAACAGACGCCAAAACAATGGATTGTATAATGAACTTGGCGTATGGCAAACCCTGGTAAAACTACAACTTTTTTTATTGCTGCCAAGATCCATATGCTATTCTAAGATGGATCCATTACCGAATCTACACACTGAACAGTAATGTTCCGTCTAATGGGAAAGTCAAGGGGTAATTAATCAGCCTAGTGCGCTCACTATCTGACTGTCACTCGAAAAATGAAGGGAGTAAGATTTAGCAGTTGTCTCCCTCTAAGAATTATAACCCTTTAAAGAATG
The DNA here is from genome assembly GCA_009667805.1 of Leptobrachium leishanense. Classification (NCBI taxonomy): domain Eukaryota; kingdom Metazoa; phylum Chordata; class Amphibia; order Anura; family Megophryidae; genus Leptobrachium; species Leptobrachium leishanense. The sequence goes on from CM019067.1 coordinate 57,482,472, forward strand.
GGTCTACTCGTTACTACAGTTGTTGATATACACCCATGATGAATCGAGTCTGCAGTCAATAGGAGTGATGCTTGAGTGTCCGTACTTAGGGAACTCCATAAATTGAATATTAGGAGTCATAGGTATCAAGTGTGACCAGAAAGAAAATTAGAAATAAAATGTAAAAAACAAAGTGATGTATGTACGTAGTGATGCTTCAATTATGGGACCACATTATTTTTAAGACATATACCGATATATATTCGTTCCTAGTACAATAAATCTAAATATGTATCGCTTGATCATTAACCTTGTCTTAAAAAATACTCAACAGATAAGGAACATTAGATGAAGGGAGTGAAAGTAAATCCCTCATTCAAGCCCTCTGGGGCCATCGTATGTAGGGTGTAAATCCAGAAACATTCCCTACGTCTTAAGATCAGATCATAGTTCCCCCCTCTTTGTGGATGCTTAACCAGTTCTATTCCACAAAATTTTAAGTTGTTAATATTTCCTATTTGACATTGTCTAACATGCCTTGCTACTGGGGTGTCTATATGTCCTCCAACTGATCTGATGTGTTCTCTAATCCTATATTTAAAAGGACGGAAGGTTTTGCCTACGTACTTTTTTCCACACCCACATGTGATCATATATACTAGGCCTGACGTATTACAGTTGAAAAAATTGTGAATCACAAAAGTTTTTTCTTGTCTGGTGTCATGTATCACTTTAGAATCTTTCAAGATATTCGCACAACTTTTACATCTCCCACAACTGTAGGTCCCTTTTAAGTTGTTACGTAACCAACTAGTTGTTTCTAATTTTGTCTTCTCATAGTGGCTATGGACTAACAAATCCTTCAAATTCTTGCATCGTCTGTTGGTGATAGTCGCATGAGGGCCTACTGATTCTTTTAGATGTGGGTCTAAAGTCAAAAGCGGTGACTTATTTCAGATGAACAGGAGGTGGTTTTAAAGAAAGGTCTGTCTTTTGTGCCTAGGCCAAAATTGAACTCTTTTAACTGGATTAAAGACATCAATTTGTTTGCACGGAAATTGGCATTGAAGAAATTTCATATGTTGAGGAGAGAGAAACAAGCAAAAATGAGAGGCCTAGAAGTGAAAGAATTGGAGTGTTTGGAAATTCTAATCCAACTCCTAAATGAAAACGAAATCCCTGAGAAAGGTCCACCACATTCAAATCTGAAATCTAAGACTACATTTACACCCTCAATAAAAGAATATGACAACTTGGAGCTCTTTAGGAAACTGGTATGCCAGGATATAGAAAATCTGGGTACAAATCCAAAAACTGAACTAGTTGAGGATAATCTCACAATAAGAGAGAGAAAAGCACTTAAAGAACTAACCATGAATACAGATCTGATTATAAAACCTTCTGATAAAGGGGGAAATATAACCATCATGTCTAAAGATCAGTATGAATCTATGGTAAAAACTCTCTTGGATGACAACAAAGTCTATGTAAGACTTCCACAGGACCCGACGAAAAGATTTATGGGTCAGCTAGGTGAGATATTGATTCATGGCTATGAGAAAGGCCATATCTCAGAGGAGGAATATAGGTTTCTAAAAACAGACAAACCTGTTATTGCAACATTTTATGCACTACCTAAAGTGCATAAAAACTTGGAGAAACCCCCGGGCAGACCTATAGTTTCTGGGATTGGAAATTTTACACAAAATTGTAGCCAGTATATTGATCAGATCTTACAGAATCTAGTGAAGACCTTACCCTCGTATCTCCGTGATACCAAACAACTACTACAAATTATGAACAACCTCATACTTCCAAAAGATGCATGGCTGTGTAGCCTCGATGTGGAGGATTTATATAGCTCCATTCCCCACACTGAAGGTCTATCACACATTAAACTGGCCCTACAAGAATCTGGTGAATTTACAGAGGAGTTTATTAACTTTATTGAGGAACTATTGGCATTCATCTTGAAACACAATTATTTCATTTTTGATCGGAAATTTTATCACCAAATTCAGGGAACTACAATGGGCACTACTTGTGCACCCATCTATGCCAATATATATTTGGGTGTCTGGGAAAAACAGCAAGTATTTTCAGATCAAAATCCATTCCGCCCCAAAATATTACTCTGGAAGAGATATATAGACGACATTTTATTGGTATGGGACAGCACCCCAGAAGAATTTCTCGATCTAACCAACTATCTCAACAGAAATACCTTGAATCTCCGTTTTACATATGAGATTCACCAGGATCTTTTAAATTTTCTGGACGTAACAATAGTGCGCAATGAAGAGCGGGTCAGTACAACCCTATATCAGAAAGAGACAGCAACAAACAGCTTGCTGAACTGGACAAGTTTTCATCCAAAACCATTGAGACTGGGAATACCCTATGGACAGTACCTAAGACTAAAGCGAATTTGCTCATCTAACATCGAATATGAAAAACAAGCAAAAATCCTTCAAAAGAACTTTAAAGAGAAAGGATACCCAAATAGAGTTCTCAAACAGGCGTATCAGAAAGCAGCGTATCATTCGAGAGACACTCTTTTACAAGATATACCCAAAATTGATTCAAATCGGATTCGTTGCATCGGAAATTATGACACCGGGAACAACACAGTCAAAAACATCATGGATAGATATTGGCCGCTTTTGACTTTAGACCCACATCTAAAAGAATCAGTAGGCCCTCATGCGACTATCACCAACAGACGATGCAAGAATTTGAAGGATTTGTTAGTCCATAGCCACTATGAGAAGACAAAATTAGAAACAACTAGTTGGTTACGTAACAACTTAAAAGGGACCTACAGTTGTGGGAGATGTAAAAGTTGTGCGAATATCTTGAAAGATTCTAAAGTGATACATGACACCAGACAAGAAAAAACTTTTGTGATTCACAATTTTTTCAACTGTAATACGTCAGGCCTAGTATATATGATCACATGTGGGTGTGGAAAAAAGTACGTAGGCAAAACCTTCCGTCCTTTTAAATATAGGATTAGAGAACACATCAGATCAGTTGGATAGACACCCCAGTAGCAAGGCATGTTAGACAATGTCAAATAGGAAATATTAACAACTTAAAATTTTGTGGAATAGAACTGGTTAAGCATCCACAAAGAGGGGGGAACTATGATCTGATCTTAAGACGTAGGGAATGTTTCTGGATTTACACCCTACATACGTTGGCCCCAGAGGGCTTGAATGAGGGATTTACTTTCACTCCCTTCATCTAATGTTCCTTATCTGTTGAGTATTTTTTAAGACAAGGTTAATGATCAAGCGATACATATTTAGATTTATTGTACTAGGAACGAATATATATCGGTATATGTCTTAAAAATAATGTGGTCCCATAATTGAAGCATCACTACGTACATACATCACTTTGTTTTTTACATTTTATTTCTAATTTTCTTTCTGGTCACACTTGATACCTATGACTCCTAATATTCAATTTATGGAGTTCCCTAAGTACGGACACTCAAGCATCACTCCTATTGACTGCAGACTCGATTCATCATGGGTGTATATCAACAACTGTAGTAACGAGTAGACCCATTCTTTAAAGGGTTATAATTCTTAGAGGGAGACAACTGCTAAATCTTACTCCCTTCATTTTTTGAGTGACAGTCAGATAGTGAGCGCACTAGGCTGATTAATTACCCCTTGACTTTCCCATTAGACGGAACATTACTGTTCAGTGTGTAGATTCGGTAATGGATCCATCTTAGAATAGCATATGGATCTTGGCAGCAATAAAAAAAGTTGTAGTTTTACCAGGGTTTGCCATACGCCAAGTTCATTATACAATCCCTTGTTTTGGCATCTGTTTAAGGTTAATCCCTATGTGTAGACCGCATTGGACAGCGTAATTGATTGACGAGTCATCTGACTTCTAATTAAGTTGGAACGCATTAGCTCCACATACAAATTAAAGGATCTCACACAGTATTGAACTAGCACTACAAGCCCATTGGTGGAGAGATGGTCATATGACCAATGATTACTGCGGAAACCGAATCATGTAAATTTAGTCTTAGTCCGGTAACGAATGAAACCAACAGGGGGAACTTCCATAAATATGGAATGTAGGTACAAGCACATTTACGCTTTGGCCGAAGCCGTGTGTATACGGCGAAACGCGCGTCAGCGAATTCTTATCTTTTGGTGATGACCAAATGATTGTCTTTTAACAGTTTGCACGGGGTGCACTTTTTCAATGCTTCTGGCGATGTGTTTGATCCGGTAATTGGATCCTGGCAGACAACCTTGCAAGCTTAATTGTGTGTTTACTCAGGGAAGACATAGAATCTGTATATGCTGGATATTTTAGGGATATGACAGAACCTGTTTTGCAGTAACTACCACGGTGTAACTATATATCTATGTATCCCCGCTTTGAGGGATAGCCGTATTGGGGGCAATTAATACCTACAGCATTTAGTACTTTGGTCTAATTTTTCTAAAGATATTTTTCTATCCTGAATCAATTGCTCTATACTCACAGCATGAATATATACGCAAACTGAGAGGATCTCAAATCATTGGTTTTGACGGCTTATTTATCCGTCAACCGCTGTAACCACTAATACGCATACCATTAATGTGGAGAATCAACCATACCCACCAGTATCTATATGGTGGCAGCTGCAAATAAGGAATACTCCAATATCCACTGTACTTTAGAATATTTATTAGCCCGATATAGGGAACCTCCTAAGTACTGTATTATTTTACACTTACAACGCTAACATGCAGGCAATTTGAGCATCAGTATTGTTCTGGTAGCTTGAACTCCAGATACTGGTGAAATTGATCTTGGCAGGGGTCCCCTATCGTACTGCTAATACGTTGATCATTTGTGGAAGCATACTACACATTACAGGTTTAAAAACCTAATTCACAGCAAATACACACCTCCCTAAAGTAATTTTCTACCTGAGATATTGTCATATTGTCTTTTTCAACCAACAATTATATTAGACTGTCTTTTTATGTCAAACACACTTCACATGTAACATATATACTATCTGACATTGTGAATTAGATTGTGTGAAACGAGTCTTGATGCGGTTTCTCTAATCAATCTGCTGATATTTATGTGAGCCTCACACTAACCGTAATTTTGGTATATCTAAACAAGCTGGGAGTCGCCCCTTTTGAGTTGAATGAACAAACATATTTAGATTCTATCATTGACTGCTCTTTAAATTAGGTACCTCCAATTGGCAATATTTACTCAAGTGGAGCTAATAGAACCCTATGCTTGTTAATTTAAAGTAGGGTCTATTCATTATACAATATGTACCTAATAGGCCCTCTATATGCAAATAGCGACAATTAATCGCTATATGGGTTCAATGGTTAGACTGCTATAAGGTATCCACCGATACAAATCACACATTTGCCGAATCACCACCTTCATATTTATTCTAATTAATTACTGTATATGTTTAATAAAGATTATTGTTAGTTCCAATGTATATTTGTTTTATTTAGTTTATTTTTTCGACAAAAACTACCAGCCACCAGTGGCATCAGTATACCAGCCATTAGGCAAGATAAAATAGCCACAAATTCTGTCTTCTTTAACATAATAATGATAAACTATATTGCCAAAAGTATTCGCTCACCCATCCAAATAATCAGAATCAGTTGTTCCAATCACTGCCATGGCCACAGGTGTATAAAATCAAGCACCTAGGCATGCAGACTGTTTTTACAAACATTTGTGAAAGAATGGGTCGCTCTCAGGAGCTCAGTGAATTCCAGCGTGGAACTGTGATAAGATGCCACCTGTGCAACAAATCCAGTCGTGAAATTTCCTCTCTCCTAAATATTCCACAGTCAACTGTCAGCTGTATTATAAGAACGTGGAAGTGTTTGGGAACGACAGAAACTCAGCCACTAAGTGGTAGACCACGTAAACTGACAGAGTGGGGTCAGCAGATGCTGAGGTGCATAGTGCGAAGAGGTTGTCAACTTTCTGTAGAGTCAATAGCTACAGACCTCCAAACTTCATGTGGCCTTCAGATTAGCTCAAGAACAGTGCGCAGAGAGCTTCATGGAATGGGTTTCCATGGCCGAGCAGCTGCATCCAAGCCATACATCACCAAGTTCCCATAAACACACTCCTAAACCTTGTGGACAGCCTTCCCAGAAGAGTTGAAGCTGTTATAGCTGCAAAGGGTGGACCGACGTCATATTGAACCCTATGGATTAGGAATGGGATGTCACTTAAGTTTATATGCGAGTCAAAGCAGGTGAGCGAATACTTTTGGCAATAAAGTGTATATTTTGATATTTTGAATATGCTAGGTCTGCTGAAAAAAAAGATATATAATTTGTCTGGGTTTTACCATAACACATGATTTCAAATTACGTTTAAACAGGATGAGCACAAAACAGTAAAAATGAGCTTAGTACGCAGAGGTGAAATGGCTCAGCAGCAAAGGGGTTAACCACTTCCATGCGGAGGACGCGCTCAGCGCGTCCGCCGCATGGCTCCTGCTCCGGCCGATCGCTGGCCCCCCCGGTGCGGGCTGACATCCTCGATGTCAGCCCAGCATCCGGAACAGCCGCCGATGAAATTAGGTGTCATCGCGGCGGCGCGATGACACCTAATTCAGGCGCCCCCCCCCGCATGTGCGGAGGAGGCGCCTGAAAGGGAGGGGGGGAGGTCCTTCGGACCTCTCTCCCTCCCGATCGGCGGCGTTGCAGGGGTTAACCCAGGCACCATTTGGAAGGGCACAGCCTGCCCTTCCAAATGGTGCCTGGCATTAACCCCTGGGGAGCTGGATCGCGAATCAGCGCTGAAAAGCGCCGGTTCCTGATCCTTTCCCGGAGCTGGCCGACATCTTGGATGTCGGCCAAGCCTCCGGGAACTCCCCCTGAGGACTGGCGTCATCGTGCATAGCACGATGACGCCAGTCCTAGAGTTAACCCCTAACTGCCACCAACGGTGGAGATAGGGAGTTCCAATGAACTCCCTATCTCCCGATCCGTGGCAGCTAGGGGTTAAAGTTTGGTATGGTTGGATCGGCCAGAGCATGGCCGTTCCAATGATACCAAACACGAAAGTGAAAAAAGTTTTTTAAAAAAAATAAAAATTAAAAATAAAAATAAAAATATATTTTAAAAAAAATTATAAAAAAAAAATAAACATTTTTTTTTCTTTTTTTGGTTCGTTAATGCAGCAATATTGTTCCCATTTCAATTATAATGTGAACAATGATGCTGCACTAACGATTTTTGTATGCGGTGCGTTTGTTAAAAATCGTGTAATTTTCCCCAAAAAAAAATGTAACGAGACCCCATCTCTAATTTTTTTAACAAGCGCACCCCATACAAAATATAACCGCAATTGCTTGCATGTTAAAATGTGAAAAAAAAACACTTTACACATTGTAAATTATTGAAAATACATATTTTATTGCATTTTTTGTTATAATATACAGACAGGTCATGACGTATACATATAATAATGACATATTATGAATCTACCGAGTCTGACGGAAAGAACGATATATAATATGTCTGGGTCATATACTAAAATAAGCCTTCAAAACACGTTTAAACATGATGAGCAAAACCGGTAAAAATGACCTCAGCACAGAGGTGTGAAAAGCCTCAGCAGCGAAAGGGTTAAAGAAGATTAAACGAGAGAAATCTCAATGTATCCTTCCTGGTAAAATCTTTTATAAAATAAATAAATAAGGTCTTGTATATGAAAAAAAAATAAGGTATAATGTAGGTAGAAAAAAAAAGACAAGAAGGACAATTATTTACTTATTCTGACGTATGAGTTGGCCAACTCTGTCAACACGCGCTTATTTTTCTTAATAAACCTATATACAATAGATGTTATAACAAATATGTTTAAATAATGCATCACTTTAGTATATTACCTGTAGTACAAGCTGTGCCCTTCGTAGCAATATAGCAAGATGATTCTTGTCTAAATGGTTGTATTTATGATGTGAAGCATGCTCTTGAACTCCTAACTCACTGACTCACCATAAACGCAATAATAAGAAAGATAATAAATAACTGCATACAGGATTAGGCATTATCAATGCGCTGCTTCTTCATATCAAGGTTGCGCCGTGTGTCATTCATTTGAATTGCCGGCTGGTATTATGCGGAACTGCTATCCGATGTGTAAATAGACATGATTTCGCTTTTGTTGTTATTGAATATTTTTCATCATCAGGAATAACGACTGTGAATGCTGAAATAGATTTACTGAAATCCTTTTTTTAATACAGTGTGTACTACAAGACTGAGCACTCTGTTTTAATTAATATGATACCATTTCTGCTTTAAAGAAAAGAAAACAAAGAAGAAATAAACATTGGAGGCTGTACGATAGAGCGGTGACTGATCTGGAGACGGCGGATATTTGTGAATCACATTGCTTAAGTCAAGTGCTATGTTCACATTGCTGTAAACCTGCAGAGTGAGGAGTTTTGAGACACTTGTGAACAGGTTACATAACATTCTAACAAAACATTATAACAAAACTGTCATCATTACAGTGAATAAAAGAAATTCAATTCCTTGTACTGTCAAAATTGTAGGCCCCTATTACATTCCTCGCGCATTTGGTTTTGCGTGCGCAAATGCACATTTGCGCGAGGGGCAAAACCCTTTGCGCTGAAAGTCGTATTACAACGTTCGCGCAAATGATGCGCGTTATCGTTTAATGCGGATGGACCTGCGCGAGCGTGATGAACTGTGCGCGTCCTATACTTAACATTGTGAGCGCAAATTCGTTCGTACGCTGGTATGCGGATGGTATTACAATCGATGCGCATCTTTTTATGAACGACGTTTGCGCGCATAATTTTAACGTCTTTGAAAAGCTGGGGGTAACTGCAAATCTGAACGTTCTGGCCGAAACGAAAAACACCAGCAGGAAACAAAAAATACAGCCCAGTATAGTTACACATTCTACACATACCCAAACAATAAAATTGTGAATTTGTGCGTGTTTTTTTTATTGCTTCAGCATGTATACTTAGATTTACTTTGACAGGCGCAAAAACTTAAGTGAGTCAATTAAGGTAAATTGATGTCAATTAAGGTTCTTCATGCTGATTGGCTGAATCCCGCATAAAAAACTGTCCGCACACAGATTTACGTGCGCTACGTTACTGCGCGTGTATTACTCTTCGTTTTGCGCGTGGTTTTTATGAACGTTATTTTCCGACGGATGAGAAAATGCGTTCGGATCGGAATACGCTGCGTTGCGCGAATGAAATTGCACGAAGAATGTAATAGGGGCCGTAGAGCGCAAAGGGCCACTACCACCAAAAATGCAATGTCCTTATTGTGTTTATTTTATGTTGCTGTTATCTTATATGTGCTTTGTTTTTCTCTTGTATGTTTAGTTAAGAAAATATACAGTAGGTGTCACTGGGTGCATCCATAGGACTCCATTGACACTTCTGCTGCCGGTCACATGACCTGCTGGATTTCGCCTTGCGTGATCCGGCAGGTCGGCGTAGTGATTCGCAGAGGAGACAGGGGGGCTTTTTCCCTCAGTCTCTCTCTGCTCCCGGCAGCCAGAAGAGGCGGTTGGAGCTGCCGTTCTCGACAAACGGGATTAGAGGTGAGTATGTGATTTTTTTTAAGGGTTTTTAGCTGGTGCTAACGAATTCCACAGAAGCAGAATCCGTTAGCACCAGCTCCAAGCTCTGGGTGACTTTCGAGTTAACCGCAGCCGGACGGTAATTAGCGTTAGGACTTTGTAATCCTTACGCTGATTAACACTTTGCGCTCCCCATCTTAAGCATAGAGAGCGCAAAGTACAGTAACCTCGCGCTGAAAAGCGCAAGATCCAATGCGCTAACTGGTTTTTTAACCCGTTAGCGTTCAGATTGTAATATGGTGCGCCCGTGCTAGGGCAATCAGAGCTAACGTTATCACTCATGCAGGTGAGCGCTAACGATAGCGTTAGGAATGTAATATGGCCCAGTATCTTTACATCACTTGCTTCTCGCTTTGTGACATTTGAGCATAGAATGGAGTCTACAGGTCAGGCATCCGACTCAAATCATTGTATTGTATGGGATGTATTTAAAGGACATCACCAGGGGTAGATTAGAAGTCTTTTAAATGCTTTGAGTCATCTCGTTCAGCTGTCATCTCTTATCTCGAGAAGCATACAGCAATGGTTCTCCACCCTGTCCTCCAGATCTCCTAACAGGTCAGGTTTTCCAGATATGTGAAGCACAGCACAGGTGATAGGATTTGCTGCTCAGTGATTGCAGGATTCAGTTTGCATTTCCCTGAGGTGATCCTTAAAATCTACCCAGAGGTCCGGTTGGGACCTGACAGTCCATTTCGAGCTTTGAGTGGGTGGTAGTGGTGAGATCTCAGGGGACGATTTTGGGGATACTGAGTAGGTTGATGTGCACTGAATATCTTTGCATCCTGTAAACTGTGGTCTAGCAGGGGTGGATATTGCTGAATGTGATATAACACAATATTACCGTATGTGCGTTTTGTTTTGCGTTTTTGCTGTCTGAACTCTTTTCTCTTTCTTAGTGTTGTGATTATATTGTGGATGAGAAGTGGAGCGAGCTGTTAATGAGCCACACTTGAGATATGTATTAAGAAGTATCACTTTGTGTATTACTTTTAGTGCAATGGTTTCAGTAATTGTCCTTCACATTTTTGTGTTTAATAATTATTGTTTGGAGCTTTGATCATTCCCCGTGTCACTCCGTGGGCTTGTTCCCCAAACTGGGAATCATGAGCATTAACAAAGGAAATGCAAATTTTCTTCTGTGACTCATTTGCTTTTCCAGTTCAATTGGTTTTGCGTTTCCCGTGTCAATGCTACTTTATTCCCTGTTTATCAAACGACACCCTTAGGTAACGTGCAAATGCAAAATAGCCAAGTAAGAGAAAAATAATTCGCGATGAGCTGGACATTGACCTACAATTTGCAGCCCTTAAGGGGGAGATAGCTAGCTGTGGATCAGCAGAGGTTTGGCTGAGCATCAAGGGGTTTGTAGTTCCCAAACATCTTTAAACACCAAGATAATATGTTATTATATATATAGGTTTATTTTAGTTTGAAAGCTTTATCTTTCTTGAGGAAAAAAGAATGTTCTGTATTTTTACATTTAAAAAAAAAAATGTTTACAGGAGAAAAATAAAATGCTGTTTAGTCTATAGCAATCTGTGTACGTCCAGGGAAAGAAATGCTCATTAATTATTCTTAATAAAATGTAGTCTATCACTAATAATTATGGACACTATTAACTTCTTCGCGCAAACGTTAACGCATGCGCAAAAACGCATTAACGCGAGGGGAAAAATCCTTCGCGCAGAACGATCGTGTTACAATGTCTGCGTAAAAAATGCGCGTTAACGTCTACCGCTGGTGAACCTGCGCGACCCCTTTGTGAGCGTAAAGTACTTTGCGCGTCCTATACTTAACATTGTGAGCGCAAATGCGTTTGTGCGCTGGTAAGTGGATGGTATTACAATCTATGCGCAAATTTTAACGGGCAACGTTTGCGCGCATAATTTTAACGTTTTTGAACAGCTGGTGGTAACGGCAAATCAGAACGTTCTGGCCAAAACCAAATACACCAGCCCGAAAAAAAAAACAATACAGCAAAGTATAGTTACACATTCTACACATACCCAAACAATAAAATGGAGAAGTTGTGCGTGTTTTTATTATTGCTGCAGCATATATACTCAGACTGATTTTGACAGGCGCAAAAACTAAACGGGAGACAATTGTGGTTCTTAATTCAGATTGGTTGATTCGCGTGAAAAAACAGTCCGCCCACCGATTTCTGCGCGCAGCGTTAATTTGCGGGCGTTTTGCGCGTCTTTTTTACCGCGTTATTTTTTGACGGATGAAAAAATGCGCGAGGATTGTAATACCACCGTTAATTTACGCGCGTTAAAATTTTTACGCTGCTCACAAAAAATAGCGCTGCGTGTGCGCTTTTGCACCCAGAGTGTGATAGAGCCCTATGAATTTATACTGTGTTTACGCAAGGCAAGCAATGTAGACCTTCATAGGATCCTGTGGACTTGGTAACCCCTGTTGACTCCAAAACATACATGCACAACTCGCTTTGTTATAGTATTGCCTTAGGCTAGGGTCAGACTAACGCATTTTTCGCGTTGTCCGTGAAAAAGTGCGTTCGAACGAATGGACGTATTTTTTCACGGAATATGCGATAGCGGTCATACGATGCGCATTTGCGTCTGTGATTTTGTACGGATCATCAATAAAACACTTTTTGTGTCTGGACGTTATATAGGCCGGACATTAGCAGCATCTGACGTCTCCCAATCACGCACACACGCCGCTAGCGGACGCAGCGCACTCTGTACGTCAGTACTAGCGGTATCACGTTCTCGAAAAAAATGCGTTTGTGTGCCGCTTGCATTGCGCGGCCTTCGTACATTGCCCGTCTTTGGCTGTCATTTGCTGCTACTACGGCCGTGATAAAGTACGGCTGCAAGCGCGTTCGCACTGCGTTCGTCTGACCCTAGCCTTAGAGCATGGGTCAGTTACCTTGGCCATCCAGGGCCTCTATCAGCCAGTGTGAGTTAACCCTAGCGTCAGCATGTTTTCGCGTTAGCGCCAGGTAAATTCAGTCTAGCGCCGGACCAACAGATCGTTTGCCTCACGCTACAAATGGCGAAAACCACTTAACGCGTGGTAATTAATGATACGTAGCGCGAGCTTACTGTACTTACGGCATCCTATACTTAACATGGGCAGCGCTACAGAACACTTTCGCTATTCTAACCAACAGATCGTTTGGTCCCGGCGCTAATGTTAACGCCAACGATAAAAATGTACCTACTGCTCAAACCTGGTGTTAACTGACGGAAAATGAAGAAAAAAAACGCCAAAGCCCTTGCCCAAAATTAACAGGCAATTGAAAGGAATGCAGCACAGGTGTTCTCTTGGCTCGCTGGATGTAGTTTACGTGTAAAAGATGTGAGAAGACGCATTGTACAGGAAAACCTGCCATGTGCGAAGCCCATAGGATTCAATGTAAAAAAATATTATCATTTTTATGCTTTATTTATTCAACCGTTTATTTTTTTTTAATCTGCACAAAAAAGCCTTTTTATATATGGAATTTATTAGGTATTTTTCTGGACTTTTTCAGGCGAAATTTGGGGTTCCGAAGTTTTGTTTTTTTAAAAATTAGGCTTTTTTGTACTGGAATTTTTTTTTATTTTTAACCATACAATGCATTAGCACCGATTCTCAGCTCGGGTCTTAGCGTTTCACTAGAGCGCGCTAATGAATCTTGTACACGGACTACCGCGGATAAGGTGATCTGTTGGGGGGTTGTCAGGCGCTACCTTTTAGCCACACATTCAGGGTTATTCAAAAAGAATCGAAAAGCCACCGCACGTTCGGTGACTTTTCGTTCTCTTCAATTCGGTTTGATTTGGCGATCCCATTTCGGCGACCCTGCGGTGTATTCAGCAAGCACCACAGGGTCCCCGAATTGCAGGGAAAGGTCACCGCAAACCTGCTGAAAACTCACTGCAAAACGAGGGCGAACGCACACCGAAACCCGCAAAAACATCTGGATTAACCCCGCCGAAAACGCCAGAATAACCCTTGCAGGAGCCGATCACACGCAGCGCTGCCGCCGGAAAAAGACGACACCGCAGACGAATGGAGTGAATAAATTAAAAAAACAGTTTGCTTGAATGTTTGAAAAGTGAAACGCTGTTTGCAAAGAAACTACTGAGCGAAAATGTCTGACATTTACATATAAGATTCAATGAATGATAATAAAAAGGGTTGTTATAGAAAAAATAAGTTAAAAAAAAAAATCGGAATTCTTTTTTTTTTTTTAAAAATCCCGAAAAATGCTTAAAATATCCTAAAAAATCTATAAATAAAGAGACTCTTTACTGCAGAATTTTATAATCAACGGTTTATTAGATATTGAATTAAGTTAATAATTAAATTGGAGTATTTTTAACATTGAAGTCTATTGGATTCGCCTGAATAAACCTGCCGAATTAAACCACCGAAAGGCAGGGCATTTCGGGAACCTTTCGCTGCTGTTTTCTGTTCTCTGAATAGCCGAAGCATTGCTTCTCTATGGGGATTCACTGCCCTCAAACAGGCACCGTATGTGCAGGCAAGTCGCCAAGATTTAAAATTTCCTATTACATCAGAGACACAAGTTCTGTGTGCGCCTCGGATGTAGCACCTGCTTATTGTACATTAACATCTCCTATACCCTGTACGGGAAATCACAATGTGCCCCCGGCAGATAGAGGATAAGCTATTCCAACCAGCGCGTTCTTAATCTGTGCTTGACGTTATCCTGAAAAGAATACCATTTTTCACATGCTGGTGTTAAGTGATTGTGCTGAAGTGCAATCACTTAACACAGGAATCTAAACCCACCTAATAATCTCATACTCACCTCAGTTCCCCCGGTGCAGAGAGTGGCACGCCGCACGATCCACTGCTTCCTTGCTTACAGGCAGCTTAATACTGGGAACAAATAGTTTTCAGGGTTCCTCCACATACCCATCCGCCATCCCGACTGGATCCCACTCACACGAGCTCTTGCAAAGCCCGAGGGAGATCATGTCTGTCCCCATGGAGTCCTATCGAGCTGCTAACAGTGCAACGCTTAGCAGCTCGGTCGTATCGCAAACATGAAGGGTGACTGACTGTGGCAAACTTCTTCTATTTGCGTTTTGCCTTCAACAGTTAGATTGTCTGCCCCTTGTTTTCTCCACATATCCCATTTCTATCTTGGCATATCCCAATAATGAGGTGTTTCTTCTGACAGCCATGAAGTCCTGGACAAATGAAACATTGATAAATAAAAACAAACAATGTGTTATACTCTTCATACTGTCCTGTTCATAAATCTCACTTTTCGTCAAACAGATCTGGGGATCTTGAGAGTAAAGTCTATCATTGCAATAAAATGATTTGTTTTGCTTTGGGTTTATTTATGGGAGTTGTTGCCTCTACTGAAGTGTCACATATAACCAGGGCGATGTGAGAATTACCGATGGACTTCATGCATCCTAGCCACTGTTAGGAAATTGTGGACAACATGTAGACATTTACTAATGAACCCTTACCTGACAACACCTAAAACCCATTGTTCTGATTAAATGAATGCAGCATAGATCCAGAAAGACAAACACAGCGGAGATTAATTTAAAAGATTATGTCAAGGACTGTAACCACTTCAACGCCTTGTATGTAGATAGATTCATGCAGTTCATATATTAGTATGTGCAGACATGGAGGATTATTAGTTAACATCTGTATATATCCTAATCAGTACAGGCTGGATGGAGTAGAGTTAACATCACTGCTCATAACCGTGCCAGTTTCGAATCCCGGCCAGAGCACCTCTCCAGTAAGTGTCCGTGCGCAAGACACCTAATGGTACATACCTGCCTATATCTTACTTGCCAATATCGGCTGTGGAGTCCAGTGGTAACGTCTATGCCCTTCGACCTTGGAGAAGCAAGTCAACATCCCATTCAGCACATCCCTCCACTACAACTGTGGAGAAGCAACTCTCCGCTTTACAAGAAGCGGGTTCAACTTAACCGCCAGGTCACTGCTCTACAATCATGGAAAGCCGACTCGATCCCACTCAGAAGACACCGCCAACGAGTGTCCTTCGTCAATACATCTAACGATATGGATGCGCCTACCTCACAAAATACTTCTACATCTCATAGATTGTAAATTCCCTTGGGAACAGGGCCCCCCTGAATCAGGGCATGTGTGGTATTGTAATGTATCAACCCCTTATACACTGATCTTGTAAAGCGCTGCGGAATATGTGGCGCTATAT
The DNA here is from genome assembly GCA_009667805.1 of Leptobrachium leishanense. Classification (NCBI taxonomy): domain Eukaryota; kingdom Metazoa; phylum Chordata; class Amphibia; order Anura; family Megophryidae; genus Leptobrachium; species Leptobrachium leishanense. Next base: position 57,498,322 of record CM019067.1, read on the forward strand.
AAAGGATAATAATAAAATAATAGTCAAATTTCACTGCCTTTATCCTAAACCAAATGAGTATATATGGGGACCTAGGGGGTGGGCTAACAGGATCGATTCACCCAAGGTATGGTGTGGTCCCTTGCCCGTATAACTGCTGCAACATGTGATAAGTCACACGGATATTACCCAGCTCCTCCAACCAGCAGACGGCGAAGGAACATGATTACATCTGTGCAAGACCTTGTCACATTTCCTTGTCAAGCAGTAACTAATGTCACTTAGCTGTCGATACCGTGACATCATACTCTGACACTTTTCTGATTTCAGTTTCCTGATTGCAGGCCCCTCCTCCGGCCCATCTACACAGCTGACGCACGACACTGACTGCAGGGGGCAGCAGCCAACAGTGCACAGTGCTGCCGACTGGTGGGCGGGGTGAAGGAGGCCCATTGAAGTCAGGGGGGGTACTATGCCAAACCCGCGACTTCAAGGTCCACCCGTCACAGGGAGGGCATAGTAAGTCCCACGGCGGTAACAGGTTAAGCCAACCAGGGCCATTTTTTTAAACAAACCACCTCTGTTTAATGCACGTAAACTCAAAGCCATTAATATGTCACTCCGCTGTGGCTGGCTTACTGTAATGGGAGTTGTAGCATAAAATTCGTCTGTGAGGCTTCAGGTTATCTGAACGTAATAAACCCATACATGACACACTTTGGGGTTTTAAGCTGCATCGTACAGGCTGTTCTCATTTACATTTCAATGAAGTCAGCACTTGAAATGCTTAAAGGCTTAAAACACAAAGAGAAAACAGGACATTCAATGGAGATTATGTTATTTGATTTAACGCAACTACAGCAGTTCAAGGACATGACAACTGAAAAGTAATTAAATATCAAAGACACTTGGCGGCGGCGCATCGCTGCGAATGGGGCGTATCGACTAAACGGTGAATGGAATTGTGTAAGTATGGATCAGAGAGATGAACCTGAAAAAAGTTTATGGGACAGGATCTGTTTTTACACATTTCTGATGTTTCGTCCTTAATTTTGCAATCTGCCTATCAATTCAATACCACTCAATGAATGTCAAAAAAATGCATTTTGTTCATGATGATTGTGAAAAATTATTCTTCTTCCAGTGACAGTTCCTTTAGCAGGATCACATTGCTTTTGTGCTCTAAGTGGGCTGCAGGCAATGATCTGGAGAGTGTATGTGCTGAAAGGGGTTTATTCACTAAACAGTGAATTGCTGAAGAATGCATATTTTGGCCACAATAGCAGAACTGGAAATGGACTGGAGTTGGAAATGTTTCAAACTAAGCTTATTTGACCTAAAACCTGCAATTCCATTTGTATTACTCCATGGATTCACTGCCTAATGAATAACACCAGAAATTTTATTTTTCAACAGAACAGGTGATGTTCTACTATATCTAGGTTTACCGGAAAGATTTATGGAATGTTTACAGCCATAAATTGAGTTATAGTAAACTCTGATTCATTACATTGGCACCAGTCTCAAAAATAGCAGCAAACCATCAAAGCCCTTACACATTAAGATATAAATTATATATATATATATATATATATATATATATATTATATATATCAGGACTCAGGAGTACCATAATAAAGTCCTGGTAAATTTCCAACCTCATTCATTGCCTGATATACATGACTCCCTTACCCATTCCTTCTGTACCATAATATACTGTTTAAATATACATATATATTTACAATCATAAATCTATATATTACACACATATAAATATATATGTGTCTGTGCTTCATCATAACATTATACTTATATCCCAATCCTATATTTATATTAAATATATATATTTATATAATTATGTATCAAATCCATATTTTATATCAATATATACGTGTATATATATATGTGTGTTCTTAGATCATCTTAAGCACATATACTGTATTATATATAAATAGATATATACTTACGTCCAAATTATAAATATATAAACACACACTTACATTATAAATCTATATATTATATATAAATATACATGTAATTTAATACATAAATCTGAACAGAAGATGATTTAGAAGAAAACAAAATGAGAAAATGCATAATTTTAATCATCGATGAAGTAGAATATGAATGCCAGCATGTATCTATAATATAAGAATTTTCCTGTGCTTGACATTTATTTTTTGCTTCTCTTTTCACCTTGCAACCACACAGTTACACTTTCTACACACACACACACACACACACACACACACACACACACCAACAGTGTGAGTACAGCAATAATTAATATGAATGAGTTTAATGTGCACCAGTGATCAACAAAACCCAAAATAGAAACACTTTAAGCAGTTCATGTGAGGATCCTGTGTGGTATTGTCTGCCAAATACATTCAGACACAGTGAGGGATAGACAGAGCACCCAAAACAGTCCTTTAAAATGAGATGCTTGGGTCTGGGGAGTTATCACATTCCTCCTGGCAGGTCCTGCATCAGTTCAGTGTCATCCATGGAAAGATCATAATTGATCATGAAGATTAAAACTGATCACATCTGACTCTGGGGGAGTCAGCCTGTACACATACTCATTATCTTAGTAACTGTATACCCAGTGTTACTGATTGCATTTTTCTTTTCCATTAGAGTTATCCTTCCTGAGTTACATTGTTTCCCCACATCCTGCATTGGGAGCACTTACTGGCGTTCAATTGAAGGTCCCATTATGTCACCAATGATGGTCTCATCTGGTCCTTTGCAGAAAGGAGCTATGGGTGGTCCTGATTTATCTAGACATGGTCTGGTCTTTCTTTTGGAGGACCATAAAAGGTCTAGTTTTTTCATGCTCCTAGTTGGGTCCCACACTGAAATGGACCACTGCTGGTCCAGGTTTCTCGTTGTCATGCTCTAGCCCTGGCAGAAGAGGACCACTCATGATATACCTGTCAGAAACATCTTCATCCTCATCCATCAAACCATCATCTTGGAGGTCTCCTGCAACTCACAGATATGAAGAGCTGTCTCACCCCCTCTTGGAAGCGTTGGTCGCAGACACTGTAGATGATGACATTACAGCAGCTATTACTGGCTAGGACCCAGAATGCAAAAAAGGAGAAGGTGCACCACTGGTAACCCAACACGTTGCCCACAACAAACACAGCAATGGGTGTGAAAGAAACTGTGAATGCAATGGTTAGTGCCCCAATGGTCTTGGCAGCCTTGATGTCCGAGAAAGAGAATTTAAGGGGCTCCTGGTCTGTCCCAGACAAAAGTTTCCTCCTTCTAGTGTACTGGTGTATGGAGCCAAGGGACAGGGCATTGATTATTAAGGTGGCCCCTAGAAGACTGAAGTCAAAGGCAGGGAAGAGTAGAAGAATTTGCCAGACATGGGCAGGAGAGGCAGGAGCTGGTGCATAATTGCACATCTTGCTGCAGCTATTGTACTCCACCACTATACCCCCCTGGCTGAATAAGATGGGGATCAAGGCCAAAAAGAAGCTGGAAAGCCAGGAGACCAGGATGAGTAGAGAAGTCCTCCTTCTAGTGATCACTACTTCTTTGTGCAGAGGTTTGAGGATGGCAACGCTCCTCTCAATGGTCAGCAGAAAGATGGTGCTGATGGACACCAGGGTGCAACCAGCAAACACAGGTCCAACCAGATAGCAAGGGTGCCAAGAGCCATGGAGTAGCATACCATCATAAGATCCATCATGGGTCATGTAAAGCAAGTTAATCTCTCTGTAGACTGAGAAGGGAACCACCAAGACCCCCAAAGCCAGGTCTGCTACTGCCAGAGATGTCTTCAGGTAGCCCTGTGGAGTACGGAAATGTTTGGTACCCAAGAACACAGCCAGGATGATGGAGTTTCCCAGCAGGATGGCAAGGCTCAAAGTGACCATGAAGATGACTGTGGAGATCCTGTTCCCAGAGGAGCAGCCACTACAGTTGGTCTGGTTGGAGTCTGCAAGCATCCTTTCAGAGATTATCAGTCCATCCAGTGCTCACCTTGCTCACAGGTTCTTCTGGTCCCTGGCATCCCTCAACTGGTGCCTTCACAGCTTCCCTTATATAAAAAAAATCAACATCAGAAGCTACCTCTATCCCTCTCACTTATCACCCAGCAGACCATTTCTAATGCTTTTCCTGCAGAACCTGAATTTCCCATGTCCTCTGCATATTGCCATTGACTGGCTTCACAATCCACCCCCCTCTGCTGCCTGCACATCCCTCTGACTCTCTACTACATCATCCTCTATTCAAACGCCTCCTCTCTCTATTGCTGTCGCATCCTTCTCTCTCTCTAATCCAGCTGTCTCCCCTGTCCTGAGCAGCAGCCCTCTCCTCCTCACCAGCTCTGTACCTTTACTAAGTATTCAACCAGTGCCTCTGTATTACACCTGGATGAATGAGCTGCCCCCCACACTCACAACTCCCCCCTCTCTGTCAGGCTCATTGCTGTCACTGGCTCTCCCTCTGCTTATTGTGTGTCTCAATACAAACTAGTTCCCCATAGAGGACAGAGGATCCTCCTGTAGGGGTTTGTCAAAATAATTGCAGTTTTATGCACAAATTGAAAATGTACAAGTGGTGTCTGAAGGCAGAGTGTCAAAATCTGTGCAATCAGTTACAGTGTCATGTTTATAAACATGGACTGATAAATTTGATAAAAACATAAAAGGAGTAGATAGAATAAACGAATTGAGAGAAATTGGAGAGATTTAAAATAGAAAAGACAAAAAGAGAGGGATTTGACAGATCCAAGAGAGATGAAGATTTGAAAGGGACAGAAAGGGAGAGAGATTTGAGACAGGAAGATAAAGAATTGTGATACACAAGAAGAGAGATTGCAGATAGAAAGACAGAGAGAGATTTAAGACAAAGGCGACTCTACAGGGGGGCAAGGGGGCAATTGCCCCCCCTAGGTTATTCCTTGCCCCCCCCATGTGCCCCCCCACCAAAAATCAGCATCCAGCTTCCTCCACTTATTCGGACCGCTGTAGCTCCCTCCCTGTGCATCGTATATGGACGAACTAGGTGTCATTAGTTAGGGCAGATTCTGGCCTTTCCAATGATACCCAACATGACCATATTCAGTTTGAAGTAAATGTCATAAAACATTAAATAATTGCAGGCACTTAAACTTCAACATTTTCACAGGGTTGAAATGGCTCAGCAGTGATGAGGTTATTGTTCAGACTATACATTACATGGTGTATTACGTTAGTTTTTGCCTTGGTTTAGTTGTATATTAAGGGTTAATGGGTAGGCTTCATCCCTCACAGTATACATTTTATTTTTTCCTTGATTAATGGCATTGTAGGGGTTAATGGGTAGGCTACATGCCTCACAGTGTATTCATTTCATGTTTTACCTTGATTAATGGCATTTTAGGGGTTAATGGGTAGGCTAAATGCCACATTGTTTATTATTTTTATTGTATTTCCCTGGGTTTATGGCATTTTAGGGGTTACTATGGAAGCTAGAATCTAAATGGTCTATTCATCTTTAAATCCTCTGCTTTTCGTCACATTTCGGGGAATTCATTTCGCCAAAAATATAGTGAATTCCCCATTTAGTGAATGGTCACCATAATTTGCTAAATGTGGAGTCGCTGAAGCAGCTATCAGACATTCAGCAAAAACTGCCGAATTGCGGCAAATAAAATATTGAATTTAAGTATCAGGTTAGTACAACAAAAAGGTATCATTGCATCACATTACTCTGGGGTTTTGGAATCTTATTTATATATATATACTTATGTAGTGCTCACTCCCGGAGGAGCCGCTGAAAATGAACCACGGGTCAGTCTCCCCGCACTAGGGAATAAATATACTCCAACACAGTTGTGAGTTTTTATCATTTAAATAGTTTACTAAAATAATAAGCAGATGTTGAGACACGGTATACACAAGTATTATTACAGTATTTTCGTATCACGGTAAAACGCGTAGCGGAAACGAAACGAAACACGAGGCTTCGTATTTCGGAAAAATAATATCTTCACAACCGAACAGAAAAGAAATGCAATTGCACGAATATTCGAAAAAGGGACACGTAGCGAAACCCAAAAATACAATCTCTTCGTATTACGATAAACGCGCAGCGGAAAAGAGAAAAAGAGCCTTAGTATAGACTCCTTCCACTTGAACCGGGATGATGGGCGAAGGACCTATCAACTTGTCAGGGAACTTTTTCGTAGCAGCAGGAGAGGTAGACCCAGTCTGTTGTACTCTAACCCTTGTCCTCATACGTGGTGACTGCGGGCATACATTTTCCTCCCGTGACATAGGATCAGACCTCCAGGGAGAGGATCTTCTAGGTCTAGCAGACACATATAGAGACCCTCCCTGTCTCCTTTCTGGGCACTGAGCCTTGAAATGACCAAATTCTCTACAGGCAAAACATCTTCCCCACGAGGATGAGGGCACACTTTCTTCCTGTGGCTCATTTGAAAATCCTCTGTCGGAGACCACAGCAACCGCTGCTGTTCGTATATCTGAGAGAGACTTCAGTATTTCAGTCTGCATTTCTACTACTTTCAAGATTGTCCGGCATAGGTCCGTGTGTGTCTGTTCCATCTTAACTTGGGCTCCTTGTACTCTCGCAAGAGTCTTTTGTATCTCACCATACACCTGGTTTGACAACTTTTGAGTTATCTCCGGCTCATATGTCTCTTCCGGATCTTCCTCATCTGATGAACACTCGTTATACTCTATGGGTTGCGCATAGACCTTTTCTCCCCTTTTTCCAAGCTTCTCTTCCAGAAGGGCTTCTTCCTCCCGAACAACTCGAATCAGTTCTAGGTAATTTAACTCTTTATTACCTTCTCGAGTCCTCAGCTGCAACATCACAGGATCTAAAGGTAAGGCACCCTTCAATATCTGACGCATTCTAACCTGATCTACTGTAGTTGGGTCTATTCCTTTCTTCAACAGTACTTGGTACAGTATCTTATCCAGGCGCCTCATGTATTCTGTCATCTTCTCACCCCTTTTCTGGTAAGTATGCTCATATTGGTACATTAGCTCAGCAGCCTTTTCCGTTCGCCCGAAGACTTCCTGTAAAATGTTCAGGTAATCTAGAGCAGTACAGTCTCTCTTACTCAGCTTCAGATTCCTGACAGCCTCTGACCCAGGTCCCTTTAAGCTCTCAGTAATTCTTTGCTTCTTCTGCGCTTCAGAGACGTCCCACTCATCCAGAGCCTGCATCGCTTGTTCCACCCATTCTTCGAAGGTTTCTTCTCCCGCCGGAGTTGGCAAGTTTCCTGAAAATTTTTCCAACTTCCGATATCCGAAGCTGATGTAAGAAGGGTGAGCCCTCTGACACTTAACCACGAGGTCTCCAATAGCAGCAATGAACTCCGGCCCGATCATGGCCAGCGGGCTGGATGCAGGAATGTTCGCTGAATCACCACGTGGCTTACTTGGCTGGATCAGACGAACTTCCACGTCGTCGGTTAGCTGTATACTCACGTCCTGAAAACACACAGGAACACCCTTTCTCCACTCAAAAAGAACATACGTGTGAGAAGTCTCTGGGTTCACTTTAATGTCCGCTAGAAACCCCCGCTGGTCAGGTGCCAACGCTGCCACGGCCAGGCGGATCTGCTCTTCTGCCCAGGTGCCTACAGGAATATCCATTACTACACTCAACTCTAACTGGCCACCCTGTGCTTTACACCACTCTGCTGCTTCATCTGGATCCATATTTAACCCTTTAAATGCGGTTTTTCCAGAGACTGAGATCCCGGACGAGCCCGCACGTGTAGCGCTCACTCCCGGAGGAGCCGCTGAAAATGAACCACGGGTCAGTCTCCCCGCACTAGGGAATAAATATACTCCAACACAGTTGTGAGTTTTTATCATTTAAATAGTTTACTAAAATAATAAGCAGATGTTGAGACACGGTATTCACAAGTATTATTACAGTATTTTCGTATCACGGTAAAACGCGTAGCGGAAAAGAAACGAAACACGAGGCTTCGTATTTCGGAAAAATAATATCTTCACAACCGAACAGAAAAGAAATGCAATTGCACGAATATTCGAAAAAGGGACACGTAGCGAAACCCAAAAATACAATCTCTTCGTATTACGATAAACTCGCAGCGGAAAAGAGAAAAATATATTCAGAACGTATCTTTAACCCCTGTTCCGATTCGTAACAAATGAGTCCCGCACAGGTTAAGTCCCGGAATGTAAAGGGTGTGTACGTGTGTGTATATGGTACCCGGGTACTATTCAACTGGCCAGTGAATTACTTATAACGATGTCTTCGACTAGTCAAGTTGGGGCCCTGTGGGTTTTGGAAACAAACAGCAGCGTGCTTTCTTGATTTTATAAACCGGCCTTGGAGGCCTCTCACCCATCCACTCGATCACCAAGGCTCCGCTGACCCAGGACGTCTCTCCGCTTAATGCCTGGCTGTGATACTGGCTACTGGATCTGTTGTCTGGCTTTCCTTGCTCCCACCCGGACTTGTCCAGCTACCGCCTGCTCTCCCATCCAATGGACTTGCGGTACTCCTCACTCGGGTCCTCTGCTTGCCTTGATCGCAGCGTGGGTATAGACAGGTCTCTGCAGGGTTACTGTCCCGATCCCCCAGCACCAGCGAGGTAGCCCCTGCGCTCTGGCCTGGTCACGATCCTCCACAGCTCGGCCTGCTTCCTCCTCCTTTCAGCTCCCAGCTCACTCTGAGCATGCTTTCCACGAGGCTGGTGATGTCTTTCCTTTCCTACACACCCACTTCCTGTCCTTACGCAAAGCATCATGGAAAAGGTAGTTTAGTGCCTTGTGTTTGTCCAGCATAACTTTCCATGGTCTCTGTCTCCCTCTGGTGGCCATTGCAAGTAAATGCAGCAGAACAGTCTTTTTAAACACATCGCTACACTTATTTAGGGCACTATTACCTGGTGGGAGCTAACCCTTGCGTCGGCATGGTTTTGCGTTAGCGCCAGGTTAAACAAGTGAAGCGCCAGACCAACAGATCGTTTGCCTCCTTCTACAAACAGGAAAAATCACTTAGCACGTTGCTATTAGCGATTTGTAGCGCGAGCTTACTGTACTTTCCGCGTCCTTTACTTAACATGGCTAGCGCAAGAGATCTCTAGCACTTTTGCAGCTAACAGATCACTTGGTGCCAGTGCTAATTTTTTGAGGGGCGCTAATTGCAATATTTTACCTACTGCTCAACCCTGGTGCTAGCTCCAAAAAAACCTGAAAAACCAGATCCTCGCCCAAAATTAACAGGCAATTGAAAGGAATGCAGCACAGGTGTTCTTTTGGCCCCATACACCATAGTAATGGATCTGGTCCGCATTGTCGTTGCTGTTGCAGTCCGCTCTATTATAAATGTATCCTTTATCCACATATATCCTAATTCTAATATATTGCCTAATTTTAAACATTTTATGCTGGGGGATATTCATAGTATGTAAGCGGGTGATTATTAGGGTGACCGTGTGGACCAAGTTTAAAGGGACACATAAGTCTTGCCCTGAAACATGTGTTATTTATATGCTGCAGCAGGGAAGTTAATGTGGCTCACCTGGCCTTCCTTTTGCATCTATTAAATGCAGTGTAATGATTCTACATGCTGTCGGGTGGCATTTATCATGCAATGCCCATCAGCCTTAATATATGTGTGCATCAAAACATGGATGATACGGCCACCTTGGAGGATTTTAATAATGCAGGGGTGTGAGGTTATTCACTGGATGTGTTCATATTCAAGCTTGTGAGGGCGGGGGATAGGTATGGCCCGGCACTCTGCACTGAGAAAAAAATAACAGTTCTATCCTGTACACAACTGCATTAGCGCTGGGTCTCAGCCCGGGTCTTAGAGTTTTCCTAGCGTGCGCCAAACGACCTTGTTCATGGACTACCGCGGACAAGGTGATCTGTTAGTAGGTCGTCAGGCACTACGTTTTAGCGACTCGCGCTAAACGTTTCCTTCAGCGATGGTGTTTTAGCTCACACCAGGTGACAGGGCCCTTAGTTTTATTCAGTGGTATGATTTAGTGGTGAAAATTATTAGTGCCCCCCCCCCCAGTTTTGACTATGGTATCTTCTTTGCCCCCCCCCCCTAAATATTGTTCCTAGAGTCGCCACTGATTTAAGACAATCAAAAGAGAAAGATTTTAGACAGACAAAAAGTGAGAGAGATATGAGATACTCAAAATGAGAGAGAGGGATTTGAGACAGATTGACAGACAAAAAGCGAGAGAGGTATGAGAGAGACAAAAGATATAAAGCGTTGACATGCACAAAAGAGAGAGAGATTTCAGATAGACAGACAGGCAAAAAGGAGGGAGAGCTGTGAGACAGACAGACTGACAAAAAATGTGAGATTTGAGCTAGAGAAGGAGAGAAATTTAAGGAAAACAAACAGCTTTGAGAAAGACAGACAAAAGGAGAGCGTCGAGTTAGACAGACAGACAGACTAAAAGACAGATTTGAGATAGACAGACAGGAAGATTTGAGATGGATGAATGATAGGCATAAAAAGTACTAGAACTTTCCAAACAATTTGTTTTTCAGCAGGTTATTTTTTTTTACTCTGTAAACTGCTGCTTCTTCTATATAAAAAGTACTGAAACATTAATGAAAACAATGTATCCTGCTGAAAAAACATACAGTGTTTGTATTTGCAGTAACATTCAACAGCACATGAGCTCCTTAATGTTCAATACACTTTATTGCTGAGCTGCAGCAGCTTCATTGACTCTGACGTAAACCCACAGATAGAAATGATGTGATACAGAGTAAAACCAGCTTTGCTATTCAGTCATGCGGCTGTGAAATCTTATTATTAACCCATTATTTGTCCTGCCACTTTAAAATCCAATTGTGCTTTGTTTCTTATATGTGCTATTTATTATTCAGGTGTATCTGTATTTTAGTGGAGAGAAAACAAATCTGCCTCATTTATACACCAACACACACCATATAGATGAGGGCCGTCAAACTCCAGCCCCACCCCCCAGATGTTTCTGAACTGCAACTCCCATGATTCCCTGGCCATCTATTGCATTGAAAGATTTTTGGGAATTGCAGGCATCAACATCTGGAGGGGCTGTGAGTTCGACATATTATTATTATTATTGTCATCATTTATATAGCGCCAACAGTTTCCGCAGCGCTTTACATTAACCAAAGGGAACGAAATACATATAAACAGACATAAGATGGAAACAAGAGGTGTAGAGGGCCCTGCTCATAGGAGCTTACAGTCTAGAGGGATTGGGGTTGAGGAAGACAAGAGGAATTTTACTAGATAGCAGGATCATTAGTGCCGGTGGTTTGGGAATGGTGGGGAAATACAAGCGGCTTCAATCATGTGCGAGTAGTGAGTAGAGGGATGAGTTGCATCAGTGATATGGTACGCTAATCTGAAGAGATGGGTTTTGAGGAATTTCTTGAAGGCCTGAAGATTAGGGGAGAGTTTGATTGGGCGAGGCAAGTCATTCCACAGGACCAAAGCTGCCCTTGAGAAGTCTTGGAGGCGAGAGTTGGCCGTGCTTGTGTAGACCGATGACAGGTAGAGATCACCTGCTGAACGGAGTTGTCTAGATGGGACGTGCTTGCGGAGTAACGAAGACATGTAGGGAGTTGTTGAGTTATTGAGTGATTTCAACGTGAGCATCAGTATTTTAAACTGTATCCTGAACGTACAGGAAGCCAATGGAGGGACCGGCAGAGTGAAGAAGTACGCGAGGTGCATTTAGTGAGAAAAATAAGCCTGGCCCCTGCATTCATTACAGATTGCAAAGGGGCGATACAGGAGTTGGGGAGGCCAATGAGGAGCGAGTTGCAGTAATCAAGTCGTGAAATGACAAGAGCATGAACCAGCACTTTTGCGGTATTTTGTGTCAGAAAGGGGCAGACACAAGTAATGTTTTTGAGTTGAAAATAACAGGATTTGGTCAGTGTCTGGATTTGGGAAGAGAACGTTAGGACAGAGTCAAAAGTGACACCAAGGTAAGCGAGCTTGGGGTGTTGGGCTAATATGGGTGTTCCATTTACTCGTAGAGAGATAGGTGGTATTGGGTTCTTCTTGGAGGGAGGAATGGACGAGAATTTCAGTTTTGGCAAGATTGAGTTTAAAGAAAATGGGAAGCCATCCAATTTGAGACAGCGGAGAGACAGCCAGTGACTCGATCCAGGAGACCTGGAGAGAGATCAGGGGAGGAGAGTTAAGTTTGAGTATCTCAGCGTATAGGTGGTACTGGAATCCAAAGGAGCTGATCAGTTTTCAGAGAGAGGCAGTGTAGACTGAAAAAAGTAGAGGGCCCAATACTGAACCTTGTGGCACCCCAACAGAGAGAGGCTGCCGGGAGGAGGTACTACCAGAAAATGACACACTAAAGATCGTTGGGACAGGTAGGAAGAGAACCATGAAAGAAGAGAATCTTGAAGGCCTATATTACTAAGAGTTTGAAGGAGGATTGAGTGGTCAACTGTATCAAAGGCGGCAGAGAGGTCAAGAAGGATCAGCAGTGAGTAGCACCCATTGGATTTAGCAGTTGCAAGGTCATTGGTCAGTTTTGCAAGAGCCGTTTCTATTTCTGCAGTGAGCGAAAGCCAGATTGCAGAGGGTCAAGGAGAGAGTGGGTGTTGAGGAAGTCAATCAGACGGGCATACACAAGCTTTTCAAGAAGTTTGGAGGCAAAAGGGAGCAGGCAAACGGGGCGGTAGTTGGAGGGAGCAATTGGATCCAGAGATGTTTTTTTTAGGATTGGGGCAGTTGGATCCAGAGATGTTTCTTTTAGGATTGGGACTACTGTGGCATGTTTGAGGGGAGCAGGAAAGACCCCAGAGGTTAAAGACAGATTAAAGGTGTGGGTCAAAGATGGTACAAGAGAAACAGAAAGTGTTTTGGCAAGATGTGAGGGAACGGGGTCGAGGGGGCAGGTAGTGGGATGAGAGGATCGTAGTAGTTTAAGGACCTCTTGTTCAGTAGCTGAAGGGAACGAGTTAAACATGTGAGGATGGACATGGTTAGCATCTTCCTGCATGGGTGAAGATGGCATTGTGGAGATTTCAGTTCTTATCAGTTCAATTTTTGCTGTGAAAAAGCAGGCTAGGTCTTCGGCATTGAGCTCAGTGTGAGGAACAGCCACCGCAGGACAGAGAAGGGAGTTGAAAGTGGTGAACAGGCATTTTGGGTTCCGGGAGTGGGTGTGTTTGAGAGTTGCAAAATATGACTGCTTGGCTAGGAAAAGCGCAGAGCTGTAGGACTTGAGCATAAATTTATAGTGAAGAAAGTCAGAGTGTGAACGTGTCTTTCTCCAATAGCGTTCAGCAGTTCTAGAACATCTTTGGAGATGTTGTGTCAATTTGTTGTGCCAGGGTTGCAAGTTTTGTCGCCTCATTGACCAGGGCTTTGACGGCACCAACTTATCAAGGGTGGAGGAAAGAGTAGAGTTGTAGCGGGTGATGGCTTCATTAGGACAGGAGAGAGATAGGACGGATGAGAGTGGTATGGATATATTGGCAGAGAATTGCTGTGGATCCAGAGAGTGGAGATTTCTGCGGGTCTGATAAAGTTTGGGTTGAGATGGAGGAACAAGGGGAGAGCTGAGTTCATATGGTTTGATACTGTGGAATATAGTGTGAAGAGTCAGTTAGTCCAGAGAGTTTCTAAACCTTCGTCTATTTATGCTGATAAAGAACATTTACGTACAGCGTTATTGTGCAAATATCCAGCTAAGACGCAGAGTTTGATTCATTGCTGTACTGGGAGCCACAGATACGGGTTTTGGTTGAAGAAATATACAGGTCTATTCAAAGAAAGGTGAAAATCAGGAGAATTGGCAGAATTCTCTAGACCAAATAGTCATTTTGGAAAGTGAGATAAATGGGAGCATTTTTCTGGTTTGGCTATTATGCGTGTAGCGCTCACTCCCGGAGGAGCCGCTGAAAATGAACCACGGGTCAGTCTCCCCGCACTAGGGAATAAATATACTCCAACACGCTGGACAGTTTTACAATTTAAAAGGTTTACTAAAAGGTTTGCAGCTCTTAAGACACGGTATATGCAGGAAGATTTACAGTACTTTCGTAACACGATAAACGCGTAGCGGTAAAAGAAACGAAAACACGAGGGCTTCGTATCTTCGGAAAAAAACCGACCGAGCAGAAAATTAAAAGATACGAAATTCGAGGAAAACCCCGTAGCGGGACACAATAAAATACACAGTTCTCGTATCACGGTGAACGCGCAGCGGGAACGAAAAGAGGAAAAATGTTCGGAATGTAACTTTAACTTTGCCCCCTTGTCCCGGTTCGGAAAAGGAAAATGAGTCCTGCACAGGTTAAGTCCCAGAACATGAGGTGATATGTATTTGTGTGTGTAGGGTACCCGGGTACTTCTCAACTGGCCAGTGAGTTTACTTTAGCGATGTCTTCGACTAGTCAGTTGGGGCCCTGTGGGTTTTAGAAGGAAACAGCAGCGTACGCTCTTATTTAAACACGGCCTTGGGGCCTCTCACCCATCCAGCGCAAGCTTTAGATTCGGCTGGCCCAGGACGCCTCTCCGCTCGATGTTGCCGGGGGATGCCGACCACCGGATCTGTTGTCTGGCCCTCTGTCTGTCAGCCGCGACTCATCCAGCTTACCGCCTGCTCCCCGCTTCGATCGACCGCGTACTCCTCACTCCTGGGGTCTTCTCTCCTTCAGCTGCACTTGAATAGCATAGAGGGTGAGGTCTGTGTCCCGCAAGCTGAGTGAGCCAATCCTGAAAGCCCGATCCACTCTGTCTGCGCTCCGGCCTATCTTTGGTCTCTCTCTTTACTTTGTGCATCCGCTCTCCTTGACTCCCTGGCGCGCTCTGCCTGTTCTCCACGAGGTGCAGGATGTACAGCTCTCCACAAACCCACCCACTTCCTGTTTCTTCGCAAAGCATGCATGGACATGTAGTTCAAGTGTCCAGGGTCTTTAATCGTGATAGTCTCCATCTTGTGGCCAAAAATGGGTACTGCCACAGTAAACTTTAACACATCGCTACACTCTCCCCCTCCTAGAACTCTTGGGTCTCTCCAAGGAGGTACAACAGTTACATTATCTTTTTACAATTTGCACACAGTTTATACAGCATACATGCAGTGGGTTAGAAACACTTTCTCAAGCTGATTCATGTTCTGGGCTACCTCAGCTAACAAAGCAGACACTTCGGGCAATCTCTGCACAGTGGTGATGGCCTCTTCAGTGCTATGTCCGGGTGAGTCATAGGTAAGACGCTGGGGCGGCCGAATAGAGCGTTTTTGTTCAGGCTCCCTCCGTTCCTCTTCAGGTGGAAGTACTATGGGCGTTGGCTCAATTTCTCTTTCTATCACTGGAGCAGACGTTTCTTCAGAGTATGATCCCTCCAGTGAAGGCATAGAACCGTAATCACCTGAATAAGCTTCCGGAGCTACCGGATCCCCACAGCCTCAGGGGCTTCCCACTGAAATTCAAGCGGCTCAGAGATATCAACAGTCTCAGGGACTTCCAACAAGAATTCAGGAGCCTCAGGCCTCAAATTACTCTCCCATCGTTCCGGAACTGAGGTAATCTCTTCAGGCTCCGGTGAACGTATCCAGTCCAGACAGAAACTTTCTTCCTCACTGTCCCTTTCGCTCTCTTCGACAGCCCGGGTCTGTTGAGACCGAGTAACAGGAGGGACACGTGGAGCACGCGGATTCGCCGGAGGAAGTTCGTTTTCCACTGGTACCCTCACAGCCTCTCTCAATGGTAACAAGTGATTTCGGTGCCAATTCTTGAGGGGACCAGCCTTTCCATCAGGGCGAATCTGATACACCGGCAACCTGGCAGTTGTTTGCAAACAATGTAAACCTGAGAACTCCATCTATCCGCCAGCTTGTGTCTCGCAGCAGCACCCAAATTCTTCAACAGAACCCTATCACCGGGTTGTAAATCCTGTACTCGAACCTTCAGATCATAGTTCTTCTTGTTCCTTTGCTCCCTGTTACCTGACGTCAAACGAGCCTGTTCAAACGCAGAAGCCAGATTCTTCCGAAGTCTATCCACATAGTTTTTATGAGAAGCTACCGACGTCTGGTCTAGAGATAACCCAAATGCCAAATCAACCGGCAGTCGAGCTTCTCTTCCGAACATAAGACGGTACGGTGAATATCCAGTGGCATCACTCTCCGTACTGTTATATGCATGCACCAGAGTAGCTATGTGACGACTCCAACTCTGCTTCTCCACATTAGACAAGGTCCCCAGCATATTTAGCAGCGTGCGATTAAACCTTTCAGGCTGAGCATCACCTTGAGGGTGGTATGGCGTAGTTCGAGTCTTTTGAATTCCCAACAACTCCAGCAATTGCCCGACCAATCTACTTTCAAAGTCTCTTCCCTGATCAGAGTGTATTCTTCTTGGCAGGCCGTAATGAACAAAGAACTTTTCCATCAGCACCTTCGCCACTGTCGGAGCGCGTTGGTCTTTGGTAGAAAAAGCTTGGGCATAACGGGTAAAGTGATCAGTCACTATCAGAATGTTCCCTTGCCCACTAGCATCCGGCTCTAAGCACAGGAAGTCAATGCACACCAAATCCATGGGTCCCTGACTCTGTAGATGGCTCATTGGAGCAGCTCGGGTTGGTAGAGTTTTCCTCTGAATGCACCTCAGACAGGAATGACAATAACTTTCTACTTCAGCCCTCATACAAGGCCAGTAAAACCTATCTCGCACCAACTTAAAAGTTCTCTCCGCACCCAAATGTCCATGCTCATCATGTAATGATCGCAACACACTCTCCCTGTGTTTAGTGGGGAGAAATAACTGTTGAATCTCTTCGGAATTGGTCGAGGGGCCCCTTCGGTAGACCACCCCATCCAACATCTTCAACCGCTCCCACTCTTTGTAAACCAATCTGGCTCCATCCGGGGAATTGGTTAACAGAATCTCTCGCTGGTTTGTAGTCAGGGCCTTTATGGTCAATGCAATCAAAGGGTCTCTAGCTTGATCCGCTTTCAAATCCTGCTTGGAAAAGGTAGGTAGATTTTCATCCCTCAATTGCGTAGGGTTACAGTAGAACTCAGGAACAGCCGCGGCCATGACTCCTATGGCCTCCGCTTCAACTCCTCCCTTGACCCGGCGTTCTGTTCCTTGACACAAAGCTTGCACCCCGTCTGGAGTTACCTGAGTCCATTCTGTAGTGTAGGGTCTTCTCGACAGAGCATCAGCATCTCGATTGTTCACCCCAGGGCGATACTTCAGGCTGAACCGAAACCCTGACAGAGCGGCCAACCACCGATGTCCCGTTGCGTCCAGTTTCGCAGTAGTAAGAATATAGGTGAGAGGATTATTATCCGTCTTGATCACGAACTCAGCTCCATACAGATAGTCTTTCAACTTGTCCACCACTGCCCACTTCAAGGCTAGGAACTCCAGTTTGTGAGTAGGATAGTTCTTCTCAGAAGGCGCAAGGCTCCGGCTCACATACGCCACAGGCCTCAGCAATCCATCATACTCCTGATATAGGACTCCTCCCAGACCTTCTCGGCTAGCATCCACATGTAGTTCATACGGCTTGTGAGGGTCCGCGTAGGCCAGAACAGGAGCTCGGGTTAGATTCTCTTTCAGCTTCACAAACGCACCTTCACATTGACTAGTCCATTCACCTTGTATGGACTCTTTAGCTTTCCTTGGTCCTGGAGCGGAGGGGTTTCGGTCAGAGACCTTACAGCCTTCTTCGGTGGTTTCTTTCTGTAGGAGTTTGTTCAGCGGCTGAGCTATCTTTGCAAATCCTCCCACAAATCTTCGATAGTATGAGCAGAATCCCAAGAAAGATCTAAGTTCAGTGACGTTTCGAGGTCTAGGCCAAGAAGCTACGGCCTCCAACTTTCGAGGATCTGTCGAAACACCTTCTGCCGAGACTACGTGTCCCAGATATGTGACTGAGGGTAAACAGAACTGGCATTTCTCCAGAGACAATTTCAACCCCTCTTCATGGAGCCTCTTCAAGACCTTCTCCAAACGTTGCTCATGCTCCTCCAGAGTCTTCCCGAACACAATTATGTCATCCAGGTACACTAACACTTCGATTAGATTCATATCCCCGACTGTCTTCTCCATCAACCGTTGAAACGTGGCTGGAGCTCCCGTCAGACCTTGAGGCATTCTATTGAACTCAAAGAACCCAGTGGACAAATGAACGCAGTTTTCTCTTTGTCTTCAGGGTGCATCGGTATCTGATGATATCCGCTTCGAAGGTCTAGTACACTGAACCACTTTGCTCCAGACAAACACTGTAAGGCATCTTCAATCCGAGGAGTGGCGTATTGGTCGGGGATGGTTCTTCGGTTCAGGGTGCGATAGTCTATGCACAAGCGGACAGAACCATTCTTCTTCCGGACCAGCACTATTGGAGATGCATATGGGCTCCTGGACTCTTGAATCACATTGGTTCTCTGCAACTCATTTAGCTGTTCTCGCAGATCATCCAAGTCTCCCAGCGGAACTCGCCTTGACCTTTCACGAAACGGCTTGTCTTCTTGCAACCGAATGCGGTGTTCCGTACTCTTAGCCAGGCCCACATCGAACTCATCTTTCGAAAATAATTCTTTCCACTTTAGAACTTGAGACTGAAGACGTTTCTTCCACTCAGGTGAGATGGGGGCGTCTTTAGGGTAGAATCTTTCATCCGAAATCTCTTTATCCACTCCCCCTCCTAAATCAGTGGAGAGGGGTGTAGCAGACTCTACTTGCCCGATAGGCATTCGTGCTTTAAGGACTACTGGAGAATCTGTCACATTGCACACACCTGACCGAGACTCTTCCTCGTGTTCTCTTCAAGGCTTTTGTGGAGATTATTTCAGGAATTACTTCGACTCCGATTTCACTCCCATGACTGACATCGGTTCCCAGCACCACATAAGGGCCTGGTTGCGATCCGTTCAACTTGACTGAAACCTGGAAGCTCGCTACTTCTCCTGCTTGCAGAACCTTCTCTGTCCCACCCAGTCTCCACAGTCTTCCCACCTCAGCAGGTGCTTTCCGTTCTTCAACCATCCTCTGATAGACCGGTCGTAACAGGGGGTGCACTCCTTGAGTTGACCCTTCTTCCACTACGATGGGGGTCAGGAGACGCCGCACTAGGTCCGTGTTCGTCCCCACTATCAGAGAGCTTCTGTTTGCACCCGAGGGTCGGGGCACACAATGGCCAAGGCGTCACAGCCCCCAGACTGTCCGATGACTTCAGATCCGATCTCCAACCTTACTTGCAGATACCCGTCATAAGGGAGTTTCTCAGTGCCGATACCCCATATTTCCAAATCCTTCAATTCTTGCAGAGGAATGTGCTTTAAGTGTTTCTCATAAAAGTCTTTATAAATCAAAGTCACTTGAGCCCCTGAATCTAACAGAGCTTTGGTGTAGACTCCTCCACTTGGATTGGCACAATCGGAGAAGGACCTATCAGCTGGTCAGGAAACTTGGTGGAGGTATCCGGACGCTTAGACCCAGTTTGCTGGACCCTGGCCTTTTTCTTGGCCCGTGCAGGTTTTGGGTGTGCATTGCCTCCCCATGACGTAGACCCGGATGCTAAGGGAGTGACTCTTTCCATTCTGGCAGGCTCAGCAGTTGGCTTGACTTTGGGCCCTCTTGCCCTCCTAGTTTTAAATTGGTTCTTGGAGCGAGATTCAACTTCTGGGCACCTAGGTTGCTCCTTTACTGGTGCCCTCTGGCGTTTCCCGCTGGTGGAGTAGATAACAGTCCCTCTAGGGCTTTCAGCAGCCACTCAACTTTATCCTTCTCAGGCTTCCGGCCTTTACACTGCGCACGGAAATGGCCTTTCTCCACAACCGAAACATCTCTTCCTCGAAAGTGGAGACACGGTTGCTTGTTGCGGTTCTGATAAGAGATTTGAACCAGACGCCACGGCAACTTCAGTCGTCTGCATACCTGTTAGGAACTTTTGCATTTCCCCCTGCATCTCGGTCACCTTCATCACACCCTGCACAATTCGGCGTGCGCTTTCTGCAGTTCAGTTTGAGCTTCCTGTACCTTCTTTACAGTCTTGAACAACTCGCTTCGTTCAGAAGAGTTCGATTCTTTAGCAGCCTTTTCGACGAATTTAAAAACCGACTAACTGCTCCTGTTCATCCAGGTCAGATCCATAGGTGTCTAACGAGTCGTTTTCAGGCTGCAGACCGTCGTTATATCTTGCAGGTTGTGCATAAGCCCTTTCTCCCCGCCTGAAGGATTTCTCTTCCAGCAGAGCCTCCTCCTCTCGTACAACTCGGATCAGTTCCAGGTACTTCAACTCTTGATTGACTGCTCTGCTTCTCAGCTGCATCATCACCGGATCTAACGGTTGAGAGCCCCTCAGGATCTGCTTTATTCGTATCTTATCTACGTCAGCCGGTTTGGCCCC
Organism: Leptobrachium leishanense; assembly: GCA_009667805.1. Taxonomy (NCBI): domain Eukaryota; kingdom Metazoa; phylum Chordata; class Amphibia; order Anura; family Megophryidae; genus Leptobrachium; species Leptobrachium leishanense. Next base: position 57,518,677 of record CM019067.1, read on the forward strand.
TTTCTTGAGGAGTATTTGGTGCAGAATCTTATCCAAGCGCCGCATGTAATCAATCATTCTCTCACCTCTCTTCTGATAGGTGTGTTCGTACTGATATACTAGTTCCGCTGCCTTTTCTGTTCGCCCAAACACTTCTTCAAGAACGTTCAGATAATCCAAAGCAGTACAATCTTTTCTACTCAATTTTAGGTTTCTCACCGCTTCTGACGCAGGTCCCTTTTAAACTCTCGGTGATCCTTTGCTTTTTCTGGGCCTCAGGGACGTCCCACTCATCCAGTGCCTGCATCGCCTGTTCCACCCATTCCTCAAAGGTTTCTTCTCCCGCCGGAGTTGGTACATTTCCTGTAAAGTTCCTTAACCGTCGATAACCGAAATTAGTGTGAGGAGGGCTTGTTTTCTGACATTTAGCCAGCAAATCTCCAATAGCCACGATAAATTCAGGCCCGATCATGGCCAACGGACTGGGCGCGGGAACACTTTCGGCTTCGCCACGTGGCGCACTTGGCTGAATCAGTTGGACTTCCACCTCATCGGTCAGCTCCACGCTCGCGCCCCGAAACATGCTGGAATACCTTTTCTCCATTCGAGAAGAACATGCGTGTGAGAGGTATCTGGGTTTTTCTTAATGTCCAGAATTAACCCCCGATGATCTGGTGCTAGCGTGGCCACGGCCTGGCGAATCTGATCTTCGGCCAAGTGTCTGCAGGAATATCCATGACTATGCAACATGCTAACTGACTACTGTGCTCCCCACACCATTCGGCAGCAGTGTCTGGATCCATATTTAACCCTTTAGATGCGGTTTTTCCAGAGACTGAATCCCGGACGAGCCCCCACGTGTAGCGCTCACTCCCGGAGGAGCCGCTGAAAATGAACCACGGGTCAGTCTCCCCGCACTAGGGAATAAATATACTCCAACACGCTGGACAGTTTTACAATTTAAAAGGTTTACTAAAAGGTTTGCAGCTCTTAAGACACGGTATATGCAGGAAGATTTACAGTACTTTCGTAACACGATAAACGCGTAGCGGTAAAAGAAACGAAAACACGAGGGCTTCGTATCTTCGGAAAAAAACCCCGACCGAGCAGAAAATTAAAAGATACGAAATTCGAGGAAAAAACCCCGTAGCGGGACACAATAAAATACACAGTTCTCGTATCACGGTGAACGCGCAGCGGGAACGAAAAGAGGAAAAATGTTCGGAATGTAACTTTAACTTTGCCCCCTTGTCCCGGTTCGGAAAAGGAAAATGAGTCCTGCACAGGTTAAGTCCAGAACATGAGGTGACCAGAGTAGAGGTGATATGTATTTGTGTGTGTAGGGTACCCGGGTACTTCTCAACTGGCCAGTGAGTTTACTTTAGCGATGTCTTCGACTAGTCAGTTGGGGCCCTGTGGGTTTTAGAAGGAAACAGCAGCGTACGCTCTTATTTAAACACGGCCTTGGGGCCTCTCACCCATCCAGCGCAAGCTTTAGATTCGGCTGGCCCAGGACGCCTCTCCGCTCGATGTTGCCGGGGGATGCCGACCACCGGATCTGTTGTCTGGCCCTCTGTCTGTCAGCCGCGACTCATCCAGCTTACCGCCTGCTCCCCGCTTCGATCGACCGCGGTACTCCTCACTCCTGGGGTCTTCTCTCCTTCAGCTGCACTTGAATAGCATAGAGGGTGAGGTCTGTGTCCCGCAAGCTGAGTGAGCCAATCCTGAAAGCCCGATCCACTCTGTCTGCGCTCCGGCCTATCTTGGTCTCTCTCTTTACTTTGTGCATCCGCTCTCCTTGACTCCCTGGCGCGCTCTGCCTGTTCTCCACGAGGTGCAGGATGTACAGCTCTCCACAAACCCACCCACTTCCTGTTTCTTCGCAAAGCATGCATGGACATGTAGTTCAAGTGTCCAGGGTCTTTAATCGTGATAGTCTCCATCTTGTGGCCAAAAATGGGTACTGCCACAGTAAACTTTAACACATCGCTACATGACCTAGAATTTTTACTTCTCCAGCCAATTCCCCTGAGTTTCAACTTTCTTTGAACAGACTTGCATATCTAGAACAATCTTGGTGAACATACAGATACATACACATGCACTCAAGTGCCAGTGATTGGTGAAGATACAAGTACCTGGTTTCCCCGAAAATAAGACCTAGTGTGTTTTTTCGATAACTGCTGAAATATAAGACGTACCCCAAAAATAAGACCTACTTGTAAGGCAACTTGAAGAGCCGCGGGAGAGAATCAGTGATGCTGGCGCTAGAGGAAAACGAGGAGGCAGAGGAGGGAGCAGAGCTGCATAAGGCTGCGGTCACACCATGGCCGGACTGGCCTACCGGGATGCCGGGAGAAATCCCGGTAGGCTGTTTAATGTTTGGGCCGCTGGGCTGCCTGTAGCTTCATAAATGTTCACTCACGCGCAAGTTGCGTGCGAGTGAGTGAGTGACGCTCTGCCAGTCATTGACAGTGTGGAGGTGGATCTGGTGGGACGTCTCCTCCTCCCACTTGTCTCCGCCTCCTCCTCCCATCAGCCACTTGTTCCCACTCACAGGAAGTTCGGGGCCACAAGCTGATTCGTTTGGATGGAGAAGCAGCAGCAGGGCAGACTCCTAGGTGAGTTGTGAGAGCAGCTCTCAATCCATTCCTCCCTCCCTGCTTCACCCTCCATGGTAACCAGCACTGACTGCACTGCACTGCCCGGTCCAGGGTGATGACATCATGCAGAATTGCTATGTGCTATGCAGGTGGATAGCTGCCCCCTCCCCCCTGCTGAATTTTGGGAGTGGCTGTGTGGAGCTGGGAAGATGGCAGCATTCTGTGTTATAGCGACCAATATGTGAACCAGGTGAGAGGCTGTTATTCTCTGACTCCTAGAGATACATTGTCAGGTCTCTCCCCCCCAAATTTACAGTCAGACCCCCCTGCCAGGGCACCCCTGGCCATCACCCCCCCCTAAAATACCCCTGGCCATCACCCCCCCCCTGTTAAATACCCCCTGGCCTTCACTCCCCCCCCCCGTAAAATACCCCTGGCCATCACTCCCCCCAGTAAAATACCCCTGGCCATCACTCCCCCCCCCAGTAAAATACCCTCTGGCCATCACCTCTCCCCCCCAGTAAAATACCCCTGGCCATCACCCCCCCAGTAAAATATCCCCAGCCATCACACCCCCTCCAGTAAAATACCCCAGCCTTCACTCCCCCATTAAAATACCCCCAGCTTTCACCCCCAGTAAAATACCTGCCTTCACTCCCAGTAAAATACCCCCAGCCTTCACTCCCCCTAGTAAAATACCCCCAGCCTTCACTCCCCCCAGTAAAATACCCCCAGCCTTCACTCCCCCCCAGTAAAATACCCCCAGCCTTCACTCCCTCCAGTAAAATACACCCAGCCTTCACTCCCCCCCAGTAAAATACCCCCAGCCTTCACTCTCCCAGTAAAATACCCCCAGCCTTCACTCCCCCCAGTAAAATACCCCCAGCCTTCACACCCCCCAGTAAAATACCCCCAGCCTTCAAACCCCCCCGTAAAATATCCCCAGCAATCACACACCCCCATTAATAAATTCCCAGTCTTCACTCCCCCATTAATATACCCACAGCCTTCAATCACCCCCAGTAAAATATCCCCAGCCATCACTCCCCCAATTAAAATACCCCCAGCTTTCACCCCCAGTAAAATACCTGCCTTCAATCCCCCCAGTAAAATACCCCCAGCCTTCAATCCCCCCAGTAAAATACCCCCAGCCTTCAATCCCCCCAGTAAAATACCCCCAGCCTTCAATCCCCCCCAGTAAAATACCCCCAGCCTTCAATCCCCCCCAGTAAAATACCCCCAGCCTTCAATCCCCCCAGTAAAATACCCCCAGCCTTCAAACCCCCCAAGTAAAATATCCCCAGCCTTCACCCCCATTAATAAATACCCAGCCTTCACCCCCCATTAATATACACCCAGCCTTCACTCCCCCCATTAATATACCCCAGCCTTCAATCCCCCATTAATATACCCCAGCCTTCACTCCCCCATTAATATACCCCAGCCTTCACCCCCCCAGTAAAATACTTCCAGTCTTCACCCCCCAGTAAAATACTTCCAGCTTTCAACCCCCAGTAAAATACCTGCCTTCACTTCCCCCCCAGTAAAATACCTGCCTTCACTTCCCCCCAGTAAAATACCTGCCTTCACTTCCCCCCCCCCCAGTAAAATACCTGCCTTCACTTCCCCCCAGTAAAATACACCTGCCTTCACTCCCCCCAGTAAAATACACCTGCCTTCACTCCCCCCCCGGAAAAAACAGGCCCCATCCCCCCCCTGTAAAATACCCCACCATCACTCCCCCCCCACAGTAAAACACCACTGGCCATCATACACAAACACACAGGTCCAGTCCCCCACAGACAGACATGCACATCCACCCCCCCTCCACATACCCAGGCCCAACACACACACATAACAGGTGCAGCCAGAGCCCTCAGAATGAATGGAGCTCCCACTTTCCTCAGTTATTACCCTCCCCCAAGTGACCCCATTAACCCTCCAATTCCACATAGTGAGAGTGCCCACGCCCCTTCATTTCCCCACAAGGAAAGACCTCATCCCTCCCCCAAAATGAGTGGCCCTATTAACCCCTTCCACCTACTGTAAGGACCACATAACCCTCTCCCCGAGCCTCAAACAGTGAGGGCCCTAGGCTCTGGCGGCAGACGTCACGCTGTGTGCCCTGTAGCCTAATCAGAGGGGGCCAGCTGCCATCTTGAAGTCTGTAGGGTCACAGCTCCACAGTAATGTGCAGTGAGTATGAGGGTGTCACAAAGCTCCACAGTAATGTGCAGTGAGTATCAGGGTGTCACAGAGCTCCGCAGTAATGTGCAGTGAGTATGAGGCTGTCACAGAGCTCCGCATAATGTGCAGTGAGTATGAGGCTGTCACAGAGCTCCGCAGTAATGTGCAGTGAGTATGAGGGTGTCACAGAGCTCCGCAGTAATGTGCAGTGAGTATGAGGGTGTCACAGAGCTCTGCAGTAATGTGCAGTGAGTATGAGGCTGTCACAGAGCTCCGCAGTAATGTGCAGTGAGTATGAGGGTGTCACAGAGCTCTGCAGTAATGTGAAGTGAGTATGAGGGTGTCACAGAGCTCCGCAGTAATGTGCAGTGAGTATGAGGCTGTCACAGAGCTCCGCAGTAATGTGCAGTGAGTATGAGGGTGTCACAGAGCTCCGCAGTAATGTGCAGGGAGTATGAGGGTGTCACAGAGCTCCGCAGTAATGTGAAGTGAGTATGAGGGTGTCACAGAGCTCCGCAGTAATGTGCAGTGAGTATGAGGGTGTCACAGAGCTCCATAGATGCATGTTCTCCCTAGTCCTGCATGACTAATAATTATCTAAACCATGATGGCTCCCATGATGTTAAAACTGTTAATTAATGTTCATAATTCAATGTTCACATTGCTGTGAGTTTAATTGCTGTGCAGCTCTGATACGTATCAATTTCGTTTATACCTATCACAATATGGGGCTGGTCTAATTTGTTTTTTCCAGGGCTGCTTTTTATTCCCAGTCCGGCCCTGGGTCACACGTGCGTTCTTGGAGCAGAAGGAACGTCTGTAAGAGTGGACTTCTTTCCACTCTGATGCCCGTGTGGCCACCTCTCTGAGCGCAGTTAGTGTAGTAAGAGCTAAAAAGCGCAAACCACCTATGGAGGATCGCGCTTTGTAGCCCTGTCTGTGTCCGTCGTAGCTTTTTGACAGGGAGGCTGAAATTACGACCGGTGGTAGTGCGCAAAATTTGTGCACACTCTACACTGTGTGGCCCTCTCATCCAGCCTTCACAAAGCTGCGACAGACGCAGGAAAGTGCGGTCACATAGACACACTCCGTGCGCTTGTGTGACCACAGCCTTAGACGATGCTTCCTCTACCGCCGGCTCCTGTCACTGGCGGAATGATTCCAGACATACACTGCCAAAAAAAAACACTAACATAAAAAAAAAAATAAGACCTACCCCAAAAATAAGACCTAGTGTGTTTTTTGGGGCCCAAAAAAACATAAGACAGTGTCTTATTTTCGTGAAAACCCGGTAGTACCACCAGTTGTGCAGATACTACAAGACACTCATAAGGAAAAAAATATTGTTAGATAAAAAGCCTCACATGTTAGGTTCAAAATATACTTGAGTCTTGGTTCCCTAATCAGTATATTCACACATTAGACAGCAATAAATTACTGCCCCCCAATGTTCTAAGATTGCCTTAAATCAGGGGTGGGGAACCTTTTTTCTGCCAAGGGCCACTTGGAGATTTATACTATCATTCGAGGGCCATACAAAAATATAAATTTAAGATTTAGCCAGCTATATTTAGGAAGAATTTTTTATAATTATTAAACTATAATTTCTTTGTATTTTTTTTGTACGTTATTATTTATTTTTTTATCTTTAGGTTTGATCTGAAAGAAATCAATTTTTCTTATTTTGTGCTCTTAAGTAAAAATGTAAACATTTAAAAAAGAAATATGGGGGAATGAATTAATTCCCCCTCCCCATTTAACTCATTTCACACCCCCCTCCCCATTTAATGATTTCACCAACCCCTCCCCATTTAATGATTTCACCAACCCCCTCCCCATTTAAATCATTACACTCCCTCTCCATTTAATTAATTTCACTCCCCTCCCTATTTAATGATTTCACCCGCCCGCTTCCCCTTTAATTCATCCCATCTTTTAATTTACTTCACCTCCCCCCCCCCCGGGGCTCTTCGCCTGACCTCGGCACACGGTGAGTAGTAGAATGAGGGGGCGGGGTTTATCCCTGCTTCTCTCACTCGCTGAAGCATTTTACCGGAACTCTTTCACTACAAAGTGGTTTTCCAGAAAACCACTCTGAGGACCACATGGTTTTATGGAAACTACTATCCATTACTCAAGGTGTAAAAAACATATGTGTAACCTGACAGCACATTTTTACAATACAGTAAGATTATTTGACAGGCAGTGGCCACTCCCTGCAGGTCAAATTTTACTACTGCAAGTGAAACACACACCAGCAGATAGAGGACCTTATTCCACTCTCACTGTTAAGACATCGGCTGCAGCTGTTATATAGATCAGCTCCAGACAATACCCTAAAGACTGGAGTTGCTATTCCGACCTTGTCACAAGCTAAGTTTGCAGCTCCGTCAGTTCCTTACTTTAAATTAACCCACCCTATACTTTGTATAGGAGCTGATAATTTACTCCTATTGAAGAACACATTATTAACCCTTTCCATGCGGAGGATGCGCTCAGTGCGTCCTGCCGCATGTGCACTTCACTGCGGAGGACGCGCTGAGCACGTCCTCCCATTGCAGCGGCGATCGGCCAGGATTCCGGCCGATCACCATGCCCCCTGGTGCGGGCTGACATCCTCGATGTCAGCCCAGCATCCGGGGCTGACGCGAGCACTAATAGATGTCAGCGCGGCGGCGCGATGACATCTATTTCAGGCGCCCCCCCGGGGAAGGTGCCTAAAAGGGAGGGGTAGTCTTTGGACCTCTCTCCCTCCCCTTCTGTTCAGGGCAGCAATCAAAGCCAGGCACCGTTTGGAAGGGCACAGCCTGCCCTTCCAAACGGTGCCTGGCTTTATCCACTTGGGGACCGGATCGCTATTCGGTGCCAAAAAGCGCCAGATACCGATCCTCTCCCGGAGATGGCCAACATCTTGGATGTCGGCAAAGCTTCCGGGATCTCCCCCTGATGACTGGCGTCATCGTGCATAGCGCGATGACGTCAGTTCTGGAGTTAACCCCTAGCTGCCACCAATGGTGGAGATAGGGGGTTCCAATGAACCCCTTATCTCCCGATCCGTGGCAACTAGGGGTTAATGTTTGGTATAGTTGGATCGGCCAGAGCATGGCCTTTGAAACAATACCAAACATGACCATGTTAAAGTTAAGAAAAATAAATAAATAAAAATTTAAATAAAAAATATTTTAAAAAAATAAACAGTTTTTTTTTGTTTTGTTTTTGTTAATGCAGCAATACTGTTCCCATTTCAATTATAATGTGAACAATGATGCTGCACTAACGATTTTTGTATGGGGTGTGATTGTTAAAAATCTCGTGATTTTCCCCCATAAAAAATTTAACAAGTCCCCATTTCTGATTTTTTTAACAAGCGCAACTCATAGAAAATATAACCACAAATGCTCACATGTTAAAATGTGAAAAAAAACACTTTACACGTTGTAAATTATGGAAAATTAAGATTTTATTGCATTTTTTGTTATAATATACAGACAGGACATGACGTATACATATAATAATGATATATTAGGAATCTGCCGAGTCTGCCGGAAAGAACGATATATAATATGTCTGGGTCATATAATAAAATAAGACTTCAAAACGTGTTTAAACATGATGAGCGAAACCGGTAAAAATGAGCTCAGCACACAGGCGTGAAATGGCTCAGCAGCGAAAGGGTTAAAAGGTAGCTCGCTCTCCTCCTCAGAGTCGCTATTTCTGAAAGAAATACCTACTGCCAGAACCTGGTGTTACGTGATTATGCATTTGCAAAAGCACTTGCTGGTGCCCTGAGATCAAGTAAACTCGTACTTTATTTGGATCAATACAAAGGGATTTAACTTAGTGCAGATGGGATTTGTTTGCATATGGTCTTCAAAACACATTCCTAGTGTTGCTGCACATCGGACTGAAATTGGAAATGTAGAAATCTCGCGCCCTGCATTTAAGGCCGGCGCTCCGTGTCATCACACCAAGCCCCACCCCTCAGATGCCGATCGGCCAGTTCGAACTCCTGTCACCCGGCCAGCCAGCGATGCCACCGGGTGCCCAGACCCCCCAGGAAGTGCCGCGGGGGCCAAAGACATCACATCAACCTCTTCCATCACTTCCGGTGACGTGCAATCAGCTGTGTTATAGTTATGAAAACTCGCCTGTCTGCACATGCACATACCAGTTGGCTGATCTGACACAACAGTTTGACTGTGTTGTGTCAAATCAGCCATTGTATCGTACAGCTACTGTATCTTAACACAAAAGGTCTTTTCTGCCTGTATGATAATAATGCAGACCCTGTTTGAAATTGTGTAAGATGTCTAGAGCTCAGAATCTTACATTTCAACAATATTTCTGTAAAGGATAAACGAATACATGAAAAATTTAAAATGAGCAAATTAACATTATTATTGTTTAAGTATCTCAGAATATCAATTTCTGTGCAAAACGTCTATTTTACCTTATATTTAATTGCTAACTTCCCTTTCAGCGTTTCAAATAAATGCGATGATAACAACCCCCATGAGACAAGTAACATCTTAAAAGGCATTCAGTTTAATTTGCAAATAACGGCACTGCAGTTTGAAAAACCACAATCGAGAGAAAGGTTTTAAACATGAAAGCTTGTGATTGACCTCCTCGCTTTGTTACGGGCATTTTTCATCTCGTTCTCCAACACATTTTTTCAGAGTATCATTATCCTCTCTCTTTGCTCTTTGCCTTCGGCGATATGTCAACATTTATAAATTTATTATAGCCTGTCTAGTATCTTTTTCTACAAATATTGACTCGGCATGAAGAAAATATTTTCTATACGATGTATAAGTATCATGGAAATACATCCACGTTTACTTTTCATTCGTGCCCTTTTCACACAGGTCACTAAGAGCAAAGGGCTATTGTTTAAATCGGCATCTAGCGGAGTATTTTTGCCTCTTGTATCTATGACTTATGAAAGATAAATTCAAAATACCCACGTTTAAACAATGTTTGCATTAATCCTGTGCTTTGGATTTTTGCAATTAGCTGTACGCTAAAAATATCCTGCTTTGTGTATGAAAACGTTCCATTTATTGAAGATTATGCACAATCTAATGCCAGACCATACTTTATTTATTATTTATTTATAAAGGATTTTACCAGGAAGGATACATTGAGATTTCTCTCGTTTTCATGTCCTGGGTTCAAGAACATTAACATTTTACCGTAGTTACAGAAATACAAAGTAATAAAATGCAAAATATTAAAAAAACAACAACACAAATATACAGATTAATACAGAAAATAAATATGTAGGAAATATAGTCACTATGTTACATGTTTACAGGTGCATTCCATATTGAGGTATGTTAATAGGGAGCTCTTAAGGGACTTTAGACTGGGGGAAGATTTGATGGCATCTGGGAGGTTATTCTATATTTGCGGTGCTCTGTAGGAAAATGAGGATCGAGCCACTTTCTTTTTGTATTGTGGTATTGCAAGTAAGGTGCTGGTCCTGGATCGGAGGTTATAGGATGAGGGAACTGCTAAGGGAAGCACTCTATTCAGGTAGGGTGGCAGCTTCCCAGAAAAGCTCTTAAACACCAGGTTGGAAAGGTCTAGATTCCAGCGACGGCCGGTTTAGCTCTGTGCCATTTACCTCAATTAATTTATTAATTCCCATGATTATATAAGCACACAATGTGTCAGGTTATGAACATAAACAATGTATTGGTTTCTGTAAGGGGCGAACTTGCCACCAAATTGCCCCGAATGGTGAATTTCACCATACAGTACAATTTTGCGGCAGTTCGTCTATTCAGTAAGCTGTCAATTTGCCAAATACAGGCGAACCGATGGTGAAATACGATGCAGTTTGCCACAGTTCAGTGGCAGTGAAATTGTCCCATAGTGAAGTAATGGTTAATCTATTCACAGAACACCGAACTGCACCGAAGTGTCAGCGAAATTCCCTGATTTTAGGTGATTCAGTTCAACAGGTTTAAACCGGCGAATCCCATAGGATTCATTGTAAAAAAAAAATATTGTAATTTATATTCCATTTTTTTATTTAACCGTTACTCTTTTCATTTTCAGCAAACTGTGTTTTTATTTATTCATTTTTCGGAACTCTTATGTTTTTTTTAAATTTGTTAGATGAAATTTTTGTATCACAATTTTTTTTAAAGGTTTTTTTTTTTTATTCTCTAATAGACCTTATTATTATTATTTTAAAAGGACTTTTTTTATTTAGACACATTTTCATGCATTTTTATTGGTTTAAACGCCTATGAAGTGGTAGAGGCCAAAACAGTAATTGAATTTAAGCAAGCATGGGATAGGCATAAGGCTATCCTAAACAAAAGATAAATCCAGGTAAAGTATCCATGTAATTGGGCAGACTAGATGGGCCGAAAGGTTCTTATCTGCCGACATCTTTCTATGTTTCTATTAAAAGAATAGCAGAGTTCTGTTTGTTTGTTTTTTTTGCAGCTCGGCGACCTTCAGCAGTGTTCGGCGACTCCATTTTGCCCGTATTTCGCTGTCAATTCGCCAGTATTTGGTTTAGTGAATAGACAAACGGATATTAACGGATAACTGCACACTACCAGAATATCACTTTACTACATAGTAATTGCACGTCCGTCCGGCAGACAGTCCTGCTCACTGTCAAGCATAAGAAAGGGGTTCACCATTCCCTTCTGGGACCATACACTGTCTCTGATATAAACAGTAAAATCAGTGCCAGTGGCGCCACCCAGTGGTGGGATTGCATCCGTGAAGTATACAATAAAGCAATGCAGCTAAAAGACAGTGCAAAATAGCAGTAAATATCAGCAAATATTGTATGTAGTCCTGCCAGGTTGCTAATGAGTGCAATTAATTCAAAATAAAAGTTCACATAAAAAGTTCAGAAATAGAGCTTGCAGTTTGTGGAGTCAGCTGCCTCTCCTAACCATTGAAGTGGTATATCCCTTTCCCACTAGAAAATGACAGTGTGCAAGGAGAACGTGGTGGAGTTGACGCTTCTTGTCCTATTGAGGCCTCCCTGGTGTAGCACTCTTGGGCTCGCTACGTGGTTCCTTACAATGTCGGACTCCTCCGTGGCCCTCGAAGAGTAAACGAAACTCACAGAGTAATATCGTATATGCAGGGAGTGCATAAAGGGAGAAAATACATTACCCACATTTGCTGGTGTCTCATCAATCAGACACCAGATGTTCAAGCAGCCAGTGACTTCATAAGGTGCACTGGGCCACCTATCAGCCTCAGCCACCTCCTTGGGGAATGAATGTATCCACGACCCAGGATAGGTGTAAAATCAGGCAAAATATTTATTAATAAAATAGTGAAACAGTTCACCAAAACGCATTTCGCTAGTACAGCTTCTTCAGTTGGTGCCACTGTGTCAGTGGCTGAGGCTGATAGGTGACCCAGTGCACCTTATGAAGTCACTGGCTGCCTGAACATCTGGTATCTGATTGATGAGACACCAACAAATGTGAGTAAGATATTTTTTCCCTTGATACACTCCCTGCATATACGATATTACTCATTTACTTACGCCACGGAGGAGTCCAACATCGTAAGGAACCACGCAGCGAGCCCAAGAGTGCACCATGAGGAGCACCATGAGGGAGGCCTCAATAGGACAAGAAGCGCCAACTCCACCACGTTCTCCTTACACACTGTCTCTGATATGACACATTAAACCATGAGATTTATTGTGTTCTAGATCTTTGAAAACCCTGAGAGGTTCTCTGAAAAGTTAGATAAATGCATTAAATATTATAACTTGTCACCAAAAAGGCCAAAAACTCCTAAATTGTACTCGGAGATCACCTTCACGAATGCCTGAAACACATCGATCAGCAAACCAAGGGAACACGCTGACCTTTTCAGCAATCGTACATCAGCTGAATGCAATTTTACGGGAATATTGTCTTGTTTATGTTGTATCAAACGCTTTAATTCTGAACTCTACAAGCAGTTATTTCTTTTCGATGTGACAGATTTTTTTTTCATGACAAATGATTATTCGGCACAGTGGTTCACAGCGAATATATAGATTTTCAAAGAGCAATTGTCATTACGGGAATGCAAAGACGAGCTAGGCAAAGGACACAGCTCATTATAACTCTGTTTTTAGTGACACGTGTCATTACAGCATGGCACAACGCTGAACGTTCAGCTGTAATGAAGTGCAGTACTTCAGAGTGTGCCCTGATGTGATCCAACACCCTTATCGCATATTACTAAATATATTCTATAGAGATACTAAGGGGTGGACTGACAAGTCTAAGGGCCCCCAGGCAATAGGAGATAATGGGGCCCCCTATTGTGTCTGCTCCCATGTTGCAAGCCACAACCATATAAATCAGTGCATACATGTACACTGTTGTATTACAGAATTTATGCCTCCACAATATTTTCAAAATGAAAAGAGAGAGATTACTATTGCAAGATGTCAAAGGTTCCCTGCAATAGGAAAAGAGCAGCTGGAAGTGATGCTGATCGCTTCCAGCATTCTTGTTTGCTGCCGGGCACATATCTGGTTAAATCAGACTGATCGCTCCCACGGAGTGATCACTTCCGGTCCCGGCAGCTGAATTCTCTATTGTAAGATGACTCGATGCCAAGGCATCCCTGAAATAGCAATATAGCGACTGGAAGCGTTACCGATCACTTCCAGCAATCTATTTACTAAAGGATGTACCAGGTATGTTCTCCATCAATGAGTGACTGTTTTGAAGGACTTACTTGGTACATCGTTGGCCGTTAAGGGGCTAACATTATCAGTAGGGATGTGCGTTTCGGGTTTCGGAATTTTCACGAAATTTCCCGATTCGTGTTTTCGGATGCGGCCGATTTTCCGAAAATTTTTAGATCCGAAAATGGCAGATCCGAAAAGTTTTCCGAGCCGAGACGAAATATTTTCGGAATTTTCGAATGTACTTGAAATGTGTCAAATCGAAATTTATTGCTTTGAAACGAGGAGAACAGACGTTCCGAAAAAACGAAAATTTCCGAAAATACAAAAAGTCGATACAAAAACGAGCTAAGTGACACGAAAATACGAAAAATGGTCGATATTCCGAAACCATTTACACTCCCGAAAATACAAAAATTTCTGAAAATACGAAAAGTCGATACAAAAACGAGCTAAGTGACACGAAAATACGAAAAATGGTCGAAATTCCGAAAAAAAATGTACACGAAAAACGAGTCGAGCCGAAACAGAAATCGGCCGAAACGAGCCGAATCGAAAAGTTTAATAATCCGAAAAATCGAATCGAACCGAAAAAAAAAAATCGGTGCACAAGCCTATGGTCCCCATTCTGGTCAAAGTGGGTGGATTCGAGAGCCACCATCCCTAAATTCACCCCTCCTAGGTAATCCGCTACCGCTCGCTGGTTGCCGGCTGGGTGGAGTAGAGGTAACATCACTGCTCTGCATGGAGAGAGCCTGTGGAGACACAGGTTTGCATCCCGGCAAGAGCACCTCTCCAGTAAGTGTCCTTGGGCAAGACACCTAACAGTACATAATCGCCACCCAGGACATACTTGAAAATGAGAGAAATCTCAATGTATCCTTCCTGGTAAAATACTTTCTCAAAAAAAAAATAGGCAAAGAGATTGGGAGATAGGAAGACACAGACTATGACAAACACACGGAAGAACACAAAGACATTAACAGGGACCATATGGTTGCCGAAAGATGTACAGATGTTTTTTAATCTATGGTTGCTTGGGGTCCAGCTGAAAGGGCAGGCCTGACCCAGCCTTGAGGGAAACCCTCATGGAACCCGCTCCTAGGCCCTTGCCCTCAGGGTAGTGTTTTATTGCCTTATTAATTACTCCACCCCTGAAGATACGGTTCATGAGTTTGATTAGCACTCTTTGGATGACATCAGTAAATGAAAGATACAGTTTCTGCAGTAAATACAAATCATAAGAGTGAACAGTCCATATGGTGCAAAAGATAAAGTGACACTATAACAGTGAATTTAAAACCATAAACCAGTGTATATGGAGATAATAAAACTGCATGCAGGTGCGTACAGTCCAGAGGGGAAACAGAATGTGAAACAAAGTCAATGAAAGTACTTAGATTCATAAGAACTTTTTAATCAACTTTATAAGTGTCAAAATCATGTCCAGCGACTTTGAGAACACCGTTTTCAGGATTTTAGAATTCCAGATAATTGTTGCTCCACCTGTATATACTGTATCTGTTGACATATTCCCGTACACTGGACGATGCTACAAATTTTACAAAGGATTCAGGTCAGGTAAATTTTTCTCCCTGCTTTCCTCTGCTTTCGAATACATATTAAAACGCTCACAACTGGTCTGGCCCCTGATATAACACATTCTATAGGACTCTCTGCACGGAGAATGAAAAAGGTCCACGTTTTTTAAACATAAATTAAGACTGTGCTCTTTGTAACCTCCTAATGCTTTTGTAACGGTCTCACATTTGTGTATTTGAATTCTCCTTCCAAAATATCTCTGCTAGATTAGTCTCTGCTCTGCTACACAAACCTGTATTTATTGCTACACGTCCACATTTCTATAGCAGATGCCTTAATACGAATTTGTAATGCCAGTGATAAGTACAGCTGATGTATTGCTTTTCTGCGTTGCTTACTCTTTACAAAACGCGCAATGCTCAGTGGGAGCTATTCTGGGGAATGTAGCCTATTGTAGGGGTCTCAAAAGCAAATATTCCATTCGGATGATTCATACGCTTTTATGATCTGTCAAGGTGTCCAGTATAAAAATAGCTTGTTTCATAAACCTTTCTTCTAGACGTGATGAATGCCTCAGAGCAACACAAATACAACAAATACCAAAATAGGGCTGTAAAAGAAATCGACCAATAGGATAAAAGTAGCGACGAAAGACAAAGTCCCGCTGCCACTCATGGAATACGGTTACAACCAGCGAGCGGTAGGAGGGGTGAATTTAGGGTGGTGGCTCTCAAATCCACCCACTTTGACCAGAATGGGGACCAAGATTTTTCTGATAACTTTAGCCCCTTAACACCCAAGGATGTACCAGGTACGTCCTTCAAAAAAAATCACTCAACAATGGAGAACGTACTTGGTACGTCCTTTAGTAAATTTATTTATTTATAAAGTTTTTTACCAGGAAGGATACATTGAGATTTCTCTCGTTTTCAAGTATGTCCTGGGTTCAAGAACATTGAATTGTTACAGTCGTTACAGAAATACAAAGTAATAAATGCAAGATATTAAAAACACAACACAAATACAGTTTACACAAAAATAAATATGTAGGAAATAGTCATTATGTTACATGTTTACAGGTGCATTCCGTATTGAGGTATGTTAATAGAGAGCTCGAGTGACCTAAGACTGGGCGAAGATTTGATGATGTCTGGGAGGTTATTCCATAACTGCGGCGCTCTGCAGGAAAATGAGCATCGAGCCACTTTCTTTTTGTGTTGTGGTATTGTAAGTAAGGTGCTGGTCCTGGATCGGAGGTGATAGGAGAAGGGAACTGCTGGGGAAGCAGCCTATTCAGGTAGGGTGGTAGCTTCCCAGAAAAGCTCTTAAACACCAGGTTGGAAAGGGGAAGGGTGCGTCTAGATTCCAGCGACGGCCAGGTTAACTCTTTTAACATGTCACAATGGTGGATCATGTAGTTACATTGTAGCACAAAGCGACAGAATGAGTTATACAATGTAGTAAGTTTCTGGAGGTGTGTTTGCGGGGCGGCTGCATTCACTACATCTCCATATTCAATAGCCGGAATAAGCATTTGTTGTACAATCTGCTTTCTTACCGTGGGGCTCAGGCAGGATTTGTTTCTGTACAGGGCACCTAGTTTGGAGTAAAGTTTAGATGAGAGTTTTTCGATGTGGGGCCAAAAGATAGATTTGGTTCTAACCACATACCTAGATATTTGAGAGAAGTGACTGTGGTCAGTGTGCCATTTGATCTTGTCCTGACACATAGATGGGGAGATTGCAATTTATGTAGTTTAGGTGCTGTTCCAAAGAGCATGGTGACAGTTTTGTCCATATTTAAGAAAGGTTTATTGTGTTTGATCCACTTTTCTACCTCTGTGAATTGTTCTTGCAGCACGGCCTCCAGCTGTGGGAGATTTGGTTTGCTGGTATAGATTACGGTGTCGTCTGTGTACATGTGTACAGTTGAGGCTTTGTAGACATTGGGCAGATCATTTATGAATATCGTGAATAGCAGGGGGCCAAGTATCGAGCCTTGAGGTACACCACATGTGACTGGGAGGGGGAGGGAGGAGCTGCCAGAAATGGACACATATTGCGATCGGTCGGACACATATGATTGAAACCAGGCTAGCGTGCGATCACCAATACCAGAGTTTTTGTAACAAGATGCCATGGTCTACTGTATCAAAGGCCTTGATACAAATAGATTGCTGGAAGTGATCGGTAACGCTTCCAGTCGCTATATTGCTATTTCAGGGATGCCTTGGCATAGAGTCATCTTGCAATAGAGAATTAAACTGCCGGGCCCGGAAGTGATCACTCCCCCGGAGCGATCACTTCCGATTTAACCGCGACTTAACTGAGATCAGCATCATTTCCAGCTGCTCTTTTACTATTGCAGTGAAGCCTCGACATCTTCCAATATTAATCTTACCTGTTGGACCACTTTGTGACCGCTCCTGGGAGTGATGAATGCCAGTATAGCCAGTGAAGACTGGCAGGAAAAGGAGTGCCTTGATTGGTCGAAGCACTCATCTGAAAATATGTTGAGTGCCTCAAGGCACTAAATTTAAGTCAAATAATGATAAAAACATAAAGTAAAAATAAAAATTGACTTCTGTGCACCCCCCAAATTAGGCCATTTAACCCCCAAATAACCTGACACACCTATACATGGGTGCCATCACTGTACTAAGGAGATGTTGTTGAACAGGTTTTGGGGTGTTGTTTGACATTAACCCTTAAAGTTCTAACAGGGTTATTCAGAGAGAGGTGAAAACCAGGAGAATGACTGGAGAAGTGAAAATTCGAGGTCAAAATAGCCAAACCAGAAAAATTCTCCCATTTATCTCACTGTTCAAATCGACTATTTGGTCTAGATTGTTCTCTTCTCCTGCCATTCTACTGGTTTTCACCTCTCTCTGAATAACCCTGTTAGTACATGTATTCTTAAATTGCAATCTGTAAAAAAATATTTTTTTTTTCTCTCAAAATTTGGCATAGATTGGTGGTAAAATGGCTAAACAGAAGCAGAAAAAAAAATTCTCCAGCGCTGCTTAAGGCTAGGGTCAGACGAACGCATTTTCGCGTTGTCTGTGAAAAAGTGCGTTCGAACGAATGGACGCATTTTTTCACGGAGTACGCGATAGCGGTCATACGATGCACATTTGCGTTCGTGATTTTGTACGGATCATCAATAAAACTCTTTTTGCGTCTGGACGTTATGTTGGCCGGACATTAGCAGTGTCTGACATCTCCAATTCACGCACACACGCCGCTAGCGGACGCAGCGCACTCTGTACAACCGTACTAGCGGTTTTACGTTCTCGAAAAAATGCGTTCGTTTGCCACTTGCGTTGCGCAGCCGGACTTTTGTGCGACCGTACTTCGTGTATTGGCCGTCATTGCCTGGCACTTGCTGCTACTACGGCCGTGATTAAGTGCGCCTGCACGCGCGTTCGCACTGCGCTCGTCTGACCCTAGCCTTAATGGTGCACTTCTGCTACCACATTTATTAAGGAAAAGAACACAAAACAAACTGTTTGGGAACACAGCCCCTTCCTCAGTGTATAGTGCCCTAAATAATACATAGAATGAACATCCTTATCTACACAGAGTATCAAGGGTACAGCGGATGAGACAATTCGCATCACACATGAAAAGAATAATTAACAATTGTATACTGACATACAGGGTTATTCAAAGAGATCCAAATGGCTGCCGAAAGGTAATTGAACGCTGAAAATCAGCGTTCGGTTACCTTTCTTGGCCATTCGGGTATTCAGAGAGCAGGCAATTCGCCAAATGTTGGCGAATTGCCTGCACATACGGTGCCTGTTCGAGGGCAGTGAAACCCTCATAGAAAAGCAATGCTTCAGCTATTCAGAGAACAAAAACCAGCAGTGAAAAGTTGCCGAAATTGCCCTGCCATTCGTTTGCTTCATGCGGCAGATTTATTCAGGCGAATCCCATAGGCTTCAATGTTAAAAATATTCCCGTTTTAACTCAATATCTAATAAACCGTTGACTATAATATTCTGCAGTAAAAAGTCTATTTATTTATAGATTTCTGGGGATATTTTAAGCATTTTTCAGAATTTTTTCTGTATCAGCCCTTTTTATTATCATTCATTGGACCTCATATGTAAATTTCAGACCTTTTCGCTCATTAGTTTCTTTGCAAACAGCGTTTCACTTTTCAAACATTCAAGCACATTTTCTTTTTAACTCCATTCATCTGCAGTGTCAGCTTTTTCCGGCGGCTGCGCTGCGTGTGATCGGCTCCTGCTCGGGTTTTTCCAGCGTTTTTGGCGGGGTTAATCCAGATGTTTTTGCCGGTTTCGGTGTGCCTTCGCTGGGTTTTGCGGTGAGTTTTCAGCAGGTTTGCAGCCACTTTTCCCTGCATTACGACGGCCCTGTGATGCTTGCTGAATACACCACAGGGTTGCCGAAATGGGATCGCCAAAACGCCCCGAATTGAAGAGAACGAAAAGTCACCAAACGTGCAGTGACTTTTCGATTCTCTTTGAATAACCCTGATAATCCGAAGTGAAAAGGATGATCTCAGAATGCTCCTGGCGTTTAAACACACCCTCGCCAACTGGTGTACAAAGATGGCGAGAGAGAGGTCCACTGCGCATGCGCAAACCCAGAAGATCTCAGGAGGCTCCAAGTGAGTCAGTGGAAGTCAGACCATCCATCAAACAGAGCAGCATATAGTCAGAACCCGGAACATCATCAGGAAAACATCCCCGAACGGGGAAAAATAGTCCATAGGCTTACCCAAACAGACACCACATAGGTTTCCATGGTGACCAGGGCTGCTCTAATGAAAAAACTGAGTCTGAGGAGAGACCCCATACTCATTAAACCTAAAGTGAAACTGCACAGTGTGAAAAATAAAAGTAAAAACGGGAAAATACCATAAATTTAAAAACCTCATGATACATGTGAAAAAAACACATAAATTATTCAGTAAATATTCTAAGAGCCACAAAAATAACCATCCATGTGGCTCTAACACGAAGCAATACTTCTCCATATGTCACACATACTGTAAAAATACGTTTACTAGAATAATTTAAAGTCTGGAGAGAATAAAAAAAAAAGGGGGACGACTGCATCTAGAACTGCAGATGCCTCGATGGATGCACCTACAGGAACCAGTGCCACTCAAGCTTCTCATTAAGACCATGAGGGGCCACTGTATCCAGCAGGTACATCCATTTCACCTCCCTTTGCA
Source organism: Leptobrachium leishanense (assembly GCA_009667805.1). Taxonomy (NCBI): domain Eukaryota; kingdom Metazoa; phylum Chordata; class Amphibia; order Anura; family Megophryidae; genus Leptobrachium; species Leptobrachium leishanense. The sequence continues at coordinate 57,538,876 of CM019067.1, forward strand.
ATAGCAACCTTTCTCAGAATTCCTCCTCTGGCGAGAGGAGGAAACAATCTAACATCTGATAATGCAACTGGTGGTAAAATGGCTGCATGGAAAGGGTCAAAATACCCCAAGTTTAACACGTTGGGTTCTCTACTTACTTATGGGGCAGGCGATGAATTCAGCAGCCTGCCACATAGCGGCCGCTAGGGTCCTGGATGCGCAGGGCAGTTCTAACGTGCCGTCCCGAGCATCCCTTCCATGGAGTCCTATGGAGGCTTCTGCTGTCAGGTCACATGACTGGCAGGATCTCGCCTCTCGCAAGATCCTGCAGGTCGGCGGAGTGATCATGGAGGGAGACTGGGGTCTTTTTTTCCCCAGTCTCACTTTGCTCCCGGCGACCATAAGATCCGGCGGCCGTTCTCACTGTGGGATAGGAGGTGAGTATTTGATTTTTTTGCAGCAGCAGCGGAAAAAGATAGCACCAGCTCTAAGCTGTAGCAAACTTTTTTAATTAGCGACCATTCCTATGTCTTTCTTTGCCAGTGCCCCTTCACCCCAGTTCCTCTTTCAATCAGGGTACCTCAAGGCTCTGTTCTGGTTCCCTTACTCTTTTCGATCTATACCACCTCTCTTGGCAGCCTCATTTCTTCCTATGGATTCCAATATCATCTCTATGCTGACGACACCCAAAACTACTTTACCTCTCCCGATCTCTCTCCTCCTGTGCTGGAACCTGTTACTGCTTATCTGTCTGCTGTCTCCAACTGGATGACTTCCCGTCTCCTAAAGCTCAACCTCTCAAAAACGGAACTTCTCGTCTTCCCTCCCTCTAAAACTAACATTCCTACATCCATTTCCCTTCAGGAGAATGGTGCCACTATTACTTCTACCTCACAGGTTCATTGCCTCAGTGTCCTCTTCAATTCTGATCTATCCTTCACTCCTCACATTCGGTCGCTAACCAAATCCTACTACTTCCACCTAAAAACAATGTACGCATCTGCCCCGGTCTTAATCAGGATTCTGCTAAAATGCTCATCCAAGCTCTTATGTCCCGCCTTGACTACTGTAACTTCCTTCTCTCTGGCCTTAAAAGGTCCCAGATTCTCCCTGTGCAGTCTGTAATGAACACCTGTGCCAGGCTCATCCACCTCACTTCCCGCACCTCTCAGACCTCCCCTCTCTGTCAATCTCTACATTGGCTCCCTGTCTCCTTTGGAATAAAATTCAAAATACTGCTGCTCACGTACAAAGCTCTCCATAACTGCGCCCCTGCCTACATCTCCTCCCTTATTAACAGGTACATCCCATCCTGACCACTTCGCTCTGCCAATGATCTGATGCTATCAGCTTCACATACCCTCATCACCAACTCTCGCCTTCAGGACTTCTCCAGAGCAGCCCCCTTTCTTTGGAACTTCCTCCCCAGCAACATTAGACTCTCCCTGTCTCTCCAGTCCTTCAAGAAGTCTCTAAACCACCCCACTGTTCATTTCTAACTCCATCTTCCCACCCAGCCCACATGCGCCGCACTACTTCATGTTCTCTATTTATCCTCACCTAGTGTGTCACTCCTCCTCTTAGATTGTAAGCTCTTGAACAGGGTCCTCTCTCCTACTGTTTCGTGAGTTTAACGTGTGTGTATATTTGTTATTCTGTCTCTCCCATTGTACAGCGCTACAGAACTTGTTAGCACTTTATAAAAACTTGTAACTGTAAAAACAGCAGTGTGAACTTTCAGGCAAACATTGGTAAAACACTCCGGTCACTAAGGGGTTTAGACGGTATCTTTAGCACTCACACGAATACAAACAATTTGTAAAGCAAACTCTTGGTCCAACAAAACAATGATCAAACATATTCTCCTTCCTGAATCGAATGCTTCGACCTTAATGCTTAATGAAGGGAAATACAGATTTCTCACTATCATTCTTTAATGATTATAATGCTTCCTCCAGTGCTAAATTCTACAATTCTTAACAACGTGTTTGTTCTTGGTTTTTTAATGGCTTCACCGAGATCAGACCGCCTCTGATGGTATTGTTATATGGAAGATATACGCAATTGCAAGTCAAATAAAATTGTTTCTGTTCAATTTACAACCTGTGTATCGAGCTTATAGCGTATGCACAAATTCTTATAGTGAGGGGAAATCAATGCTCAACTAAACATGACACAAATTATAGAAAAACCAGCAAACAGAAGAAACCAGCATCCTGATAAATAATACTGCAATCAATACCAGTTCAATAAATCTCCAAAATAAGAGCTGCACATCTGTGCTTGTGCATATGTTGTCACGGGTGACAGTATGGATTATTACATTATATAGATAAAATGTGTTCAGTGCCGGAACCGGCGCATTCCACTTTCTTCTTCTCTGTCCATTCACTTGATATTCTGCAGATCAGCACCATTTATCTATTGACGTTTGACAAAGCTATGAAGTTGTTTTTAGGATCAGTCATTTAGTTTCCATGGTGTATTCTCAGCTCTCTCAACCACCGTCTCTTACATGACTAGCCTTAATTATTAAGCCTAATTAAATATAGATTAATACTTTTTTCACCAATTTAATTTCCTCCCAAGACTACAAGCACCCTCTCTGGCTCGCTCCGTTCCGAGTAATTGAATCCATTGAATGATTAGCATGTTGTCTGTTGCTCGACGTTGCCATTCTCTCACTATACATCCATGCATTTAACCTTTTTTATTATTAATACACCTTTTTGTTGATGCAGGTTGCCTATGGAAATTGTGTGGTATAGAAAGGAAGCAATCCTATGAAAATGGAAAGCCATTATTGAGATGTAGTTGTAAAAAAATGAGACCTCGCTATAAATGGAACTCACAAGATCTCTGGAATAAATCAACACTCCTATGGTGTACCGTATGTCAGGCTGCCTTTGCTGGGTATTAAGTCTGGAGACATGGCCAATTCCACCGACTGCTGTAAAAAGGATCCCGTATTTCTAGATCACAAATGGCAGCCACAGGATACTAGAATGTATAAAATGTATTCAGCATACAAATAAAACAAATAAAGTGCTATACAGCATTAAAAGCCCGACGCGTTTCATCTGAATAGACTTTTTCAAGGGCAATATATCAAACAAATCAAATATAACACATCTCCTTTTTTCAATCTGGTTTATGTCTCCAAGTCTCTCCCCATTGGATCCTGCACAATTGCCAATTTCTTTGGCGTTATCCATATATGGGCATGGTCCTGTTTCCAGTTCAAAATCTTTAAGTCCATTAGATAGATCTTTTTCTGCGTCCATCTGCTGTTTAAGGATGACGTTCATCCGACCATTGTATCCTGATATGTCACATCTGGTTCCCACCGGAAGTCGGAAGTGTTTCATTGACGTGATCAGTTTCAGTTGTTTAAGGGTGGCGCTCATCGTCCACTGTATCCCGATACGTCCCATCTAGTTCCCACCGGAAGTCGGAAGTGTTTCATTGCCGCGATCAGTTTTGGTTTCAATGTTTCCCGCTTTCCAGTGGTATTTTGATCCACAGGAAAGGTCCATATGTTTATAATATCCATGCCATGTACTTGTAACCTATATTCACTCGTTTTGAAGGGAGGAATAGTCTACCATTAGAGATTTCAGCAGTTAAAATGTATTCTTCCATAGGAGAGAGACATGACACACAAAAAGGGGAAGAGTGGATACCAAATATATAGAAATCGATATTGATAACCCAGACCTCAATCAAAACAGACCAAATGTAGTTCTTCATTCAGACCCCCGGAGATAGGGTTTTCAACTTATATATCCAGTATGATTCTCTTTGCAATCATTTCTTATCTCTATCTAACCCGTATGAAATCAAAATCCATTGGATTATATAATGCACACGAATTGCAATGTATGGGAACTGAATGTTTTACTGACTTTTATCTAATATTAATTTTGATGTTCAAGAATTCTCTCCTTTATTTTTCGTGTGGTCTTACCTATATATATTGTTTGACACAACTACACCTCAATAAATACACCACATATGTAGTATTACCTGTGATTTTACAATTGATTTTGTACGGGTCAGCAATAAAACCCTTTTTGCGTCTGGACGTTATGGCTAGGGTCAAATGAAAGCATTTTTCCCCGCGAACGTAAAAAAGTGCGTCCGAACGAATTGACGTATTTTTTCACGGAGTGCGCGAAAACGGTCATACGATGCGCATTTTTCGTGCGTGATTTTTTCGGATCGTCAATAAAACTCTTTTTGCATCTGGACGTTATGTTGGCTGGACATTAGCAGTGTCTGACATCTCCTAATCACGCAAATATGCCGCTATGCCGCAGCTGCGCACTCTGTACGTCAGTACTAGCGGTTCGGCGTTCTCGAAAAAATGCGTTCGTTTTCCACTTGCGTTGCGCGGCCGGACTTTCGTGCGACCGTATTTCGTATATTGGCCGTCATTGCCCGTCATCTGCTGCTAGTGCGGCCGTAATTATGTGCGCCAGAACGCACGTTAAAAGTGCGCTGGTCTGACCCCAGCCTAAGTTGGCCGGACATGAGCAGCGTCTGACGTCTCCTAATCACGCGCACACGCCGCTAGTGGACGCAGCGCACTCTGTACGTCAGTACTAGCGGTATCACGTTCTCAAAAAAAATGTGTTTGTTTGCAGCTTGCGTTGCGCGGCCGCACTTTTGTTCGGCCGTACTTCGTACATTGGCCGTCATTGGCTGTCATTTGCTGCTACTACGGCCGTGATAAAGTGCGGCTGCACGCGCGTTCGCACTGCGTTCGTCTGACCCCAGCCTAAATGGTGCTGATTGTGATCACAGTTTCCAGTTTGTTTTAATTCAGCGTCCAGCCGTTAGAAAATATTTACTGGCCCACAATAACAGCGAAACACTTAGGGCCCTATTACATTCTTCGTGCATTTGTTTTGCGCACGCAAATGCGCATTTGCGCGAGTGCAAAACCATTTGCGCAGAACGTCGTATTACAACGTACACGCAAACGATGCACGTTAACGTCCAATGCGAGTGACCCTGTGTGAACCCAGCGCGAGCGCAAGTTCGTGCGCACATCCCATACTTAACATTGTGAGTGCCAATGCGTTCATGCGCTGGTACGCGAATGGTATTGCAATCTTCGCGCAACGAAAGTTTGCGCGCATTTTCGTAACGTCTTTGAAAAGCAGGTGGTAACTGTAAATGTGATCGTTCTGGGCGAAACAAATTACACCAGCGCGAAAAAAAAATACAGCACAGTACAGTTACACATTCTACACATACCTCAAACAATAAAATTTCTAAATTGTGTCATTGTAAATTTTAATTCTTTTTGGCTGGTGGCTGTTAATTTTTTTTTTTCCTTTTTTTCCTTTTTTGTAGTTTGTAAATATTTTATTGGAAATGGGTGATTGATGTTGGCTGATTCCCGTGACAAATCCCGTGACAAATCCCGTGACAAAACAGTCTGCCCACCGATTCTTGCACGCAACTTTCATTTGCGAACAGCTTTGCGCGTCGGATTTGCGCACGAAAAATCTTGAAGGAAGAAAAAATGCGCTCTCGATCGTAATACCACGTATCAAAATCACAGACGCAAATGCGCATCATATGACCGCTATCGCGTATTCCGTGAAAAAATACGTCCATTCGTTCGAACGCACTTTTTCACGGATGACGTGAAAAATGCGTTAGTCTCACCCTAGCCTACCATGAGAAGGATCTCATATCAGCAGCACCATTTACATGAGAAGGATCTCATATCAGCAGCACCATTTACATGAGAAGGATCTCCTATCAGCAGCACCATTTACACGAGAAGGATCTCATATCAGCAGCACCATTTACATGAGAAGGATCTCCTATCAGCAGCACCATTTACATGAGAAGGATCTCATATCAGCAGCACCATACCTATTTTTTATGCTCCCTTATCCCTTAAATCAGTGGTCCCCAACCCAGGCCCTCAGGGCCCACTAACAGGCCAGATTTTGCAGATCACCTTGGGGAAATGCAGACTGAATCCTGCAATCACTGAGCAGCAAATCATAACACCTGTGCTGTGCTTCAGATATCTGGCAAACCTGGCCTGTTAGTGGGCCCTGAGGGCCTGGGTTGGGGACCACTGCCTTAAATTATTTAACCTCTAGTGGCTACTGGCGTATCTAGAGGACCATTGATCGATCTAATGTGCTCCCTAATTCTTAATTTAAAGGGACGAAAGGTTTTGCCAACATATTTTTTCCCGCAACCACAAATAAGCAAATAAAATGTGCTGGATTTGACTCCATTGTCCTTGAGACACAAGTTTCTTCTTTTTGTTGTTAATCAAATGTAAGGTTTTAATACCATAAGGAGTCTAATCTTTATTTAATATTAGGGGCAACCTTAACAAACTAATATGTCAGGATTTGTGGCTTCTATGAAGGAGAAACCCACGTGGGGGAGTGATGCAGAATTGGTCTTCTCTGAGACATACTCGGATAGAATTCCGAGGGACGAATCTTTCACGGGTCAATTTAATGAACTCACAAAATATTTACATCTGCAGATGAGATCGTCTTGGGAAATTTCGTCTTTAGAGAATTATTGTAAAAAAGAGATGGTCCCTAGGGGCCTGCGAGTGACCAATATTCCAGCATCTCACATAACGCATGAGGGTTTTGTTCAGGAATGGGAATCTGCAGCTGTAGAATGTTCTAATAAATTTATGGCGATTATTCAGAAGTATAAAAAATTATCTCTTGTCGATACCAATAAAAAAATTGAAGAATTGGTTGATAAAGTCCAGATTAGTAAAAAAGATCCTATGTATTTACAACTTGAGGCGAAATTGAAACTGAAGCTAGAGAGAAATGAGTCTGAGATTAAAATCAGGAAACATAAGAAATTTCTTAGAGATCTTAAGGACTTTAAAGAGGGTACGATCTTTAGGAGTTCAAAAAAACAAACTTGGACTAATGGAACTAATGGTTCAACGAGTGAATATGAGTCCTCTGAAACAGATAATGACACCTTAGAAGAGACCCCTTCTCTCCCCAGAGGTATCCTCAAAAAGGGAATATCTTTTGCGTCCCCTTTTTTAGAGGAGGAGGAGTCCCCAAGAAGACGGAGGGGAGGGAGAAGAGGGAGAAGAAGGAGGAGCGAATACTGAACTCAAATTTACAAATAATAAACATGACGAAGAAATCCCTCACTAAAGATCAAGAGGGTATCTTCTTAAAAGGACTTTCCTTTGTGCCCAGGCCTAAGTTTAAAATCTTCAATTGGGCCAAGGACATTAATCTATTTACCCGGAAGCTTGCTCCTAAAGAAATTCCATACAATTAAAAGGGAAAGACAAGCGACATTACAGGGCTGGGAAGTCAAAGAAATAGATTGCCTAGAAACCTTGGTACAACTCCTGAGTGAAAATCAAGGTCCAAGAAAAGGCCTTCCGTTGACAACATGTAAATCGAAAACAAGCTTTACCCCCTCAATTAAAGAATATGAGAATCTGGAACTTTTTAGAAAATTGGTCTGTCAAGATATAGAGAGTCTGGAGGTTGAGTTTAACAGAGATCAGGATAATCTAAGTGAATTGATGGGTATGGAAGATCTGATTATTAAACCTTCAGATAAAGGTGGAAATGTGGTGATTATGACACGGGAACAGTATGAAATCATGATTTATGACCTATTGAATGATAATAAAATCTATAGTAGGTTACAACAAGACCCCACGAATAAATTCATAGAGCAGCTGTTGGTAATCCTCAACTGGGGATACTCACAAGGGGTCATCACCGAAGAAGAATAGAAGTTCCTAAAAAACACTAAACCCATGATCTCGACTTTCTATGCACTTCCAAAAGTGTATAAAAATCTTACATCTCCACCTGGCCGGCCAATTGTTTCTGGTATCGTCAATTTGACACAAAACTGTAGCAAATGCTTGGACCAGATCCTGCAGGGTCTGGTCAAGGAACAACCATCATATCTTCGTGACACAAAACAACTGTTACAACTGATGAATAATTTCACCTTTCCTGTACAAGCATGGTTATGTAGCTTCGATGTGGAGGCACTGTATAGTTCCCTCCCCCACACACAGGGTTGTAAGCACGCAGATATGGTTCTGCGAGGCTTTGGGGAATTTACAAATGAAACAGTAACCTTCATTCTGGATATACTTACATTTATTCTCAAGCACAACTACTTTACCTTTGATCAGAAGTTCTACCATCAGATACAGGGGACTAATATGGGCACTACTTGTGCCCCAGCTTATGCCAACATCTATCTGGGTATCTGGGAGAAACAACTGGTATTTTCTGAATTAAATCTTCATCGTTCCAAAATTTTGTTTTGGAAAAGATTTATAGATGACATATCTTTAGTATGGGGAGGGACGCAGGAGGAGTTTTTTGAACTGGCTGATTATTTAAATCAGAATGAACTAAATTTGAGGTTCACTCATGAAATCCATAACAGTAATTTGAACTTCCTAGATGTGACTATTACTAAGAGCCAAGGACGAGCTGATACCACACTCTATAGGAAAAAGACTGCAACGAACAACCTACTTAATTGGACAAGTTTTCATCCCATCCCCCTGAAAAGGGGTATACCCTATGGACAATATCTCAGATTGAAGCGAATCTGCTCATCAGATGAAGAGTATGAGAATAAAGCTAGAATACTGAGAGCCAATTTTAAGGAAAAAGGTTATCCAAATAGGGTTATTAAAAAAGTGTATCAAAAAGCGGCACTAAGCACCAGGGAATTATTACTACGGGATACATCAAGGGATAATCCCTCAATGATACGGTGCATTGGTGATTTTGATGTGGGAAGCTCAATGGTGAAAAGCATTATGGAGAGATATTGGCCCCTCCTGACCCTCGATCCACACCTCAAGGAAGTAGTAGGAACCCACGCAATGATAACGTATAGACGTTGCAAAAATCTAAAAGATGTTTTGGTTTCAAGCCACTATAAACCACTACATAGAACAAAAGGTTGGCTTACCAACAATCTCAAAGGTACATATGCCTGCGGCAGATGTAAGAGTTGTGCACATATCTTGAGAAATTCTAAGATCATTCAAGATGCTAGAAATACAACTACGCATACCATACGCTCCTTCTTCAATTGCAATACAGCTGGCCTGGTATATTTGCTTATTTGTGGTTGCGGGAAAAAATATGTTGGCAAAACCTTTCGTCCCTTTAAATTAAGAATTAGGGAGCACATTAGATCGATCAATGGTCCTCTAGATACGCCAGTAGCCAGACATGTTAGACTTTGCCAGAAAGGTGAAACGATCCATATTAGGTTTTGTGGCATTGAACTGGTTAAACATCATCAGAGGAAAGGTGACTATGATTTGATGTTGAGACGCAGGGAATGCTTCTGGATTTATACCCTGCATACTTTGGCTCCAGAAGGACTTAATGAGGATTTCACATATACTCCCTTTATTTGAAATATGGATGCAACCCGACCAATGGTTAGCCCCTTTTTTGACATTTAGTAACAAGATACACGATCTACATGCTGTTTGATCTATTTATTTATATTTATTTGTTCATTTTTCTTTAGTTTACAGAACTCTAATCCATACCCTTAAACCGCCATGTAAAACACGTTGACTTTGGCAGCCGGGTATCTCAACCTGTCAGGTATATTACACACAAAAGAGAATTTTAAAATGGACGCTGTAGCCATTTTGTTTTGAAAGACAGTTTTTCTTTCTAATTTCTCTAGGTTTAGAAAGGAACGAGATTTTTTTTACAGAGTTCATTCCTGGGTGAAGTCTTTTATATTTTTTTTAAGAAGTACCAGACACGAAGGAATCTAGAATGTTGTATGTGATAAGGCTAGGTTTAAGTGCTAAGACGTGTCATAATTAAATTTATTGGTCTGTCTTAAGTTTCTAAAACAAAAGATATTTTGTCTTTTGGGTATAGGAATAAGAGTTAACATTCTCTAATATAGATTTATATTCACAAAATATATGTTTATAATCAAGGTATATTTTATTATATTAACAGTAGGAAATATATATTCCAATAAATATTGTAGAGAGTATATAATTGGTAAATAATAAAATTTACTAAAGAATAGATTCTGTTGAGTTAGCCAGGAAAGAATTTAGCTGATGGGACTCTGAGTAAGTAACTAAAAGGGAGTAGGGATATAAATCAAAGATGACAGATGGAGACACTGTGTCTGGGAGAAGAGAAGGTTTTTGTTAAGAAAATTAAAAAGAAAAGGGGGAATTAATTAAGAAGTGCAATACTGCCCTCTAGAGGATAGTAAATATTATAATTCATATTACCAAAGATATTGCGTGACGTCAAATTGGCTATAATAAGTGGCAATTTTGGTTACAAGTCAGTCGGAGATTCCAGCGGTCAGACTCACATCGCAATGCATTCAGACGTCCATTACGCATGACACTCTGAAGTCGGAGATTTCAGCATTCAGACTCACACCGCAATGTATTCAGACGTCCAATACACATGACCTTCTGAGAGTCGGAGATTCCAGCATTCACAGACTCACACTGCAATGCATTAGACATGACACTCTGAGAGTCCAAGATTCCAACACTCAGACTCACACCACGATGCAGGCAGATCCCAAGACATGAGGCAATCAAGATTCTCATTAAATTTCTGACTCTCACCAACTCTCTAACTCACATGCATTGATTATCTGATATCGATAATTTTCACACATTCCAAAAATTACTACATCAGGAATTCCAAGGCAGACTTATCAACATCCAAATTGGACAGGTAATGTATGAAATAAGGAATTAATGTAAATATATATTGTAGATATTCTTGCAACGTAGACTGAGACTTCTCAGATTTGGGTCAGATCCAAATTCTAAGTATTTTCTATTCTGCAGATAGAAATATGAAGAAGTGGATATAAGGATTTATTTCTAAAAGAAACGTTGTAAGATTGATACCAATATATATTGAATTTGGAAATTACTGTGATTAAAATTAATAAGCAAGGAATTATATAACTACAAAATAAAAAGCAAAAGATTAGAAGTTTAATTCTCGAGATTAGGGGAGGATTCACTAAATAAGTTTTTATTACTTATCATTAAATTAGCTCATCTTTTGTTGATCCATGTAGCATAGAGATATATATATATATCTATAAGAGCTGGCTGGTTAAACATTGTTTGCTGGGAAATGCATGTTGTATTAAGCAGAAATGTTTATTAACCATTTGTGTATTAGTTACTAACTGATAAGGTAAATGATATTAATCATATATGCAGTTACTAACCGGAGATACATATATTGTGAAGCTAGTTTTTATATGCTGATGGATTGTGGTTTATAAATTTTTGTTTATGATATGAGATTTGAAACTTTTTTGTATACGTAATAAATATATATCTATTTTTATCCGATTATTGATTATTGTATTTTTTAAAGCAAAACACAGACAATTAAAAGAATTCAGGATAATTTCTAAGAAATATAAACGATTGATATTTGTGTCTCGTATAAGTTTCTTATGAAATAATAATCCCTGATATATTGGAGGCAACTGCCGAGGTAGGTCCAGTAAGTCCAATATAGACATATTGGAGGCGTGGCTGATAAATCCAATATATAACGTGTTGTATTCACGTGCAGAGATTATATCCGACAAACCGGCCCACTTAGAAACTATACTGTGTTTTATGAGATTGGTTCTATACCCAAGTTCCCCTGTGAACCCAGTACATTCAAATTGAAGCTGAATTATTAAGGCATGTTTAGCCAACTACTGTAATATGTGACCGGCAATAGTATATAATGTTTATCCACGTGTAACTATGAACTGCCGCTTGATTGGCTTAGAACAGTCACGTGTCTTATTTGCCGGATTTGCAACGAAAGGGGATCTATTAGTAACCCATACGTTGGACAAGTTGGATTTTTGAATTGTCTATTTAACCAGTCTATTTAGAAGCAATACTGTCTCATGAGACGGAATTTACATCTGAGACCACCGTTAATCAAGTATTGCGCCGCCTTCTAATGTCTAATTCAAAGCTGGATGTATGGGGAACATGATTAGCATTATGTTTATCCACGTGTTATTGGAAACCGCCATATGATTGGTTCAGAGCAGTCACGTGGTCCACCTGCCGGCTTCTGGATGCGGAAATGGCCATACGTTATGGGCAATCGAGCCTCAGCCGAGGCAGGTGAGAGACGCTCACTCTATAGGTATATATATGGGCATGGGCACGAGATTCTGGTTACGCTCTGGACGAAGCCGCCTGCTGTTGGCGGCGAAACGCGCGTTAGCGTTTTACATCAATTGATGTTTTATTTTAGCAGCTAATTGGGTACTCTTGTACTGTCTTGGAGAGATGTTTATTTAAACAAATTATAGCCATTGGGGCTACCTATTGCAGCAATTGATTTGATCTATCATTGGTGTGGCAATTGATTTTGACCTATTATTGGTGTGGCATTACGTTGTTTTACCCTAAAACAACTTGAATGGTGGCTACATCTAAGGTATATGTTGGCGATATGGGAATTACAATCCTGACTAATTAAGTATTCAACTATGCCATAATATGACCATTATGTGACTAACACCTATCATGCTATCTGTGGTAGGCACGTTCTAACTTAAATCATGTTTATCGAGGAGTTTGAATAACTCCCCAATGTTATACCCACTGTGTGGTTATCATTTCAGCTAATCAAGCTCTATTTATTCAAAGGAGCAAGTGACTTTATAAAGTCCAGGTGTGCTGCAATTTAATAGTATTCCTCGTCGGGGGTCTGCACATTACCACTTATTTATGTTGATTGATCCAAATCTAATTATTGAATGGCTTCTATGTAATCCATGTTATCACACATCTTTAGTGGTTGTTGTATTTTATAGGGCAACCCGCTGTCCAGTTAATGACCTAATTATTTAAGGTCACAATTGTGATCAGGATAGGGTCATCTCCATATTTATGGTCTTCTACTATATCACACTGACGTGGAATCATCCAACAGTATATTTAGTACCCATGTTTAATTGTTTGTCTGTTTATGATTTTAGAATTATTTAATAAAATTATACCAATTCGGTTACTTTATGTCTGCAATTTTGAAACCAGCACAAGTGGTGTTAGCCAGCTATTATAGCTGTGATATATTTAGCCACTACCTACTTTCGTTTTCAATTTATATATCCAGTATAATTCTCTTTGCAATAATTTCTTATCTCTATCTCACCCCCCCCCCCACTCCAATGTTGGTTTACATGATACAAACCTATGAAATCAAAATCCATTGGATTATATAATGCACACGAATTTGAAATGTATGGGAACTGAATGTTTTACTGACTTTTTTCTAATATTATTTTGATGTTCAAGAATTCTCTCCTTTTTAGTTTTCGTGTGGTCTTACCTATATATTGTTTGCCACAACTACACCTCAATAAATACACCACATATGTAGTATTACCTGTGATTTTACAATTGATTTTGTATGTTTCATTCGTTACAGTACTCGAAAAAATGGATAAAATCCCTATTTTGGTTCCTTTGCCTTTTTTATACCATTCTGAGTAAGTAGTTGTTGATTAATAGAGCCTATATCCGTAATAGAGCCTAGATCCCCTCTGCTTCTGCCCTATCATAATTTTTTGCTACTAATTTATTTCAGCCACCTAATTAAATATAGATTAATACTTTTTCCACCAATTTCATTTCCTTCCAAGACTACAAGAACCCTCTCTAGCTCGCCCCGTTCTGCGTAATTTAATCCATTGAATAATTATCATGTTTTCTGTTGCTCGACGTTGCCTTTCTCTACTATACATCCATGTATTTAACCTTTTACATAATTAATACGCCTTTTGTTGATGCAGGTTGCCTATGGGAATTGTCAGACATGTTAATTCAAACATCATACAGTCCTGCATGTCAGACTGTATGGGAAAACATAAGATTCTGGTCCAGGGGTTCAAGCTGCATACGAAAATAAGTGTGGAAACTCATCGCGATTTCCATTGTGTATTTAAGCATTGTCATCTGGCACTCATCTCACCGTCCTACAAATATATACATATATCAATAAACGTGAGGCGCCCATCATTTATTTATTTATTTATTTATAAAGGATTTTACCAGGAAGGATACATTGAGATTTCTCTCGTTTTCAAGTATGTCCTGGGTTCAAGAACATTGAGTTGTTACAGAAATACAAAGTAGTAAAATGCAAAATATTAACACAAAACAAATATACAGATTAACAGAAAATAAATATGTAGGAAATATAGTCAATATTTTACATGTTTACAGGTGCATTCTGTAACGAGGTATGTTAACAGAGATCTCTTAAGGGACTTTAGACTGGGGGAAGATTTGATGGTGTCTGGGAGGTTATTCCATAATTGCGGTGCGCTGTAGGAAAATGAGGATTGTGACGCTTTCTTTTTGTATTGTGGTATTGCAAGTAAGGTGATGGTCCTGGATCAGAGGTTATAGGATGAGGGAACTACTAGGGGAAGCAGCCTATTCAGGTAGGGTTATGGCTTCCCAGAAAAGCTCTTAAACACTAGGGATGAGCCGAACACCCCCGTGTTCGGTTCGCATTCGAACTTGAACAATTTCAAAAGTTCGAGTTCGGACACGAACACGATTCGAACTCAATGCAAGTCAATGGGACTCGAAAGTTAAATTTTTAGAGTGCCCTGCAAGAGGGCATATATGCAAGATATTTGCCATAAAAGGTGTACGGGGGTCCGGGTAGTGCCCTGGGGGACAGGAAAGAAGGGAAAAAAGTTTTAAAAAAGATGTTTTTAAAGGAACAGTGATATTTCCCTGAAATAAAGGTTAAGAATAAAAACAAACAAATTCCTTCAAATATTGTGCCTAGGAGGTCCCCATAACCTGCCCGTGAAGTGGTGGATTTGTCGGATGTATAGAAACATTTAAAAATAGAAAAATGACATTTCAAATGACGGTAAATGGTTTTCCTTTAATCTGTTCATAAACAACTGCTTGGGGCGGCAGTCTGTATGCAAAGAGGAGACGTTTTAGGGCAAGCAGAACAAGTTTAGTGATTTTTTTTGGGCTAAATTATGGTGAAACTTATGCAGGCTTTGGATGAAAGTAACAACAGGTGCATTAAAATTGGGCCTTTGATACCAGCTAGTGCCTTCACACCGTAACCCCTCTGAGGTATTGTGGAAGAGTGCAGGGGTGGACCCTGCCCTCAAATATTAAAATGATTGGAATCTGGTACACGCGTCAGTGTCAGTGCACCCAAATATTGGGCATTTGGTGGCAGCTAGTGCCTTCACTCCGTAACCCCTCTGAGGTATTATGGAAGAGTGCAGTGGTAGAGGTTTTGGGAATGCAGGAGAGATCCCCGATCTATTCAGTTACATCAGCATCAGGGGAGTGATAGCTGGTGATCCAGGACTGATTCATTTTTATAAATGTCAGCCGGTCTACAGAGTCGGTGGACAGACGCACTCTTTTGTCTGTGACAAAACCTCCAGCGGCACTGAACGTCCTTTCAGAAAGGATGAAGGGCAACCTAGTAGCTCCATAGCATATTGGCTAAGTTCTGGCCAGTGATCCAATCTCAACACCCAGTAAGCCAGTGGATCATCTGCTGTAAAGGTATCCAGGTCTGCCCTTGCCCCTAGATAGTCCTGCACCATATGGTGAAGAAACTGACAATGGGTGCCTACATTTGACGTCCCTTGGCATTGTGGACTAAACAAATTGGAAAAGGCATCAGTCAAGCGGCCCCCTTCACCGCTCTTCCTCTGATAAACAGCAGTCTCAGAAGCACCTGTGTCATCAGTTGGTAACCTACCAGTGTCTGGAAAGGTGTTACACAAGTGTCGCTTTAGAGCGTCCTCAAGTTGTTTCATCCTGTGCTCCCTCTATGAGGGCAGGATGAGCTCTGCAACCTTACCCTTGTATTGTGGATCAAGAAGGGTTGCCAACCAGTAATGATCCCTCTCCTTGATAGCACGAATCCTGGGGTCCTTTAGCAGGCTTTGCAGGATAAGGGAGCCCATGCAGCATAGGTTGGAGGTGGCATTAGCCTTCCGAGTGTTCCTGGTCGCTGAGGATGACCGTATCGTGCACTACCTCCTCCCAGCCACGTACTAGTCCTTGGGTTTCTGGGGACACAAAACCCTCCCTTGAGGAATCCCCACCTTCAATGCCCCCACAACTTAAATATTCATCCTCATCCTCATCCTCCTGTCTGATCTGAGGACCTGCAGGAATGCTGTCTTCGTAAAGACTGGGGCCTTGAGAGCTAGGGAAGTCCTCCTCTTCCTCCCGCTGCTCTGCCTCTAGTGCCACATCTATAATTCCCCGCAGAGTGCGCTCCAGCAGGAACACTAAAGGAATTGTGTCACTGATGCATGCACTGTCCCTGCTCACCATCCTCGTTGCCTCCTCAAATGGTGACAGTACAGTGCATGCATCCTTGATCATCAGCCACTGCGGGGGGGGGGGGACAAGTTGACCTGAACCTGTTCGAATCGAACTCATGTTCGGATCGAACCGCCAGCCCATCCCTATTAAACACCAGGTTGGAAAGGTGAAGAGTGCATCTGGATTCCAGCGACGGCCAGTTTAGTTCTTTTAACATTTCACAATGGTGAAAAAAACACTGAAAATTAAATATGCATAATCCACCATGTTCCAATTTTCGTCAATGAGGAACCATGGGAACACACAATTTTTTAGAGGGGGAATGAAGTATATACTGTGTGTATGTATGTATGATATATATATATATATATATAATATATATATACATAATTTGGATTTTTTTTTTAATTCTGAGGTTAAACCACCTTACCGTGTCTCTTTGTTATAAAGATTTGGCTGTGGAGTCTAGTGGTAACTTCTCTACCCTTCAACGATGGAGAAGCAAGTCAAATACAATTCAGCACATCCCTCGAATACAAATATGGAGAAGCAAGTCTCGACCTAACCACCAGGTTGCTGCTCTACAATCATGTAAAGACAACCCAATCCCACTCAGAAGACACCAACAGCAAGTGTCCTTGGGCAAGACACCTAACGATATGGATGCGTCTACCTCACAAAATACTTGTATATCTCAGATTGTAAATTCCCTTGGAAACAGGGTCCCCCTGAATCAGGCCGTATCATCCATGTGTGGTATTCTAATGCATCAACTCCTCGTACACTGATCTTGTAAAGCGCTGCGGAATTTGTGGCGCTATATAAATAAAGGATAATAATAATAGTCGGCCATGTGGAATGCTGCATCCAATGGCAGCACATGCGTGACTTGTACTCATCGCCTGGGTATTCAAGGTAGTTATTGCAAGAAACAGGTGTTTATCTGTAATGTATCCAGCTTATATATTTGGGTGTTACTGCCTTCTCCTGTCCCTTGACACAGCTTCTTTATCTGGACTTCAGTGGTTTCTCCTGTCCTCGGATCTTGGCTTATATTTTTGACTCTGCTATAGATGATGGTGTGCGTGCATGAAATTAACTGGAAATGGGTGAATGAAATATGAAGATAGTTAGAAATGCTTTTAAGCCTGTGAAAAAGCAAGAGAAGAATAATAATCCTTCTTTATTATTATCATCATTTTTGCAGCACTCACAGCTTCCGTCGTGTTTTACATTTAAAGAATGAGGAATTAATCTAACAAATGTTACGAACTAAGAGCTCAATCGAATTCGGCTCGATAGACGAAAAATCAATAGATTTTGGCAATCAGGGTTATTCAGAGCGCACTGAAATGTCACCTACATTTTGGTGCTCTCCTGTTCTCCGCACTTCGGCGAGTTCGATTTGCTGATCCTGTGGTGAATTCAGCATTCACATCAGGGTCCCCGAAGTGCAGCGACCGATCAGCCAAATGCATCTGACGATCTGCTTCAAAACCGCCGAATCGATCCAAAAAAAGCAGCCGACCCACCGAACAGCTGCTGGGGAAAACCGACAAGACTCCAGACAGGGGTAAAAAAAAAAAAACACACAACCGCAACTTTTAAAACACATTTGAAAAAAAACTAGTGCACAAAAATGCCTGGAAATAATATATAAGGTCCTATGAATAATAATAAAAAGGTCTGTTATAAAAAAAAGCCATAAAAAAAATCAAAAACACAGAAAACCCGCAATTGGGCGCCGTTGTCAACAATCTCCCATAGTTACAGAGCGACAGATCACATGAAGGTGCTATTGGTTCAGCAACGATCACATGTGCACAGAAGTGGGCGAGTATTAACAGGGCTGATGTAGTTGGGCCCACGTGGTATAGGACTACCCAGTGCACAGTGATTGGCTGATTGAGTGCCCTGATGTCAATCATCATGGAGGGATGTGGCCGCCTGATATATTGAGGGGCTATTTAAAATCAAAGCGATGCCTTATTAGTCATCTCTTGAAAAAGCCGACGTATATCGGCGAAACGTGTCTGAACCGAGATCTGACCGAGATGTAATTGTGTCTCCCTAGATGGGAAGTTTTTAACAGTTCTTTTGTGTGTGGTTTTGGGTGTGCACCTGCGCTTGGGCAGCGTTCTCATGGAGTTGATTGTTCCTTCTCATTGGTGATCAGCTGGCAGTTTCCTTTAGCCCTGTTTCCCTGCAGCACAACACTGTTATATTTTTCCTCAGTGTTCGATCGAAGTGAGGCTCATGTCAGCGATACCTGGGTAGTGATTGAAATCCCGGACGGTTTATGTGTTATTACTGCTAAGGCTGTGGTGGAAACTGAGTAACCTAGGACTGCTTGACTCGCATGTTATTTGGTTGATAAGTGGTTAAGCCTTTTTCTAGCTGGACAATCGCTTTATAGAAAATCTTGGCTCAGTAACAATGTGAGGTGTTTGTAAAAGAATAAGAAATTGACCAATGATGTATTTATATCATTAATATATTCTCTTAAGTGATTTAAATACCTTATGGTGAGCTGCAATAGGCTGAAATTGAGCGCATAGTTAAGGTGATCAAGCAAGTATTATCTTTATGTCCACTAATTAAGTATATTTGTGCTAGAAATAAAACTGCCGGTTTATAGTATAAATTTTTCAAGTGCCTTCAACACTTTATGGCGAGCTATGCAATCATTTTTCATTCCGCCTTTTGAAATCCAGTAGTATTTATTAATTTATATTGTACACTAATCACACAATCGATAGTAATCATTCATGGTCCATGAAATATTATGATTCACACATCGTGCACTGTTGGCTTAAGCTGTGTTCCACAGAGTATTGATTTCATGCCCACTCATCTAGGGTATTTCTGAATGTTTATATTGGTCCTAATCACTGATTACATACATTATAAGTGCAATTCAGATATTGCACTAATCCCAACTGCGTACTAACCACTGAAGGTCCGAAATACCTAATATTCTATATCCGATCATGTTTCTTCGATCGTTATAATCCATGGACCGTGCTCTTGCATTGCCCTATTTTTTTGAGACTAACGGTTATCAAATTGGCTAATTAAGCCTTATAAAGTAATAATCATTATCAACTGACCATTAGCTCCAGTAAACAGAAAAAGAGATCGCATTTTTCAATGTTGTGACTGTGTATTTGTGCCCACCCAAGTGTTGTTATTGTTTGTTTATGTATTTTTATATTTTGGTGTGTCTTGCAAAGTTGCACTAATAAAGTTGTTGTTTAATTATCTTAAGTTTAGGTTTAAGCCAATTTGTCTGCCGAAATTCGGCTTATATATCAGTCCTACTGTTCTGTGTAATTTTCATTTATAGATAAAAAAGCCATTAAAAAAAAATCAAAACCACAGAAAACCCGCAATTGGGCGCCGTTGTCAACAATCTCCCATAGTTACAGAGCGACAGATCACATGAAGGTGCTATTGGTTCAGCAACGATCACATGTGCACAGAAGTGGGCGAGTATTAACAGGGCTGATGTAGTTGGGCCCACGTGGTATAGGACTACCCAGTGCACAGTGATTGGCTGATTGAGTGCCCTGATGTCAATCATCATGGAGGGATGTGGCCGCCTGATATATTGAGGGGCTATTTAAAATCAAAGCGATGCCTTATTAGTCATCTCTTGAAAAAGCCGACGTATATCGGCGAAACGCGTCTGAACCGAGATCTGACCGAGATGTAATTGTGTCTCCCTAGATGGGAAGTTTTTAACAGTTCTTTTGTGTGTGGTTTTGGGTGTGCACCTGCGCTTGGGCAGCGTTCTCATGGAGTTGATTGTTCCTTCTCATTGGTGATCAGCTGGCAGTTTCCTTTAGCCCTGTTTCCCTGCAGCACAACACTGTTATATTTTTCCTCAGTGTTCGATCGAAGTGAGGCTCATGTCAGCGATACCTGGGTAGTGATTGAAATCCCGGACGGTTTATGTGTTATTACTGCTAAGGCTGTGGTGGAAACTGAGTAACCTAGGACTGCTTGACTCGCATGTTATTTGGTTGATAAGTGGTTAAGCCTTTTTCTAGCTGGACAATCGCTTTATAGAAAATCTTGGCTCAGTAACAATGTGAGGTGTTTGTAAAAGAATAAGAAATTGACCAATGATGTATTTATATCATTAATATATTCTCTTAAGTGATTTAAATACCTTATGGTGAGCTGCAATAGGCTGAAATTGAGCGCATAGTTAAGGTGATCAAGCAAGTATTATCTTTATGTCCACTAATTAAGTATATTTGTGCTAGAAATAAAACTGCCGGTTTATAGTATAAATTTTTCAAGTGCCTTCAACACTTTATGGCGAGCTATGCAATCATTTTTCATTCCGCCTTTTGAAATCCAGTAGTATTTATTAATTTATATTGTACACTAATCACACAATCGATAGTAATCATTCATGGTCCATGAAATATTATGATTCACACATCGTGCACTGTTGGCTTAAGCTGTGTTCCACAGAGTATTGATTTCATGCCCACTCATCTAGGGTATTTCTGAATGTTTATATTGGTCCTAATCACTGATTACATACATTATAAGTGCAATTCAGATATTGCACTAATCCCAACTGCGTACTAACCACTGAAGGTCCGAAATACCTAATATTCTATATCCGATCATGTTTCTTCGATCGTTATAATCCATGGACCGTGCTCTTGCATTGCCCTATTTTTTTGAGACTAACGGTTATCAAATTGGCTAATTAAGCCTTATAAAGTAATAATCATTATCAACTGACCATTAGCTCCAGTAAACAGAAAAAGAGATCGCATTTTTCAATGTTGTGACTGTGTATTTGTGCCCACCCAAGTGTTGTTATTGTTTGTTTATGTATTTTTATATTTTGGTGTGTCTTGCAAAGTTGCACTAATAAAGTTGTTGTTTAATTATCTTAAGTTTAGGTTTAAGCCAATTTGTCTGCCGAAATTCAGCTTATATATCAGTCCTACTGTTCTGTGTAATTTTCATTAATAGAAAAAAAAGCCATTAAAAAAAAATCAAAACCACAGAAAACCCGCAAAAAATCCCTAACCCCCCCCGTTATAAATAATTAAAGAGACTTTTTGCTGCAAATGAAAAGAATAAATGGCTAAATAAATATTTAATAAAATAGGGAATTTTTATTTTTACATAGAAACCTATGGGATTAGCCTGTTTAACCCCTTCACTGCTGAGCCATTTCACGTCTGTGTGCTGAGCTCATTTTTATCGCTTTTGCTCATCATGTTTAAACTTGATTTGAAGCCATGTGTTATTATATGACCCAGACATATTATATATCGTTCTTTCCGGCTGACTCCGCAGATTCATAATATATTATGGGCTATATTACAAAGTTGGTGCTAACTTAACCAGAGCTGTTGTTAACTTAACAACTCCATAGGCTATAATGGCTCTGGTAAGATTACAACAGCTCTGGTTAAGTTAGCACCAACTCTGTAATATGGTCCTATATGTATACGTTATGTCCTGCCTGATTATTTATAATTTTTTTTGAGAAAGTATTTTACCAGGAAGGATACATTGAGATTTATCTTGTTTTCAAGTATGTCCTGGGTGGCGAGTATGTACCGTTAGGTGTCTTACCCAAGGACACTTACTGGAGAGGTGCTCTTGTCGGGATTGAACCCATGACTCCACAGACTCTCTTCACGCAGAGCAGCGATGTTACCTCTACTCCACCCAGACGGTTTTTAATCATCTACAGCGTGTTAAGTGGTTTTTTTTGCACATTTTATCATCCGAGCCTTTGCGGTTATATTTTCTATGGGGTGCGCTTGTTAAAAAAAATCAGAAATGGGGGACTCGTTACATTTTTTTGGGGTGAATTACGTGATTTTTAGCAAACGCACCCCATATAAAAAAATCATTAGTGCAGCATCATTGTTCACATTATAATTGAAATGGGAACAATATTTCTGCATTAATAAAAACAACACACAAAAAAACACGTTTTTATTTTTTTAAATTATTTTTATTTTTTTCTTTACTTTGAACATGGTCATGTTTCGTATCATTCAAAAGGCCATGCTCTTGTGCAGCATTTGAAAGGCCATGCTCTGACCTTCCGAATGATACCCCTCATGACGCCCTAGCTGCCACCGTTCCTTTAAACCCCCATATCTCCACCAGGGAATTTCCTTAGGAAATCCCTAGGCAGCTAGGGGTTCCCCGGCTAACTGACATCATCGTGCCATGCGCGATGACGTTGGGTTGCGAGGGGGGACCATGACGTGGAGCCGCCCCACCAGAGCTAGGCCACGATCCACCGCCGGATGGCGCTGGATCATGGCCCGTTGCTTCAGGGGTTAAACCCAGGCACCGCTTAAAAGGGGAGACTCTCTCATTAATATTTGATGAACAGCTAGCTTTTTGAATATCTGAATGGCCACAAAATTGCACTGTATGGGGTAATTCACTATTCGGTGCAATTTCGGGGCCAATTCGGTGCTCTTTGAATAACCCTGTATATTTTGTCGGCTCAGTAGACCTAATTAAGGGAATAGCGCCGTTAAAATGTTGTCTCGATTTTTCTCCTGAGCGATTGAAGAAATCCTGCTTATCAATGGAAACCTGCAGTGTGCTTTAGAAAAGGAAAAGGTAAAATATGTGAAAACATGGCCCTTGCTGCTGAAATAGATATTCCATGTTCCGATTACAATAAAACACACTGATTATAGGCTTTCAGGCACAAATGAGACCATATGTTAATTATACCCTTAAAACCATCAAATGATTGTGTTGTAATGTGGCTGGAAGGTATCCATTAGTGATATTAGAGTAATAATTCATTGAATGTGGAATCTATTCAGCCAGTGAACCTTAATTTCATTGATCTCGGCATTTAAAATCCTCTAACACATAAAAGGTTCATGGCCTAGTTTAATTTAAAAGCTACTTTTTTGTCATTTTTTTTATCAACATTGTATTTGTTTTTAGCCCAACACCCTTCTTAATGCTTAATACAGGGGTGCTTAATGCTTAATACAGGGGTGCTTAATGCTTAATACTAGGGATGCACCGATACCGATACTAGTATCGGTATCGGGGCCGATATTGCCGTTTGCACGAGTACTTGTTACTCGTGCAAACGGCCCGATACATCCCGCCGATACCGGAAGCCGGCGCTGGGCCGGCTTGCCGGTATCCGCGGGGCTGGGGAAGCTGGCCGCGTGCATGAAAAGCACGCGCCAGCGTTCCCTTCGGCGCGCCAAATACTCACCTTTCCTGAAGTTCCGGTCTCTGGGCAGTGATGCGGTCACGTGGCCGCCGGGCGCTCCTGTGACGCGGCCTCTCGGCTGGAGGCCGCGTCACAGATGCGCCCGGCGGCCACATGACCGCATCACTGCCCAGAGACCGGAACTTCAGGAAAGGTGAGTATTTGGCGCGCCGAAGGGGAACGCTGGCCGCGTGCTTTACATGCACACGGCCAGCTTCCCCAGCGTTCGAGCGGGGGCCAATCCATGAGAGCTGCGGGCAAATCCTTGAGAGCTGCGGGGCAAATCCATGAGAGCTGCGGGGCAAATCCATGAGAGCTGCGGGGCAAATCCATGAGACCTGGGGGCAAATCAATGAGACCTGGGGGCAAATCCATGAGACCTGGGGGTAAATCCATGAGAGCTGGGGGTAAATCCATGAGAGCTGGGGGCCAATCCATGAGACCTGGGGGCAAATCCATGAGACCTGGGGGTAAATCCATGAGACCTGGGGGTAAATCCATGAGACCTGGGGGCAAATCCATGAGAGCTGGGGGCAAATCCACGAGTGCTGGGGGCAAATCCATGAGACCTGGGGGCAAATCCATGAGACCTGGGGGCAAATCCATGAGAGCTGGGGGCAAATCCATGAGACCTGGGGGCAAATCCATGAGAGCTGGGGGCAAATCCATGAGACCTGGGGGCAAATCCATGAGACCTGGGGGCAAATCCATGAGACCTGGGGGCCAATCCATCCCCAGTCTCCCTCTACAATCACTCTGCAGCACTGCGGGATCTTGCGAAAGCGAGCTCGTGGCAACCCAACCCTCCAGTAAGGCTAGGGTCAGACGAACGCAGTGCAAAGGCGCGTGCAGCCGCACTTTATTACGGCCGTAGTAGCAGCAAATGACGGGCAATGACAGGCAATATACGAAGTACGGCCGCACGAAAGTGGCAAACAAACGCATTTTTTTGAGAACGTCAAACTGCTAGTGTCGGGTATATTAGAGAGACAAAGAATTTAAAATGGATGCCTGTAGCCATTTTGTTTTAAAGACAGTTTTTCTTTCAAAGTATTCTCTAGGTTTAGAAATGAACAAGATTTTTTTTTACAAAGTTCATTCCTGGGTTAAGAAGTCCCAGACATGAAGGAACCTAGAATGAATGTGAGATAATGTTAAGACGTGTCATAAGTAAATTTATTGGTCTATTTTCTAATTTTAAAACAAAAGAGATTTTGTTTTTTGGGTATAGGAATAAGAGTTAAATGTTTTGTAATATAGAATTATATTCACAAAATATATGTTTATAATCAAGGTATATTTTATTACAATTACAGTATGAAATATATACTCCAATAAATATTGTAGAAAGTATAATTGATAAATAAAAGAAATCACTGAAGAATATTCTGTAACCAGAAAAGAATTTAGCTGATAAGGCTCTAGCAACCAAAAGGGAAGAAAGCTATAAATCTCAAGAGACAGTCTAGAGTCTAGTTAGAAGACAAGGTTCTTTGTTAAGCCAGTCTGACCTTGTGACCCTAGATAAAGACCGAGAAAAAGAAATTGGGGAATTAATTGGAATTAAATTAGAAGTACAACACCTGCCCTCTACAGGATAGTAAAAAATAATGATTTATATTATCATTAATATTAACTGTGTGGCTATAATAAGCGGGAAAAAGTTTTTGGTAGGTCAGTCAGAGATTGCCAGCCATCGGACGCATCGAAATGCACTCAGACGTCCATTATACATGACACTCTGAGGAGTCAGAGATTTCAACAGACAGAGACTCACATCAGACTCACATCACCATGCACTCAGATCCCAAGACATGAGGCAATCAATATTCTCACCAAATCTCTAACTCACATGCATTGATTATCTAATATCGATAATTTTCACATATTCCAAAACAAAGCATCACATTGAAAATTCCAAGGCAGACTCATCAACATCCAATTTGGACAGGTAATGTATGAAATAAGGAATTAATGTAAAAATATATTTGTAGAGATTTTGCAACGCAGACTGAGACTTCTCGGATACGGTTAAAATCCAAAATTCTAAGTTTTTCTATTCTGCAGATAGAAATATGAAGAAGTGGATATAAGGATTTATTCCTAAAGACATGTTGCAAGATTGATACCAATATATATTGAATTTGGAAATTACTGTGATTAAAATTAATAAGCAAGGAATTATATAACTACAAAATAAAAAGCAGAGATTAGAAGTTTAATTCTCGAGATTAGGGGAGGATTCACTAAATAAGTTTTTATTACTTATCATCAAATTAGCTCATCTTTTGTTGATCCATGTAGCATAGAGATATATATATATCTATAAGAGCTGGCTGGTTAAACATTGTTTGCTGGGAATTGCATGTTGTATTAAGCAGAAATGTTTATTAACCATTTGTGTATTAGTTACTAACTCAGAAAATAAATGATATTAATCATATATGCAGTTACTAACTGGAGATACATATATTGTGAAGCTAGTTTTTATATGCTGATGGAGTGTGGTTTATAAATTGTTGTTTATGATATGAGATTTGAAATTCTTTTGTATACGTAATAAATATATATATATTTTTATCCGATTATTGATTATTGTATTTTTTAAAGCAAAACACAGACAATTAAAAGAATTCAGGATAATTTCTAAGAGATATAAACGATTGATATTTGTGTCTCGTATAAGTTTCTTATGAAATAATAATCCCTGATATATTGGAGACAACTGCCGAGGTAGGTCCAGTAAGTCCAATATAGACATATTGGAGGCTTGGCTGATAAATCCAATATATACAAACGTGTTGTATTCACGTGCAGAGATTATATCCGACAAATTGGAGGCAACTGTTGAGATTGTAGTTTTTGTTTTGAAATATAATTGTCAGTATTGTCTGATTAGACAGAGATGAAATATATATATATATTTTGATTCCTTGTTGTATTTTGACTTGTGGTTTTTACGGTTATCTACTAAACAGTGTAAAAATGTCAGAGTCAGAATCTGAGACTCAGGAAGATGTAGAGATACATACTAATCAAATAATATTGATAGATGTTATGTCTTATCTAAAGGACAAGTTACACGTCACAGACGATTTATTTGAATGGATAAAAGAATTGAAATCAAATATATCGAATTATATTGATTCAATCTGGTCAGATCAATCAAATTTTCTTGAGTGTTTGCGAAAGATAAGTGCGGCCACAAATAAAAAGGACAAAGAAATGTTTGCTTTAAAAATTGTGCCTGAATGCATATACTTGATCGCAGAAATGAACAAGAGATTGAATGATGACAAAGAAACCAGAGACAGATTAGAAAATAAAAATTGTGACTTGCATGAAACCGTAAATAAATTAAAAGATGAGTCAGAACGAATGATAATGGAATTGAAGGTGTGTGCAAAAGATAAAGATCAAATGCATGATGAGATTGCTCAATTATCCAAATTAAATAAGGAGCTAAACAAACAATTGGCGAGAATGAAACGCGAACATGAGAAATTCGCTGATGAGTTACGTCAGGTTGAAACTGATGTTCGAAGGGTTAAAGATTCTTCGTTAGAGAAGTTCCCTTTGAAAGCTGTAAGCCATACATCACTGAATTCTGACAGTTCTGTTTATCTGAAAAGCCAGAATGAGCAGAGCGAATGTGAAAATGAAACTAAATCTCATGATGAAAAAAGAGTAAAATCTTTTACACGGGAGTATTTCAAATCACATCACTCTAGCCAGCCACAGCCTATTAAGAAATATCATAAAGTGAATGATTTAACGAAAATTATTAATTTCCTCAAAACCTCAGTAGGTATTTTTGATGTTAAGGCATCATCAAGAATAATAAATCATTTATCGATGTTTGAAGAAGCTGTGGAAATAATGGGGATAGATTCAGATGCTCAGAAAATTGAGTTGATTCCATGGGTCTTTGAAAGTAAACATAGGTATTTTTTCCAGTCTTTGAAAGAATCTGGTATAAGGAAATGGAGTAAAGTAGTTTCTGAGGTGAAATCTGAATTTGGGCCTCACCGTACCAGTCTAGCTGCGAAAAGAGCAATTTTAACTCTAAAATGCAGACCTAATCAAAGCCCCCGTGAATTTCTTTCAGTCCTTAAAAATGCGTACAGCTTGGCTGAAAGAAACCCAGATTTTGAAAACCCTGAATTTATCCAATTATTTTATGACGCATTGCCAAATAAAATAAAGGTCATTTTGGCAAGAGATTATGACCCGAGAAATGGTTTGGATTGGGTACTAAAAGAAAGTATGACCCTATTTACTGTATTTGAATATAGTGAAGAAACTCAGGGGAAAAGAGTGAAAAACTCACCTGAGGAAATAGCGGAAATTCACGCTAAAAAGGGAGATATTAAATTTGAGTCCCACAAAAAGAGTTATGCGGAAATATTGCGTGACTCCATACCCAAAGGGAAAAATCCAAGCCAGATCAGGAAAAAGGGTTTGCCAGAAAAAATTCAGGAAGTAAATTTCAATCTAGGAAGCAATGGGTACCTAGAAGTCAGTGGGTTAAATCAAGGGAAAATGTACCTAGACAGGAAGCAACCAGAGGTAAGACTGAATCTGATGCGTCTGATAATGCGCAAGCTTCGTCCCCAAGGACGAATAGAAAGCGGAGATATAATGTACGCCAGCGTATGGGTCAAATGCAGGAAGATTTCCGGGTGCTGACAGAAAAACTGGATCAGATCACTCAGTTAATGACTGGAAATAACCCTGGTCAGGTTGTAAGCGATGCAATACCTGCAGCCCCACCTAACCAGTGACTAGATGATGTTTCTGATGAAGTAACCAGCATCCATGACAATTTACCAGAAAGTGATGATGAAATGATTAATACAAATGTTTGTATGGTTGACGATTTAAACCCTTCCCTGCAAAGAGAAGGAAAATGTATTTTATCTCCCAGACTAAGTGCGAGCAAGCTGAGAAGACTGGATCCGAAATGGTCAGCACAGCTGCCAAAAGCACGTTTGAGAGAGCAAAATCAATTGGTAAAATCTGTCAAAAACCTAATTTTATATCTCACTCTAAATTTCTCTGTAAATTGCATAGCATTGAAGACCGATATTATGTGAATGTAGAATTACAAGATAATTTACCACATATTCCGTCCTTGCTAGACACTGGAAGCCAGGTTACGTTAATATCAGCACATTATTTTGAACAGGTCCAAGAACTGTCCTCCAGGAAGCCTAGATTAGATAAATCTAATGCTAATCTAGTGAGTGTGAGTGGCGCATCTCTGAAAGTTCTGGGCACGGCTAAATTGGATTTTAAATTGGGGAATAAAGTAATTCGGCATCCAACACTTGTTGTGGATCTGCCCCAAAATCGCCTAATTATTGGAATGGACCTTCTCAAAAGGTTAAATCCAATCATTGATTTTATCAATGAGGTTATTTGGTCCCAAGTAAATGTTCCAATCAGCTATGATAGATCCCAATCCCATCACACTCAGCGTAACTGCCACGTGATTGAGGAAAGGCCGGATTCTATTGAAGTCCACTTCAGAAATAGCCAGACACCTGATATCTCTTTCTTAAGGCCAAGCCCCTGACTACAGGAGAACAGGAGGATAACACCATATGTGTTCCCCCCGAGAGAATTCGAGATATATGTCTGGAAGATGACGTGCTAATTATTCACCTCCACAAGAGGGAGACAGAACCAGATGGACATAGTGACCCTGAAGTGATCAGATACCCAGATCCACAAGATGAGTGGGTAACAGATCTAGATAATGACGGAGACAGTCCTAATGTTATTGGAAAAGTTATGTTATATATTTCTAGAAGAAATAAAACTGCCAAGCTCAATTGCATGATTGTCATTCTAGATTATCTCAGGATATGTGAAGATGGAACAACAGAAGACACTTAACTGGTATCATGTGAAGTGATGTTTTAATTAACATGCGATTCTTCTTCCCAGCATTCAGATGTTTAACTCAAGCTAGTAGATAGACTAGATCCGTACGGTTAAATAAATTAATCAGAGATCAGAATATCTATAGGGAATTTGAGTGAAATCGCTAGTCTATGAATGGTTATTTATACTCTTTCTTTCAACAGAAATTGAGAAAAGTGGTTAATCCGAACTGCGACGCTTAATCCGCGAAGATGAATCGGACCACCAAGGAGACTGCGACTATCTAGAAATTCTACGGTTTTCCGCACAATTCCAAGGAGGATGCTAAAGTCCCATGCGCATCAAGCTCATGCAAGCCTGAAAGACATGCGGGATACAGCCAGGATACCGTTGATTGCTATGTACAAGAACCACCGAAGGAAAAGATTTGCTGCATATTTTATTGCAACCGCTGTTTGATACACAGAAAGAGAAGCAAATGTTTACCGGAAGAATCTGGTACAAAACAAGAGAGTGTTCATACCCACACCAGTGATTCTCGTGAAAGTTTCTAAAGAATCAAGAGTTGTTATCGAGAAGTTATTTTTATAAATGAAGTCTGGTATGAACAAATCGTTGTCGTATTCCAAGGGCAAGAGATACCCATGAATCCAGATTTGAAATCTTGCTAAAGAACTAGCATGACCATACTATTGAACTTCTAATAAATAAAAAATTAATCTAACAATTTATGCTCCAATGTATTTACAGATTGATCATCAATTGCTATCTGCTTATAACGGGCCGAAGATTACAGAGATTGTGATTTGTATAGTAATTATGTTTCTAACTGTTTGGATGATTGTACTAACAAGAAAGTACGTACATTGAAGTTTAAAAACACTGCATCTTCAATTATTAAATGGATGAAAGAAGAAAAACGTGTTGCGAAAGGTGGAGACCTAGCCTAGTTGGTAAAGGGGGGAGATAATGTATGTTTTCCTCAATTTAATTGGTCAATAAATAGAAGAAACCAAAGGGGGGTTATGTCGGGTATATTAGAGAGACAAAGAATTTAAAATGGATGCCTGTAGCCATTTTGTTTTAAAGACAGTTTTTCTTTCAAAGTATTCTCTAGGTTTAGAAATGAACAAGATTTTTTTTTACAAAGTTCATTCCTGGGTTAAGAAGTCCCAGACATGAAGGAACCTAGAATGAATGTGAGATAATGTTAAGACGTGTCATAAGTAAATTTATTGGTCTATTCTAAGTTTTTAAAACAAAAGAGATTTTGTTTTTTGGTATAGGAATAAGAGTTAAATGTTTTGTAATATAGAAATTATATTCACAAAATATATGTTTATAATCAAGGTATATTTTATTACATTACAGTATGAAATATATACTCCAATAAATATTGTAGAAAGTATAATTGATAAATAAAAGAAATCACTGAAGAATATTCTGTAACCAGAAAAGAATTTAGCTGATAAGGCTCTTAGCAACCAAAAGGGAAGAAAGCTATAAATCTCAAGAGACAGTCTAGAGTCTAGTTAGAAGACAAGGTTCTTTGTTAAGCCAGTCTGACCTTGTGACCCTAGATAAAGACCGAGAAAAAGAAATTGGGGAATTAATTGGAATTAAATTAGAAGTGCAACACTGCCCTCTACAGGATAGTAAAAATAATGATTTATATTATCATTAATATTAACTGTGTGGCTATAATAAGCGGGAAAAAGTTTTTGGTAGGTCAGTCAGAGATTGCCAGCCATCGGGACGCATCGAAATGCACTCAGACGTCCATTATACATGACACTCTGAGGAGTCAGAGATTTCAACAGACAGAGACTCACATCAGACTCACATCACCATGCACTCAGATCCCAAGACATGAGGCAATCAATATTCTCACCAAATCTCTAACTCACATGCATTGATTATCTAATATCGATAATTTTCACATATTCCAAAACAAAGCATCACATTGAAAATTCCAAGGCAGACTCATCAACATCCAATTTGGACAGGTAATGTATGAAATAAGGAATTAATGTAAAAATATATTTGTAGAGATTTTGCAACGCAGACTGAGACTTCTCGGATACGGTTAAAATCCAAAATTCTAAGTATTTTCTATTCTGCAGATAGAAATATGAAGAAGTGGATATAAGGATTTATTCCTAAAGACATGTTGCAAGATTGATACCAATATATATTGAATTTGGAAATTACTGTGATTAAAATTAATAAGCAAGGAATTATATAACTACAAAATAAAAAGCAGAAGATTAGAAGTTTAATTCTCGAGATTAGGGGAGGATTCACTAAATAAGTTTTTATTACTTATCATCAAATTAGCTCATCTTTTGTTGATCCATGTAGCATAGAGATATATATATATCTATAAGAGCTGGCTGGTTAAACATTGTTTGCTGGGAATTGCATGTTGTATTAAGCAGAAATTTTATTAACCATTTGTGTATTAGTTACTAACTCAGAAAATAAATGATATTAATCATATATGCAGTTACTAACCGGAGATACATATATTGTGAAGCTAGTTTTTATATGCTGATGGAGTGTGGTTTATAAATTGTTGTTTATGATATGAGATTTGAAATTCTTTTGTATACGTAATAAATATATATATATTTTTATCCGATTATTGATTATTGTATTTTTTAAAGCAAAACACAGACAATTAAAAGAATTCAGGATAATTTCTAAGAGATATAAACGATTGATATTTGTGTCTCGTATAAGTTTCTTATGAAATAATAATCCCTGATATATTGGAGACAACTGCCGAGGTAGGTCCAGTAAGTCCAATATAGACATATTGGAGGCTTGGCTGATAAATCCAATATATACAAACGTGTTGTATTCACGTGCAGAGATTATATCCGACACTAGTACGGACGTACAGAGTGCGCTGCGTTTGCTAGTGGCGTGTGTGCGTGATTAGGAGACGTCAGATGCTGCTAATGTCCGGCCAACATAACGTCCAGACGCAAAAGGGTTTTATTGATGATCCGTACAAAATCATGGACGAAATTGCGCATCGTATGACCGCTATCGCGTATTCCGTGAAAAAATACGTCCATTCGTTCGAACGCACTTTTTCACGGACAACGCGAAAAATTCGTTCGTCTGACCCTAGCCTTAGCAGACAGGCAATACCGGTTTGGTTGTAAACCATACATTTCAGTCAGACCTGCCCTTGAGGGCCATGTACAAATGCCCCCTGTAAAACTACCCCCAGCTACTAAAATTGTCAGTTTGAAACAGTACAGAATTCCTGGGGGACACAAAGAAATAGGGGAGACCATTCAGGAATTGTTGGAAGCAGGAGTAGTGATACCTATCACTACTGCTTGGAACAACCCTGTCTGGCCTGTGAAGAAATCTGACGGTAGTTGGAGAATGACAGTTGATTATCGCGAAATCAATAAGAATACCCCTGGATTAATGGCGGCCGTGCCAGATACGATTACTTTGATTGAAAACATTCAAAAGCATGCAGGTACATGGTATGCTGTGGTGGATTTGGCTAATGCCTTTTTCACCATTCCTATTGAGAAAGAGAACTGGGAGCAGTTTGCATTTACCTGGCAAGGTAGACAATTAAATTTTACATGACTACCTCAGGGCTATTTACATAGTCCTACTATCTTTTCACAGGATTGTGGCAGAACATTTGGATGAAATACCTCCTCCAGACGGAGTGCAGATTTCACATTCTATTGATGACATTTTGATCCAAGGCGCTTCACAAGAGGTAGTGCAAGCACACCTTGATGTGCTTCTTCCACATTTGAAACAGAAGGGATGGGAGATTAATCCAGCAAAGGTGCAGGGACTGGCGCAGACAGTAAACTTTTTGGGAATACAATGGCATCAAGGCCGTAGGGAGGTGCTTCCAAAAGCCAAACAAAAAGTACTGGAGTTTGCTACTCCACAAAATAAGAGAGACACTCAAAGGTTTATTGGGCTATTTGGCTTTTGGAGACAGCACATCCCTCACCTGAGTCAAATCCTGTCACCTCTGTACAAAGTGACTAGCGAAAAGTATGAATTTGAATGGGGAAATGAACAGCAGCAGGCTTTTGAGGCAGCCAAACAAGCTATTCAGCAAGCCCTAGATTTGTGGCCTATTCAGCCTGGGGATCTTGAGCTTAATGTGTCCGTACAAGACCAATACACTGATTGGAGTCTTTGGCAACGCCAGGGGAACAGGAAATTGCGTTTGGACAAGGAGATTGCCAGACGCAGGGTGTCGGTATACTCCTCTTGAGAAACAATTGTTAGCGTGTTACTGGGCCCTAGTGGATACTGAACAGATGACCATAGGACACACGGTAGCATTAAGACCAGAGATTCCAATGATGTGTAGCGCTCATTCCCGGAGGAGCCGCTGAAATTGAACCTCGGGTCAGTCTCCCCGCACTAGGGAATAAATATACTCCAGCACCGTTGTGGATTTTATAAATTATATAGTTTACTAGAATAAATGGCATATAATGAATAACACGGTGTTCGTAGATATATTTACAGTACTTCGTAATGCGGGAAACGCGCAGCGGAAAAGAAATACGATGCTTCGTAATTCGAGGAACGCGCAGCGGAAAAGAAATACGATGCTTCTTAATTCGAGAAACGCGCAGCGGAAAAGAGAAAATACAAGGCTTCGTAATTCGAGGAACGCGCAGTGGAAAAGAAATACGATGCTTCGTAATTCGAGAAACGCGCAGCGGAAAAGAGAAAATACAAGGCTTCGTAATTCGAGAAACGCGCAGCGGAAAAGAAAAAAGGAAAATATATCTTTAACCCCCTTTCTTGAGGTTGGGGAGTGAGTCCCGCACAGGTTATGTCCCAGAATGTACGTGTGTGTGTGTGTGTTATGGTACCCGGGTACAATATTCAACTGGCCAGTGAATTGCTTATGAGGTATCTTCGACTAGTCAAGTTGGGGCCCTGTGGGTTTTGGAAATAAACAGCAGAGTGCTTTCTTTATTCACAAACGGCCTGGAAGGCCTCTCACCCATCCGCCAGATACTTGGTGCTCCGCTCGACCCAGGACGTCTCTCCGCTCGATCTTGGCTGGGATTCTCTGGGCTACCGGATCCACTGTCTTGCCTTTCTGTAGCTGCTGCAAGATGTCCAGCTCACCGCCTGCTCTCCCTGTCTGATCGATCTGCGGTGCTCCTAACTCGGGGTCCTCTCGCTCACTTGGTATCAGCGTGGGTATTCCTGTGAATCACTGGGTCTTCCTCTGGTAAGGCTGAATAACCCAGTCTTTAGCTCTGTCAGGCCCCAGCTGCGCTCCGGCCTAGTCGCTGTCTCGTCCTGCTGCTCTGCGTCTTGCTCCTCTCACTCCCTGGCGCGCTCTGCCAGCTCTCTCCACGAAGGCTCAGGATGTAAGGGTCTGTGTCCCACCCACTTCCTGTGTCCGCTCCCAAAGCATGCCGGGAAATGTAGTCCCAATGTTCAATGTCTCGTATCGCGCTTGTCTCCCTCCGGTGGCCAAAAATAGGTACTGCCACGACAGGGAATTAAACCCAGCGCTACAGATGCATTGGGTAATGAGTTCTCCCAAAACTCATAGGATAGGACATGCTCAAGAAGCCAGTATCATTAAGTGGAAATGGTACATACAGGATAGAGCCAAAATTGGTGTTGGGGGAACTGCTGCGTTACACGAGAAGGTTGATCAGATTAGGGATGAGTCGAACACCCCCGAGTTCGGTTCGCATTCGAACTCGAACTTTCCAAATGTTCGAATTCGAACTCCATACAAGTCAATGGGACTCAAAATTCGATTTTTAGAGTGCCCTCCAAGAGGGCATATATGCTAGATATTTGCCATAAAAGGTGTATGGGGGTTTGGGTAGTGCCCTGGGGGACAGGAAACCAGGACAAAAAGTTAAAAAAAAACACATGTTTTTAAAGGGACAGTGAGTTTTCCATGAAATAAGGGTTAAAAATAAAAACGAAAAATTCCTTCAAATATTGTGCCTAGGAGGTCCCCATAACCTGCCCGTGAAGTGGCGGATTTCTAGGATGTATAGAGACATTTAAAAACAAAAAAAATGACGTTTCAAATGACGGTAAATGCTTTTCCTTTAATCTATTCATAAACAACTGCTTGGGGCGGCAGCCTGTATGAAAAGACATTTTAGGACGCACAGAAAAAGTTTAGTGATTTTTTTTAGCTAAATTATGGCGAAACTTATGCAGGCTTTGGATGAAAGTAACAATAGGTGCTTTAAAATTGGGCCTTTAGCGTCGGCAACAGTGTCGTCACACCGTAACCCCTCTGAGGATATGAATCTGGTACAGGCGTCAGTGGCAGTGCACCCAAATATTGTGCCTTTGGTGCGAGGCCAGCAAGTGCCATCATACAGTA
This sequence comes from Leptobrachium leishanense, assembly GCA_009667805.1. Lineage (NCBI taxonomy): Eukaryota > Metazoa > Chordata > Amphibia > Anura > Megophryidae > Leptobrachium > Leptobrachium leishanense. The sequence continues at coordinate 57,574,777 of CM019067.1, forward strand.
ACCCCTCTGTGGTATTGTGGAAGAGTGCAGGGGTAGACCATGTGGTCCTATATTAAAAAGATACGAATCTGGTAAAGGCGTCAGTGCACCCAGATATTGTGATTTTGGTGCCAGGCCAGCAAGTGCCATCATACAGTAACCCCTCTGTGGTATTGTGGAAGAGTGCAGGGGTGGACCCTGCGGTTCAAAAAATTTAAATGATATAAATGTGGCACATGCATCAGTGCAGCCAAAAATTGTGCCTTTCATGGCAGCAAGTGCCTTCACTCCGTAACCATTTTGTGGTATTGTGGAAGAGTTCAGTGCTGGAGGTTTTATGAATGCAGAAGACATCCCCGAGCTATTCCGTTACGTCAGCATCAGGGGATTGATAGCTGCTGATCCAGGACTGATTCATTTTTATAAATGTCAGCCGGTCTACAGAGTCGGTGGACAGACGCACTCTTTTGTCTGTGACAAAACCTCCAGCGGCACTAAACATCCTTTCAGAAAGCACGCTGGATGAAGGGCAACCTAGTAGCTGCATAGCATATTGGCTAAGTTCTGGCCATTGATCCAATCTCAACACCCAGTAAGCCAGTGGATCATCTGCTGGAAAGTAGAAGGGGAAAATAAATGAATATGAAAAACATTTTGTCCGTCAAAATTGCAGTCCATCTGACTTCGTTCCATCACTCACACACCAAGTATGCGGACGTTGTGGACGCAGCGCACTCTGTGCGTCCATTCTAGCAGATTTACGTTCTTGCCTAACCTGCGTCCATTTGCCACGTCCATTGTGCGTCCGCACTTGCTTCGTGTGTGGGGCTCCATTGGTCAGAATGCTATGCTGCCACGGACGTAAATGTGCGGCAACACAGACGTGATCAGTGCGCTCGCCTGACACGGGCCTTAGCCAAGGACAAAATTTATTCAGTGATCTGCTATCAGTGTCAGGCTGAGAGAATTTATGCAAAGCTTTTTGGTTCAATCCCATAGTAGCTAACGATATCGGCAGGTGATTGTTACATGCTAAAATAGATCACCGAGTCACAGCTCTGTCTTGCAATCATAATTTGAAAGCAAGATAGCGGAGAAAACATACAAAACTATCACTCTACTTTGAATACAAATGACACGAAGCTTTAATCTCGAAGCAGTTACTGAAAACATAAATACCTGCTGAATATTCGGCCACTCAGATATCGTATATTTACGTCACTGGATGTATTTTTGCAAGAAAATCTTTTCTTTTTTCATCGTTTTTTTCTTTTTTCTGTAACTGCCCTTCTTATTATCATTGATTGGATCTTATATGTAAATTTCAGACATTTTCGTTCAGTAGTTTCTTTGCAAACAGCGTTTCACTTTTCAAACATTCAAGCAAACTGTTTTGTTTTTTGTTCACTCCATTCGTCTGCGGTGTCGGGTTATTCCGGCGGCTGCTCTGCGCTGTGGTCGGTGGCTGCTCGGGTTTCTCCGGCGTGTTCATCCAGATGTTTTTGTGGGTTTTGGTGTGCGTTCGCTGGGTTTTGAGGTGAGTGTTCGGCAGGTTTGCGGTGACTTTTCCCTGCACTACGACGGCCCTGTGGTGCTTGCTGAATACACCTCAGGGTCGCCGAAATGGGATTGCCGAATCGCACCGAATTGAAGAGAACGAAAAGTCACTGAACGTGCGGTGACTTTTCGATTCTCTTTGAATAACCCTGTATGTATTATCTAACACACGACGGGACTTGCTTGTATGAATTGTGAGTTTGGACTCTTAAATCCTACTCGCCACTTTCCATTCATTTAAGATTTTGCTTTAGATTTGCTTGTTTTCTGCTTTTGATAGAGATTACAACTACTACACTATAATTTAAGTATATTTATCTTTCTCTGCATGGTGTGATCCACATTTCACCATTATCATTTTGAGTGTTATGATTTATTTATTGTGATACACATGTGCTATATACACATGCATGTGTATTCAAAACCCTCACTAACTCAGCTCCCCACTACCTGTCCTCACTAATCACCAAATACACCCCAGCCCGCTCCCTAAGATCAAACAGTGACCTGCGCCTAGCTTCTCCCCGCATCACCTCTTCCCATGATAGGCTGCAGGATTTCTCACGCAGCCCCCACTCTCTAGAACGCTCTCCCTCGTACTGTCAGACTTTCCCCTAACTTCTCTTCCTTCAAACGCTCCCTTAAAACGTTCCTATTTATGGAAGCCTACCACCCAACTCACTGACGCAACCATCAATCACTCTCACCTTGCAGTCCTCTCCTCCTGTTTCCAACCCCAACCCTCCCAGATTGTGAGTTCCTACGGGAATAAGGCCCTCATCTCCTCCTGTACTGTTTGTCAAATGTTGTTCAATGTATTGTAACCCTGTCTATACTGTGCCTATTGTACAGCGCTGCGGAATATGCTGGCGCTTTATAAATAAAGAATAATATTAATAATTCATTTGGTATAAGTGCAAAGCACCTTGGTGCTGCCCAGCAGTGTGCGGAATTATATGCTGCATTATTATACTGTAGAGGTGTCGCCCGGCAGTGTGTGGAATGGATTCATATGCTGCATTATTATACTGTAGAGGTGCTGCCCGGCAATGTGAGGATTCATATGCTGCATTAATTATACTATAGAGATGCTGCCTGGCATTGTGTGGATTCATATGCTGCATTATTATACTGTAGAGGTGCTGCCCGGCAGTGTGAGGATTCATATGCTGCATTATTACACTGTAGAAGTGCTGCCGGCAGTGTGCAGAAATATATACTGCAGTAATTATACTGTAGAGGTGCTGCTCGGCAGTGTGCGGAATCGTATGCTGCATTATTATACTGTAGAGGTGCTGCCCGGCAGTGTGCAGATTCAGATGCTGCATTATTATACTGTAGAGGTGCTGCCCGGCAGTGTGCAGATTTATATGCTGCATTATTACACTGTAGAGGTGCTGCCCGGCAGTGTGTAGAAATATATACTGCAGTAATCATACTGTAGAGGTGCTGCTCGGCAGTGTGCGGATTCATATGCTGCATTATTCTGTAGAGGTAAATCATTTGTTCATTTTTTTTCCTTTCATACCATTTTAATATGAATAAATAAAGTTGTGCAATGCATATTCATAAGAAAAAAAGGATCTTTCATAAAAAAGCATATGTTCGAAGGAACGAATCAGCAGAATTACCGTATCGACCAAAATATCGGAGCATCCGAAATACCATTCGTCTAAGTCAAAACGAAATGGACCCTTTGAAACGACGAGAACAGACGATCCGAAAGACCGAAAATTTCTGATATCACGAAATTAAAGTCGATACGAAAAAACTAGCCAAAACAAAACGAGCCAAAACGAAAATTGTCCGAAACGATCCGAAATGAAAATTTTTAAAAACCGAACTAGCTGAAACGAACTGGAACTAAACGAAACAAAAAAATGGCATTTCTGAACCTATGCATCGTTCTTTGTATCATTTCTAGACTATGCTTCATTCTGCGAATCATTTATAGTCTATGCGGCATTTTGTGTGTCATTTCTAGCCTATGTTTCCTTCTGCGCGTCATTTCTGAGCCTAGGCGTCATTCTGAGAGTAATTTTTTAACCTGTGCGTCATTCTGTATGTCATTCTCATGCTTATGCAGGGTCGGATTTATAAATCTGCAGAGTAGGCATGTGCCTACAGGTGCCTGCCACAGGGGCTGCCTTGCTCTGGAAAAAAAAATCATTTAAACCACTGTCTCTCTGGAGCCCTAAGGACTAGAGGGACATATGAGTTATCATTGGAAAGGTCAGATTATGGCCTTTCCAGTGATTCCAAACATAACCAGGTTCAATTTTTAGATTTATGTAATAATAAGATATCAATATATTGTTTTTCTAACGTAGCACTATTATTCAGTTTACAATTATAAAGTGAACAGTGATGATGCGCTAACTCACCTTCTCATTTCACACACTGCCAGCAAGTGTGGAGCTGATGATGCAACTCATTGTTTCATCAACAGCCTAGACCATAGCACTGCAGTGAGGAGAGGCAGGGACTTTGCAACCCACATCTCTGAATTGCATACTGCACAAGGTTAAGTGAGGTGTCATTGGAAAGGTCAGAATCTGGACTTTAAAATGATACCAATCATTATCATGTAATGGGTAAAAATAAAAAAAAATTGAAAAAAGTAAATGCAAAATTATTTTTTTTCTCTGTTCTATGGCAGGGGCAATATATGCTTTTACAGATAAAACAAACAATGCCGCTGCATTAACTCAACTAAGAATTGATTCTGCCCCTTTTGATTTGAGCGCCAACAGAAACTGGTCTTCAGTTATTTAGATGTAATTTTTTAGTTTGCCCCAAAATGAAAATTTTTAAAAAGTCATTTTGTCGTGTTTCTTTTTTTTGGGGTGGGGATGCTCCACATTTCTGTGCCTACAGGCTCCTGAAATGCAAATATTGCCCTGTGCCTATGCTCTATTCTGTGCCTCATTACTACCCTATGCGTCATTCTTTACGTCATTTCTAGCCTAAGTTGTTTCATGCTACATGTCATTTCTATCCAAAGAATAATTCTGTGAGTGATATCTGAGCCTCTGTGTCACTTCCAGTAAGTGTCCTTGGGCAAGACACCTAACGTTACATACTCGCCACCCAGGACATACTTGAAAACGAGAGAAATCTCAATGTATCCTTCCTAGTAAGGCTGGGGTCAGACGAGCGTAGTGTTCACGTCGGTGATTGCGCCTAAAAGTACGTCCGTGGACTTTTTACTGAGCGACGGACGGGAGCAGACGCATGTTAGAGGAGCTCCGCTGTTTACCCTATACCGGGTCACAATTACAGTGTCTGAACCGTCCGATTTTGATCTGCTGAGGGCCCCCAGGACGAGTGGACTGTGTGGTGCTCACGGCGCCGCTGATTTCCGAGCGTTTTATCGCCCCCATCTGACTTCCTGGACCTTCGGGCCTGGTGCGGCCTAGTTGCGGCGGCCATCTTGTGGAGCCTGGGGTGTTTCCTGGAGGCCATATCGGACCTGATTCCCGGCTGGAGAGACTTTACTGTCGCCTGAGCATGGGGAAGAAGCTGAAAACACTTCCACAGCGCAGGTTGGTGGACACCAGACAGGCGGACATTAGAGATTCACTGAATTATAGACGCTCTGCAACAGTTATACCCCCCTCTTCCCTACTGCCCATGGGGTATGACTCCTCTGAGGAGGAAGACTGCTCCTGGCACAACGGACGGGGGCCCGATTGGCCCGCCGATACGTCCCGGGATAAGAATCCAATGACTATGAGTGCCGCTGCACGCAAGAGAGCGCAGAAAAAGAGGAAAAAGGCCTTGGCAGCGGAGTTACCTGAGGCCACGGCTACGGAGCCATCCGCAGGTGGCTCAGAGGCTGATACGCTAATGTCGGATGCGGAGGACCTGACACGACGGACGGACGGCCCGCAACAAGAGGGAGACCTACAACCGCAGCGGATATCGGATACCCCAGGGGAGACTGGCTCTCTATTGGGTGCAGCAACGCCTCCAAGCTCTGCCGGGACCCCTGCGGCTGCCCCAGATGACATGCGCCCCACTACGATGCAGGACTATAGAAACTTCATAGCGGAGATCAAATCAATATGGCTGACCGAATTATCTAACGTGCGCTCTGAGGTAAAGGAGGTGCGCTCACAGATGGTGGCGGTTCAGGCTCAGAATGTGGAGTTGGCAGAAGAACAGACGGTATTGTCGGCACAGGTGACTGCTCTCAGGTCTCAGGTGGAGGTTTTGACACGCTCAGTGGAGGCTCTGGAGTCCCGGCACCGTCTGCGTAATGTCCGTGTCCGGGGAGTTCCCGAGTCGGTTACTCCAGCGGACTTACTCTCGTACACTAATAGTCTGGCACGCCAGGTTTTGGAGGATCCGCCTGACACCCCGGAGGTGTTTAGCACGGTTTACCGCATTCGCAAGGCTGCTGAGGCCCCACGGGATGCCCCGAGAGATGTGATCGCGGTCACAGCAGATGTGGCAGCCAAAACACGGATCATGACAGCGCCGGGGGCGTGAGCTGATGTCCTATTCGATGGAGTCAGTGGCGTCACTAGGGTTGGTGTCACCCGGTGCGGAAACTCATGGTGTCACCCCCTCGACTCGAGCGACGAGCCGCCCCTCAGTTTAACACAAAATGATGTAAACTATTGTTACTCATATGCAGCACTCCCATATAACGCTAAATGTAAGACAATAGATATATTAATTCCTAGCAAAATTACACCATAATATTACCAGATCATATGACGAATACAAAGGAATTCGAATTTATTTAAAACATTTAGAAAATGTTTATTTTAAGGAATAAACTTAATGCCATAAAATAATATGGGGCTTATTTATTTTCATAAAATGCCAGTGTTTGATTTTGGCAATGTGGTAACTAACAACAGACTGTTTTTTGCCTGTGTTCTCTCAAGATTTCAAAATAATAATATAACCCCATATATTCTAAAATTTTAGAATTTGAGATGAGAAGAACACAGCCAAAAACACTTTTTGATTTTACTTTTAATTGGATTTTACAATTGATTTGTCAGGCTCAGCTCAGCTGTTTCACACAGACTCACACTGTCTAGACGCTCTGTCTCTCCCGACTCGAGTCCTCAGAAGACAGCCAGAGCCCAGAGCTGCCCAGGCAGCAGGTGAGAGGGACTGGGACTGGGAGCAGCCGAGCACCACGCACCGCACACACGCCTCAGCTCCCGCGCGCTTCTAAAGAAAATGCGCCACGGCACGAGGGAGCGGTTAGGGCGGTGGGCGGGCTGCCGCCGATGAGAGGCGTCAGCGCGCAGGCGCGGCTCGGAATTCCCTTGAGCGGCGTCAGAGGGGGTGGGTTCTGCGCGGCCATCTTTGATGCGTCACGTGCAGCGTGGCGACGGCGTGCGCTCGAGTGTCGCTGTGTGCAGATAGAGAGTAATGCGGCACAGCGCGGCAGCATGATGCTCCACCTCCACCCATCATGGATGGATGTGGAGGATCATGCTGCCGCGTTGCGCCGCATTACTCTATCTGCACTGCACAGACACTCGAGCTGCACGCCGTCGCCACGCTGCACGTGACGCATCAAAGATGGCCGCGGGCGCCGGGCGGCACTGGCAGCATGATCCTTCCTCCGGCTCCAGGCTCCAGATGACTGGCGGTGCCGGAATCAAAGATGGCCGCGGGCGGCGTGGCGGCATGATGAAGATCCACAGTCCACTCCAGACCAGGAAATGGAATCCTCCACTGTCCACATCCGATCCGGATCACCTCCTCCATGGTGGGGGGGTCCTCCATGGGGGGGGTAACCTGCACGGCGGACGTAAAAAAAAAAATCCTCAAAAAAAACTCAAACAGCTTGTGACGGTGTCACCCCGCCAAGGGTGTCACCTGGTGCGGGCCGCCCCCCCCCGCCCCCACCCAGCGACGCCACTGGATGGAGTAACCCTGAAATTATTTCACGACCTGCCCTTCGCAAGGCTGATGGCGCGCCGCAGATATCGCGAGGTGACAACTTTCCTCAGGCATAAAGGGGTCCGGTACCGCTGGGGTCCAGCCGGCTCATTAGTGGTTACCCATAACAAAATGTCGTATGTAATCTCAGACCCGGCCGAGGCCTGGCCTGTTTTACTGGGGGCAGGTTTTGCGCCGGATGGAGTGCTCGTCTCCCCGGGCTGAGAACTTAGGTGATGGGAATCTCTGACTTGTTTGCACAACACCTTTACGAGAAGCCGCCTCTTTTTCAATGCGTTCTTTTTAGTTCATGGTTTTGCATTTTGACTCATGTTTCGTTGTTTATCTGATGTCTTTTGCTGCTCGGAATGTTATAGGAAGACCCCCTCTCTTTCTCTGTTGTTTTTAATTTTTATATAGTTTGAGGAGCTAGTTAGATGGATTCGGGGATTGTGTTGTGAGCCCTTTGATAACCCCCCCCCCTCCCTCATTGCCTGTATTGCTATATGGGATTTTGGAAGTGTCTTATGCTCCCCTTTTCCCTTTTTTCTTTAGGTTTCAGGCCTTTTCTCCCCCCCCCTTATGATGGCATTGCCTTTGGCGCCTGCAGATGTTTCAATACGCCTCTTTATTTATTTTTTATTTCTTATCTATATAATGCTTTACGACAGTTGATATCACAGCCCTGTGTGGCTGCTTTCTTGTTGGTCGACATGTGGCCCTATTTGAAATTTCTAAATAAAGAATTTAAAAAAAAAAAAAAAAAGTACGTCCGTGATAGCATGACGGAAAGCCCATCGGAGCCCGTTACACGAAGTACGTCCGCACTGAACTGCAGACGCACAACGGCCGCGGCCCACGGACGCAAGGCCGGCAAGAACGTACAACCCCTAGAACGGCCACACAGAGTGCACTGCGGCCGGCTAGCGGCCTGTGTACGTGAGGTGGAGACGTCAGACGCACCTGTTCTGCGGCCTACATCACGTCCAGACTCCAGAACTTTTCTGGCGTGGCTGGAGTATATTCTGGGGACTGGAGAGTGTATCCTGGACACTGGAGAGTGGACGCTGCAGGTGACATGGACGTCGAGAGGCTGATCACCGAAGTGGGGGAGCACCCCGAATTGTGGGACACAGCCAGCCAACAATATAAGGACAAGATCAGCAAGGGGAACGCATGGGCTGATGTGACAAGAGCGGTGTACCCTGCATATGACACATGGTCTGAGCATGAACAGAAAGTGCAGAGTGAGTACATGATTATTATATTCATAATGAAATGCACATTATTAATCCAAACAAAATGTAAATGGCTAACAAATTCATGAACGTCACATGTCAAATGCTCCCCATCTGCCAGGGCACCTGTCCTGCTTCGCTAGTGAAATAGTTTGCCAGCGCATCACGATGCCTGTTGCTGTGTCGATTCACAGGCATAACATCATCATTAATAAATTCCTCCAAACCACAAACAGACAAGGAGTCATCAAAATTAAAACCATCCCGCGCACGAACAAAATTATGCAACACACAACAGCATTTCACTATATCTACACAAAAATCGACGTGCACATCTAGCGGCCTATGGAAAATCCTCCACTTGTTGCTCAGTATGCCAAAGGTACACTCAACATACCGTCTCGCACGCGACAGCCTATAATTGAACACCCGCTTTTTCACAGTCAGGTGTGTCCCAGAGAATGGCCGCAGGAGATGTGTGGAAAGTCCGAAAGCCTCGTCCCCCACAAAGGCGTAGGGGACTGCCACGTCTGTGCCAGGCAAAGGTGCGGGTCTGAGGATGTGCAGTGTCCCACTTTCTATTGCATTCCACAGTGTGGAGTTCCTGAACAGTGTGGAGTCTGAATCTTTCCCGTATGACCCCACATCCACACAGACAAAATTATAGTTGGCATCTGCCACTGCCAGTAGGCAAATGGAAAAATAATGTTTATAATTGTGATACAGTGAGCCACTCTGCAGTGGCTTCACTATGCGGACATGTTTGCCACCCACAGCTCCCAGGCAATTCGGAAAGTTTGCTCACTCCAAAAACGTTGCAGCATTTTGTGCCCATGCCTCGTCTGTGGGTGTTGTCAAACATTCTTCCCCTCATCGTGTCCCAAATTGTCTGGCACACCTTGCGGACGATCTCCCCAGCTGTAGGTCTGCCAACGCGGAAATTATAATGCAGGTCCTGCAGACTGCATCCACTGGCAAGATACCTATCAAAAAAGGAGAAATAAATGTGTGTTATGATCAGATTCCGTGAGCCGCACCTAATATCATTCTTCTGTTTTGCAGCACATGAAGTCATAGCGAAATGGAGGACAGTCAGGGACAACTACACCAGGGTCCTCAAAAAAGATGCGGAAGCGGCACGCTCAGGATCAGCGGCGAGGAGGGGCAGCAGTTATATTTATGCTGAGCAGCTGTCATTCCTGCGATGGACCCTGGAACCAAGACCTATGGTGGGCAGCATGGATCTCCCATCCACATCCAGGGCACAGCAACACGTGCAGCCATGTGCTATTGCCACCTGCTCAGAACAGACGGAAGAGGCCGGAGCAGACTCGCAGTTGGAGGAGGAGACCGCTGCCCAGGAGCTGCCTACTGCAAGGGCTGACACCACCAGGCCGGCCCACAAAAGGAGAAGGGCACCGGGTGCTGATTTTGAGCATGCCATGGTGACATTCATGGATGCTCACCATCCACCACCACCACCACCACCTCCACGCTGCAGGTTCTGGGATGACAATGACATGTCGTTCCATCATTCGTGTCTCCCCATGTTGCACCAGATGAGCCTGGCTCAGAAGATGGAGTACCAACGAAGGACATTGGACACCATCCACAGCATCTTGAGCCAGCCTCCAGTACCGCCTGTGCCTCCCAGTGCACAATATGCTGGTGGTTATTACCGGCGGCCGGAGCCTCCACACCAACCCATGTCCCCTGGTGCCAGGTCACAACCACCCTATCAGGCTGCATACAACCGAGGTTACATGCCCGTTCCCTATGATGAGGATGCTCCTCATTATGAGGATTTGAAGTTAGTTTCGTGCTCATGCCCTTTTTTAATGCTCTGCATTGTTGTTTGCCACATGTTCGTGGACTCTTTATTTTATGTCTGATTGATGTTATGTTCAGCAACATATGGTGTGTTAATGTTATTTTGTTTAGCCTTACCATTTCTTGTGGATAAAAGATTTATTTTGCTGTCACTGTTGTCTGTGTCATTCATTATTGAGTATGTGTGATATTATGCAATGTGTGTAGGTATGCTTGTGCAAATGGGCTGGTGGGCATATCACAACACACCGAAAATGGGGGCTCTGGACATCGAGCACATCTCTGCTGGCTGGCACCGAAAATATGAATGCTGGGGTTTGCTGTTACTTACCGCAACGTGATGACCAGCATCTCCTCGCCTGGAATGGCGTCCCTCATGTTGGTGTCCCTCTTCAGCGACGGCTCACGTACCTTCGACAACAGTTCGTTGAAGGAGGGGATGGACATCCGCAGGTAGTTGAAGAACTTCTTCGGGTCCCTCTCTCGCAGTGGCCTGTACAGCGTGACAAAGTGGCCATGCGTGCATCTGGCAGCGTTTATGGGATGAACCCATGATCGCCGTTTTCGCTTGTTCTTGAGGTACAGGTACCCCGTTGCAGCAAACACAAATACTTGGACTGCATCTATCTGTGGAAAACCCCACCTTCCCCAAAATGGCTTTTTATACCCCTTCCCTTAGTTTTTTTCATCTGCAATTAGTTTGGTTTCTCACATTTCACTTTTTATATTGATCCGTCACTAATCACGGACATGATCACTGACGTGATCACGGACTGTGTGGCCACTACTGCGTCTTCCGTACTGACGTACGTCCGTGTGCACGGACGTACAGTCCGTAGAAATCACGCTCGTCTGACCCTAGCCTAAAATCCTTTCTCAAAAAAAATTCTGAGCCTATGCATCATTATTGCGTCACCTCCAGCCTATGATTATTCTGTATGACATTTCCATGCCTCTATATCATTCTGTGTGTCATTTCTGAGCCATTATTGCATACAATTTTTTACATTTTGTACAATGTATGTTTTTTTTATATTTTAACACATCTCCCATCAGAATATACTGGATACTTCCAATATTCCGATTTGGTCTGATCCTTAAATATCTTAAGATTCCAAATCAGCTGATTCTGATTATTTCAGAATCTGAAATTTTGGGACTCCAAAATACTCCTAACCGAAATCTTTGCCTGTGCACTTGGCTATTGATTGACAAATGCTAATTTTTTTCTCCACAAACACTAAACTTTGAAAAGTTTGTTCAGCTACAAAGATAATTACGCCTCTTCGCTGGTACTTAATTGTCCCTTAATTGTCATTTCCTCCCAGCTACTTTCCAACAATCATCCTCCTCTTCACCATAAAAATACACACTGATATGTCAGTTTTCCGACATTTACTCCTTCCTTTGCCTTGCGTTCTATGTGCCTATCTTTGTGCATCCTCCTACCTAGTGATTAACTTTTCTTGTACATGCAATTATACTTTTATCATTTTTAAGACATGATGCACAATATTGAATACGCTTTCCAATGTGCTTCCATCAATACTAGAAGAAAGGAAAAAATAGGAATCAGGAATTAGTAAATTCATCGTATCTGTGACAATGTAACAATGGTTCAAGCTACAGCTCCTTGACAAGTAATAAAGCACATAGGCAAGTGTGAATGTGGTAACTGAAACAGAAAGGGTTTTTTCAGAAAGCATTGAAATTTCAGTGCTTTCTCTTTTGGCGCACTTCGGTGAGCTTTGGCAATTTCAGGTTGCAGACCCTGCGGTGAATTCTCTATTCACCGCAGGGTCTCAGAAGCGCTCTAAACGTTCAGCTGCCGAAGACCATCGATCAGATCACTGAATGCCGCTAAATAACACCGAACTGACCGACGAATTGAAGGGAAAAACAAAACGGAACTGAATCAAAAATTTCCCCCCCAAAAAATACAACAAAATGTTCCAAAAAAAAAAAAAGTGTTGCGGAACCCCTTGCCCAGTGACTGTGGACTGTACTAAAACTTCGCTCTTCTCCGCTATTCCCCTCATATAAGCTGTCTGTTTATGTTTTGATGGTTAAAGGGGTGTTTTTGTGACCCCCCACAGCATGTAATCAAAATGCCTTTAAGCCTGTCACTCCTATTCACTTGGTTTGAAAGCATGAGGAGGGTTTGAAACCCCAGCCAATCACCATCCAGGGAGCTAGACGGGCCAACCAATCCCATTCCAGGACGGCACTGCATTGACTTTGATGGAGCCATCTGCAGAAATTTTAAACCTCGTGCCCTGAAAATCATTTGCTCCAGCATGGTGCTCTTTCGGGGTTGGGGTCTTCCTCATGGGAGCTACCGTTGTGGTGATTTTCAGAGGGAGTTCCATGGGGAACCCACGTTGCTGAGCCTTTCTTGGACCCAGGAGCTCAGGCAGCAGTGACCATGTGGCATCAGCTGGGAATAACTGCTACACGCTGCCACCCGTGCCCTAGGGGCCCGAGCTATCAAACGGTACCCCTGGATTGCCGCTGCTCCCCTGGAATCCCCCCCAAACAAGGACCCATGCTCTGTATGACTACAGTTACAGTTACTTGTAAGGCGCCACCAAGTTCCATAGCGCTGTACAATTGGAGTGACAGGATAACCAATTTACATACAAGTTAAACCCACAGAACAGTATCAGGGAAGCCCCTGCTCAAGAGCTTGCACTCTGAGAGGACCTGATGGAGAGCAGGCTGAATGGCGGTGCCAAGTTGTCTGGGGGGCGGGAATGTTAACTACTGTTATCTGATTCTGAACCAAATAAAAGCAGGCCATGTGAAATGGCCAGAGAGTCTGTTTAACCCAATATGAACAGTGCCGTCTGCTTTATTGGGAGAAATTAATATCTTACATTGATCCAGCGCTGCAGGCTGAGGGGAGAATCCGGGAACTGGCGAAGGCGAACAACTCGAGACGGCCGAGGGAAAATATTGGACCTCGGGCTCTTGTTACAAAAAGGTTTGCTGAAAATGAAAGGTTGAATAAAGTCGATTAATATTTTTTTATCATTGAATCCTATGAGATTCCCCGGTTTAAACCTGTTGAACTGAATCACTGAAAATCAGGGCATTTCACTAACATTTCGGTGCAGTTCTGTTATGTTTCCACCAGTTTCAGCCGCGCCCCCTGGTGGTGGAAGCGATCCAGGCTAGCTTTTCCCTGTCTGGGTCTAGCTATTCTGCCCTGTGCCACTCCCGGGTTTCACTGTACTGTTCAGGTCTGGGATCAGAAGTCCTATTTAACCAGACCTGTTCTCTATTTAAATGCCAGCAGCACAGAGGCTCAATGTTCTGGCATGAGTTCTAGTTGTGACACCTGCTCCTGTGAGTTCTGGTTCCTGTGTTGCTGCAAAGCATTCTTGAATTTACTCTGGTATTGACCTCGGCTTTCTTGACTACTCTATCTGCCTGCTCCCTGTCATCTGTATTTACTGATCTGTTGAAAAAATAAAAAACAATGGCGCCAAATCGTGCATAGATCAGTTAAATACCAATCTGTTGGATCACCAGACACAGTTGGATCACCAAGTCTGTACTACGTCTTTACTTTTGATCTAGGAAAAAAATCAAAACGGAGAGTACATTGCGTAGTATTTGTAATAAAAAAATTCTTTAAAATTCTTCAACAAAAAGCACACTCACATTCTTTCAAGCACATAACAAAATGTGCATATAAACATTTGCCACAATGGCTCAGACCCTCCGAATTAAACGTCTGATGAACATCCAGGATCCACCTCCAAAGGTCCCAGGTCTCCTCGGATACGTTCCTCCCCGGGGTCTCCGAGCACACCGTCAGATGTTTCAATCTTTTTCAATAAGTCACTCGACGCGTTTCGTGGGTACGTCTGTCCTACTTCATCAGGAGTGTAAATCAAACATTCTTAACTGATATATGCACGATTTTGCGCCATTGTTTTTTATTTTTTCGATTTTGGTATTTTTAAAGGTTCCAAGGTACCTTTTACTTTGTGCTGCAATAGATTAAGAACAAAGACAAAAACTGTTTATTTATTTACTGATCTGTTGCCAATCTCTGCTAGTCTGACATTCCTTCCTGGTTCTGTATCCTTGGCTCCAGTCCTGACCATTCTTGTATGTTCCTTATTTTATGTATTTTGTTCTCCTTAGTACGGAGGCCAGTATAAGGACCTTTTATTTAATTTAGGATCTCCTGTCTATCTGTCTTGTTTAACCCTCACCCCTCATGTTCTCCTGACTGTCACTCTTAATGAGCTTTCCATAGTTAGAAGACCATTTTCGAGGGATTCCTTTAGATTTCTTCTATGTCCTCCTGCCCCTCATGATTCCTGTCTGGAATCTGTATTATCTATATATGCTGTATCCGCCTATTCAGCCAGCAGCTAACCTGCCTCAAGGGCTACATCCCTCCATGAACCAAAGCCCTACGATGGCCCAAATGAAGGGTCAGCGTGACAAGTTTGGCGTCCTGAATAGATTAACCATTACTTCTCTATAGGACAATTTTGCTGACGCCGAAGATTGCCTAATTGCTGTAATCTGCACTGTATTTTGCTGTCAATTCGCCAATATTTGGCAGTATTTCTCTATGGGGGATTTCACTGCCGTCGAACAGGCACTGTATTTGCTCGCAATTCGCCAAAATTTGGCGAACTGCCTGCTTTCTGAATAGCCAAATGGCAACGAAAATACACTGTAGGGGAAATTCACCGATTCGGTGCAATTTCGGAGCCGTACCGAATAACCCCTATAGAGAGGCTTTAAGGGTTATTTGGTCGAGGTTTAAAAAGAAACCCTCCATGTCTCATAAAGTGTCTTGTTTGAAATTAAAGTGGTCAGAGCTAATGATCAATAATCATAGGTAGGTAATAAAACTGACCATTCTTTTATGGATAGATGCTGTCATGTAATGGCTGGGTGGAGTCAGGGCCGGCGCTGCCGCTAGGCGAGCTAGGCGGCCGCCAGAGCGCCGTGCCCGCCTAGGGCGCAGCCGGGCCCGACCACCGACAGTGCCGGAATCGGGGAGCCAGGCGCTGGCCGTCCCTCTCTCTACGTGAGTGGCCGCTGGATTGCAGCTTGGCCGCTCGTGTGGGATCGGAACCACGTGACCAGCGCATGAGATCCTCTCGCGAGACCTCTGCGCTGGTCAGGTGGTTTCTGGCGAGCGGCCAAGCTACATGTCAGCGGCCACTCGCCTCGGAGAAGACGCCAGCGGAGGTGAGCTGGGGGCACTAAATACCCATGTGTGAGCTGGGGAGGGGCAAATAAATACCCATGTGTGAGCTGGGGCCTGGGGGGAGATTATATACCCATGTGTGAGCTGGGGGGCACTAAATACCCATGTGTGAGCTGGGGGGAGATTATATACCCATGTGTGAGCTGGGGGCCGGGCACTATATACCCATGTGTGAGCTGTGGGGCACTATATACCCATGTGTGAGCTGTGAGGCACTATATACCCATGTGTGAGCTGTGGGGCACTATATACCCATGTGTGCTGGGGGGCACTATATACCCATGTGTGCTGGGGGCAATATATATCCATGTGAGAACTGGGGGGCACTATATATCCATGTGAGCTGGGGGCAATATATACCCATGTGTGCTGGGGCAATATATACTCAGGTGAGCTGGGGGTAATATATACCCATGTTTGCTGGGGCAATATATATCCATGTGTGATGGGAGCAATATATACCCATGTGTGCTGGGGGCAATATATAACCATGTGAGCTTGGGGCAATATATACCCATGTGTGCTGTGGGCAATATATATCTATGTGTGCTGGGCAATATATATCTATGTGTGCTGGGGGCATTATATTCCCATGTGTGCTGGGGGCAGTGCAGTGTTTATGAGGGTATCACAGAGCTCCACAGTAATGTGCAGTGTTTTTTTTGGGGGGGCGCAAGTAGCTGGTCTTGCCTAGGGCGCAAAATAGTCTAGCACCAGCCCTGGGTGGAGTAGAGGTAACATCACTGCTCTGTGACTGTGGAGACATAGGTTTGAATCCCGGCAAGAGCACCTCTCCAGTAAGTGTCCTTAGGCAAGACACCTAACGGTACATAATCGGCACCCAGGACATACTTGAAAACGAAAGAAATCTCAATGTATACTTCCTGATAAAATCTGTTCTCAAAAAAAATATTAAATAAATAACAAGATGTCAAACCATCATATGAGCAAAAGAAACTAATAACAAAACAACTGATCAGTGGTCAATTCCAAAATAAAGTATGGGAACTCCGTGAATTCTGTCTACACCACTGCACCAAGAATTCTATTTCGTCTCATCTGTAGTTCACACTGAAATTTGACATTTCCAATAAAACCATCACCAGGAAGGGTTTTAGGGAATTATGAGAATATCATATATTGGTTGTAACTTAAAAAGAACTATATAATCGTATCCTAAAAAATGAAACGTTTCAATGGGTGTACCAAATGGGAACACAATTGCCTTTATAAAAAATGTTCCTGCTCAACCTGACCTCTGAAATTGACTATGCATTAAAAAGGAGTTATGGTCCCCAAAGAAACCTGCTTTATTAAAGGGCCACTACCACCACAAAATGAAATGTCCTCATTGTGTTTATTTTATGTTGCTGATATCTTACATGTGCTTTGTTTTTCTCTTGTATGTTTAGTTAAGAAAATATTTTACTCTATATGTGTCACTGGGTGCATCCATTGTGTGATCCTTTGTGTTGTTAACTGCCCCCCAGTATCATTACATCACTTGCTCCTCACTCTGCGGCAATGGCCATAGAATGGAGTCTATGAGGGGATCACTGTTTCAAACCTCATTGTATTGTGTGGGATGTACTCTAAAATCTACCCCCGGAGATATCCTTTGTCTTTTAAACTCCCTTTTTTATCTCATTCAGCTGCCATCTCTTAGTTCTTTTAGCGTAGCTTGACATACACAGAAGTGTCAGTAGTTGCTCCAAACAAAGGTCACTCTCTTGTAATGAAGGTCTGGCTTGATCGTGACTGGTATCGGTAATGTCTCATATATTGTGGCAGATCCTAATCAATATAAAGTATCTACACCATGTTATTCCTCAATATGCACCGATGAGTAATAAAAATATATGGAAAAAAATCAAAAGGGATTTTTTTTGAAAGAATTAATAAAACAATACACATAAATAGATAAAATAAGCCTGACACATTTTCTTTTTAAGGGCAAATGCAGTATGAGAGAGCGACATTTATTTGGAGCAACTACTAACACTTCCGTGTATGTCAATCTATTAATTTAGGAGTGGTGAACCAGCACCACCTGGAAGTTGGTTTCAGAACCTCATCTGAAGTTAAGTATTATTCTTGCTCTTTTCATCTTTTCACCATTATTTGTTTCTTATCTTGAGTAAGCTGAAGAACAATAGCCCACTGTAGCCTTATCTAAACATTCCGTCCTCAATCTCATTAACTATTAAATACTGTAGATTCGATAAACCACAGAATTAAAGAAAAAACTTTGGTAAATGTTGCCTCATGCGGAAAAAAAATCAACAAAATGGTAGGGAGATAAAAAAAACTACTTTTATTTTTTCCTTTTTATATGCAATTGCTTCAAACAAAGAACAGCCGTATTTGATTTATAAGGTGGTTTATAATGTGGCTTTTTTGTAATGCACAAGCAATTTAGTTAGAGCTTATGTAAGTGATAGTGTCCCTTTAAGTACCCTGTTGTTGAGCGTCATAGTGAACTTTCCTCCAAGGGTAATGCACTTCGTGGACAGTCATTATAACATCTGGAAGATATTACCAAAAAAAACATACAACACCAATGATGGAAAGAGGCGTGGGTGATCACCTGTAACCCAAAAAAGGGTAGGGTTTCCCATAGTAAGGATTAAACCTATAATTAATGACCAAGCAAACACAAAAAAATTGGGTACATTATAGCGTAAAGTCTTAGCACACATGGGGGAAGACCAGGAACTTTTGACCAGTACTGGAAAACAATTGTTATGGCACATATAACGAATGAGGCTAATGTCAGATGAACGCAGTCTGAGCACACTCTGCGTGCGTGCATAACGGACAGACATACTGACGGAAGATACTGTAGACACCACACGATCCATTTTTGTTGAGGGACGTAGAAAAAAGGGAATTATGGGAAACAAAATTAAAATGAAAAATGATAAAAATTTGAAAAGGATATGAAAACCATTTTGTGCGTCAAGGTGCTGGACGTCGCAAATGTGCTGCATCTGACATTTCCTCATCACTCACACAGAACGCAACGCAAACGTGGTGCAGGTGCACTCTGCGCGTCTGTCTAGCGGTTTTACGTTCTTGCCTAACGTGCGTCCGTTTGCCACGTGTGTTGTGCGTGCGCAGTTCACGTACTTCATGTGTGGGTCTCTATTGCTTATTATTCTATGCTACGACGGACGTTAAACTGTGCGGCAACACGGACGTGATCACTGCGTTCGTCTGACGCCGGTCTAAACCAATAAGGGACAGTTTAAAGCAGGCTAGTACTGCAGTAGAAAACAATTGATGCATTTGATGGGAGATAACATCTGGAAGAGCTTGCTTTCTAGAGCGAAGAAGAGGAAACCCTACATGAGGCTACCATGTGACTTCATTTTTTTTACCTTAAAAACTCAGCGTAGATGTCATTTTTGGCCATAGTATATCAAGGGCTGCTCCAGTCCTGTGGAGTGATGTACCTCACCCTATCGGACTCTCCCCTAAACTTCACGCTTCACAAAAGCCCTTAGAAGCCATCTCTTCAGATTAGCAAACCACAACACTGATGTCGAACGATCACTCTCCTCAACTACCCCTTCATCGTGATTGAGGCACCTTCCTTGTGCACCCATTTCTGTAACACATGTACTAATGATCCCGACGACCAATAAAACTCCTCTTGTCTTCCTACACCACAACTATTCTAGATTGTAAGATCATATGTGCAGGGCAACTCTATGTTTGTCTTAATTTTTCCTCATTCCTACTGCTTTTCGCAAAGCGCTGCAGAAACTGTTGGCGCTAAATAAATGATGATGATAATAATAACAACACCCCTAACTTGTGTAATTCTGTTAGTTCAAAAATGGCCGCCTCCACTTAACCCATTCATATAAGAGCTTCCCTGCATGTTATAGCGCCTGTGTGCTGTCCTTCATATTATAAAACAATAACATTTGCTCTGATCTCACATAGTGTTTACATTACTCAAACTAATTAAATATATTAATTTAGAAGGATCATGGGTAAGATAAATTCTTATTATCTCTTAGCATCATTAATTCTTGCAGACATCTGGTACTGGCAATGTTCAATAAAGCATCAATCTGTTCCATCCATGTATATCTGGATTAATGAGACTGAACACTGGGTTACATTGAAGGCCTATACAGTTTACTAGTGGCAATGCCAAGTTCTTTTAATTAAATTTTTTTGCAGCCATAACCAAAGTTTTGAGGAAGACATTTTTTTACAATGACTTTAAAGTCTTGTAAATAGGGGCCATATTCCAGCTGATCTAGTAACAAGGAGCCTCTGATACAGTTAAAGTTAAATATTAGTCCAATATTACTGCTTATTTACGAACTGGCCATTATGTTAGTGGCTCAGCTCATAATTTCAGAGGGTTAGTAATGGATACCATATAACTTTATGGAGAGTAGCACAAGATCATATGCAGGCTATGAGGCAGAAAACGTGACACCAGATTTTGGCAATTGATAAAGAAAGTGTGTCCGTTGCTATACCTTATAGTAGGGATGTCCAAACTCTGGTCCCCCAGAAATCTCTGACTGCATTAGATGGATGGAGAAGCATGGGAGTTGTAGTTCTGGGACATCTGGGGGGGCTGAAGTTTGGACATCCATGCAGTGGTGTCACTAGGATTGGTGTCACTCAGTGCGGTAACTTATGGTGTCACCCCCCGAGAGTTTTACTGGGCTTTTTTAACTACTTTTACTCATAAGTCAATACTCACATATAAGACTGAATGCTCATAATACACAGCGCTCATTACTGTGAGGTTTATTGCTGTGGAGCTCTCTCATATGCTCACACACAAATTTTGGTGAACTGCCAGCAAGTACGATGCCTGTTCGAAGGCAGTGAAAGACCCCATAGGGAAGTAATGGTTAATCTGTTCAGAGACACCGAACAGCAAAGAAGTGACCTGATGTCCAGTGTTTTCATTTGGCAGGTTTATTCAGGGCGAACGAACACCATAAGTTTCAATGTTAAAAATATTCCTGTTTTTATCCAATATCTAATAAACCAGTGGCGTCACTAGGGTTGGTGTCACCCGGTGCGGTAACTTATGGTGTCACCCCCCCCCCCCCGAGTTTTACGGATTTGTCTGTTCGAAGGCAGTGAAATCACACATGGATATATATTGCCCCCAGCAGCTCACCCATGGATATATATTGCCCCAGTTCACAATTATATATTGCCCCCAGCAGCTCACCCATGGATATATATTGCCCCAGCTCACATATGGATATATTGCCCCAGACCAGCTCACACATGGATATATTGCCCCAGACCAGCTCACACATGGATATATTGCCCCAGACCAGCTCACACATGGATATATTGCCCCCAGACCAGCTCACACATGGATATATTGCCCCCAGACCAGCTCACACATGGATATTGCCCCAGCTCTCATGGATATGCCCCAGCACACATGGATATTGCCCCAGCTCTCATGGATATGCCCCAGCACACATGGATACTGCCCCCAGCACCTCTCATGGATATGCCCCAGCAGCTCTCATGGATATGCCCCAGCAGCTCTCATGGATATGCTCCAGCAGCTCTCATGGATATGTCCCAGCAGCTCTCATGGATATGCCCCAGGAGCTCTCATGGACATGCCCCAGCAGCTCTCATGGATATTGCCCCAGTTCCTCTCATTGATATTGCCCCAGCTCCTCTCATGGATATACTGCCCCAGCTCCTCTCATGGCTATGCCCCCAGCTCCTCTCATTGATATTGCCCCAGCTCATGGATATGCAGCAGCTCATAGATAATGCCCCAGCTCATGGATAATGCCCCAGCACATGGATATACTGCCCCAGCACATGGATATACTGCCCCAGCTCATGGATAATGCCCCAGCTTATGGATACTGCCCCAGCTCATGGATACTGCCCCAGCTCATGGATACTGCCCCAGCACATGGATATACTGCCCCAGCACATGGATATACTGCCCCAGCTCATGGATATACTGCCCCAGCTCATGGATATACTTCCCCAGCTCATGGATAATGCCCCAGCTCATGGATACTGCCCCTGCTCATGGATATACTGCCCCAGCACATGGATATGCCCCAGCACATGGATATGCCCCAGCACATGGATACTGCCCAAGCACATGGATAATGCCCTAGCTCATGGATATACTGCCCCAGCTCATGGATATACTGCCCCAGCTCATGGATAATGCCCAGCTTATGGATACTGTGCCCCAGCTCATGGATACTGCCCCAGCTCATGGATACTGCCCCAGCACATGGATATGCCCCAGCACATGGATATGCCCCAGCACATGGATAATGGCCCAGCACATGGATAATGCCCCAGCTCATGGATATACTGCCCCAGCTCATGGATACTGCCCCAGCTCATGGATATACTGCCCCAGCTCATGGATATACTTGTCACGTTCCCACGTTCCCAACCTGTCTTCCTGCTTCTGTATTTGTATATTGTGTTTTTCCCCAGTGGTTCTGTTGCTGCCCAATTACCTGGGTGGCCTCCCAGGGGGGTTAAATTGGTGTTCTGTGTGCTGCTCACCTGTTGATCCTTGCTTGATTCCCCTGTCTATATATAGAGCAATGTACCTATAGTACATTGCTGGGTCATTTTCCTTTGCCTGGTCTCCTTGCGACTTGTATCCTGAGAGCTCCTGCTGTGTTCCTGATATCCTCCCGTTTGTTCATCCCTGTTCAGTTTTTGCCTCTGTTATTTCTGTTCAGTTTATGTCATTCCTTCTGTGTATTTAGTTCTGTCTATTTCTGTATTTTGGTTGCTGTTTATGTTCCATTCAGATTCCCCGTTACCGATTTCTGGCTTGGCTGACTTCCCTTCTGGTTCCTATTCCTATATTTCTGTATGACGTACTCTCTCTGGTTATGACCTTTTGGCTTTCTCTATATTACTACTCTATATAGTATATTCCTTGTCTGTACCATTTCCAGGAAACCCTGTCATCTGTATACAACAAAAGACTCTGTACGGCTTCAAGGTAATACTTTCCTTTAGATTAGATCTGGCTATCCTAAAGACCGGCCTTTCAGTGCAGGGAATCTTTGGTATTGCCGTACAGAGGTCTTTTGTTAACCCTGTGTTGCTTTCATCTGTCCTTGCCGTTTACAGTGCATCTCTTGCTCATAGGGGCTTCTCTCAGGAACCTGGACCTCACCTTTCTGCGAGTTATATTCTTAGGGATATATATACAGACCGACCACTTCCAAGGATCGGAGGGCAAGGATAGGGTGGTGCGTGCCTGGTGGTACTGCCACCATAACAATACTGCCCCAGCTCCTCTCATTGATATTGCCCCAGCTCATGGATATGCACCAGCTCATGGATAATGCCCCAGCACATGGATATACTGCCCCAGCACATGGATATACTGCCCCAGCACATGGATATACTGCCCAAGCTCATGGATATACTGCCCCAGCTTATGGATACTGCCCCAGCTCATGGATATACTGCCCCAGCAGATGGATATACTGCCCCAGCTCATGGATATACTGCCCCAGCTCATGGATATACTTCCCCAGCTCATGGATACTGCCCTAGCTCATGGATATACTGCCCCAGCTCATGGATATACTGCCCCACCTCATGGATATACTGCCCCAGCTTATGGATACTGCCCAGCTCATGGATATACTGCCCAGCTCATGGATATACTGCCCCAGCTCATGGATAATGCCCCAGCACATGGATAATGCCCCAGCACATGAATATACTGCCCCAGCTCATGGATGTACTTCCCCAGCTCATGGATATACTTCCCCAGCTCATGGATAATGCCCCAGCTCATGGATACTGCCCCAGCTCATGGATATGCCCCAGCACATGGATATGCCCCAGCACATGGATAATGCCCCAGCTCATTGATATACTTTCCCAGCTCATGGATAATGCCCCAGCACATGGATATTGCCCCAGCTTATGGATACTGCCCCAGCTCATGGATAATGCCCCAGCTCATGGATAATGCCCCAGCTCATGGATATTGCCCCAGCACATGGATATACTGCCCCAGCACATGGATATACTGCCCCAGCACATGGATATACTGCCCCAGCTCATGGATATACTTCCCCCAGCTCATGGATAATGCACCAGCTCATGGATAATAGGGATGAGCTGTTCGGGTTCGGACGGTTCGGAGTTCGACCCGAACTTTGGCAGTTCGAAAGTTCGTGAATTTCGAACTTTTTGGGCGTGTTCGGTTCGAGTTCGAAAAAAAAAAGAAATTTTGAAAAAAGTATAGAAAATGCTTAAAAAAATATAAAAAAATCTATAAATAAAGAGACTCTTTACTGCAGAATATTATAAGCAACGGTTTATTAGATATTGAATTAAAAACTAATGTGTACGTGGAAAGATTATCAACTCTAAATGACCTCTGTTCACAAATGGGCATAACACCAGCAGGGTTATTCAGAGAGCGTGAAAAGCAGGAGAATGACTGGAGAATGACTGGAGAATGAAAAATTCTAGGTCAAAATAGCCGATTTGGAAAGTGAGATGAAAGGGAGATTTTTTCTGGTTTGGCTATTTTGACCTAGAATTTTTAATTCTCCAGTTATTCTCCAGTCATTCTCCTGCTTTTCACGCTCTCTGAATAACCCTGCAGGTGTTTTTAGTCTGGTAATCAATTTGATACATTGTACAATATACTGAGGGTGGGGTGGTGTCTGCTTCTGATTGAGATTTGAGAATTAATTTCCCTAAAACATCCTAATATGCTGCATTTAACTGGTGTTTGAAAAAAATCTAAAGCAATGTTATTTTTCACCTCAGGATTAAATATTCACAGGGTTATTCAGAGAGCGGTGAAAAGCAGGAGAATAACTGGAGAAGTGAAAATTCTAGGTCAAAAAGCCAAACCAGAAAAATTCTCCCATTTATCTCACTTTCCAAATTGGCTATTTGGTCTAGATTGTTCTCTTCTCCTGCCAGTTCTCCTGGCTTTCACCTCTCTCTCAGGGTTGTTCAGAGAAAGGTGAAAACCAGGAGAATGGCAGGAAAAGAGAACAATCTGGACCAAATAGCCGATTTGGAAAGTGAGATAAGGCTAGGGTCAGACTAACGCATTTTTCGCAGCGACCGTCAAAAAGTGCGTCCGAAAGCATTGATGTATTTTTTCACGGATTGCGCGAAAACGGTCATACGATGCGCATTTTTGTGCGTGGATACATGGAACAGTCTTCCAGTTAAAGTGGTAGAGGCCAAAACAGTAATTGAATTTAAGCAAGCATGGGATAGGCATAGGCTATCCTAACAAAGGATAAATCCAGTAAAGTATCCATGTAATTGGGCAGACTAGATGGGCCGAAAGGTTCTTATCTGCCGACATTTTTCTATGTTTCTATGTTTCTATGATCCAAACCAGGAAACTTTGGTGTCTGGACGTTATGTTGGCTGGACATGAGCAGGGTCTGACGTCTCCAAATCACGCACACACGCCGCTAGTACACACGCCGCTAGTGGACGCAGTGCACTCTGTACGTCCGTACTAGCGGTTCTGCGTTCTCGAAAAAATGCATTCATTTTCCACTTGCATTGCGCAGCCGGACTTTCGTGCGAAAGTACTTCGTATATTGGCCGTCATTGCCCGTCATTTTCTGCTAGTGCGGCCATGATTAAGTGCGCCTAAACGCACGTTAAAAATTTGCTAGTCTGACCCGAGCCTAAATGGGAGAATTTTTCTGGTTTGGCTATTTTGACCTAGAATTTTCCATTCTCCAGTCATTCTCCTGCTCTTCACCGCTCTCTGAATAACCCTGACAGGGTTATTCAGAGAAAGGTGAAACTCAGGAGAATGACTGGAGAATGGAAAATTCTAGGTCAAAATAGCCAAACCAGAAAAATTCGCCCATTTTTCTCACTTTCCAAATCGGCTATTTGGTCTAGAATTTTCCATTCTCCAGTCATTCTCCTGCTTTTCACCGCCAAAAAATCAGTAAACTTTTTCTGCGTGTCCGTAAATGTCTCCTCTTTTCATACAGACTGCCGCCCCAAGCAGTTGTTTATGGATAGATTAAAAGAAAAGCATGTACCGTCATTTGAAATGTCATTTTTTTGGTTTTTACATATTTCTATACCTCCTAGAAATCTGCCACTTCACGGGCAGGTTATGGGGACCTCCTAGGCACGATATTTGAAGGAATTTTTTCATTTTTATTTTTAACCCTTATTTCATGGAAAACTCACTGTCCCTTTAAAAACGTTTTTTTAAAAACTTTTTGTCCTTGTTTCCTGTCCCCCAGGTCACTACCCGGACCCCATACACCTTTTATGGCAAATATGTAGCATATATCCCCTCTTGGAGGGCACTCTAAAAACCAAATTTTCAGCCCATTGACTTGTATGGGGGTTCGGGTTCGGGTTCGTCCCGAACAAAATGGGAAGTTCGGGTTCGGGCTCGAACCGAACTCGGGGAGTGTTCGGCTCATCCCTAATTGATAATGCCCCAGCTCATGGATACTGCCCCTGCTCATGGATATCCTGCCCCAGCTCATGGATACTGCCCCAGCTCATGGATATACTGCCCCAGCTCATGGATATACTGCCCCAGCACATGGATACTGCCCCAGCTCATGGATACTGCCCCAGTTTATGGATACTGCTCTAGCTCATGGATATACTGCCCCAGCTCATGGATATACTGCCCCAGCTCATGGATACTGCCCCAGCTTATGGATACTGCTCCAGCTCATGGATATACTGCCCCAGCTCATGGATATACTGCCCCAGCTCATGGATATACTGCCCCAGCACATGGATATACTGCCCCAGCTCATAGATATACTTCCCCAGCTCATGGATATACTTCCCCAGCTCATGGATAATGCCCCAGCTCATGGATACTGCCCCAGCACATGGATATGCCCCAGCACATGGATAATGCCCCAGCTCATGGATATACTGCCCCAGCACATGGATATGCCCCAGCTCATGGATAATGCCCCAGCACATGGATATACTGCCCCAGCTCATGGATATACTTCCCCAGCTCATGGATAAAGCCCCAGCTCATGGATAATGCCCCAGCTCATGGATAATGCCCCAGCTCATGGATAATGCCCAGCTCATTGATACTGCCCCAGCTTATGGATATACTGCCCCAGCTCATGGATATACTGCCCCAGCTCATGGATATGCCCCAGCTCATGGATATACTGCCCCAGTTCATGGATATACTGCCCCATCTCATGGATAATGCCCCAGCACATGGATATGCCCCAGCTCATGGATACTGCGCCAACTCATGGACACTGCCCCAGCTCATGGATATACTGCCTCAGCTCATGGATATACTGCCCCAGCTCATGGATAATGCCCAAGCTCATGGATACTGCCCCAGCTCATGGATAATGCCCCAGCTCATGGATATACTGCCCCAGGTCATGGATAATGCCCCAGCTCATGGATATACTGCCCCAGCTCATGGATATACTGCCCCAGCTCATGGATACTGCCCCAGCTCAAGGATACTGCCCCAACACATGGATATACTACACCAGCTCATGGATATACTGTCCCAGCTCATGGATACTGCCCCAGCACATGGATACTGCCCCAGCTCCTGGATATTTGCCCCCCAGCACATGGATACTGCCCCAGCACATGGATATTGCCCCACAGCACATGGATATTGCCCCCCAGCTAATGGATATTGCCCCAGCTCATGGATATTGCCCCAGCACATGGATATACTGCCCCAGCAGATGGATATACTGCCCCAGCTCATGGATATACTGCCCCAGCACATGGATATACTGCCCCATCTCATGGATATACTGCCCCAGCACATGGATATACTGCCCCAGCTTATGGATATTGCCCCCAGCTCATGGATACTGCCCCAGCTCATGGATTTGCCACAGCACATGGATTTGCCCCAGCACATGGTTAATGCCCCCAGCTCACCTCCTACCGCCAAGTGTTCTGCTCCCTCTGAGCATCCGGAGGCATGGAGCTTGGGCACTCACCTGGGGGAGCCACGTGACCAGCCGCGATCTAGCGAGAACTCACGAGATAATGCCCCAGCTCATGGATATACTGCCCCAGCTCATGGATATACTGCCCCAGCACATGAATATACTGCCCCATCACATGGATAATGCCCCAGCTCATGGATATACTGCCCCAGCACATGGATATGCCCCAGCTCATGGATAATGCCCCAGCACATGGATATACTGCCCCAGCACATGGATATACTGCCCCAGCTCATGGATATACTTCCCCAGCTCATGGATATACTTCCCCAGCTCCTGGATAATGCCCCAGCACATGGATATGCCCCAGCACATGGATATGCCCCAGCACATGGATACTGCCTCAGTTCATGGATATACTGCCCCAGCTCATGGATATGCGGCCCCAGCTCATGGATATGCTGCCCCAGCTCATGGATAATGCCCCAGCACATGGATACTGCCCCAACTCATGGATACTGCCCCAGCTCATGGATAATGCCCAAGCTCATGGATACTGCCCCAGCTTATGGATATACTGCCCCAGCTCATGGATATACTGCCCCAGCACATGGATATGCCCCAGCTCATGGATACTGCGCCAACTCATGGATACTGCCCCAGCTCATGTATATACTGCCTCAGCTCATGGATATACTGCCTCAGCTCATGGATATACTGCCCCAGCTCATGGATAATGCCCCAGCTCATGGATATGCCCCAGCTCATGGATATGCCCCAGCTCATGGATACTGCCCCAGCTCATGGATAATGCCCCAGCTCATGGATATACTGCCCCAACTCATGGATATACTGCCCCAGCTCATGGATACTGCCCCAGCTCATGGATACTGCCCCAACACATGGATATACTGCCCCAATACATGGATATACTGCACCAGCTCATGGATATACTGCCCCAACTCATGGATACTGCCCCAGCACATGGATACTGCCCCAGCTCATGGATATTGCCCCAGCTCATGGATATGCCCCAGCTCATGGATATGCCCCAGCTCATGGATTACTGCCCCAGCTCATGGATAATGCCCCAGCTCATGGATATACTGCCCCAACTCATGGATATACTGCCCCAGCTCATGGATACTGCCCCAGCTCATGGATACTGCCCCAACACATGGATATACTGCCCCAAAACATGGATATACTGCACCAGCTCATGGATATACTGCCCCAACTCATGGATACTGCCCCAGCACATGGATACTGCCCCAGCTCATGGATATTGCCCCAGCTCATGGATACTGCCCCAGCTCCTGGATATTTGCCCCCAGCACATGGATACTGCCCCAGCACATGGATATTGCCCCCCAACACATGGATATTGTCCCCAGCTCATGGATATTGCCCCAGCACATGGATATACTGCCCCAGCACATGGATATACTGCCCAGCTCATGGATATACTGCCCCAGCTCATGGATATACTGCCCCAGCACATGAATATACTGCCCCAGCACATGGATATACTGCCCCAGCACATGGATATACTGCCCCAGCACATGGATATACTGCCCCAGCTCATGGATATACTGCCCCAGCTCATGGATATACTGCCCCAGTTCATGGATATACTGCCCCAGCACAAAGATATACTGCCCCAGCTTATGGATATTGCCCCCAGCTCATGGATACTGCCCCAGCTCATGGATTTGCCACAGCACATGGATTTGCCCCAGCACATGGATAATGCCCCCAGTTCACCTCCTGCCGCCACGTGTTCTGCTCCCTCTGAGTGTCCGGAGGCATGGAGCTTGGGCACTCGCCTGGGGGAGCCACGTGACCAGCCGTGATCTCGCGAGAACTCGCGATATAATGCCCCAGCTCATGGATATACTGCCCCAGCACATGGATACTGCCCCAGCACATGGATATGCCCCAGCACATGGATATACTGCCCCAGCTCATGGATACTGCCCCAGCTCATGGATATACTGCCCCAGCTCATGGATATACTGCCCCAGCTCATGGATAATGCCCCAGCACGTGGATACTGCCCCAGCTCATGGATACTGCCCCAGCTTATGGATACTGCCCCAGCTCATGGATATACTGCCCCAGCTCATGGATATACTGCCCCAGCTCATGGATACTGCCCCAGCACATGGATATACTGCCCCGGCTCATGGATATACTTCCCCAGCTCATGGATATATCCCCAGCTCATGGATAATGCCCCAGCTCATGGATACTGCCCAGCTCATGGATACACCCCAGCACATGGATAATGTCCCAGCTCATGGATATACTGCCCCAGCTCATGGATACTGCCCCAGCACATGGATATGCCCCAGCTCATGCATAATGCCCCAGCACATGGATATACTGCCCCAGCACATGGATATACTGCCCCAGCTCATGGATATACTTCCCCAGCTCATGGATATACTTCCCCAGCTCATGGATAAAGCCCCAGCTCATGGATAATGCCCCAGCTCATGGATACTGCCCCTGCTCATGGATATACTGCCCCTGCTCATGGATATACTGCCCCAGCAAATGGATACTGCCCCAACAGATGGATATGCCCCAGCACATGGATACTGCCCCAGCTCATGGATATACTGCCCCAGCTCATGGATATACTGCCCCAGCACATGGATAATGCCCCAGCACATGGACAATGCCCCAGCTCATGGATATACTGCCCCAGCTCATGGATACTGCCCCAGCTTATGGATATACTGCCCCAGCTCATGGATATACTGCCCCAGCTCATGGATACTGCCCCAGCTTATGGATACTGCCCCTGCTCATGGATATTGCCCCAGCACATGGATATACTGCACCAGTTCATGGATATACTGCACCAGTTCATGGATATTGCCCCAGCTCATGGATATACTGCCCCGGCTCATGGATATACTTCCCCAGCTCATGGATATACTTCCCCAGCTCATGGATAATGCCCCAGCTCATGGATACTGCCCCAGCTCATGGATACTGCCCCAGCACATGGATATGCCCCAGCACATGGATTAATGTCCCAGCTCATGGATATACTGCCCCAGCTCATGGATACTGCCCCAGCACATGGATATGCCCCAGCTCATGCATAATTGCCCCAGCACATGGATATACTGCCCCAGCACATGGATTTATACTGCCCCAGCTCATGGATATACTTCCCCAGCTCATGGATATACTTCCCCAGCTCATGGATAAAGCCCCAGCTCATGGATAATGCCCCAGCTCATGGATACTGCCCCTGCTCATGGATATACTGCCCCTGCTCATGGATACTGCCCCAGCAGATGGATATGCCCCAGCACATGGATACTGCCCCAGCTCATGGATATACTGCCCCAGCTCATGGATATACTGCCCCAGCACATGGATAATGCCCCAGCACATGGATAATGCCCCAGCTCATGGATATACTGCCCCAGCTCATGGATACTGCCCCAGCTTATGGATATACTGCCCCAGCTCATGGATATACTGCCCCAGCTCATGGATACTGCCCCAGCTCATGGATATACTGCCCCAGCTCATGGATACTGCCCCAGCTTATGGATACTGCCCCTGCTCATGGATATTGCCCCAGCACATGGATATACTGCACCAGTTCATGGATATACTGCACCAGTTCATGGATATTGCCCCAGCTCATGGATATTGCCCCAGCTCATGGATACTGCCCCAGCTCATGGATATTGCCCCAGCACATGGAGATACTGCCCCAGCTCATGGATACTGCCCCAGCTCATGGATATTGCCCCAGCACATGGAGATACTGCCACAGCTCATGGATACTGCCCCAGCTCATGGATATTGCCCCAGCTCATGGATACTGCCCCAGCTCCTGGATATTTGCCCCCAGCACATGGATACTGCCCCAGCACATGGATATTGCCCCCCAGCACATGGATATTGCCCCCCAGCACATGGATATTGCCCCCCAGCACATGGATATACTGCCCCAGCTCACAGATAATGCCCCAGCACATGGATATGCCCCAGCACATGGATATGCCCCAGCACATGGATACTGCCCCAGCACATGGATACTGCCCCAGCTTATGGATACTGCCCCAGTTCATGGATATACTGCCCCAGCTCATGGATATGCTGCCCCAGCTCATGGATATGCTGCCCCAGCTCATGGATAATGCCCCAGCACATGGATATGCCCCAGCTCATGGATATTGACCCAGCTCATGGATAATGCCCCAGCTCATGGATAATGCCCCAGCTCATGGATACTGCCCCAGCTTATGGATATACTGCCCCAGCTCCTGGATATACTGCCCCAGCTCATGGATAAAGCCCCAGCACATGGATATGCCCCAGCTCATGGATACTGTGCCAACTCATGGATACTGCCCCAGCTCATGGATATACTGCCTCAGCTCATGGATATAATGCCCCAGCTCATGGATATACTGCCCCAGCTCATGGATATACTGCCCCAGCTCATGGATACTGCCCCAGCTCATGGATACTGCCCCAGCTTATGGATATACTGCCCCAGCTCATGGATATACTGCCCCAGCTCATGGATACTGCCCCAGCTTATGGATACTGCCCCTACTCATGGATATTGCCCCAGCACATGGATATACTGCACCAGTTCATGGATATACTGCACCAGTTCATGGATATTGCCCCCCCAACTCATGGATATTGCCCCAGCTCATGGATACTGCCCCAGCTCATGGATATTGCTCCAGCACATGGAGATACTGCCCCAGCTCATGGATACTGCCCCAGCTCATGGATATTGCCCCAGCTCATGGAGATACTGCCCCAGCTCATGGATACTGCCCCAGCTCATGGATATTGCCCCAGCTCATGGATACTGCCCCAGCTCCTGGATATTTGCCCCCAGCACATGGATACTGCCCCAGCACATGGATATTGCCCCCCAGCACATGGATATTGCCCCAGCTCTATGGATATTGCCCCAGCTCATGGATATTCTGCCCCAGCACATGGATATACTGCCCCAGCTTATGGATATTGCCCCAGCTCATGGATACTGCCCCAGCTCATGGATTTGCCACAGCACATGGATTTGCCCCAGCACATGGATAATGCCCCCAGCTCACCTCCTGCCGCCACGTATTCTGCTCCCTCTGAGCATCCGGAGGCATGGAGCTTGGGCACTCGCCTGGGGAGCCACGTGACCAGCCGCGATCTCGCGAGAACTCGGCTGGTGACGTTTTTCCCCCAGGCGAGCGCCGAAGCTGCATAGCTTCGGACGCTCACAGGGAGCGAACACGCGGCACAGGGTGAGACACCCGCCCTTAGGGTGATGGTGTCATCCTAAGGGCGGGTGTAACCTGGTGCGGGCCGCACCCCCCGCCCCCACGTAGCGACGCCCCTGTAATAAACCGTTTATTCCTTTAATCCATAGTAAAAAATCTATTTATTGATTTTATTTTTTTTAGTATCTTTTAGACATTCTTCAAAAAACAAATTAATTTTTTTTTTCTAATAGCAATTTTTCTTTTTTTCTGTAACTTTTTATTATCATTCATAGGAACTTATATGTTAATTCCAGAGATTTTCGTTCAGCAGTTCTTTTTAAAAACGCAGGCGACGGGTTTGCGGCAGCATTCAGTGGCTGATTCCCTTCACTTACAGAGCTTAAGCAGAGTCGATGGCAGGCAAGACAAGGCAGACAGCCTTCAGGCAAGGTCGGTGGTACAGGCAAAGGTTCGGCAACAAAGGGGTCAGTTCAGGTTTATATAAAGGAAGTAGCTCTAGATTGTCGGGACAATTAAAGAGGAACTACCCTCCATCGGCTTCTATAATGAAGGGCTGATTAGATGCAGGTGCTGGCGTCTTCCGAGACATATGGCGCTACTTCCGGGTTCGCGTCACTGGGATGTGACACCATTCACTGTAGCGTTTGCCATAAGTGCAGTTCATTGCGGCATCACGCTGGGGAGAGAGAGGACCCCCATCTGAGCGCTTGGTATCGGCGATGGGAGGTAGCACTGTGGCAATATGTGCTGGATCCCAGGGGACCGGGGGCAGAGGTACGTGACACCCGAATTAGAGAGCAATCGAGTTTTATCATTTGATGAAATTAGAGTGGACAAAATTAGAGATGTGCATTCGTTTAGGAAAATTTCAGAATGTGTAACGAAATTTGATAATTCGTAGTTCGGAAGTACATCCGAATCGATACGAATTCAAAACGAAACGATATATAACGAATTTATTTCGTTTTACACTTTGTCATCATCAATTATTCAAATTTTTCTTTTATGATATATCAACTTTCGAATTTGAAATAAACTATCAAATTGATATCAACTATCGAATTGATCTTAACTTAAAATACAAGTAATAGTCAGCAAAGGACTTTATGAAACAAATTAATTTTGTTTCACTGTTTAATTTTACTCAAATACTAAATCTGTGACACAGCTTAAAATTTAACCCTTGCTTTTCTTTTAACAGCAAAATTTGATTAATTGGGGTTTTATTTAGTGATCCAAAATTTGAATTGATATCAACTATCGAATTGATATATGAAATTCAAAGCGATACGAAATCGATACGAAAAACAAAACCAAAATACGAAACTAAATTAGTTACGAAATTCCGAAGACAAAACGTAACTAAACTAAATGAATTTTTCAGCCATGCACATCCCTAGACAAAATGATCTCTGCCTTTTCCTTTCTTTAACCCCTTAAGGACCGCTGACGTACCCTGTACGTTCTGTCCACAGGTCTCCCTTAGACCCGCGGACGTACAGGGTACGTCAGCGGCGCCTAATCCCCCTCCCGCCCGATACTCACCTCCCTCGCTGGATCCCTCGGCGATCTGGCAGGGAGGAAGCCTGCCCATGTGATTTACATGGGCAGGCGAGGCTGATGACGTCGCCACGCTGCGTGGTGACGTCATCAGCAGGCGTCCCCATGCAAATCAATGGAGGGGAGGGGGGGCTCCTTGGGAGCCCTCTATCTCCCCGACCATTGAAGCTAGGGAGATGCTTTTTGCACCGCTGAGAAGGGGAGAGTCTCCCCTTTCCAGCAGTGTATGGCATTAACCATTTTGCCGCCGAATCACGTTACGGCGCTAATTGGCGCCAAAACGGGATTCGAACCTGGAGGGGGGCTGACATATTGGATGTTAGCCAAGCCTCCAGGTCCCCCCCACCCACTGACAACCTCACCATATGTGTGAGGATGTCAGTGGGCCAGTTAACCATCTAGCTGCCATGTAGAGATAAGGGGATCCTAAGGATCCCTTTATCTCCAGATCCATGGCAGCTAGATGGTCATATTTGACATCATTTGAAAGGCCTGATCATGGCCTTTCCAATGATACCAAACATGACCAGGTTTGGTTTTAACAAATAAATTTAAAAAAATAAATAAAATAATAATAAAAAAATAAAATAAAATATATATATATTTTTTTTAAGTTTTTTTTGTCTGGGGGCGTTTAATTAAATAGGACCTAGGCTGTCATCTTAAAATAATTAGCACAAAATGGTCAGAATGAGCGCAGCACACATAGGTGAACTGGCTCAGCAGTTAAAAGGCAAAAACATGTAAAAATTGGGTATTTCTATTCTCGGGATAAAATTTTGAAACTATTTAGCCGGGGTCTTTATTGGTGGTTGTAGATTTTGGGGATTAAATTACGAAAAAGTGTGTTTTTACAATTTTTTCATCATATTTCATATTTTTTTATAGTAAATTATTCGATATGATGGAAATAATGGTATTTCTAGAAAGTCCATTTAATGGCGGGAAAAAGGGTGTATAATATGTGTGGGTTGAATAAACGAGTAAGAGGAAAATTTGACCTAAACACTTACAGCGCAGAAACTTAGAAACAGCAGCGTTCACTAAAGGACGGATTTGTGTAAAACCGCCCGGTCACTAAGGGGTTAATAAAAGCAGGCTACTACTTAAAAAATATAAAGTGGTCAGGATGAGCAGTGTCCCTTTAAGAAAACAATGAGAAGTGCTAGGAAATAAACAGGCAATTAATAAGACCAAAGTACAAGAAGTCACCCACAAAAACTCTCAATAGCCGATGGGAAACATTATCTCCTCGTGTGATACCTTGTTCCATTATGCATGCACTGCATGTATATGTCCCTTCCTGCTTTCCTTCCATTGTTGCTGCACTGCAGTGAACTTGAGACCTGCACCAGAATGCTCCTTGTACATAATTTGACAGGATGTTTATTTTTAGGGCATGGGTAGTTACTTTTAATATGTTTTATCGGGTCATGTCCTCAGACAATGAGTAGAAACATTTCATTCCATTCGCCTTGATGAATGTCCCGCTGCTTCTTCTCGGTCTAGATGATTTTTATCGGAGAAACTCTATAAATCTCCCCGATGGATTTCGCTAAATTGAGTCGGTTAGTTAAGTGGGCAGTAAATGTAATTTTCATGTCATTTGAGTAGACGGAAGCTTGCAGTCTTTATTTATTTTTTTGTTCTGAGGGCAGGGATGTTATTTTTAGTCTGATAAGAAGGTGTGCTATGAGTCCTGTGCGCCTCGGACGTTTCCAGTCTCGAGCAGTAGAGTTTGAAAGAGTTGCGTGACATACTGGAGCTCCGATGACTCTCTAGAATCTGTTACTGATTGATACATCCCAATTCACCACTTCTTCTTTTTTACTATTCAAAATTTTCATTGATATGTATCTCATGCAAAAAACTGAAATGACAGTATAAAAGCCAGCGAGGCAGGGAACATCAAGATACAGGGCCATATAAAATCTCAGTGCCATAGATCAGAGGCAATGAAGGACAAGCATGGGAAATATCGCCCCTCACGAACACGACATAACAAAGCGTCAATATCCCGGCCCAGTGACCATCCATCAATATGATGAGGCATAAAGCTAATGGCAAATAAGAAAGATAAAAGCGAAAAGTCAGACCGAGCAAGGAGGAAGAAAAGGGCCAGAGAAAAGAAGAAAGGGAGAAGAAAGAGGAGGAGAAAGGAGACGGAGAGGAAGAAAGATGAATGGAGAGAAAAAGAGAGAAAAAAAAAGGGTCAGGATAAAAGGGAAGGAAGGGAGTAAACAATAGCCAAGGACCGGGGGGGGGGACAACGTGCAGAGAAACAGATAGGTGAGGGAGACACACATAACATCTGCTCTGCCCAATGCTCATATGCCGTAAAAACGAAGGAGGAGCCATATTTCTCCAGAGGCCACCCAGTCGGGCTGTATTCGCGGGGGCCAAGACACGCCACAGCCGCAAGAGACACACCCAGGAAAAATGAGGCAGAGCAAGCCACCATTTCTTACATGGTCAATTTTTAGTCACGGCAAAGCAACCAGTTTATTGAGCTCACAAAGTGGACCTTTACCTGTACAAAGAACTGTCACAATGAGGGACATCCCGACCGTATGCCTAGGATTGGGACCTGATTTTCTAACGTAAAAGAATACGATCTAGCACCGCATACATGACTTAGCTTCCAGATTTTCTAGAAAAATGTAAATTGAAGCAAAAAAAAAAAAACAACAAATTAACTGTTCATCAGAAACGTTTACTGTAAAGGAGGTCAGTAATAATGCAAACAGGTAGTTTCTGTTCAGTGAAGAATGTGAGGGAAGCCCGTCTCATAGTCTGAACATGAATAGAGCAGAAGTATTTCTCAAACCAACTTGACTTCCATTTACTATCAAGAGTGTTTTAAGGGTTGGTTCAAGATCACATAATATAATTTTTCAAATGTAGAGGCGCGCCGGCAACACGTGAATATTCACTTCCATTTTCACAATAGAATGCTAGGATATATATATATATAAATAGATAGATAGATAAAACAGCGGCAACCTGCACTGGCCATATGAGAAAACTCACCAGATGCCTGGGTGCAAAGCCCAATGGAAAATATGCAAACCAAAACCGGAATGGACGCACACCAGGACTTCAAAGAAAATAAGGATAAAAAGTAATGTTTAATCAATGATACATTAAAAAGATGCCCAAAAGCATGCTTTTGGGCATCTTTTTAATGTATCATTGATTAAACATTACTTTTTATCCTTATTTTCTTTGAAGTCCTGGTGTGCGTCCATTCCGGTTTTGGTATATATATATATTATATATATATATATATTGGTTGGCATTATGGATACACTTCTAATTGACTGAGGAAGGCAGAACACCAAAAGCGTCTCAATTAGAGACGAGACCTGGGACTCCATTACCTATTTATTTATTGGTTTTAAATAGATTTTATGGTATTTTTTCATTAATAAATATATTTGTACCTTTTTACACTGGAGTCTGACCAGGCTTTCATTTTTGCAACCAACAGAGTGTACAGATCCGAGACAGGATCCCCCACAGTGAGCCAAAATGCCAGGAGATGTCTGCAGGACTTTAATGATTTTTTAAATAAAGCATTATTATTTTTTTATCATCTTTTTCCTGAGATCTTGAGTGCATCCATCTATTTTTGTATTGCAGAATACATAAGGATGGCAGCACTCAACCTATACTAAGCACAGAGTGTGGGTGCTTCTCAAGACAATAAAAAAATCCGACAAACCAGGAAGAGAGCACTCCAATCAACACACCCAAAGACTTCAACAGCAGCTTATACATTGACCCATTAAAGATTTTACGACCTTTTAACCCTTCGAAGCTTCCAACAACTCTTCCCCCTTTCAGGATTACAACAGTTCTTAAACCATTCAAGACTTTTTAGAAGTTTTTTAATCCTAAACCAAGTTGAATATAATGGAAATTTAGTTCACAATATATGGCCATAGATTGCTTAAACCTGTCCAATGGTGGTGTAGCGCTCACTCCCGGAGGAGCCGCTGAAAATGAACCACGGGTCAGTCTCCCCGCACTAGGGAATAAATATACTCCAACACAGTTGTGGGTTTTTATCATTTAAATAGTTTACTAAAATGTTTGGCAGATATTAAGATACGGTATTCACAGATATTATTACAGTACTGTCGTATTGCGATAAAACGCGTAGCGGAAAAGAAACGAAACACGAGGCTTCGTATTTCGGAAAATAAAATATTCGTAACCGAACATAAAAGCAAATGCAATTGCACGAATATTCAGAAAAGGGACACGTAGCGGAACCCCAGAATATACAATCACTTCGTATCACGGTAAACGCGCAGCGGAAAAGAGAAAAATATATTCGGAACGTATCTTTAACCCCCGTTCCGATTCGTAACAAAATGAGTCCTGCACAGGTTAAGTCCCGGAATGTAAAAGGTGTGTATGTGTGTAAGGTACCCGGGTACTGTTCAACTGGCCAGTGAAATTACTTAAGAAAGGTCTTCGACTAGTCAGGTTGGGGCCCTGTGGACTTTAAAGAGAAAACAGCAGCGTGCTCTTTGTATTATAAACGGCCTTGGAGGCCTCTCACCCATCCGCCGGTTGCTTTAGGCTCCGCTGACCCAGGACGTCTCTCCGCTGGATTTTGACTGGGGATACTAGCGGCCGGATCCGTTGTCTGACTTCCCGTAGCTTGTCCACGACTTTCTCTCAGCTCACCGTCTGCTCTCTCTGTCCCCGATCCGCTTGCGGTGACTCTTTACTCGAGGTCTTCGGTTGGTTCCCTTCTCGCAGCAACTCTGGAACTTGGGGGGCTCCTTCTCTTGTGACTGAAACACCCGATGACAGAACTAACAGGTCTCACTTGCTCCCCACCCTAGGTTCTCTCACAAAGTCCGGCACTGCGTCTGCTCTCTCCCGTTCCCTGGCGCGCTCTCGAACTTTCTCCACGAGGCAGAGGATGTGAGTGTCCAGTCCCCACCCACTTCCTGTCCTCTTGCAAAGCATGCCGGGCATTGTAGTCCCAATGTCCAGTGTCTCTGATCGCGATAGTCTCCATCTTGTGGCCAAAAATAGGTACTGCCACAGCAAGATTTTTAACACAGCGCTACAGTGGAATACATTGGCGTTTGTTGACAGGCTTAAGCAATCTAAGGCCATATATTGTGACCTAAATTTCCATCATTTTAAACAAAGTTTAGTGTTATAAACCTTGTAAAAAGTCTTGAATAGGTTAGGAATTGTTGTAATCCTGAAAGGGGGAAGAGTTGTTAGTAGCTTTGAAATGTATTTTGAATTTTGTAAAATCTTTAATGGGTCAATGTATAAGCTGCAGTTGAAGTCTTTGAGTGTGTTGATTGGAATGCTCGCTTTCTGGTTTGTTGTGTTTTTGTATTGCATATATCTTTTTGTATTTTTGCATTGCAGTTTTTGAGTGGTTTAAAAAATATATATGTAGTTTGGCTATATTTAATTCTGGTTTACGCCTTTGAATTTTATTTTGTTTTATTTCTTGCTTTAAATAATAATTACTATTATTATTATTGTATTATTAATTGCATCTATTTTAGTTTTGCTCAGTATGTATACCAGCCCATATAGTATAATAATTTAACTGAATATTATTTAAAAAGAAATGAAAAATAATATTAATATAAAAATAGGTAGTAATTTTTCTACGTAAATTGCTGAGATTCTAATAAATAAAAGATAAACAGTTGCACTGAACGACTTTAGGAGGTTTAGTAGCTGTTCTTGTAATTATATATTAGATTTTATTTTAACCATGTGTACCTTTCCCCAATTTTGTATTAGATGAAGTAGCTCACTTATGGTCCATTATCTTGATATAAAAGCAATACAAATAGAAAGTCCCAGCATTTTCCGAGGGCCAGTACATTAACCTTGTGCCCTGTGGGTCTGATGATTCTTTTTTATCTTCCTTTTAATGTGATTCTGCCAGAAGAGGTTCACAAGGAAGCCTCTGCATTTTAATGTACTTTGCTCGGGGAAAAAAACACAACGGTATCAGCGATTACAGCTCTATTATTTTAAATGCTGTTCCCTGATCATCGCTGCGATCCTCCGGGAACAGTTGGATTTCATGTTGTTTTTTTTTGTATAAATGTACTAAAGAGACTTGGCTCTGCTGCTTTCTCAATGATATCAATTTGCCAAAAAGCATTTCGTTCAAACTAGTGAGATCGGCAGCCGAGTGGATTAAGATCTAAAATTAACAGCGGAGGAAGCAATTCGGAAAGTATTTACGTTTTATACTTTAACAGAGGTTCGGAGCATTCTTGCTACAAACAGAAACTGTTAAATGAAAAGTAAACCTAGGGCTCTATTCCATCCGAGCCATTATGTAAACACCTCCAGGTGCAACTACAACCGAGCTGCAAGCTTTGCTCCTATACAATGTATACTTTGTATAAGAGCCTTTAATTTGTGGATATCCAATGACATGTGGGCTATTCCGACCTCAGTCATTCTTCACGGCACAAGAGAGTGTGTTCAGAGATGAATATCATCTCTTAACTCAATTTTGGGTGTGAAGTGGTTATCTCAATTTGCATTTTAATGCATCGAAAAGCACTCTTTGGCATATGAAAAAAAAAATTCACACCTTTTAAAAGCAGGATTAGTGTGCCCCCTGTGGAGAAACAAAATCCTTTGTTTCATGGCTCTCCAAGCACCCTGTAGATAAAACCATCTGATAGATAAAAGATGATAGAAGCCCAGTCGTCACTGTAACAAAAAGTTCAAATAGATTACTGCTGCGCATTACGGCTTCCAGGGAGAGGGCAGTATACAGGGAGAGCTCTGGGGTCACTCACTGCTTTACAGGGATATGATTCAGATTATAATGATTGAAAAATCCCTGTACAGTACAGATACAAGGTGTTACTGTAATTTCCATAAAAAGGCATGATGTCACATACAGATATTATTTTTATATTCTTTTGTTATCTTCTGGAAGATACATTGTTAATAATCTCATTATGATCACTACAAATTTCCATAAGCAGGAGATCCGACCATTTTATTATTGATCTTTATCACAGTTACTTTTCAGCGTTCGGTTACCTTTCGGCAGCCATTCGGTTCTCTTTGAATAACCCTGTAAGTTTTGGGGGAATCCAACTATGTCTAGGGGACCCTTATAATACTGGTACTCTGTATAATAATAATGCAGACCCTGTTTGAAATTGTGTAAGATAAGGGACACCATCTAGATCTCAGAATCTTACGTTTTAACAATATTTCTGTAAAGGATAAACAAATACATTAAAAATTAAAAAATGAGCAAATTAACATTATTAAAATTTTTAACTTTCTTAAAATAACTATTTCTGTGCAAACATCTATTTCATCCTATATTTGTTAACTTCACATCCAATGTTTCAAATAACTGTTATCATAACATTTTTTTTAACAAAAATCGCTTGGTGGTGAAGGGGTTAAACCCTGGTTTAAATGAGTTTGAAAAAGTAAATTTACACATATTAAAAAAATCTGCAGGCTTTCCCCGTTTAGGTTTGTAATCTAGCCCATAGTCTATGGAGTACTTAGGTTTACAACAGCTCTGGTTAAGTTAGCACCAACTTTGGAATATTGCCCCTTATATATGTTAACCTTTATTGACATTCACATTTCTGTACATTATCCCGTCTGCTCTTTTGTTCTCTGTTTTCTTGCCAAGTCTG
Source organism: Leptobrachium leishanense (assembly GCA_009667805.1). Taxonomy (NCBI): domain Eukaryota; kingdom Metazoa; phylum Chordata; class Amphibia; order Anura; family Megophryidae; genus Leptobrachium; species Leptobrachium leishanense. The sequence goes on from CM019067.1 coordinate 57,616,999, forward strand.
CACATACATATTTTACACAAATATATAAAAATGGGACAATAATGAAAAATTTACATTTTCTTTTTTTCGTATTTATTATTTTCTAAACTAATGAAGATGACTAACTTTATTTTAAAATAGATGAATCAATTTTAATTTGGGAAGATTTTAGGAATACTCTATAAAATGGCCACCATCACATTCTGCAATATTCTATCACCGCAATTGTATTTTGTGTCTGCATTTATTAATTTCTGACTGATTATCCTCTATATTGCAGCATTTTTACATAGAATATGTAGCTAGTCTTTCACTAGTGCCACTCCCCCCCATTACAAAGGCCTCTGACACCTAGACACTTACCTGAACTAATTTCCTTTTTTCACACAGAAACACACGAGACAAATTTAATTTCCACACTGATCAGTCCCAACCTCCCTCCCAGGACCCGCCTCTAATTTCAGGCATCCTTTCCAGCTGTCTCCACTTCTCTCTAATTACTCTTAATAATCCCAGGCTTCTGGTCTCTCCCATGCAAGCTCTGCAGTGTTTTTCTGGCCACCAGCTCCCCCTCCCCTCTGCTGGAATTAGGGAAGTGCAAGGTCCACATACTGCTGCACAATGCGCTCCCTGTCTCTTCTACTCACAACTGCCTCTGTACCACCAACCCCTCCACTATCTACATCTCTCTCTGTCTCGTATAAGACATTTCTATACAGGGAAGTCTGCCACCCAACTCACTAATACACATCACTGCCTCAACCAGTCCATCACTCTCACATTGCAGTCCTCTCCTCTTGTTTCCACCCCCAAACCTTCTAGATTGAGAGTTCCCACGGGAATAGGGCCCTCGTTTCCTCATGTATCAGTTCATCAAATGTTGTTCAGTCTCAATGTATTGTAACCCTGTCTATATCATACTCATTGTTCAGCACTGCTGAATATGATGGCCCTATTTAAATAAAGTATAATAATAATAATATTAATAATAATAATAATAATAAAAGGTTATTCAAAGAGTGCCGAATGGTGACCTTCACCGTACGGAGCAATTTCGAGGCAGTTTGGCTATTCAGAAAGCTGTCAATTCACCAAATACTGGTGATCTTTGGTGGCAGCCAAATTGCCCCATAGAGAAGTAATGGTTTAACTGTTCAGAGAACACTGAATTCCACCAAAGTGTCAGGGAAATGCCCTTATTTTCGGTGGTTCAGTTCATAGAAACATGGAAAATGTTGGCAGATAAGAACCTTTCGGCCCATCTAGTCTGCCCAATTACATGGATACTTTACCTGGATTTATCTTTTGTTTAGGATAGCCTTATGCCTATCCCATGCCTGCTTAAATTCAATTACTGTTTTAGCCTCTACCACTTCAACTGGAAGACTGTTCCATGTATCCACCACCCTCTCAGTAAAATAATGCTTCCTGATGTTACTTTTAAACCTTTGCCCCTCTAATCTAAGACTATGTGGGGTTATTCAAAGAGAATTGAAAAGTCACCGCACGTTCGGTGGATTTTTGGTTCTCTTCAATTCGGTGCGATTTGGCAATCCCATCTTGGCGACCACACGGTGTATACAGCAAGCACCACAGGGCCGTCGTGGAGTAGGGAAAAGCTCCCGCAAACCCGCTGAACACTCACCGCAAAACCCGGCGAACGCACACCGAAACCCGCAAAAACATCTAGATTAACCCCACAGAACACAGAGAAACTCGAGCAGCTGCCGATCACAGCACAGAGCAGCTGCCGGAAAAAGCCGACACCGCAGATGAAGGAGGTGAAAAAAAACAGTTTGCTTGAATGTTTGAAAAGTGAAACGCTGTTTGCAAAGAAACTACAGAACGAAAATGTCTGAAATTTACATATAAGATCCAATGAATGATAATAAAAAGGGCTGTTACAGAAGAAAGAAAAAAAGATTTAACCCCTTCACTGCTGAGGCATATCACTGCTGTGTGTTGAGCTATTTTTTATCGCTTTTGCTCATCATGTTTAAACGCGATTTGAAGCCACGTTTTATTATATGACCGAGACATATTATATATCGTTCTTTCCGGCAGACTCGGCAGATTCATAATATATCATTTTTATATGTATACGTCATGTCCTGCCTGTATATTATAACAAAAAATGCAATAACATTTGAATTTTTAAAAAATCATTAGTGCAGCATCATTGCTCACATTATAATTGAAAAAATCCCGAAAAATGCCTAAAAGTTCCTAAAAAATCAGAAAATAAAGAGACTTTTTACTGTAGAATAGAATAATAAACTGTTTATTAGATATTGGAATAAGACAGGAATATTTTTAACATTGAAGCATATGGGATTCGCCTGAATAAACCTGCCGCATGAAACCACCGAACAGCAGGGAAATTCGGCAACTTTTCACTGCTGGTTTTTGTTCTCTGAATAGACGAAGCATTGCTTCTCTATGGGGATTTCACTGCCCTCGAACAGGCACCGTATATGCAGGCAATTCACCAACATTTGGCGAACTGCCTGCTCTCTGGATAATCGAATGGCCAGGAAAGGCAGGGCCGGATTAACATAGGGGCTGATGGAGCAGCAGCTCCAGGCCCATGCCACAGAATAGGCCCAGAGAAAAGATAACTATTTCTGCATTGACAGGCATTTGGACCCCTGTATCTCCGACTTCATAACAGCTACAGGGTCAGTTGGAACGGCCAGAGTATCACCTTTCCAATGATACCAAACATGACCAAGTTTTATGCAACAATAAAAATAAAATAATAAATATTTATTTTATTTTTTCTTCCTAACAGAGCAATATTTTTCACTTTTCAATTATAAAGAGAACAATGATGCTGCACTCTCATTTCTCATGTCACCAATAAGTGAGAAGGTGATGGCACAATATGTTGTTACATCAAAAACCTAAACCAGGTCTTGAGAGCTCTGCTAGAACCTGCAGTTATCGGAGGTTTTCATTTGAACTGCCCCGCTGATTTTTCTATCTACGACTCCCTGGACGGCTGGCCATCGGGTAACGGACTCCGGAGACCGTTTTGGCACCCCTCCGGAATCAAGCTGAGTAAGAGGCCTTCGTTGTCGCCTGGCCCGGCCTACTGTCGGCCATCTTGAGGCCTGTGTTTTGGCCCATACTTTACATGCGGCCTCTTTTCCTGAGTGTTCGACCGCTGTGTGCCGCGGGGATGGAGGGCCCCCATCCTCCGGCTGCGGCGGCTGTCGCCATAGCAGAGAAGACGGAAGGGACTGTGGACGGATAGCAGCTGCTTCACTCACCCCCCGCCAGGAACCTGGAAGCAGTGCTTGATGACCTAGACACCTGTATGGAGCTGATGGCAGGTGATGATCAGCACCCGCTTACGCGGGGTAACTGGTGCCGCTTGATGGCTGTGCTGGGGCTGGGCGGCTGACGGAGGCTTCAGCTGGAGCGGTGCCAGGGGATGTCCCCCCTGCCGACCGCATTATTGTGAGTCATAATCAGGAGACCACGGATCTGAAGGCTGGGGAGCTGAAGATGTCGGTGGAGGTCCCCCTTGACTGCGAGAGAGGACCCGGCTTCAAGTGATATTGAAGTGGGTCTACTGGTGATTGCTGAGTGGGGGGCTGTGGCGACCTCGGTGTTACCGATGCCTGAGGGGAATGTGCCACCTGAATACCCCCGGCAGTTCCGTGTCCTGAGGATGACCGAGGTCCTTGCCAGCGAGGATAGAGATGGAGGTTGCGGGGCAGGTGGGAGCTTGTTTGATGTGCCGGCCCTGTACTACCACACCGGGCTTTGTTTTGATGATTGCCTGGCCTTCCCTGCCGCACTGCCTGTCCTACGCCTGCTGCCATTGCTGGACACCGGCTGAGAGTACCACCTCACTTGCTTGCCTTATTGATGACAAACCCCCCCTCTTTTGTGAGGACTTTTTGGTTACTGATGCGGACTCTGTTGATGCTGTTCTGCAGCTGAGGACATTTTTTTCTTCTGGTTGCCCATACGCTGAGACTTTTTGTATCTTTTAATTTCCGATGAGACCCCCCTATTGGGGATGATTTTATGTTGTATGTTGCCCCACAATGAGTCACTCCCTGAGGACATACCTGGACTCTTGGTGTTCCTGATCCTCCCCCTCCCTCGATGACTAGCTGAGACTCAGAGACATTGTTTTTGTCCTTTTTGCTGACTCCTACGGTGTGCAGAGCATTTATGATGTCTTAGTGGATGCTGGTGACCTCATTTCTTCCCCCCCCCTTCCGGTTGTTTTTTTTTATTTTATTATTATTTATTTTATTTTATTTTTTATTTTAATTGGCAGACCGGGACTCCCTTGGGGTGAGCCACTATGGCGACTTTTCCGGATAGGTCTGCCATAATTGTCCCTCAAGCCCTTGTCGCATGACATTTGTCCTCCATGTCCTTGGACTCTCTGGAGTGAGCCAGGATAGTCACGTAGATGGCCTTTGCCATATCCCCTCCCTACCTTCCCCGCCCCTTCCCCCCCCCGGTCCCCACTTCTCAGCTCAGTGTCTTGCATTACTACTGTGTACACCAGCTTTCTCTTCTTGTTGGCTCTGCGAGGCCATTGTTCTCTGTTACACTGGATGTTTTATACTGCTGTCTTTTCAAAATAAAAATTTGAATTATAAAAAAAAAACCTAAACCATAGCACAGCAGCGAGGAGCACTGGGGGGGACTTTGGAACCCTGCGTCATTAATCTTTACACCTCACAAGGTCAAGTGAGGTGTCATTGGACTGGACAGAGTCTGGCCTTTGCATTGATACCAAACGTGACCATGTAAAATCTAAGAGAAAAGAAAACAAAAAATACACTTTATTTATTTCTTTATTTTTTAGTTCCAGAGCAATGGCATTATCCATTTGTCATGTATAAAATGAGCAGCACCTCTGCCGTTACTCACCTTCTCATTTCCCATGCTGGGAGCAAGGTCAGTGGTTTATACATAGTTATATTATTCATTAAAACACCATTCTCTAAAACACAAGGGAAATATTAAATTTTTTGGTTAAAATTGTATATTTACTCAGAAAAATGCAGTAACCGCTTCCCATTTTATTATTTTAACAAGAATTCCATATAGAATATATAACCACAAAGGTTTGGATGATAAAATGTAAAAAAATTATTTTACATGCTGTAAATGATTGAAATGTGAATGGAAATTACCTCACACAGTATCTCCCTGGTTACATATACCTGTATCTACACTATTAAATAACATAAATTATATGTTTTCATTTCACTAAATTCCAAAAAAAACCACCAAAATCTTCAGCTCCAGGCCCATAGAGATCTTAATCCGGCCCTGAGGAAAGATAAGCGTACGCTGAATTTCACTGTTCGTTACCTTTCGGCCCCAATTCAGAGCTCTTTGAATAACCATGTATGTCCTCTTGTTTTGAGACTTTCTTTCCTTTTAAATATACTTCTTTCCTCTGCCTTATTTATTTATTTATAAAGTATTTTACCAGGAAGGATACATTGAGATTTCTCTCGTTTTCAAGTATGTCCTGTGTTCAAGAACATTGAAATTTTTACAGAAATACAAAGTAATAAAATGCAAGATATTAAAAAACACAAATATACAGATTAACAGAAAATAAATATGTAGGAAATAGTCACTATGTTACATGTTTACAGGTGCATTCTGTATTGAGGTATGTTAGTAAGGAGCTCTTGAGTGACTTTAGACTGGGGAAGATTTGATGGCGTCTAGGAGGTTATTCCATATTTGTGGTCCTCTGTAGGAAAATGAGGACCGAGCCACTGTCTTTTTGTATTGTGGTATTGCAAGTAAGGTGCTGGTCCTGGATCAGAGGTTATAGGATGAGGGAGCTGCTGGGGGAAGCAGCCTATTCAGGTAGGGTGGTAGCTTCCCAGAAAAGCTCTTAAACACCAGGCTGGAAAGGTGAAGGGTGCGTCTGGATTCCAGTGACGGCCAGTTTAGTTCTTTTATCATGTCACAATGGTGGGTCATGTAGTTACATTGTAATGCAAAGCGGCAGAATGAGTTATACAATGTGGTAAGTTTCTGAAGGTGTGTTTGCGGGGCGGCTGCATCCACTACATCTCCGTAATCAATAGCCTGCATAAGCATTTGTTGTACAATCTGCTTTCTTACCGCGTGGGTCAGGCAGGATTTGTTTCTGTACAGGGCACCTAGTTTGGGGTAAAGTTTAGATGAGAGATAGATTTGGGTCTAACCCACATACCTAGATATTTGAGAGAAGTGACTGTGGTCAGCGTGCCATTTGATTTTGTCCCAACACATAGATGGGGATTTTGCAATTTATGTAGTTTGGTGATTCCCTTTACGTATTTAAATGTTTCTATTATATCTCCTCTGTCTCGTCTTTCTTCCATGTTATACATGTTAAGATCATTAACCCTTTCCTGGTAACTTTTCTCCTTCGAGCCTTACACCGTTTTAGTAGCCCTTCTCTGAACTCTCTCTAAGGTGTTGTGCTGCACACAATACTCCCAAGTGAGGTCTCACCAGTGCTCTGCATAGCGCATGGTTTAAACAGGTGAATCCCATAGTATTCAATTTAAAAAAATATGATCATGTATATTTTATTCAACCATTTATTCTTCTCATCTTCAGCAAATCTTCTTTTTATTTATTTTTTGGAATTTTTTTGGCGAAGGTTTTGATTCCTCTTTTTTTAAAGGTGTTTTTTTTATTCTGTAACAGACCTTTACATAATTTTTTTGAACGTTTATATTATTTCCACACATTTTCATGCATTTTTATTGGTTTAAACACCTTTTAAAGAATAGCAGAGTTCCGTACTAGTACGCTCCGGCCAGCGTTAAAGCCCTCACCACCTGCCCGGCGTGAAAGGGTTAATCTTCATTCTGAGAGGTTTGTGGATGTTTTAAAGTGTTAAAATGTACATGGAATGTCTGGCATGATTGTTTCTTAGCAGTAGTATGTGTGGTATCTGTACTATGCTCACTCTGATTGCTTACATGTGTTTATTGCATGTTGTCCTTTTTTAATGGTATTAAACTTGTGTCATTATATAAGGAGCACAAAATATTAAATAAACAAAAAAACACCAGCTCAGCTATATAAATATATATACAGTATATATGTTTCCACTTTTCATCCACAACACACTGGAGGCTATATGGATGTATGTATCTTGTTTGAAAACATTAATTTGCAGTTGGAAAATGAAAGCATGCAGATACCATGTAACTATTTCTTCTTCTGAAGCACTCCCACAGATACAATCATCCAAATTATCAGCTCCTACACTATTAACCGTGTGGCTGCTAAACAATAGAAATCAGAAACACTGCATCTCTTCTTCAATTTATCCTCGAGTATTGAAAACACTCATACCACCATCTCCCCATCAAACCAAGTTCGCTGTCTTGGAGTTACACTTGACTCTGCTCTTTCCTTCATCCCCCACATCCAGTCTCTTTCCTCCTCCTGCCGATACCAACTGCGTAATATTTCCAGAATTCGGCCATTTCTTACCGCTGTCACCACAAAACAACTCATACACGCCCTGGTAATCTCCCGACTCGACTATTGCAATAATCTCTTATCTGGCCTCCCTCTGTCCCGCCTCTCCCCCCTACAATCCATCCTGAACGCCTCCGCCAGGCTAATTCACCTCACCCGCCGCTCTGTCTCTGCCGCTCCCCTCTGCGAGTCCCTTCACTGGCTCCCCATCCACTGCAGAATTAAGTTCAAAATCCTGATCCTTACCTACAAAACCCTCACTAACTCAGCGCCCCACTACCTGTCCTCACTAATCACCAAATACACCCCAGCCCGCTCCCTAAGGTCAAACAGTGACCTGCGCCTAGCTTCTCCCCGCATCACCTCTTCCCATGATAGACTGCAGGATTTCTCACGCGCAGCCCCCACTCTCTGGAACGCTCTCCCTCGTACGGTCAGACTTTCCCCTAACTTCTCTTCCTTAAAACGTTCCTATTTAGGGAAGCCTACCACCCAACTCACTGACGCAACCATCAATCACTCTCACCTTACAGTCCTCTCCTCCTGTTTCCAACCCCAACCTCTCTCGATTTTGAGTTCCTACGGGAATAGGGCCCTCATCTCCTCCTGTACTGTTTGTCAAATGTTGTTCAATGTATTGTAACCCGTCTATACTGTGCCTATTGTATAGCGCTGCGGAATATGCTGGCGCTTTATAAATAAAGAATAATAATAAAAGAATAATAATAAAAGAATAATAATACCACCCAACATTTTAAATCACCAAAGAGAGACGCTCGCATTTCACGGAATGTCGTTGACAGTAAGGATAGAGACAAGGCTGTTACCAAACTTTTTAGAGGACAGCGTTACCTACCTGTAAAACGTAATTTAGAACAGTGGTTCCAACCCTGGTCCTCAGGTCCCCCTAACAGGCCAGATTTTAAGGATCCCCTTGGGGAAATACAGACTGAATCCTGCAATTACTGAGCAGTAAATCATATCACCTGTGCTGTGCTTCACATATCTGCAAACCTGGCTTGTTGGTTGCACCTGAGTACCAGGGCTGGGAACCACTGTTCTAGATCAGTAGCTCATGTTCAATTAAAAATTATATATATGGGGCGTGTCCAGCCGCTGAAGGGAGAAGACGTGTCTGCTTGAGCTCTGTAGCATGCGTTCATCCTTGGGGCCTTTTGCCGTTCATTTTTTTTTGCTGAAACCCTTTACCTGTGGCCCCTGCATGGCTGGACATCGGGAGAGTACTGACCGGAGCACGTTACACCCCCCTCCAGTCCAGAGACTCCCCTGTTTGCTGTCATATCTGGCTGGTGTGCTCCTGGTGGCCATTTTGCGGCCTACTCTTCACACCCCTTCGTTTGCCTGCATGGCTGCTCCGAGTGCCTTGATCCCACACAGGACCATGGAGAGGTTAGTGAAAGCGGAGGGCCCACGTTTCCCGGCCGTCCTTGATGCCCTGTTGCAGCCGTTGGGGGACGATGAGGCCTCTATGACCCGAGGAGACATATGCCGCGTCATGGCCGTGTTGCACACCGGCCGAGGATCTGAAGTGTCCTGCAGCGTCGTTCCTGGGGGCGGACAGACCGAGGTGATTCTGCACGGACGTGTGAACCCGGTGGAGAAGGTAGCTGGTGTACCTCTGCGGGACGAGGCTGAGGTGCCGGGTGGGGTGCTGCTGCTGCCTGATTCGCTGATGGATGTGAGGTCCCCACAGCACGAGCCTGGAGCGCTTACCTGTCATGGATCGTCTGGCCAGGTGGAGCTGGCGGGTGTGCTGGCAGCGCCTGCTGGCGCTGGCCGGTGTCGGATGGTTGCTGGATTCCCTCACTCGTCTACGAAGATGGTATCGCTTAGATCCCTCCTGTCGTCCCTCGCTGCAGTGCCGGCCGTGGCCTTGCTGAGTGATGCTGACCCAGGGTGCTGCGGAGCGGGTCAGGGATTACCTGACCTCCTGGATTTGCTCTTCGCTGACTGGCCTGGCCTGCTCTGCGTCACCCCACCTGTTAGGCATCTACTGCCATTTCTGGACACAGTCTGAGAGTGAACTTTTATTTTTTTCTGAGCTGAAGCGGTCTGCTTTTTTCCCGCCGACCTGTGCTTTTCGGGATGACCCCCACCATGTGGACTTTTTTTTAAACCCCCCCATCCCCCGCTGAGAATTTATGTCATGATCGTTTATTGCTGTCATTTGATGACTTTACTCTGAGACCCCCAACTCTGGGTTGTTTTTGTCCGTCCCCCCCAGATGATTCTTCTGAGACACCTTTTGCTTTGACTTTTGTTTTTATTTTCATTTGTTGTCTCCTTGCTGACTTGTTTTGGCCCTGCGCGGGCATATTTGTTTGTTTAAAGCTTGTTCTATTGTGAATCTACGAAATTCAAAAATAAAGAATTTAAAAATATATATATATATATATAAAATGCCAACATATCCCACCGCGTTGTACAATGGGTAGAAGAAAACAAACATAACATCACAATAACAATTGTTGATAAGCGTAAACATTTTTCTAACCTTATCTTGCTACAAAAGTCTTCTATGTTGGTCATAATTGCTGTAATCTGTTTTTTCCCCCATAATAATGCACACTTTGCTTATACATAACCATGAGCTCAGCACACGAGGGTGAAATGGCTAAGCATTGAAGGGGTTAATCTCTATTTACCAATGGGCTAAATATATAAAATGCAGGATTTTTGTTATGGCATCAGAACGATAATTATTTTTAAAGCTCCAACCTATTCACCAACGCAGTCCATTTGGAAGGACAAAATAAATATAAAATTAACAAGTTTGAAACACAGAAAACGACGGGAAGAGAGAACCCTGTGTCAGGGAGCTTACAGTCTAAGAATGAAATGCTTAGAATGATATTTACAGGGCTATTCAGAAAGAGGTGAAAACCTTGAGAATGACTGGAGAATTGAAAACTCTAGGTCAAAATAGTCAAACCAGAAAAATTATCCCATTTATCGCACTTTCCAAATTGGCTATTTGGTCTAGATTGCTCATTCTCCTGGCAATTCTCAAGGTTTTCACCTCTCTCTGAATAGCCCTGTTTGTTTCAGGTCTGTCAATGCTGCTCACAAACACCTATTTCATGTAAATAAAAAAAAAAACTGAGCATCTGGTTACAACAAATCACTGAACCGAGCAACCGATGATAACCTCCTGCAGACACAGTTTTTGTGCAGCGATGACTAATGTAAAATGTACTTAGTTCTGCGGCTGCGATGACGATCTTACACGACAATAGCTTTAGAACAATTTGGCCAAATAAATGCCGTCTCAGTTTTGTCAGGAAAGTGGCAGCTTATATCTAACCTCAGCGCCCTAGATGTTCCAGAGGCTCCGCCGAGCATCATGATAAATGTTTCAAATGATTGGGTCACCGAGGTTAGCCGTCACGGCTAAGCATAGTCATTGTAAAGAGACAATCTGATCCTTGGTGCCATTTAAAGTACCTGAAGTGTAAAGAACATTGCAAATTATCACCAATTGTTTCTGTTCCTACAGTGATGGTATTGCATAACCGACAATTTGCATTTTTCACTTTCATTTTATTATTAGTCAAAACTTGAAGTATGAAAACATCTTTAAAAAAAAAGTGCGTGATTAGAAAGGTATACAAAGACAATGGAAACACGTTCAGCATTGACACAAAAGCTCAGAAGTAGCACAGCGATCTGGTTCAAGCTCGTTTCTGGGGAAGGGGAGGGGTGATGGAAGCAAGTGAAAACAAAGGAATCCATTACTCACAAATACACAAAGGACAAGAACGGCACATCATATACAGTTACAGCTATACCACAGGAGACGCCGCAATAAATACATAAGGGAATATTAATATAACACAGACATCAAGGAATAGGGCACAGAAAACACAAACACCCTGTGTTATGGATCACCGCTACCCTGCACGGGTAGATCCGCCGTCAGCGCCGAGCTTGTCTGGAGGTGTAGAGTCAGGGGTAGCGGGCTGTATGAATTCGGTGGTGATTAAGCGCTTTTGCACGATCCTTGAAGCGTTGCGGTTCCCCAAGCCCTGTTATCCCCAATTACTAGCCGAGGCAGGAGTAAAGGTTCAAACAGGTACCAGTTTATTTAACATGGGGGATACAGGGGTATTTATGGGGAATGAAACCATTGTTCTCCCCTGGCCCGCCCTCAATCCTCCTGCGGTGATCTTTACCTTTGCCTCGAGCCCTTGCCCAATCTGCCTTGGTTAACCTGGGGGACCCCTGCTGTGTGCAGCCCTTATCTCGGATCTCGGCGCCAGCTCGTCTGTCCCCCCCCTCCCAGAACCTCTCCCTGTCCGGGCAGCGCCCGGCCCCCCCTGTGGTGTGAGCGCTCCTTTGTCCTGGCGGCTCCCTGTGGCTTTCAGCCCGAGTTTGGGGTTTTACCAGGGATTTCGGGGTGATCCCCTGGGAGTGGCGGCACCCTGGGGGTACAGCCTGATAGCTCGGGTCCGGGGGCTGGTTCAGTCCAAAAAGCGCCCTGATCGGATCAACGGAGCCCGAGCTGTGGAGGGGGAAAGTCCAGCGGCTGTACCCAAGCAAGAGTCACTGTTTGCCGGCCGCGCTCCCGGCGAGGGATCCCTGGTCGGCGTTCGGGTTTCCCGGGGCGCTTCGTTCTGAAATTCGCACCCCCGTAAGAACCTATTTTTAGGAGCCTACTGGCCAAGAAGCGCTCTTCTACGTGGTTTCCACGCTGCGGGGCAAGGTGGGCAAGTTTGGGCGGCTTGGCAGAGACAGTTAGCGGCGGCTCGAGGCATTCACAGAACGGGCGTCTTCCCGGGGCTGTGGACAGGCGGGGAACAGGTCAACAATGGGGAGAATTACAGGGGGAACTTATAAAAATACAACCTAACGAATTCTTTAATACACCACACCAAATCAACATTTTAAGAATTTGTACCGCGCTACGGTATAGTGGCGGCCGTTCCGTCACACCCTGCATCTAAAATTGTAGATACAGGGTGACTTTAACAAAGGAAAGGGCAGGGAAACAATATGAAACTTCAGGCCCGCACCTCTCAAATACATTTCTAGGCCCATGTACATCACACATGCTGTCAGCTCCACTGGGAAACTATCAGGGTTATTCAAAGAGAATCTAAAAGCCACCGCGACGTTCAGTGACTTTTTTGCTCTCTTCAATTCAATTTGGCGATCCCATTTCGGCGACCCTGCGGTGTATTCAGCAAGCACCACAGGGCTGCCGAAATGCAGGGAAAAGTCACCGAAAATTCACCGCAAAACAAGGGCGAACGCAGACCGAAACCCGCAAAAACATCTGGATTAACCCACCGAAAACGCCGGAAAAACCTGCGCAGGAGCCGATCACACTCTGCCACCAGAAAAACCCGACACCGCAGACGGATGAAGTGTATAAATTAAAAAAACAGTTCACTTGCATGTTTGCAAAGTGAAACGCTGTTTGCAAAGCAACTACTGAGCGAAAATGTCTGAAATTTACATATGAGGTCCAAGGAATGATAAAAAAAGGGCTGTTACAGAAAAAATAAGTTAAAAAAAGAATAAATAAAAATGCTTGAAATATCCTAAAAAATCTATAAATAAAGAGACTTTTTACTGCAGAATATTATAATCAATGGTTTATTAGATATTGGATTAAAACTGGAATATTTTTAACATTGAAGCCTATGGAATTCGCCTGAATAAACCTGCCGAATTAAACCACAGAATGGCAGGGCATTTCGGGAACCTTTCACTGCTGGTTTGTTTTCTCTGAATAGTCGAAGCAGTGCTTCTCTATGGGGATCCACTGCCCTCGAACAGGCACCGTATGTGCAGGCAATTCGCCAAGATTTGGCGAATTGCCTGCTCTCTGGATAGCCGAATGGCCAAGAAAGGTAACCATACGCTGATTTTCAGCTTTCGGTTCCCTTTCGGGAGCCATTCGGATCTCTTTGAATAACCCTGTATGAATACCTGTCTATTTAGACACAATTTAAAAAATGTCTATATGTAAGGTATTTTTCACAGCTTAAGTGTATTGAGATTGCATAGGAAGGACAATTCCTCTGTATTTGCCAGAAGATTGGCATTGGCATTATAGAATATTTGATACAGTCCTAACCTCAACATCTGAGGGTTGGGATTTAGGGGTTATTATTTCAGAGGATCTAAGGGTAAGTAGTCAATGTAATAGAGCAGCAGGAAATGCTGGCAGAATGCTTGGTTGTGTAGGGAGAGGTATTAGCAGTAGGAAAAGGGAAGTGTTCATGCCACTGTACAGAGCACTGGTGAGACCTCACTTGGAGTACTGTGTGCAGTACTGGAGACCGTATCTCCAGAAGGATATAGACATCTTAGAGAGAGTTCAGAGAAGGGCTACTAAAATGGTGTACGGCTTGAAGGAGAAAAGTTACCAGGAAAGGCTTAATGATCTTAACATGTACAGCTTGGAAAAAAGACGAGACAGAGGAGATATGATAGAAACATTTAAATATGTAAAGGGAATCCACAAGGTAGAGGAAGGGAGTATATTTAAACGGAAACAAAATAGCAAAACAAGAGGACATAGTCTTAGATTAGAGGGGCAAAGGTTTAAAAGTAACATCAGGAAGCATTATTTTACTGAGAGGGTGGTGGATACATGGAACAGCCTTCCAGTTGAAGTGGTAGAGGCCAAAACAGTAATTGAATTTAAGCAGGCATGGGATAGGCATAAGGCTATCCTAAACAAAAGATAAATCCAGGTAAAGTATCCATGTAATTGGGCAGACTAGATGGGCCGAAAGGTTCTTATCTGCCAACATTTTTCTATGTTTCTATGTTTCTATTCTCATACAAAAAAGATGCGCTGCAGCTGCTATGGCATCTTTAAACCAGAATCACGAATGGACCGAACACTTGGTAAGTTCCCTCACATAATATTTTTAGGAATTGACCACTGATGGTCACCACTTCAATTTCACCAAAATTTGAACAAGTCTTGCAAAATACTCAAACACCAGAAAATGCTGAAAGACATTCCTATTTTGAGAAGCCTACCACCCAACTTGCTGACGCAACCAGTCCATCACTCTCACCTAGCAGTCCATCACTCTCACCTAGCAGTCCATCACTCTCACCTTGCAGTGCTCTCCTCCTGTTTCCAACCCCAACCCTTTTAGATTGTGAGTTCCTATGGGAATAGGGCCCTCATCTCCTCCTGTACTGATGTCAAATGTTGTCCATTGTAACCCTGTATTGTAACCCTGTCTAAACTGTGCCCATTGTACACAGCACTGTGGAATATGCTGGCGCTTTATAAAGATTAACAACAATAACAATAATGCTAGACGATTATTCATTAACGCTGTTGTTTAGGATTTTTGCAAATGGTGAAAAATTGCCATTGTTACAACCATGATAAAATTTACCAATCCCAACTGGGAAATCCAAAGAATTGCAGGGAAACTTCATCGTTGAACCTTCCCCTCCTGTTCATTGTGGTTGCAAAACTCTAAACAATGGTGCTCAGTGAATAACCCTTTAGGTCCTTGTCAAGTGATCACAATTGTGAACCATCAGCAGAGCTAACTGCTATAAAGGTTAACAATTCACAATAAACAGACGATTCTATTGTGTAGATAAGCATTCCCATCAGGCAAGGTTAGGGAAGTGCCACTACTATTGAAAGAGGGACCACCTCCAATATATCCATAGACCGAAAGAAAAACCGCTCCAGACTGTCAACCTCCTTTTCAGAGAGTATAATAGGACACACACACCAGTTACAGCAACGTTTCGACTGGGGAAAAAAGTTTAAGGTACGACAAAAGCTTTTTAGCCAAAACATCGCTGTAACAGATGTGTGTCCATTCCAGTTTTTCTTTTATACTATAGATGTGAGCCAGAAAGAAATTTTAGTGTATGTCAGGATTTTTGAGCTCCTTGTGTATGGTTTAAAAAACTAAAAAAACTAAAGGGATCTTCTTTTTTTGTTGCACAATTGTGCCATAAATATATTCTGCATCATTATTCTCTAAGTTTGAAAATTGTTGTCATATAACAACATTTATTACAGTGGAAGATATCGGTTTGACGTCTTCTATCATCTTCCTCTATCCCTCTGTTATCTGATCCCAGTCTCTTTCTACTCATTGGTTATGTCTTTGAACGGTTTAGTTAATATCACCTAAATACGTTCTATTCTTTGCTTCTGTGTGCTGACAATAAAGAAGGTATAGCATAATATTCGCCACCAGGTCTTTATTAAAATTTAGACTTCCTATCATATTTTACAGGATTATGTGAATTTTTCATGAATTATACAATTATGAGGTTCATTTCACCTTAATTCCTTCTGAAAATGTAAAACATACGGCGGTCGAGCATCTCGATGGCATTTTCTTTGTGATACATGAAGTTGGAAGGTCAGAGTGTTTCTCTTATATCTTTCTGGATAGGTTTAGGAATGCCAGCTCTATTCTTTTTATTTTCTGGTTTAAACTTCATCCATTAGTTGTTAACTGGTTTTATATCTACAGTATTGTCACAATATATTGCTTCCTCCGTTCCTTTAAAAAATAAAGCTTGAAGTAGAAATAACAGTAAATGTGGTGTGCTTTTGTGTTCCTGACAATGCTATTACTTGTGAAATCAACACATTATGAATGCCTCAGTTACTGTAAGAAAAATAAAAGATTCCACAGTCTTGATTGGAGATCATCCAAATTACAGCATTTAATGAAATTTATTTTTAAAACATTTCAAATGAGAACCTACAGCAAGTGCATTGTATAGAAACATAGAAACATAGAAAAATGTCGGCAGATAAGAACCTTTCGGCCCATCTAGTCTGCCCAATTACATGGATACTTTACCTGGATTTATCTTTTGTTTAGGATAGCCTTATGCCTATCCCATGCCTGCTTAAATTCAATTACTGTTTTGGCCTCTACCACTTCTACTGGAAGACTGTTCCATGTATCCACCACCCTCTCAGTAAAATAATGCTTCCTGATGTTACTTTTAAACCTTTGCCCCTCTAATCTAAGACTATGTCCTCTTGTTTTGCTATTTTGTTTCCTTTTAAATATACTCCCTTCCTCTACCTTGTGGATTCCCTTTACGTATTTAAATGTTTCTATCATATCTCCTCTGTCTCGTCTTTTTTCCAAGCTGTACATGTTAAGATCATTAAGCCTTTCCTGGTAACTTTTCTCCTTCAAGCCGTACACCATTTTAGTAGCCCTTCTCTGAACTCTCTCTAAGATGTCTATATCCTTCTGGAGATACGGTCTCCAGTACTGCACACAGTACTCCAAGTGAGGTCTCACCAGTGCTCTGTACAGTGGCATGAGCACTTCCCTTTTCCTACTGCTAATACCTCTCCCTACACAACCAAGCATTCTGCCAGCATTTCCTGCTGCTCTATTACATTGACTACTTACCCTTAGATCCTCCTAGACAACACATCATAACATTTGAATGAAGTTAAACTTAACACTCAGTAAAATTCAGACTTAATGGTTCCTAGAGATGTGCGTTTCGTTTCGGTCCGAATCAAAATTCGGACAAAGTTTGCCGATTCGTATTACGGAAGTGCTTCCGAAATACAAATAGGTTCTGTCCGAAACGGTCCGAAACGGAACGAAAAAGAAATCGATTCGGACCGAAACAGAATGAAAACAAATTGATTCCGAACGGAACAAAACAAAATGGTATAAAACTAATTGGTTTCGTTTTTACGGACTCAATTCCCCATAGACAAATTATGGTTAATCTATTCAGAGAACGCCAAAAAGCAGTGAAAAGGTGTCTAAATGCTCTGATTTTCAGTGGTTCGACAGCTTTAACTGGTGAATCCCATGGTTTCAGTGTAAAAAATATTCCCGGTTTTTATAAAATATTTATTCAACCGTTTACGATCATTCTTTTCATTTGCAGCAAAAAGTCTCTTTATTTATTTTTAAGGTTTTTTTAGGCATTTTTCATACAAAATAAAATACAGCTGGTACTACAATGAAAAATAGCAGCCAGTAATAAAATACCAGCCGGTACCAAAATAAAATACAGCCGATACAAGAATAAAAATACCAGCCGTACAAAATAATCCCATAAATTCCAATGTAAAAAATATTCCCGGTTTTTATAAAATATTTATTCAAACGTTTACGATCAGTCTTTTCATTTGCAGCAAAAAGTCTCTTTATTTTCAAGGTTTTTTTAGGCATTTTTTGTACAAAATAAAATACAGCCGGTACTACAATGAAAAATAGCAGCCAGTAATAAAATACCAGCCTGTACCAAAATAAAATACAGCCGATACAACAATAAAAATACCAGCCGTACAAAATAATTCCATAGGTTTCAATGTAAAAAATTTGTGAATTGTGCCACAAATAAATCTACCTCACAGGCTCCTTGCCTCATGGTCCTCTTCAACTCTGATATCTCCTTCATTCCTCACATTCAGCCGCTAACCAAATCCTGCTACTTCCACCTAAAAACATTGCATGTGTCTGCCCATTTCTTAATCAAGACTACTAAAATATTCATCCAAGCACTTATTGTCTCCCGCTTTGACTACTGTAATCCCCTTCTCATTGGCCTTAAGAGGTCCTAGATTCTGCATCTGCAGTCTGTAACGAATGCCTGTGCCAGACTCATACACCTCACCTCCCGCACCTCTCACACCTCAACCCTTTGTCAATCTCTGCACTGGCTCCCTGTCCATTTCAAAATACTGGTGTTCACGTACAAAGCTCTCCATAACCGCCCCTGCCTACATCTCCTCCCTTATTAACAGCTACATCCCTTCCTGTCCGCTTCGCTCTGCCAATGATCTGATGCTGTCAGCTCCACATACCCGCAACCCCCAAATCCCGCCTTCAGGACTTCTCCCGAGTTGCTCCCTTTCTTTGGAACTCCATCTCCTGCAACATTAGACACTCCACGTCTCTCCAGTCTTTCAAGACGTCTCTGAAAACACATTACTCTAGAGAAGCCAATCAGCTCGCTCCATAATCCCCCTCTTTTCAATTCTTATTCCATCTTCCCACCCAGCCCAAATGCACCTCACTACTTCATGCTCTGCTATTTAACCTCACCTATCATGCCATCCTTCTCCTCTTAGATTGTAAGCTCTCGAGCAGGGTCCTCTCTCCTACTGTTCTGTTTGTTTAACTTTTATGTATATTTGTTGTTCTGTCTCACTAATTGTACAGAGCTACGGAACTTGTGAGTGCTTTATAAATACCGGAAACTGGGACTACTCGCTCTTCCTGGTCACTGACCATTACATGCAATACAGAAGCATTCTGATCGGCTTAAAACAGCAATCGGACAATCAGTTTACAGTCTTGATTTCAAATGTATCAGTAATACTTTCTTTTTATCATTCTGGCATTTTTCTTTCTGACATTTTCTAAAAAACAGAGATTTTTACAAAAGAAAATTTGTATAATAATCAGGTTCCCTGTCAGACGTGACAGACAGAATTACATGGTATCTGAAAAGTCCTAAGAGAGCTACTGTATCACTTACAAGCTGAGGCGGAATCAAACACCAAGGCTGATAATACTGTAGTTCTTCAGTGCAGAAATATTTACAAACTTCACATACACATTTGAACATATCTCACTACATTAAGACATTATCAACCTTCAATCACAGCTTTCCTATTTGCAGATGACCTTTACAACATAAACATACAGGGTTATTCAGAGAGCGGTGAAAAGCAGGAGAATGACTGGAGAATGAAAAATTCTAGGTCAAAAATTCTCCCTTTCATCTCACTTTCCAAATCGTCTTTTTTGACCTAGAATTTTTCATTCTCCAGTCATTCTCCTGCTTTTCACCGCTCTCTGAATAACCCTGTTAGTATTTTTATGACATTTATACAAATGTGAATTTATTAGAAAACTTTAAAAAAATGGCAGTGGATTCAATGAGCAAATAGCCAGTTATTGTATGTACTCCTTATTCTGACATTACGGCCAGTGTCAGACGAGCGCTCTATGTGTGCCCGTACTGACGTGCCTTCTGACACCCGTCACAGAGTTTTGACGGGGCCGGCCACATGCTGTAGCGCGTGCACAAATTGCGCACGCTACAGCAGATGTGCAGAAAGCCTCTCCGTCGAAATGCTACGATGCGCGTTCGACTGGGCTGCAAAGCGTAATCCTCCATAGGAGGATCGAGCCTTGCAATGCTGAGCGCACTAATTGCACTAACTAAGAGTACCAACAGGTAGGGAACCATAAATGCGAGCTTAGCACCTCTCATGTAATGCTGCATTTACATATGAACTAAAGAGCAACACACTGTATTCTCTTTGACATGCGTGCACACACACATTATTAGCCACATACACGCCCAACGAATTAGGTGTTTACTAGCACATTAACAGGGTTATTCAAAGAGAGACGATCTGGCCACGAAATGTAACCGAACACTGAAATTCAGCGTACGGTTACATTTCCTGGCCATTTTGAGAGCAGGCAGTTCGCCAAATGTTGGCGAATTGCCTGCACATACGGTGCCTGTTTGAGGCCAGTGAAATCCCCATAGAGAAGCAATGCTTCATCTCATCAGAGAACACCGAACAACAGGGAAAAGTTGCCGGAATGCCCTGCTGTTTGGTGGTTTCATTCGGCAGATTTATTCAGGAGAATAACAATGAGAATAACAATAACATAACAATGTTAAAAATATTCCAGTTTTAATTCTATATCTAATAAACCATTTTTTATTATATTCTGCAGTGTAAAGTCTCTTTAAACATAGATATTTTTAGGATCTTTTAGGCTTTTTTGGCACACTTCTTTTTCCATTTTTTTTTCTTCATTGGATCTTATGTGTAAATTCCAGACATTTTCGTTCAGTAGTTTTTTTGCAAACGACGTTTCAATTTTCAAACTTTCAAGCGTACTGTTTGGGTTTTTTTCCACCTCGCTCGTCTGCGTGTCGGGTTTTTCCGGTGGCACCTCTGCGCTGTGATCGGCGGCTAGTCGTGTTTCTCCGGCATGTTAGGCGTGGTTAATCCAGCTGTTTTCTGCAGGTTTCGGTGAGTGTTCGGTTAGTGTCCGGCAGGTTTGCGGCGAATGTTCCACGGGTTTGCGTTGGGTTTTCCCTGCACTACGGTGGCCCTGCGGTGCTTGCTGAATACACCACAAGGTAGGCGAACTAGGATCGCCGAATCGCCCCGAAGTGCAGGGAACGAAAAGTCACCGAACGTACGGTGACTTTTCGATTCTCTTTGAATAACCCTGATAGCTAATTAATCAGCAGCCTGGTTAAAAGGGTGCAGGGAGATGATTCTTACCTCGTCGTACCTTGGGTACCTGGGAGGTCCATCAACTCAATCACATTAAGGACCAAGAATACGACTCCATCACTCTGTAAGAAAGCATGATCTGGATGTCTGTGTCTATAGGGTGTTTGAAGCTGTTATCTTGGCAAAAAGAGGCCTCCCTTTGCTACCAGTGCTTCAAGCCCTGTGACTCTTTCGTCCCAATGTCTTAATGCTCCTTTCCTGACATGGCTCCAACATCCTTGTGACCCTTCCAGTCACCTTCACTTACCCAACTTTTGGTATTTGGAGTTTTGCAAGAAACAAATGTTCTTTATTCGGCTGGATGTATTTATTTATTAATTACAAATGACCTCCTACCTCCCTGACTCACATGAGTCATATAAATTCAAAGCATACGAGCCTGATTTCTAGCAGGTGATGGAGAGATGGATGAAGTCCGATAATACCCCAGCGCACAGCTCCACTCCATATAAAAGCCTGCACTGTTAAATATAGTTCAGACCATTGGGGTTTTTACAAAACAGAATTATGTACAGCTTGTATTGGCCTAAATGTATCTGCCTCGCGTGAAGAAATAATGAAAATAATAATGAAAATATATTGCTTTAATACGCCCTTGATCCACAATCATCACATAATAGGATTATAATAAATGTTACACTCTCCCTCAACAAGGTATAGGTAGGGATTAGTTTAAACATTACTGGACGTTCAGTTTTTTTTTATATCACAGGTTTTATTGCTTTTACTAAGCATTAAACTGTACTCATCCATACTTTAACCCTTTCGCTGCTGAGGCTTTTCCCGCCCCTATGCTGAGGTCATTTTTACCTGTTTTGCGCATCATGTTTAAACGTGTTTTGAAGGCTTATTTTAGTATATGACCCAGACATATTATATATCGTTCTTTCCGTCAGACTCGGTAGATTCATAATATGTCATTATTATATGTATACGTTATGTCATGTCTGTATATTATAACAAAAAATGCAATAAAATATGTATTTTCAATAATTTACAATGTGTAAAGTGTTTTTTTCCACATTTTAACATGCGAGCAATTGCGGTTATATTTTGTATGGGGTGCGCTTGTTAAAAAAATTAGAGATGGGGTCTCGTTACATTTTTTTTTGGGGAAAATGACACTATTTTTAACAAACGCACCGCATACAAAAATCGTTAGTGCAGCATCATTGTTCACATTATAATTGAAATGGGAACAATATTGCTGCATTAACAAACAAAAAAAAAAAAAAAAAGTGTTTAATTTTTTTTTTACATTTTTTTTTTAAATTAATTTTTATTTTTATTTTTCATTTTTTTTTTTTTTTACAACATTTTTCACTGTAGTGTTTGGTATCGTTGTAACGGCCATGCTCTGGCCGATCCAACCATACCAAAATTTAACCCCTAGCTGCCACGGATCGGGAGATAGGGAGTTCCAATGAACTCCCTATCTCCACAGTTGGTGGCAGTTAGGGGTTAAGTCTAGCAGGGTTATCCAAAGAGATTCGAAAAGTCACCGCACGTTCGGTGACTTTTCGTTCTCTTCAATTCGGTTCCTTTTGCCGATTGCATTTCGGTGACCCTGCGGTGTATTCAGCAAAGAGCACAGGGTCCCCGAATTGCAGGGAAAAGCTGCCGAAAACCTGACGAAAACTAACCGAATGCATGCTGAAAACAAGCAAAAACATCTGGATTAACCTTTGAAAAAGCCGAACAGGAGCCGAACAGGAGCCGAATCACACAGAGCCAAAGCAGCTGTGACGTAGAGGAGGCAGTGAATAAATTAGAAAAACCATTTGTATGAATCTGGGAAAAAGAAACGCTGTTTGCAAAGAAACTACTGAGCGAAAATGTCTGAAATTTTCACAGGAGGTCCAGGGAATGATAATAAAGAGGGCTGTTACAAAAAAAATAAGTTAACTGAAAAAAAAAATCAAAAAAAATCGGACTTTTTTAAAAAAAAAAAAATCTGAAAAATGCTTAAAGTATCCTAAAAAATCTATAGATACAGAGACTTTTTGCTGCAGAATTTTATAATGAACGGTTTATTAGATATTGAATTAAAACGGGAATATTTTTAACATTGAAGCCTATGGGATTCTCCTGAATAAATTTGCCGAATGAAACCACCGAATGGCAGGGCATTAGGGGAACCTTTCACTGCTGGTTTGTGTTCTCTGAATAGCCGAAGCAGTGCATTTTCATGGGGATTTCACTGCCCTCGAACAGGCACCGAACAGGCACCGTATGTTCAGGCAATTCGCCAGGATTTGGCGAATTGCCTGCTCTCTGGATAGCCGAATGGCCAGGAAAGGTAACCGAACGCTGATTTTCAGCATTCGGTTACCTTTCTCAAGCAATTCGGATCTCTTTGGATAACCCTGTAGGACTGGCGTCATCGTGCTACGCACGATGACGCCAGTCCTCTGGGGGAGTTCCCGGAGGCTTGGCCGACATCCAAGATGTCGGCCAGCTCCGGGAAAGGATCGCGAACCGGCGCTTTTCAGCGCCGATTCGCGATCCAGCTCCCCAGGGGTTAATGCCAGGCATCATTTGGAAGGGCAGGCTGTGCCCTTCCAAATGATGCCTGGGTTAACCCCCTGTGCGCCGCCGATCGGGAGGGAGAGAGGTCCGAAGGACCTCCCCCCCTCCCTTTCAGGCGCCTCCTCCGCACATGCGGGGGGCGCCTGAATTAGGTGTCATCGCGCCCCCGCGATGACACCTAATTCTGGCGGCTGCTGGTCCGGATGCCGGGCTGACATCCAGGATGTCAGCCCGCACCGGGGGGGCCAGCGATCGGCCGGAACCCGGCCGAACGCTGACCCCGATGGGAGGACGCGCTCAGCGCGTCCTCCGCATACCAGCGGGACTGCTGAGGACGCGCTGAGCGCGTCCTCGGCAGCGAAGTGGTTAAACTTTAAACCAGATGCCACTGTCAAGTAATACAACAAAAAAGGCAGCTGATTAGATTGTTCTTCTGTCTTGAAAGGCCTCACACTGACATTCTGCACACATAGCTCTCCGCTGCATTCACACTCCAGTTACAGGTATTTATAAAGCGCCAATAAATTCTTTAGCGCTGTACAATGGGAGAGACAGAATAACAAATATACATACATGTTATGGATCGGGAGATAGGGAGTTCATTGGAACTCCCTATCTCCACAGTTGGTGGCAGTTAGGGGTTAACTCTAGGACTGGCGTCATCGTGCTACGCACGATGACGCCAGTCCTCTGGGGGAGTTCCCGGAGGCTTGGCCGACATCCAAGATGTCGGCCAGCTCCGGGAAAGGATCGCGAACCGGCGCTTTTCAGCGCCGATTCGCGATCCAGCTCCCCAGGGGTTAATGCCAGGCATCATTTGGAAGGGCAGGCTGTGCCCTTCCAAATGATGCCTGGGTTAACCCCCGCAGAGCCGCCGATCGGGAGGGAGAGAGGTCCGAAGGACCTCCCCCCTCCCTTTCAGGCGCCTCCTCCGCACATGCGGGGGGGGCGCCTGAATTAGGTGTCATCGCGGGGGCGCGATGACACTTAATTCTGGCGGCTGCTGGTCCGGATGCCGGGCTGACATCCAGGATGTCAGCCCGCACCGGAGGGGCCAGCAATCGGCCGGAACCCGGCCGAACGCTGACCCCAATGTGAGGACGCGCTCAGCGCGTCCTCAGCACACCAGCGGGACTGCTGAGGACGCGCTGAGCGCGTCCTCAGCAGCGAAGTGGTTAATGGTTATTCACAAAGCGCTGGTGTTTGCCATTGTTGCAGCTACTGGCGAAAACAGCAGATATTGCAGCACCAATAACACCGTCATATTAAAAAGTAAAACCCATAGAGTGACGGTATGCTTTTGCTGTCACTTTTTGTATATATAATTCTTGTGAAAAACGGACGGTTTTCGTCATAAATTGCAACACCGGCGAATTGTGAATAATATCATGTATACCTGCTACTTGATTCATTAGTCAATTAAATTTTATTTACATAGGCTGAAAAAAGGCGTGCATCCATCGTGTTGAGCCTTTCACACAACACCTACTGCTGTTGATCCAAAAGAAGGCAAAAAACCCAGTCTGAAGCGCTCGCCAATATGCAACATACTGGGAAAAAATTCCTTCTTGACCCCAGAATGGCGTCAGGTTTCTCCTTGGATCAAGAAGCTTTTACCCACATATTAAATATTATAACCCTTAATATTATGTTTTTGCAGAAAGTCATCCAATAGTTGTTTAAAAATCCTGTACAGTCTCTGACCCAACCACCTCAACAGGCAGAGAATTCCACAGCTTTATTGCGCTCACTGTAAAAAAAAACAACTTACGCTGCTTTAAGCGTGTCCTATGTATAGTCCTATTAATGAATATGTTTATAATGGCCCTGTACAGAGTTATATATATAAGGAGCCGTTTCTCTAAGCTAAACAGGTTTAAGTCTGTTAACCTTTCCTCATAGGTTAAGCCTTCTTTTCCCCTTACGATTTTAGTTGCTGCGTCTGCACTGTTTCTAGCGCCATAATATCATTTTTTAAAACGGGTGCCCAAAATTGCATGGCATATTCAAGGTGCGGCCTTACCACTGATTTTATAAAGAGGCAAAATTATGTTTTCATCCCGAAAATAAATTCCCCTTTTAATGTATGCCAATACCTTGCTGGACTTAGCAACTGCTGAGCATTATTAGTTTGAAGTCTATCAGGGTTATCCAAAGAGATCCGAATTGCTTGAGAAAGGTAACCGAATGCTGAAAATCAGCGTTCGGTTACCTTTCCTGGCCATTCGGCTATCCAGAGAGCAGGCAATTCTCCAAATCCTGGCGAATTGCCTGCACATACGGTGCCTGTTCGGTTCCTGTTCGAGGGCAGTGAAATCCCCATGAAAATGCACTGCTTCGGCTATTCAGAGAACACAAACCAGCAGTGAAAGGTTCCCCTAATGTCCTGCCATTCGGTGGTTTCATTCGGCAAATTTATTCAGGAGAATCCCATAGACTTCAATGTTAAAAATATTCCCGTTTTAATTCAATATCTAATAAACCGTTCATTATAAAATTCTGCAGCAAAAAGTCTCTGTATTTATAGATTTTTTAGGAGATACTTTAAGCATTTTTCAGATTTTTTTTTTTTTTTTTAAAAAGTCCGATTTTTTTTTTTTTTTTTTTCAGTTTACTTATTTTTTTTGTAACAGCCCTCTTTATTATCATTCCTAGACCTCCTGTGAAAATTTCAGACATTTTCGCTCAGTAGTTTCTTTGCAAACAGCGTTTCTTTTTCCCAGATTCATACAAATGGTTTTTCTAATTTATTCACTGCCTCCTCTACGTCACAGCTGCTTCGGCTCTGTGTGATTCGGCTCATGTTCGGCTCCTGTCGGCTCCTGTTCGGCTTTTTCGAAGGTTAATCCAGATGTTTTTGCTTGTTTTCAGCATGCATTCGGTTAGTGTTCGTCAGGTTTTCGGCAGCTTTTCCCTGCAATTTCGGGACCCTGTGCTGTTTGCTGAATACACCGCAGGGTCACCGAAATGCAATCGGCAAAAGGAACCGAATTGAAGAGAACGAAAAGTCACCGAACGTGCGGTGACTTTTCGAATCTCTTTGGATAACCCTGTACGATTATTCCCAAATCCTTCTCCTGCTTTGATTTCCCTAACTCTGTACCATTTAGGGTATAAGTTGCTTGTGTGTTCTTCACTCCAAAGTGCATAACCTTGCATTTATCTACATTAAATTTCATCTGCCATTTAAGTGCCCAGTCCCTCAATATATCTAAATCCCTATGCAGCGAAGTAATATCCTGCTCAGAAACAGGGTTATTCAAAGAGAATCGAAAAGTCACCGCACATTCGGTGACTTTTCGTTCTCTTCAATTTGGTGCAATTTGACGATCCCATTTCGGCGACCCTGCGGTGTATTCAGCAAGCACCACAGGGCCGTCATAGTGCAGGGAAAAGCCGCCGCAAACCCGACGAACACTCACTGCAAAACCTGGCGAACGCACACCGAAACCTGCAAAAACATCTGGATTAGCCCCGCCGAACACACCGGAGAAACCCGAGCAGCCGCCGGAAAAAGCCGACACGCAGACGAAGGAGGTGAAAAAAAATAAACGGTACTCTTGAAAAGTGAAACGCTGTTTGCAAAGAAACTACAGAACGAAAATGTCTGAAATTTACATATAGGATCCAATGAATGATAATAAAAAGGGCTGTTAAAGAAAAACAAGGAAAAAGAATTTCGAAAAAAAAAATCCCAAAAAATGCCTACAAGATCCTATAGAGACTTTTTACTGCAGAATATTATAATTAATGGTTTATTAGATATTGGATTAAAACGGGAATATTTTTAACATTGAAGCCTATGGGATTCTCCTGACTAAACCTGTCGAATGAAACCATCGAACAGCAAGGCAATTCTGCAACTTTTCACTGCTGGTTTTTGTTCTCGGAATAGATGAAGCATTGCTTCTCTATGGGGATTTCACTGCCCTTGAACAGCCACCGTATGTGCAGGCAATTCGCCAACATTTGGCGAACTGCCTGCTCTCTGGATAGCCGAATGGCCAGGAAAGGTAACCGTACGCTGAATTTCACTGCTCGGTTACCTTTCGGCCACAATTCGGATCTCTTTGAATAACCCTGATTGTATTACTTTTCCTAGCTTTATGTCATCTGCAAACATTGACACATGACTTTTGATTCCTATTTTAAGGTAATTTATAAATAGATTGAATAGAATTGGTCCTATAACAGATCCCTGAGGGACACCACTTACCACTGATGTCCAGCTTGAAAATTTACCATTTATGACCACTCGGTGTACCCTATTTTTTAGCCAGTGTTCTATCCAAGAACAAGAATTTTCATTTAGACCAATTTCTTTTAATTTTAGCTAGTAATTTTTTTTTTTGGAACTGTGTCGAAAGCTTTGGCAAGATCCAAGTAAATCACATCCACTGCATCCGCCGATTCTATACTTCAACTTATTTCTTCATAGAATGCAATGAAGTTAGTCTGACATGATCTGTGTTTCATAAAGCCATGTTGATTCCTACTAAGTAGATTATACGCCCCAATGTATCCTCGACTATTATCCCTTAGTAAACCTCAAATACTTTCCCAGCTCACAGGTCTATAATTCCCAGGCAAACAGTTTGAACCTTTTTTTTTAATATAGGGACCACATAATCTTTTCTCCAATCCTCTGGTATGATTCTTGAAAGAAAAGAATCCTGAAAGATTAAAAACTTTGGTTTACATATTTCCACACTTAGCTCCCTCAGTACTTGTGGGTGAATTCCATCCAGCCCTGAGGCTTTGTTCACATTCACTTTGTTTAATTGCTGCAAAACCTTGTCTTGAGTCAACCAATCACATTTTATTAGTAAGTTTTTATCAATGATTTGCATGTCTCTCGTCATGGGTTTCTCTTTGATATATACTGAAAAAATAAGCATTCAACATGTCTGCCTTTTCATGACGTGCTATTACGAAAACCCCTGTCTCTGATTTTAGTTAACCTACACTTTCAGTCTAGGATTTTTCAGAATTTATGTACTTAAACTCAATCTTATTGAGGTTTTATTTTTTTTAATAACAATCTGTTGTTTTGCAGGAGATATGAAAATTATTTTGAGGCTCAACTTCACACAATAAACACATTTTCCATTTAGCTCCAGGTCCTTCTCTCATCCTGTATATTCGTTAAGCAGCATCTAGTGGTTAAAATAAAAATGTGTGCTTGATATTGTGTTTTTTCCATCCCTCCTTTTCTTCTGCTACCATCATTCTCAGATATTAATTCATACCGCAATATACAGTATCTTACTTATTGTAAATGTTTGCATCCTAGACCATATTTGCGGTGATCTTCACTCAAAAAAACTTTTGTATCTACCTTAAGTCCATTAAGCTTAGATACTGTATTTTTCGCACTATAAGACGTACCTCAGTATAAGACACACCTAGGTTTTAGTGGAGGAAAACAAGAAAAATAAATATTCTGAACCAAATGGTGTACTAAAATATTAATAGCAGGGTAGGTGTCATCAAGTGCAGCTTGGCTGTGATCACTGATTTGTACGTTTCAGTCTCAGCTCAGCTAATCACACAATGAAACCGGACCGGTCAGTGCACACAGCGAGTTGTCAATATTTGCTCCATAATACGCACAGACATTCCCCCCCATGTTTGGGGGGGGAGCGCATGACATGGAGCAAAAAATACGGTATATTAAAAATATCGCAAAAATTATCGAATATGTTGTTTGCCCAGTATTTCTGTGTCAGGGCACCCCCAGCCATCGGTTATCTCAGGGGGTCCCTTGCTGGGGCTCTCCGATGGCGACCAGAGTTCACTCAGACTGCGTTCGTCTGACCCTAGCCTGAATCCCTTACCTGGTGAAGAAACAGCACAGCTCTAATTTGTTAGATTTTTGTATACAATTTATACAAGTAATAGTGATAACAACATCAATATTAAATACAATACTTAAAATCAGTGGGGGGTTTTCAGCTGGTATTTGCTGGTACGCCTGTGATCTGCGGCGCCAGTGGCGTCACGAGGCGGTTGCGGACCGCACCGGGTGACACCACGAGCCTTCCTCAGCTCGGATGTGGATCATAATGATCCGCCGCCGAGGGGTGAGGCTGGACGCATACTGTCTCCACTTCCTCCAGAGTTGCACTGTCACATTACACTGCGGTGTTGGGAGGAAGTGATCATATAACATCACTTCCTCCCAGCGCTCTGATGCACGTGCAATGCAGCCGCCAGTGCCGCAGAGGAGAGCAGCAAAGCCGTGGCTCCCAGGCAAAAAATTAAAATAACAAAATGAAAAGAAAGAGAGAGGGAGGGTGAGTGAGTGAAGAAAAGAGAGAGGGAGGGTGAGTGAAATAAAGAAAGGGGGCTCTGTGAAATAAAGAAAGGGGGCTCTGTGAAATAAAGAGTGAGGGGCTATAATGAGATGAGTGGGTGGGGGTTAATGAGATGAGTGTGAGGGGGGTAATGAATTTGTGCTGGGGGTATTAATGAATTTGATGTGTGAGGGTTAATGAAATTGATGTGCTGGGGAATTAATGAAATTGGTGTGTTGGGGGTTTCATTGTTGTGGATTCTGATATGCTCACACACACTGCACATTTCTGGGAGTTTTAGTGCTGCATACCCCCGGAGTGTAGGGGATATATAGTTATAGTTATGTATATAAATATATATAACAGTGTGTGTAAATGCATGTATTTGTCTTTAAACAGGCTGCTGTGTGTAAAAGTCTGCATCTGTGTTCTTGTCGCAGTCCGACATTTCCCCCTTGCCCTGCACCCAAAAGGCTGGTATTGCTCCTAGAATCGCCACATAATTTGTGCAGTGCAGGCAGCAAATAAAGAATGACTTGTAAAAACATTTCCTCTGTCCCTAAAGGGTTAATAAAAGAAGTATTTATTAGGATACAAAAAATAGTCATAATAATCACCGTTTTTCCCTGGCTGTGAGAGTACCCCCACCTATTTTTCCAGAAAAAAAGCACTGCTTAAAATACATAGTCGCTTTAAGATTCAAGAAAATTAGTTGGTGTAATGAAAGACATGAAAACAGTAGGATTCCGCTTCGGATTGCTTGGAATATGTAGAACACTGTCAGGGTCATTCAGAGAGAGGTGAAAACCAGGAGAAGTGAATATTCTAGGTCAAAATAGCCAATTTGGAAAGTGAGATAAATGGGAGAATTTTTCTGGTTTGGCTATTTTAACCTAGAATTTTCAGTTCTCCAGTCATTCTCCTGGTTTTCACCACTCTCTGAATAACCCTGACTGTGTTTGCTTGGGGCGAATCTAAAGAATCAGGGTTATTCAGAGAGTGGTGAAAAGCAGGAGAATGACTGGAGAATGGAAAATTTTAGGTCAAAATAGCTGATTTGGAAAGTAAGATGAACGGGAAAATATTTCTGGTTTGGCTATTTTGACCTCAAATTTTCCATTCTCCAGTCATTCTCCTGCTTTTGAGGGTTTATACTGTGGAAACACCCAAAAACAATGAGCAGCAAAAAAACACCACCCTGATATCCACCAAATTCAGAAAGCATATAACATGAAAAACAAAAATTGGTGGTGTTGCGCTAAAGGAAAGTAAAAAAGTAAAAAAACTTATGTATGGTCTATTTTGAAGGCATGCTATACTGCACAGCAAAAAAGAGAAAGAAAGTTCTATTTCTCAATAGTTCATTCAATGGATATCCAGTCTCTGTTGTAGAAAGGTTTTTCAGTGAAATCTTCCAAGACTTTGGAACGAATGACCACTTCTTTGGTGAATCTTCATTAAAAAGTATATATCTCGGAAAAGAGAAACTCGATAGTGTTATACCGTTTATTAATGTGTATACAAATCTACTGACATAATATACGTACAGAAAAAAGAGGTAGTGGGTTTAGGATTTGATCTCACCCACTGCCAGATAAAACATCCCGTCCCAATCAAGCCTCTATAGACAAAACCACCAGGAGCTCCGGGCTGCTTCCAAGGTGGTCACTCAATACCAAAGGTGGGACCGCGATGATAAAGTGACGTAGTGCTGACGCGTTTCGCCCCGCCCACGGGACTTCATCAGAGCACTGATGCTCTGATGAAGTCCCGTGGGCGGGGCGAAACGCGTCAGCACTACGTCACTTTATCATCGCGGTCCCACCTTTGGTATTGAGTGACCACCTTGGAAGCAGCCCGGGAGCTCCTGGTGGTTTTGTCTATAGAGGCTTGATTGGGACGGGATGTTTTATCTGGCAGTGGGTGAGATCAAATCCTAAACCCACTACCTCTTTTTTCTGTACGTATATTATGTCAGTAGATTTGTATACACATTAATAAACGGTATAACACTATCGAGTTTCTCTTTTTCCGAGATATATACTTTTTAATGAAGATTCACCAAAGAAGTGGTCATTCGTTCCAAAGTCTTGGAAGATTTCACTGAAAAACCTTTCTACAACAGAGACTGGATATCCATTGAACGAACTATTGAGAAATAGAACTTTCTTTCTCTTTTTTGCTGTGCAGTATAGCATGCCTTCAAAATAGACCATACATAAGTTTTTTTACTTTTTTTACTTTCCTTTAGCGCAACACCACCAATTTTTGTTTTTCATTCTCCTGCTTTTCACCGCTCTCTGAATAACCCTGTTATCTCCAAACTTTATGTGGCCTTCAGATTAGCTCAAGAAAAGTACGCAGAGAGCTTCATGGAATGGGTTTCCTTGGCCAAGCAGCTGCATCCAAGCCATACATCACCAAGTGCAATGCAAAGCGTCAGATGCAGTGGTGTAAAGCGCACCGCCACTGGACTCTAGAGCAGTGGAGACGTGTTCTCTGGAGTGACGAATCATGCTTCTCCATCCTGCAATCTGATGGACGTGTCTGGGTTTGGCGGTTGCCAGGAGAACGGTACTTGTCCGACTGCATTGTTCCAAGTGTAAAGTTTGGTGGAGGGGGGATTATGGTGTGGGGTTGTTTTTCAGGAGCTGGGCTTGGCCTCTTAGTTCCAGTGAAAGGAACTCTGAATGCTTCAGCATACCAAGACATTTCGGACAATTCCATGCTCCCAACTTTGTGGGAACAGTTTGGAGCTGGGCCCTTCCTCTTCCAACATGACTGTGCACCAGTGCACAAAGCAAGGTCCATAAAGACATGGATGAGAGTCTGGTGTGGATGAACTTGACTGGCCTTCACAGAGTCCTGACCTCAACCAGATAGAACACCTTTGGGATGAATTAGCGGAGACTGAGAGCCAGGCCTTCTCATCCAACATCAGTGTGTAACCTCACAAATGCGCTTCTGGAAGAAGGGTCAAAAATTCCCATAAACACACTCCTAAACCTTGTGGACAGCCTTCCCAGAAGAGTTGAAGCTGTTATAGCTGCAAAGGGTGGACCGACGTCATATTGAACCCTATGGATTAGGAATGGGATGTCACTTAAGTTCATATGCGAGTCAAGGCAGGTGAGCGAATACTTTTGGCAAAAAATAGTGTATAGTTTATTCATGCTGATGGCAGTTTATGGAAAATGCTACCCTGCAGCATGTAGAATCCATACGCTGGAGGTAAGAAATCAAAAAGGAATCCCAGGTGACCTGCCTTGATTTCCTTCCTGCAGCATATGAGTTATATGTGCTGCAGGGCAGTACTTTTCCGCTTTGTTCCTCGTCTCCATGACATAGTAATATACTTCCAGGAAAACATGGCCCATCTGACAACCCTACCTGGATATCTGAGCTGAATGTGTATTATAGGATCTGTTCACTATACGGAGAGACAATGCATTTACTGCAGCTCAGCTGTTAAAGCCAAGTTGTTTATAAATACTTATACTTGAGAAGACGGCGGCAATTGTGAAAACATCCAACATATCATCACCCAACCAGCGTGTATTGACGTCAGTATAGGTTAAATCTCATCATAGTATAGGGCTCTGCAAAAATGAAGAATGTCAGAATATTTTCATATGTTTTTGCAGAACCCGCGAAAAGAAATAACAAAACTGTTAAATATAATCGCCCCCAGAAGCTGTGCACAAAGGAAAGACGGGACAGATTTTAGGCCGCGTTCAGCGCTATATGGTTTGTACTTTTTGCTTTTTCTTTAGTAGTGATGTTATATTTCGTTTTTTATTGTTCAAGATCAGCCTTGCCTAAACGAGCCGTGCATTTTAGCAGAAAGTAGTTATTTTGTTGTGGAATAATATAGATGAAAGCAAATTTAAAATTGAAAGAAAGCAAAGTACTGATCCGGGTGAAGTCATTCTGTGAGGCGAGGTTTATTGGCGTTCAAACAACAGCGAGGAAATGGAAATCATAATTTAGATTTTCTTTTTATAGGAGAACGGTTAATAGTAAATCTGAACTATTTTTTACAATAAAAATATTCTTTTAAACGTACTTGTTTATTTCAGAAAATGAAATGAATATCAAATTGCAATATATAGTTAGAGCCCCTTTTTTGCCACTAAATATTTTTTTAAATATTAGGTGAATTTACTACTACTTCAGATTAGGGGCTTTCCAATGTGATAATCATTGCAGTTTTGCTACTCCATTTGTCTGGCTATGGAAATTGCGGAGCCGTGGAACCTCAAATTGCGCACCGCTACGAGACTTGCGCACTTTACGGGCTATATTACAAAGTTGGTGCTAACTTAACCAGAGCCATTATAGCCTATGGAGCTGTTACGTTAACAACAGCTCTGGTTAAGTTAGCACCAGCTTTGTAATACTGCCCTACATACGCACGTTCCATAGCGCCTGCGCAGAACCATGGAACGGAGCTGCATGCGTAGATCCCATCCATCGGCTGCCGTTCTGAGGAATGCTCGCTGTCGCAGATGGTGTCAGAGAGGGTGGCGTTGGCACATTCTCTGAGCTCTATGTCACTAGTGACCGATCTGGTGACCGGCAGACGGGAAATTCAAAACCCTGGCTGCTGGTGACACTGGGTGGGTAAGAGGAAACTCCTTAACTACGCCCAGCATTTTAGCCAAATCGGAGCAGCGGGGGGGGGCACTTCTCACATCCTGACCAATTAAAAAGATAAAGTGATCAGGATGAGTAGAGTGTTCTATTTGACATAACGTCGTCATTTCGATGTAAAAACATTCACCTGTTGACCACCAACAGAAGGAAGAAACTATCAGGGTTATTCAGAGAGCCGATCTGGCCTCAAAAATGCATCAACCACTGGCTGGGTGGAGTAGAGGTAACATCACTGCTCTGCGTGGAGAGAGCCTGTGGAGTCATGGGTTCGATCCTGACAAGCACCTCTTCAGTAAGTGTCCTTGGGCAAGACACCTAACGCTAACGGTACATACTCGCCACCCAGGACATACTTGAAAACGAGAGAAATTTCAATGTATCCTTCCTGGTAGAATCCTTTCTCAAATTTCCCCGTATGATGCAATTTCGTTATTTTTTTTTATCAAGTGTACCCCATAGAATGTATGAGAAATACAGTGTTACTTTATTTTTCTGAGAAAATACACCATTTTAACTAAAACTGAAAAAACAACAGTTTTCATCATGGGAAATGAGAAGGTGAGTTCGTGCAGCATCATTGTTCACATTATAATTGAAAAAGTAAACAATAGTGCTGCATTATAACCCCCCTCCAAATAAACCTGACACTTTTATTTTTATATTTATTTATTTTGTTTTTACATATGACCTTGTCATGCTTGGAATCATTGGAAAGGCCATGCTCTGGCCTTTCCAATGATATCAAACATGACCCTCTAACTTTAACTGACCGAAGGATGTGGGGGTCCTAAAGGACCACCGTATCTCTAGCATAGGGAATCCTGGGATTCCCTTTCTGATGTTATCGCGCTGGTAAGGATTTAAGAGGGGCATCGCTGGAAAGGTCAGACTCTGTCCTTTCCAGCGATGCCTTTCTTATTTCTGTAGCCCTTACTGATGGGGACATACAACAGTACAAAGGACACCACCCCTTCAGGCACTCTCCCGGCATGCCGGGGCGGCGCCTGAAAACATCATTGCGTGCACGTGCGATGAGGCCCGTTTCCGGGGGCCAGTCCCACAGCGAGGGCTGACATGCAAGAGGTCAGCCCACTGTGGTTGAAACGCCGGTTCGGTGCTAGATAAGCGCTGAACCGGAGCACCCCGAAGACGTGAAGACATGCTGGACCACCAGCCAATGCAGTGGTCCTCAATGTGCATGACTGCGTTAACAGACTTTGGTTAGAGTAAACCATGAACTGTTATTTCCCACCTTTTGTATGAAAGCCTTATCAGCCCCTTAACCCTTTCACTACTGGGATCGTGTATACACAATCAGTTGTAGAAGACCGCAACCGGAGACTGGGTTAGCATGATCTGGGGCTGTGCTGTATCATTGCAAATGAAATTTGTTTCTTGAAAACTAATTTCACTTGCTTTTAGGCTTCAAAAACGTTCCCAAATTATAGCTAGGGCATCCCTAGCCAATGCATGGAGCCACGAGATGCAGTTATAACTGCAGCAACTCCTTTTTGCCATTATATGGTGCCATCTACCTGCCAATGAGGTTATTACAGTAAGGAATAATTAGAAATATTCCCAAACATTTCTTAACCTCCCTGGCAGTAATCCCGAGTGTGACTCGGGGTTAAATTTCGCTACCGTGATCGGTAACCCCGAGCCACACTCGGGCTGTATACTCACCGCATCCAGCGCTCCCACGTCGTCTCTGCAGTCACCTCCGTGTGATTGCGGCGTCGGCGTGTGACTTGCTTCCTGGTTCCGCTCCCTGTGAGCCACGCAACACAGGGGGCGGGACCAGGTGGCAAATTTGAAACCTCTAAAAATAAAAAATAAAGTAAATATTAGATTGTATAAAATCCAGACAGGTGCAATGCATTCTGTCAGGATTACTTTGTGTCATACACCCCCAGGTATCCCTAGTGAGTGGTCCTGTGTCCGGACAGCGTTTTTTACGGTCATGGCATCCAAAAAGCGCGCTTGTACCTCCAAAGCGGCTGCAGCACAGCCTGAGAGCAGCGACAGCGAGTATGAATTGCTTGCGGAAGTGAGCGACAGTGACTCGTGGGTCGATTCATCCTCAGACCCTGAAAGTGATGACTGTGAGGAATCTGATGCTGCGCTCAGCGACGTTGCAACTTGGTGCTGTATTGATGGTGCGGAGGATGCAGCGCCCCCAAGGTTCCCATTTACTGGAGCACCTGGTATAAAAGTGGACATTGAACTCGACAAACCCCTTGCATACCTGCGCTTGTTCCTGACCGATGCGGTCATTGAAAAAATTGTAACCGAGACAAACCGGTACCAGGAGCAACAGTCAGTTACTCTGCCGCAGAAGTGGTCACGTAGCAGAAAGTGGGAACCAGTGACCAAGGATGAGATTTGGAGATTCCTGGCCCTGATAATTCTCCAGGGAGTCATCGCTAAACCGATGCAGAAGTGGTACTGGACCACCAATAAAATGATTGCAACGCCTTTCTTTGGCACGGTGATGCCATAGTACCGGTTCGCGCTCATTATGAAGTACCTGCACTTCGTGAATGAGGAATTTGACGAAACCACACATCCTTCCCCTAAACTGCGCAAAATTTGGGACGTGTATGAAATGATCTTCACAAATTTCCAGCGGACCTATGTGCCAGAGAGGGACATCAGTATAGACGAAAGTCTAATGGCATACAAGGGACGGCTGAGCTGGGTGCAGTACATCGCATCTAAGAGGGCACGATTTGGCGTCAAATCCTATATGCGGTGTGAATCCTTATCCGGCTACATCTGGAACTCCGTTATATACACGACAAAGGGACGAAATTCACCGCCAAATACAGCAAGTATGGATTGGCAACATCTTCCGTGCTGTCACTCATTGAGCCATTGCTGGATCAGGGCTATTGTGTGACAACGGACAATTTCTACACGTCCCCTGAACTCTAGGAGTGTCTCCTGCAGCACAAGACAGATGCAAATGGGACCGTCCGACCTAACCGGCGCGACATGCCACCAATCTTCAGAAGTAAAAAGCTGAAGACTGGAGACATGGTTGCCTGGCAGAAAGGCAAAATGCTGGCACTGCGTTGGCGTGACAAGAAGGATGTTTGCCTGATGAGCACTATCCATGACAACTCCACTGTCATGGTACATACGAGAGGTGGCAAAGACATTATGAAGCCGCAGGTAGTGGTGGATTACAGTTCCACCATGGGAGGTGTTTACCGAGCTGACCAAGCTATGACATTTTAAACTGCGATGCGTAAACAGCAGAAGTAGTATTACAAGATCTTCAGGCATCTTCTTGAACAGTGCCTGTGGAATGCCGACATTCTGCAGAAAAAGGCAAGTGATCAGCCCCTCCTTCATGCGGACTACATTTGGAAGGTTGCTGAATGTATATTTCTGCGCCATCGTACACCGGTGGCTGGCAGTAGACCTGGACGCCGTGCTGTTAGCGTTGTCAACCCTGAACGCCTGACTGGTTGTCACTTCGTCGACCACATCCCACCAACAGAGAGGAAGTCAGCACCTACTAGGATGTGTGTGGTGTGTTGCTCCAAGCGGGATGACAAGGGCAAGAAAATCCGAAAGGAAACCAGGTTCCATTGTCCGAATTGTGACGTTGGACTTTGTGCAGTCCCATGTTTCAAGATATATCATACCAAGGACGTGTACTGAGGCAATATGCAGTCAGTAATATTGCAAACATGTTTTATGAAAGATTTCAGTGGTTTTGGTTTGACTATTTTATTGAATATTATTTATTTATCTGACTCCGTGTGTTTACATGACCCTTGTTTGTACGTATTTCAATGAGTTATTCCTACGGATTACAGGCCTACTATATAAAACAACACATTTCTTTCCAAAAAAATTGAAACGCTTTTTGACACAAAATTTTGAAAAAAATCAGACCGCCAGGGAAAATCAAACTGGTTCCCGACAGTGGAGTTTCAGAAAAATAACATGGTAGTGAATGGGTTAAGGACCTCGATGAAGGGGGCGTACACACGCTGTGACCATTCAGTTTGAATTTCACGGTCACAGTATCTGGAGTGTCTCTTTAAAATATAACCTTAACCTAGGACCCACCCTTCCTAAAGCTTTGTGAAGAATAGCTCATATTCTTTGTTCTTAGTTTTTGATACATCACTGGAAGGAACATGTGGCTTGGAGTAAAACAGCTCTTTCTGGGTATAGGAGATGATGTAGAAGAGATAATCTGTCACAATAGTGGTGTTCAAATACTATTGGGTGTTTTGAATTAATACTGTTTCGTCACCATTCTCGGTTTCAATAGGAGGGGGGGTTTCATTGTGAGTCAGTTACATTCTGTTCAACCAAGAAAGATCCAGCTCTCCCCCCTTCGAGCCTTCGCTGTCCTCGATACAAGTATGTACATCTGTCAGCTTTATAGTTACTTTATAAAAACAAGGTATAGTTCTTGATCTAAAAAAGAAGTCTGAATTTGTATTATTTTTGGCGACACCGTAATATACTGCGTGAACAGTGGCTATACTGCTTAAGGCAAAGTCACGAATAAAAGAAGGAAAGACAAAGAATTGATCTTTTAAACACTTTGTATGTATACCGTACAAGGATTATTTGTCAATATAACCCCAGAATCTTATCCCTGCACAGCAGTGAGTGACTCCAGAGCTCTCCCAGGCTGTTGTAATGCAGTACTAAAGTTTGGTGAAATTTGTACTATAAGGAGCAGCTCCCACCCGCACTGTAACAGAGTGACAGACATACAGTTGATCATTCAGTCATCTTGCTTACAATTAAATCAAAGAGGCACGTGTAGGTCAGACAAATATAACAGAACATTTATAATGAAATAATGATGTGAGCACAGAAAAGACATTTGTGGTTATTTCATTATAAATGTTATGTTATATTTGTCTGACCTACACGTGCCTCTTTGATTTAATTGTAAGCAAGATAACTGAATGATCAAAATCAATGTCAAACTGGCCAAAACACTCAATTTCAGTGGGGGTTGAATAATTTTGAACACAATTGTATAAATGGAGGCCATGGTCCTGGACCAACTGTCAATAGAACACTTTCGATTAACATATAGTGGAATATATATAAAGGAATGGAGTATGGTGCTCATAAACAATGACATTTTCTTGCTCTCCTATAACCCACACATACTTACAACTTGCTGTATAAAACTACATTTCATAAGGCACATTAAAACCACGGTCGTCACTGGTAATTTCAGAGACCTGATCAGCAGCTCTCCCGGACCAAACACTCCGCCCAATTGGCCTTGTAGGTGGGGGGTGCGAACAGGACACTAGCTTAGGTGCACAGGAGGCCTGGAATGCCGCTCTCTCTGTCAAAGCCGACTGCCTGCAGCTGGTGATGACTCCCGACTACCCTCAGGCACTTCAGCCAGCAAATTAAGCAACGAGGTGCCCTGAGCCTGCGCATGAGCCCGCAACCGAGTTGCATCGGTGAGATCGCTCAGGTGTCATGGATGAATCGCGGAGGGAGACTGGGAACTATTTGTTCCCAGTCTCACTCTGCTCCCGGGGACAGGAAGTGGCGGATCGGGCTGCCTTCTCCACCTAGAGATGAGGGGTAAGGGATTTTTTTTTGGGGAGGGGGGTTAGGCTAGGGACAGATGAGCGCATTTTCTGCGGCCACCGTCAAAATGTACGTCGATGCGTGCGCACGCATTTTTTCACGGAATACGCTTAAGTGGTCAGACGATGCGCAATTCTGGACGTATTTCATGACGATGGGGTGAAAAGAAGTCTAGGGAAATCCGGCTGTTTGAACGTTATGTTGGCCGCACACTAGCAGCGTCTGACATCTCCTAATCACGCACACACGCTGCTATGCGGCCGCAGCGCACTCTGTACGTCAGTACCAGCGGTTTAACGTTCTCGAAAAAATGCGTTCATTTTCCACTTGCGTTGCGCGGCCGGACTTTTGTGCGACCGTACTTCGTATATTGGCTGTCATTGCCCGTCATCTGCTGCTAGTGCGGCCGTGATTATGTGCGCCAGAACGCGCGTTCGCACTGCCTCAGTCTGACCCTAGCCTTAGAGTATGCTAAGTGATTTTTCAGCAGCAAAAATCACTGAACACCAACTTCTAGGCTTTAGGAGATCGTATTTCTCACAGAAATTCTGTTTCAAGAATAAAGAACAAAGTTACCTCATAATAGTAGAAAATATATATGGTATGTGCGAATTGAGAAAGTCAGAGAGAGCACAGGTGATAACCCCTCGTCCGTAGCATTGCAGACAGTATAAAATGTGGAATATAAGGGGGTAGCCCTGGAACATGAATAAATATAGAGGGATAATGTGCTGCGGAGAGAAAAATGAAATAAAACTTAACCAGGACGACAATATTAAAAGTCTCAGTAACCTTTGACAACAAGCTAGGTAGCACAGTGAACACAAGGGATTAGATCAATGTGTCTGGCATGAAAAGGAATACGGCCTAAGGCTAGGGTCAGACGAACGCATTTTCGCGTTGTCTGTGAAAAAGTGCGTTCGAACGAATGGACGCATTTTTTTCACGGAGTACGCGATAACGGTCATACGATGCGCATTTGCATTCGTGTTTTTGTACGGATCATCAATAAAACACTTTTGCATCTGGACGTTATGTTGGCCGGACATTAGCAGTGTCTGACATCTCCAAATCACGCACACACGCCGCTAGCGTACGACCGTACTAGTGGTTTCACGTTCTCGACAAAATGCGTTCGTTTGCCATTTGCGATGCGCGTACGAACTTTCGTGCGGCCGTACTTCGTGTGTTCCCCGGCATTGGACGTCATTTGCTGCTAGCACGGCCGTGATTTCGTGCGGCTAAACGCACGTTAAAACTGCTTTCGTCTGACCCTAGCCTAAAAAGGTCCATATACAGTTGTGTTCAAAATTATTCAACCCCCACTGAAATTGAGTGTTTTGGCCAGTTTGACATTGATTTTGATCATTCAGTCATCTTGTTTACAATTAAATCAAAGAGGCACGTGTAGGTCAGACAAATATAACATAACATTTATAATGAAATAACCACAAATGTCTTTTCTGTGCTCACATCATTATCAGTTTTATTCAACCCCCAAGTGACATTCAATCTTAGTACAACATCCTTTTACAGTTATAACAGCTTTTAAACGTGAAGCATAGCTTGACACAAGTGTCTTGCATCGATCTACGGGTATCTTCGCCCATTCGTCATGGGCAAAAGCCTCCAGTTCAGTCACATTCTTAGGCTTGCGCACTGCAACTGCTTTCTTTAAGTCAAGATTGAGGTTCTCAATCGGATTTAAGTCAGGTGACTGCGATGGCCACTCCAAAATGTTCCAGCCTTTAATCTGCAACCATGCTCTAGTGGACTTGGAGGTATGCTTGGGATCATTGTCCTGTTGAAAGGTCCAACGTCTCCCAAGCCTCAGGTTTGTGACGGACTGCATCACATTGTCATCCAATATCTCCTAGTACTGAAGAGAATTCATGGTACCTTGCACACGCTGAAGCCTCCCTGTACCTGCAGAAGCAAAACAGCCCCAAAGCATGATTGACCCCCCACCATGCTTCACAGTAGGCAAGGTGTTCTTTTCTTCATAGGCTTTGTTCTTCCTCCTCCAAACATAGCGTTGATCCATGGGCCCAAACAGTTCTAATTTTGTTTAATCAGTCCACAGAACACTATCCCAAAACTTCTGTGGTTTGTCCACATGACTTTTGGCATACTGCAGTCGACTCTTCTTATTCTTTGGAGACAGCAAGGGGGTGCGCCTGGGAGTTCTGGCATGGAGGCCTTCATTACGCAGTGTGCGCCGTATTGTCTGAGCTGAAACTTCAGTACCCACATCTGACAAATCTTTTCTCAGTTCCTCAGTCACACGGGGACTTTTCTCCACTCTACGCTTCAGGTAGCGCACAGCAGTCGAAGTCAGCATCTTCTTTCTGCCACGACCAGGTAGCGTTTCTACAGTGCCCTTTGCCTTGAATTTGCGAATGATGCTTCCTATGGTCTCTCTTGGTATGTTTAACATCTTTGCAATCTTCTTATAGCCATTGCCCTTCCTGTGAAGAGTAATCACCTCTTCTCTTGTCTTCCTGGACCATTCTCTTGACTTCACCATGTTTGTAACCACACCAGTAAATGTCTAGAAGGAGCTGAGTATCACAGTCATTTTAAAGCTGCCTAATTGATGCTTATTATGCTTTATTGCTGCTCCGTGACATCCACAGGTGTTTTCAATACCTGATTGAAAACACTTGAATGAACCTCTGTTCTTCAGAGTGGTAGTCTTTAAGGGGTTGAATAATTGTGTCAATGAAGAATTCACAAAAGAAACATTTACTACTGTATTACAAAACCAATTGATGTCATTTTAGTTGCATACGGTTCTTTAAAAAGTCCTTGTAGGATTTCATTCTGAATACAATTACAAATGTACACTAAATTCCCTAAAACCCTTTACAGCATTGGGGGTTGAATAATTTTGAACACAACTGTATGCAAGCCGGTAACACTGCAGAAAACTCCTGGGTACACACACACACTTCTAAACCTACTTCAGTTAATAGAGCAGAGAAGCGGGCCTTCGTGGGTCCGCAGTAATAGGAAAGAGTCAGAAAGACTCCAAACCGGAGTGTAATTGCAACATAAAGAGTATCTTCGTGTAGTAGGGTAGAGAAAGTAGATCTGCAGTTAACCAGCGCTGGGAGCGCTCCAAACCAGCATATGCAGAGCTGTGGCAATCAGGATGACAAAAAGGCTACCAGAGAACAGCAAAATAAAAAAAGGTTAAAATTGCGAAAAGCTTCACTCCATTACTCTACACGTTTCGCCATGAAGATTGGCGTCATCAGGAGTATACAGAGAATGACAAACAGGCAAGCTGTGAACAGAAAAATAAGCCAATGACGAAAACGCTATTTTTTTTCTTCAAGTTCTGCACTGAAAGTGTTAAAGGGGAAAAAAAAAAATTCCCCCCACTTTACTTTTAAAACTACGATTCTCTGCCTCCCTCGCCTCAAATCGAAGTGAGGAGAAGAGAGAGGCAGAGACCAATGTCTCAGCCAATGTTACAAGCATCGGCTGAGACATGGTGAGAGTGACAGCGGTGACAAGCTGTCACGTGACGCAGATCGCCGCTATGGGCTGGCAAGGGACTGCCTGCGTTGCCAGACAAACCCCATAGCATGTGAGCTGCATGCTGGGTAGGGAG
The DNA here is from genome assembly GCA_009667805.1 of Leptobrachium leishanense. Lineage (NCBI taxonomy): Eukaryota > Metazoa > Chordata > Amphibia > Anura > Megophryidae > Leptobrachium > Leptobrachium leishanense. The sequence goes on from CM019067.1 coordinate 57,660,446, forward strand.
GCAGGCCATTTGCCAAGCGTTTGCAGATCAAACACTGCGTGACGTCCTATGCTGCCCCGTGCCGTTAAAACCCACTTGTTGCAGGACGGCATAGCACAACCGGTGTCAACAAGGGGTTAATTTACAGTAAGGAGGTGAAGAGAAGCGCTATAGTCAAGGCACAAGCCTAGCTTGTGGCAAGAGTGGAATAGAAATTGCTGCTGATAAGAACTTCTTAACGGTATCTCAACACTAACCTTGTAATAGGGTCCTATAATGGCTCTGGTAAGATTACAACAGCTCTGTTCAGGGCCCAATTGGATTTATATGTTCTTCGCTGACTATGTGTTAACTAAGTTTGGCATTTAATGATGGTAATCTTCTGTATTCATTGTTACAGACCATATCTTCTTCACATGTGTCTTGCAATATTATTTGGAAAAAATAAATTAAAAATAAAATAAATCATTGCCATTATCAGATGTGGATTTTCGATGTTTTTTCTTTGTTGCCCATTTTTCTTTAATTCAGTTTGTGCCATAAAAGTAAAGAATGCAAATGTTACCCAATTCTCTTGAAAACAAGTCAATTAAAGAAATATAAAAAGGTAGAGCCTTAGAACATAATCAGTTAAGACAAAGAAGAAAGCAACATTTAAAAAGGGGTTTGTAGGTCACAACATAAAAAAAAATATAATAATATATACATAAACACTTTATAATTGTATTACAAAAATATATTTTAATATGTTTTTCTCCAAGATCGAAAATACAAATATAAAGGAAGCAATCCATTTCTCCTCTGCAGACTTGGATGGAAAACATTGAAGTCGACTTTTTGAAGCTTTCTTAAATAACTGTCCAGGGCAAGCTGGGAGGAAATAACAAAATAGTTTACACAAACTGGGAAGAGGGATTATTAACTGAAGGTTAATAAACATATGCACCAAAAAGAAAACCATAACAGAAAAACAAAACACCTTCATAAAGCACTAGATGTAAATCAGGTAACAAACCTGATGCGTCCTTATAAAAAAAAAAATAATAACAACCTTAACCTGGGACCCCCTTCCTAAGCCTTGGTATCTATATACTGTGTCTGTTCCGTACAGGGATTTTCAGTCATTATAACCCCCGAGCCTTATCCCTGTACAGAGTGACCCCAGAGCTCTCCCTGTAGTCTGCCGTTTGCATGGCTGTTGTAATGCAGCAGTAAAGTTTGACGAGCTTGTTGTTACAGTGAAGGTGAGGAGTGTTCCTTTACAGATAGGAGATCTCAGACAATTTTGTTTCTCCAAGACGAACACGAACAGGTCTTTTCACTAACAGGTGAAACTCAGGAGAATTGGCAGGAGAAGAGAACAATCTAGACCAAATAGCAGGTTTGGAAAGTGAGATAAATGGGAGAATTTTTCTGGTTTGGCTATTTTAACCTGGATTTTCACTTCTCCTGAGCTTCGCCATTATTGAATAGCCCTGTAATTTTGCATTACGTCAGTAAGGTATGCAAATGGAGTTTTCATTGCATTTCAAAGCGATATCGTGTAAACACGTTTTCGTTGCAAAAAAGGTTAAAACTATACAGTTACTTAATTCTGTGATTTGTCTTTTTTTCAGATACAAAAGGATTCCAGCACAAGTCAGTTTTGCTTATTCTTTTGTCACTGATACAACAGATGACACGGATTTCCCTTGGATTTAGGCTTTAACTATGAGGGTTATTCATTAAACTCCGAATTGCACCAAAAAAGGTCCAATTTCAGGGTATCCTCAATTCCGGGGCAATTTGCCTCTTCACCAAATACGGGCAAATGGACAGCGCAATATGGTGCATTTAGCTGCAATTCAGCAGCAGTGAAATGGTCACATAGAAGACAAATGATTCGCCCATTTACAGACCGACGAATTGTGGCGAAATGACCAGATTTTGATTCAACATGTTTAAACAAGTGAATCTAATAGGTTATATTTTAATAAATGCAATATCTTTGTAGATTTAATTTTTTTAAAAGACCATTGTTTGTTTTTTTTGTTTTGTTTTTTTTTACAAAAAACTCTTTAAAAATAAAAAAAAAATGCAAAAAAGGTTTTTTTTAAACACATTTTTTTAAAAAGGACTTCTTCAGAAATTTTTTTACTAAATTTTTGTTGATTTACCCTCCTATTAGGAGACTTTGTTCCCACCCCCAACTCATTTGGCAACTCCATTTTCCACGCAGTACGGTGAACATTCGTTGAATAGTGAATGCATTGTGGTTTCACTGAAAAGGAATGGCCGAAGTGTTGAAATCTCAGTGCTTTGTGTATAACACTGTATTTTTAGTCAGAGAAAACAAAGAGCACAGTAATGATATTACACTGTAACAGTATACTTTTCTTATTTAACACGTGGGAATGGGACGTCATGTTTGGGGTCCCGCATAGTGAGTTGTACTTTGTCTGATGGTCTTGCAGCTAGTGCTGGGCGATTTACTTTATATTTGATCAAGTTTAAGGTCTACCTCGATTCTACGATTCAGGAATCCAATTCCTTGATTTTCGAAATATTAAGAGGGTTATTCAGAGAGAGGTGAACCTCAGCAGAATGACTGGAGAAGTGAAAATTCTAGGTCCCAATAGCCAAACCAGAAAAATTCTCCCATTTATCTCACTTTCCAAATCGGCTATTTTGACCTAGAATTTTCACTTCTCCAGTCATTCTCCTGGTTTTCACCTCTCTCTGAATAACCCTGTAAGATCAAGGTCAACCTTACAAAAATTAAGCGATTTAATTGTGAGCGGGGGGTGGGGGGGGGGGGAGAGAAAAAAATAAACACAGCAAAAACCTACTTCTGACATCAGTCACTAACAACACAAAATATCACACAATGGATGCACCCAGTGACACATATAGTGTAATATATTTTCTTAACTAAACATACAGGAGAAAAACAAAGCAAATGTAAGATATCAGCAACATAAAATACACCAAATAAAGATATTTCATGTTTTTATGGTAGTGGCCCTTTAAGGAGTGAATCTAGCCCAATGTCTTTTTGATCAATAATCAAGTCATCCAGAGCAGCAGTAATTCTTTAGGCTTTTTCCTAAGGCTGGGGTCAGACGAACGCAGTTTTAACGTGCGTTTAGCCGCACGAAATCACGGCCCTGCTAGCAGCAAATGACGTCCAATGCCGGGCAGCATACGACGAACGGCCGCACAAATGTTCGTCCGTGCAACGCAAGTGGCAAACTAACACATTTTTTTGAGAACGTCAAACCGCTAGTACGGACGTACAGAGTGCGCTGCGGCTGCATAGCGGTGTGTGTGCGTGATTAGGAGACGTCAGACGCTGCTCATGTCCGGCCAACAAAACGTCCAGACGCAAAAAGGGTTTTATTGATGATCCGTACAAAATCACGGACGAAAATGCGCATCGTATGACCGCTATTGCGTATTCCGTGAAAAAATACGTCCATTCGTTCGAACACACTTTTTCACGGACAACGTGAAAAATGCGTTCGTCTGACCCTAGCCTAAACTGAAAAGTAGCTTCCTTAAATCGTAAGCAAAGATCCAAGTGTTTGCCCCTTATGGCCATCCTCGCTTTATCGCGCTCTAGGACACACCTTGTGCAGGTATAATCATTACATTTTCAAACAAAGAAAATAAAAGAATGTAATCTTTCTGATAAAACATTCAACAGGACATCAAGCACACGTTAAACACACACACACCTATATATATATATATATATATCTCCTACAGACGGTCCTGTGGTATAGGAGCAGTCTCTGCAGACATTGTGTCACTGGTTCACCAACCAAGGCTGGGTCACCAGGGGTTTAAAATTTACGCATTTAGACAATTTTTTTTCTGATTTCGCTGAATAGTGAGATGAGCAATTCAGATACTCACTGTGATACTGAAAGCAGCAAAGGCAGGGCCTTGAACCTTATCCTTGAATGAGCGCGCCTGCATGGATACAAGGGAGAATGTTATGCATCACACGAGTACACTTACAGCTGTCAGCCACAAGGTAATATCACAGCAATCTGTTCATTATTCAACCACAATAAAATCAGCCATATGTATATGTTAAGTACAATAATGGAATGAGGAAATAAAACGCAAAAGGACCATATTACAGAGTTGGTGCTAACTTAACCAGAGCTGTTGTAAACTTACCAAAGCCATTATAGCCTATGGAGGTTTTAAGTTTACAACAGCTCTGGTTAAGTTAGCACCAACATTGTAATATGGCCAAAATAATTTATATATATATATATATATATATATATATAAAATCACACACACGCCCCTTTATTGGGTACACCTTGCTAGTACGGGTTGGACCTCCTTTTGCCTTCAGAACTATCTTAATTTTTCGTGGCATAGATTCAACAAGGTTTTTGAAACATTCCTCAGAGACTTTGGTCCATGTTGACATGATAGCATCACGCAGTCGCTGCAGTTTTGTCAGCCGCACCTTCATGATGCGAATCTTCCATTCCACCATATCCCAAAGGTGCTCTATTGGATTGAGATCTGGTGACTGTGGAGGCCATTGGAGTAGAGTAAACTCATTGTCATGTTCCAGAAACCAGTTTGAGAGGATTTGAGCTTTGTAACATGGTGCATTATTCTGCTGGACGTAGCCATCAGAAGATGGGTATATATGGTCATAAAGGGATGGACATGGTCAGCAACAATAAAGTCAGTGACTGTTAATCTGGTATCTCCTCCTGGATGGCATCTCACCACCTAAAGATTAACATGTCCAAGACTAAGCTTCTACGAATTCCTCCCCACCTCCTGACTGCTCTATCACGGTTGAGGGTATCACGATCTCCCCAGCAAACCAGGTTCGCTGTCTCGGAGATACACTTGACTCTGCTCTTTCCTTCATCCCCCACATCCAGTCTCTTTCCTCCTCCTGCCGCTACTAGTTGTGGAATATCTCCAGAATTCGGCCATTTCTTACCGCTGACACCACAAAGCAACTCATCCACGCCCTTTTAATCTCCCAATTTGACTATTGTAATAATCTTCTAGTTTGCCTCCCTCTCTCCCGCCTCTCCCCCCTACAATCCATTCTGAATGCCTCTGCCAGGCTCATCCATCTCACCCGATGTGCTGTCTCTGCGAGTCCCTTCACTGGCTCCCCATCCACTGCAGAATTAAATTCAAAATCCTTACCCTGACCTACAAAGCTCTCACTAACTCAGCTCCCCACTAAATCACCAAACCCCAACCCGCTCCCCAAAATCAAACAGTGACCTGCGCCTAGCTTCCCCCCGTACCACCTCTTCTCATGATAGACTGCAGGATTTCTTCCGCGCAGCCCCCATCCTCTGGAATGCTCTACCTCGTACGATCAGACTTTCCTCTAGTTTCCCTTACTTCAAACGCTCCCTTTAGACATTCCTATTCAGGTAAGCTTACCACCTGACTCACTGATACACCTCACTGCCCCAACCAGTCCATCACTCTCACCTTGCAAGTCCATCACTCTCACCTTGCAAGTCCTCTCCTCCTGTTTCCAACCAGTCCATCACTCTCGCCTCGCAGTCCATCACTCTCGCCTCGCAGTCCATCACTCTCGCCTCGCAGTCCATCACTCTCGCCTCGCAGTCCATCACTCTCGCCTCGCAGTCCATCACTCTCGCCTCGCAGTCCATCACTCTCGCCTCGCAGTCCATCACTCTCGCCTCGCAGTCCATCACTCTCACCTCGCAGTCCATCACTCTCACCTCGCAGTCCTCTCCTCCTGTTTCCACCCTCAACCCTTCTAGATTGTACATTCCCACGGGAATAGGGCCCTCGTTTCCTCCTGTACTGGTTTATCAAAATGTTGTTCTGTCTATATCGTGCCCATTGTTCAGCGCTGCGGAATATGCTGGCGCTATATAAATAAAGAATAATAATAACAACAACAACTCAGGTAGTTCCTCCTGTTGCTCTTTGGGTTTTACTTTTGTGAAATGTTAGCATTCGTCAGTGTTGCAGAGAGATTTTCACTAGCGTCTGCAAGACAGGCACCTTATGAATAACCCCTTTGCTTTCTTGGCCAGAGTTCTTCAGAGTATAAAAGAGATCACATCAACTGTATCAGCTATGTCTGGGATTTCTCTCATGTCAAGGTCATTTTGGTGCTTCCCATAAAAAGCAAAAGAGGCATAAATTACACCAATATCCCACCAAAGTGGAGCATTAATAAAATGCTGTAAATGTGACTCCAAATGCTACTGATCTACTTAGGATAGTTGAATATTCTGTTTTTACACGTAATACACACATGGAGCCAATGAAAAAAAATAAAAAATAAATCAGGAAAATCAGGGAGGCAAACAAATATCACACAAAACTGCAACTATGTGTAAGGACGGGCCCTTTATAACCCAACGTATTACTCCATTACTTCACTTGTACACAAAGAAAATATGTTAATATGTAACAAAAAAAAAAAAAAAAAAACAGTAGCAACATTGTTTAAATGTGATTGCAGAAACACATTCCATAAAGTACTGCATATATTTCCAAAATAAGGCCTGTCAGAGGTTGTTGCTCCTGAAAAGAAGGGCTTAAACTTACATGTTCCAGGTGGACATGAGCTTGACCTGCAAGATCATACACTACATCTTTGACGTTTTTCTCCTGGCTTCCTCGAACAAACTCCTCTTGAGAAGCACCGTGCTGCATCAATACACAAAAACGTTCATTTATAAGGGTTGGAGGAGACACCATGTAGATAAATAGTGACCAGAGAAAAGCTACATCTGCCTTAAATTATTAACATTCAGCTCTGGATCGCGATTTATACCTTTATGGCAGCAACTAGATAGCAACCTAATATTGCTTAATATCAGGGGTCAGCAACCTTGGACCTCCAGGTGCTTTGGAATGACATCTCCCATGATTCTCAGACAGTCACTAGGTTGGCTGCAGCATCATGGGAAATGAAGTTCCAAAACATCTGGAGAGTCCGGGCTGCTGACCCCTGCTGTACCAACATGCAACAAAGTGATGATTATTTTGAGATTTCTTTTCACGCTTCCCATTTATTTATAAAGGATTTTGCCAGGAAGGATACATTGAGATTTCTCTCGTTTTCAAGTATGTCCTGGGTTCAAGAACATTGAATTGTTACAGTTACAGAAATACAAAGTAATACAATGCAAGATATTATCAATCCCAATTTTGAACTTTTCCACAGATCCTTAATTATGGTTACACGTACAGCTTTAAAAAAAATATATTTAAAAGGTAATGCTCATGCATCCAGGGAGGATTATTAGAAGAGCGAATTTTTAACCGTTTTCAGTATACATGTCTGAAAGCCCTATTGCATTCGTCGCGCAAAAAAGTGTGCGTGTGCAAAAACGCATTAACGCAAGGGGCAAAACCCGTTGCGCAGAACGTCATATTACAACGTTCGCGCAAACGATGCGCGTTATCATTTAACGTGGATGGACCTGCGCGAGCGTGATGCACTGTGCACGTCCTATACTTAACATTGTGAGCGCAAATTCGTTCATACGCTGGTACGCAGATGGTATTACAATCGATGCGCATCTTTTTACGAACGACGTTGCGCGCATAATTTTAACGTCTTTGAAAAGCTGGTGGTAACTGCAAATCGGAACGTTCTGGCCGAAACGAAAAACACCAGCACGACAAAGAAAATACAGCACAGTATAGTTACACATTCTACACATACCCAAACAATAAAATTGTGAATTTGTGCCTGTTTTTATTATTGCTGCAGCATATATACTCAGATTTACTTTGACAGGCGCAAAAACTTTAGTGAGTCAATTAAGGTTCTTAATTCTGATTGGCTGAATCCCGCGAAAAAAAACAGTCCACACACTGATTTACGTGCGCTACGTTACTGCGCGCGTATTACTCTTCGTTTTGCGCGTCGTTTATACGAACGTTATTTTTTTTGACGGACGAGAAAATGTGTTCGGATCGTAATACCACGTTGATTTTCGCGCGATAACGCTGCGAGCAAAAAAAATTGCGCTGCGCGGACGAATTTGCGTAAAGAATGTAATAGGGCCCTTATTGTAGCCAAAATACACAAGGCAGTCATTCTCAAAAATTACTTTACAGCCACCTTTAAAGCATCCAATCATGTAGCCATGGTGACAATTTTGCAATTATTGGGTAAAAGTCAAATTAATGTTGATTTTAGAACGTTTAGCACAAACCAGACTGAAATGATCTGAATTACGGTAATTCAAATACAATTTTATCCCAACTACAGAATTACAAAGCTCGGCCTGTGTTTTAAGTCACTGTGACAGACTATAAGCATTTAAATTCTTACTTTTTTGTTTGGAAGGGCAAGATTTAAACTTACCAGCATGCATAGGTCAATAGGAAGGATAACCTGCCGTCTACTGCTGTGATACGGAACTGCTCTTAAGCAAGTGACGATGCCTTGTGCCTTTCCAATGTGGCTGGCAGCGTGGTCAGCGTGGACGTCTTTGACATCTGTGTGACAAAAGAAAGTAGTCCAGCAGTCAGAATGGGGCAGTTGATGGGTCTTTTCTTTTAACTGTTCACTATCAATATTATCCTCCTTAATACCTGCCGAAGCTACAAATTTAAATAAAATGGGTATTTTGCCTATGATGGCTTTAGGATCGGGCAATGAGTGTCTCTATTCTGGTTACTAATCACAACAATTGTTGCTAGGCTAGTTTGTGCCGTCATTCTGAGATTTAAAGCTTGTGTTGCATATCAGTGAGGATACTGGTTTTGCTATCGGTTTAAATATTGCAGTGTTGTGCCTTTTTTATGCTACAGCATTCTTGTGGTCACTATTATTTTTTCCATCCTAAAATGTTTAATGGAAAGCAATTACTGCGGCAATAAACTCCCAAACCAACTTCTCCTAATACCATGCAGCACCTTTACTTATGACGGTTTCCTCCAATGGCAAATATGCATCATATTGCTGATTTAAACTGCTGGCTAATTGTGGTTCCTTGTGTCCTATAGAATTAATACAATTGGGTTTAGACTTCAACTGCATTCTACTATATGTATGTCTGTTGTAGATCCGAATTACTTTACACATGATATCAACTGACTGCATTTATGAGCGTCTAATTGCCTCTTGTTGCACCTCAGTGTGGTTCACAGCCTTTAGGCTCTGTGGATACTATGTGGATTTCAATTCAATACACTGTGGCTTTTCAATCTTTACTTATGGTGAATTGATTCACTGCTTTGGATTTCATTTACTATATGCATGTTTAGCCTCCAAATGTGTTCATCACATATGACACCCAATGCTGGCAAATAAAAATCTTTTGCCAATTCTGACCATAATCCTTGTATTTCACGATAATTATAGGATCCTTGATGCCACCTAATGACTTGCTAGTTGCAGATGTGATATTGCACAATTAGAATTATTGCCCATATTCTACACAATTGAGAATTACCTCTCATTTTTTTTTTCTTGGTAGGTGTTTTCTCATTATCTATGCATGTTCAGCCTCCAACTGTGTTTATTATATATGACACCCAATACTGGCAAAACAATTTTAGCAACTCCTATTATTACCCTGCATTAGCACGATAATTTCAGGATCCTTGACGCCACCTAGTGGCTTACTAGCTGCGGACGTGATACTGTATAATTAGAACCATTGCCCATATTCCAAACAATTGAGATTTTTATCTCCAACTTTCCTTGGTATTTGTTTCTAATTATTATATGCTTGTTCAGCCTCCAACTGTGGCTATTATATATGACACCCAACGCTGACAAATTATGGTTTGCCAATTCTGACTACAACCTTGCATTAGCATGATAATTCCAGGATCTTTGACGCCACCTAGTGGCTTACTAGCTGTGGACGTGAAATTGCATAACTAGATTCATTGCCCATATTCTAATTGAGAATTTAGTTCTTATTTTCCATTGTTATGTGTTCACTATCTAGAGAAAGCTTATTTATGGTTTAAGGAGGTTATCATTTACCATTTTTATGTATTTTTTTTTTCTGTGTACATTGTATTTGTCCAATAAAGGTTACTAGGTAGCCGGTGTCTACCACTTTTTTCTTTCTGATAATATATAGGGTTCATGCCCATTATCGACACTGGCCTTACGTTATTTCCCCTTATTCAATAAAGTTTTTCTTTTGTTTACGACAAAAGAAAGTATACTCTAAACTCTTACGGTGCCAATGGACGGCCAGCCTATTTGTGCGATGGTGCAATCATCATTTTTGATTTATGGACATTATTGGACATTAATTACCGACTGAGGAAGGTTCTGTTAAATTATAACTTTAAACAAACAAAACAATTTTCCTATTATAATTACCATAATTGGAATCCCAGATAGTCTGTCATTTCTTGCTCATATATCAAAAGTGAAGTAAAACGCTGCGCTGCGCTCTGATCAGAGGAGTCAATAAAACCAACTACACCGGGATATGGCCGTTTCATGTCTGAATATCAAAATGATAAACTGTTCTATTATTTCAACATCCAATAGAAACGGTCGTTGTAGAAAAGAGATTCCTATCCCACCCCACATAGGAATGTGATATAACAGCCAATCAGAGCAGATACACTTCTACACTTCACATAACAAAGGCTTTAGAGGAAGTGTGGCTAAATTCCGCAAGCCAACATCCTATCTAAGAAAAACTATCCACATACAGAATTTGACACTTAAAATGGAGGGGGGGGGGGAGTCACAGCCCATTTTATCAGAACAGGCCTTTCACACTAATGCATATTGAAATATGGTACGCATTTCAATCACAGGACATTTATAAATCATACAGAAAATTAAAATCGAACAGGCTCTAGCTAGCCGAAACACGTCTCAGTAGATCACATGTCCGTTTTAACTAATTTTTAATAAATTTCCATCATTTTTTTAACCCTTCATTGGCCACTCTCTCCTACTTTTTCTTTTGACCCCTATTATTTTATAGAGGGTCAACTGCGCCAATCAGTGGCTGGTGCGGAAAGGAGCTTTTAGGCACCCATATAAGAGTGCCTAATGACGTATCGATTCAGCCTACTCCATGAGGCACCTGAGCCAAGTACTAACTACATAGACCACCGACCGCCGGGCTAAAGAGGTTGTGGACACCTACCTAAGAGTGCCCAATGCCATACTGATTGAGCCTACCCCACGAGGCTCCTGTGCTGATGAGTGTGCATTTTTAAATATATTATTGTCCACACTTCGCAGTATTACGCTATGGGAGCACCGTCTCCCGATTCTCATCGATCTATTTAGGACCACCACGAGCTAAAGAAGGGAAGTGCCACTCTATATATGGCCGGAGGCAAGTACACCTAGAACCGTGATATTTTAGGCTCACATAAATGTGAGTGGTCTATACTCTTTTATAATAATTTGGTCAAACCTGCCAAGATTCTCTGCACCATTATCTCTGTTTCCCTCTTTTATCTTTGAGTAACGCTGAGGACGGAATCAACCCAATATCAATACACCAAGGAGGATCAAGCTGCTTTTTCCAAGTATTATTTACTGTATATTGGACCCTTATGCACCATTGCACTTTATTTTAATTTTTTTTTTTTTGCTCCTATTGGACTTTTATGCACTATTGCACTTAGAGCTGTTTTTTGCACCATTGTATGGATAAAGTGGCAATAAGCACTGTTGCACTTTATTGATTAAATATACAAATGCTTTGTATCAATACTCTGTATGAGTTCTATTGATGCGCTATATGGGAATTCTATTATTTCTTCATCCGATATCGTCCAACTGATCTCGCAACGTGCAGATGAATCAGCCCTGATCCACTGCATCTGACCATCATCGGACGAATTCAGACGATTTTTTTTTGCGACAATAGATTAGAGATCATTTCAATTTTCAGGGATTTGTTCAGATGAAAAGATGAATTGTATAGCTAAACCGCTGTTCCGCAGCAAGAAAATTGCCGCATAGAGAAGTGATTCAGTCAGACAGCCCATAGGATTCAAAGTAAAGAATATTTTCGTTTTTATTTGTTTATTCTTTTCATCCACAGCAAAAATCCTTTTTAGTTATTGATTTTAGGTATTTTTCTGGATTTTTTAGTTGAAATACGAGAAATATATATATCACACATACATACCAAATGGATGCACTCCAGGGCTTAATTAAAAGCGTCTTTTATTCAAAATTGCATTAAAAAAATGACCATCCGGTAATTGTTTTTTAATGCAATTTTGAATAAAAGATGCTTTTTAATTAAGCCCTGGAGTGCATCCATTTGGATTGTTTACATATTGGGTTTTTGCACCCAGGCAGCAACATTGATGGCAAAGAGATAGCTGGTTCAAATTTGATGGTATATATATCAAAAATAGGATAGAGGGAGGCACTCAGGATTTTGCTAAAAAAAAGGAAACAAACTTTATTATGGTTACATTTAAAAAGCCGACGTTTCAGCCCCGCAGGGGCCTTTATAAAAGGTAAATAAACAATTTAAATTACAGTCAATATATAGTATGAAAAATATAATATTACTAAATATTAAGAAACGGGATTTCCTAAAACCAGAATATACCATTTTCACTTACAGAACAGGTACATTTACTTTAAACAGAGAATGCTTGAACCTACTGAGTGTTTCTAAGGTAAGGTAAAGAAGGGAACTCTGTGTGTTCTCTGCATAGCTTTCCAGATCCTTCAGGCTATGGTAAGGTTTATCTTGCAGGTCCTTTTCCTAGAACAATAAACAAAGAAATTGAAACAGCAAATAGAAAACAATTGTGAAGGCTGATGAAAATCAGCAAATAACAGACAGGTGACTTGCCTGTGACTCGTCCAACAGGATCAGGAGACGAATTCAGTAAAAGCAATGTCTGTGCAGCTCTGTTATTACAGCAAAGGCTCGTTTACTTATGGTTTAGTCATTAACAAATCAGAAAACACGGCTAACGTTACTGACTCGCAATACAGATCTAATGTGCGTGCAACAGAATCAGGAAAGGTTTGGGTTTGTGAATAGCTACGCTGTAACCAATGTAGCCCATTTTAACTATTGTGTTGGCGCAATGTCGCAAAGACAGCTAAGGTAATCGCAAATGCAATTATGTATATAGCACTAACATATAGTGAGGTGCGGTAGCAATGGCAAGAAGAACAGAACAAAACAACAATCTGTCCTGCCTGATACCAGAGGGGCAACACTTTCTACCAGTGACCACAATAAAACAGACAGAACTCATCTCCATTGCTTACAAAACATGATCAAACTTCATAAACAAAACATTAAACCACCACATAATAAAAAACCACATTCTACTCAATAATGGTAACCATTAATTCAAATACCAGTGCCATGCAATGGGAGTTAACGGTTAACATTATTGAGTAGAATGTTTTTTATTATGTATATATATTTTATATTCTGCAGCGCTGTACAATGGGCACAGTATAGACAGGGTTACAATACATTGAACAACATTTCAACATTTGACAAACCAGTACAGGAGGAGACGAGGTGCTTAATGTTTTGTTAGATTTTTTGATCATGTTCTATGGTTTTATCAGCAATGGAGTTGAATAAAAGTTATGTTTTATTGTGGTCACGGCGGGTAGAAAGTGTTTCCCCTCTGGTACCAGGTGGGACTGAGATTGACATAACTGAGGGTTAACCCCTGATTCTCCTGCGACTTTATTTAATATACACATTTTCCTTTTCACCTACATATTTGTGTTACGTTGAACTGTTGTTCTAAGGGAAATCAAAATTAACCAAACATGTTTGACACACAGAAAACATAAAAAAGGAGGACCCTGCTCAAGCAAGGGAACAAGATATGTGTGCCAGGGACTTTCTTTACAAAAGACAAACAAAAAGATTTATTTCAGATTAGATAACGACACAATGACCAAGGTCATTAAAACGCTTATTCTGCCATTTATGCCAAGCGGAGTGCTGAAGGAAGAGAACTACAAGATAATGAATGAGAAACATTAACGCTTTAACATCCCTGGCGTTCCGATTCTGACGTTTTATATGTCAGAATCGGAACAATCATCCAGCCCCCTGGCGGTTTTCCCGAGTGTGGCTCAGGGTTAATTTCATTGCTGAAAGCGGCAACCACGAGCCACACTCGGGCTGGATACATTAAATATCCCTGCGCTCCCTCACTGTCCCCTGCAGTCACCTACAAGCGATCGCAGGTCCTGCCTCCTGGTCTCGTGAGAAGGGAACCAGAACGCCACGATCGCACGGAGGAGAATGTGATTGCGGGAGGACAGCAAGGGAGCGTAGGTACAGGTATGTATACAGCCCGAGTGTCGATCGAGGTTACCACTTTCAGCAATGAAATTTAACCCCGAGCCACACTCGGGAAAACCGCCAGGGAGGTTAAACTTCTCCTACTGCTTACCATGCAAGTGTTAATTTTCAGAAAGATAGGTTTTGTGGTGTGACAAAAATCATGGATTAAGAGAACGGATTTGACAGGACTCTGACTTGCCCAACGGGGAGTTCCTGCTCAGGTCTCCATGTGTTATCTTGTGGCATTGCAGAGGATTTCTATTTCATGTACATATTGATGTGATCGCAGTCAAAGCTGCAGTTAAAACCTGAAATGTCAGGCCCTCATTAGGCAGAAGTAGTTGATAAACGAAGATAATGCGAAATTGCTATATATACACAGAAACACAAGGGGTTATCCAGAAAGCACCGCAATTTTAGTGCTTTCTTGTTCCGCGGACGTCGGCGGTTCCAGTTCGTCGACCGTGCGGTTCCAATTCGCCAACCCTGCGGTGAATTCACTACAGGACAGACATGGAGCGTCCTGCACGCTGGGGAGGGAATCCCCATGACGCGCCACGCACGTCCTGAACTACAGGAGCAAGCAGGGCCAGTCCGGACCACCCCCCCCCCCACTCCCATCCGGGCATTGGGCGGCAACCAAATGCCCAATGGGTCAGTCCGTCTTTGTCTGTGGGCCATCTGTAACCGGTTCGCGGGCCACAAATGCTTTGAGACCCCTGCTTTAAAAGGTGTTTAAAACAATAAAAATGCATGAAAATGTGTGGAAATAATAAAGAAAGGTCTTGTAAAAACAGACTGGTTTTTTTTTATAGGAAAAAAAAATGGGAATCAAAAATATTCTCAAAAAAATTAAAAAATAAATCAAGACTGTTTACTGAAAATTAAAAGAATAAACTGTTTAATAATTTAATTGCCCAATTAATCCAACTACATTATTATTAATCCAATTAATAATTAGTTGGCCAATTAATCGATTCATCGGATAAAAATTTTTTTAAAAAAATTGTTTACTTAAAAGGAATTTTAGGTAAAAAAATAAATATTCACAACCCCTCCCCCTTTTTTCATAAGCAATTTACGTAGTGTACATAACTTTCGAACGTACATACGCAAATTGCGTATCTTGCGTACTTTTCACACAAGGTGCTAACGAGTGCTTGGTCAGAGGGATGGGTTGATGCTGCGAGCGCTTGGTCAGAGGGATGGGTTGATGCTGCGAGCGCTTGGTCAGAGGGATGGATGATGCTGCGAGCGCTTGGTCAGAGGGATGGGTTGATGCTGCGAGCGCTTGGTCAGAGGGATGGGTCAGAGGGATGGGTTGATGCTGCGAGCGCTTGGTCAGAGGGATGGGTTGATGCTGCGAGTGCTTGGTCAGAGGGATGGGTTGATGCTGCATGCGCAGCTTAAGCCCATGTTTGCTTTCTCAAATGAACGCGGCTATAAGCACTTGGTCATAGATGATGATATCAGCATGAAATCGGGGTTAAGAAGTTAAAGTGGTCAGGGTGCGTAGAGTGTCCCTTTTTAACAATTTCGTGAACAAACGGGGTGGGAGGGGGGACTGGAGGTGGAAGGGAGTGACTTTGCTCAAGTGACTTGACCTGAGTGTGAGTGGGTATGGACAAAAGACCAGATCTGAGTGTGGGAGTGAGTTTGGGGAAAGGGACCAGACCAAAGGGAGGGAATAGCAGTTTCCAACCAAAGATGGTGTGGCAGGGAGGGTAGGGTGGTGGCACAGGACTCCAACTTCAAGTAAGGCTTAAACACAGGCATACAGCTCCTTCACCCAGTGGCAGTATCCTATATAGTGTTACAGTTCTGCTACGGTTGTAAACGGAATAACAACAAACTGGTTGTGTCTGACATAACCCTAGAACTAAATCATAGCTAGTAAAGCAACGGTGCATCTTCCCCAATCAGCTCCGAAGTGGAGGTTATTAACGTTTAACTCAGTCTGACTCTAAACAGTGTGTGCTGTACACAGGACGATAAATCAACACCAATTAATCGATAATGGAAATAGTTGACAACTATTTTAATCATTGATTAGTTGTTTCAGCCCTAGAATAGATTAACCATTACTTCACCATGGGACAATTTCGCTGCTGTCAAAAGATCGCCGAATTGCACTGTAATACGCTGTCAATTCGCCAGTATTTGGCAAATTGACAGCTTTCTGAATAGACGAACTGCCACGAAATTGCACTGTGCGATGAAATTCACCGTTTGGTGTTCTTTGAATAACACTTACAATGATTCTTCTTTCAATGCAATCTGTTTTGTTGCAGGGTATACAGCAGATGGCACTGTGATTACAGAAGAGTCATTTCCAGGCGGTCCTAAACACTGCAGGTGTAATGCAGGGGCTTGTCCAGTAGATGGCAATGTTACTACATAAAAGGAATATTGCATCTGGCCCATACAAATTGGAACACTTACATAGAGCATGGTTTCTAGAGCATTTAACAATAGATTGGACAGAACTTTAGAAATCTGAAACATGAGGTGTAGAGGGGTAAGCATAAACGAGCTTACAACCCAATTACTTTTAAAACTAGCTTATCTAATAATAGTTTTCATGCTTTAAAACGTGAGGAACAGAGGCCATGTTTATTTTAACACTATAATCTTACATAACATTAGAGAACGATAACTAAGGAGAGGTTATGCAAGGCATTAGAATAAACTCAAAAGGAGTACTCACCCGTTCATCGATGATCCTGGTCAGCCACCTTTTGGTTAGCTTGTGTTTCTGGACAGCCTGGAAAAACACAAGTAAGCAGATAAAAGGAGTCTCCCCAGACTGAGCACGAATAAAACATGCATATAAAAAAGGTACAGCGACAAAAAATAACTTATTTAACTTTGTTGAAACACAGTATCAGTGAATCATACTACCACTATTAACATTTTAACCACTGTTGCTTATTATAAAGAAATACTTGTGGTTTTACTCCTGTGACCTATTACGGGGAGTTTCATTCATAGTTCACCTTAGCTGGGACTATTTTTTTGCCACCGTAGTTACGGAAGTTGTTCAGTGTAACTCTAAGCATAGTTTTCAGTTTCAAAATAAAGTTGTCTAACATTGAAAGAACGGTGAAAACACAGTTAACACAGAGTACAATAAAGATCACTGCCTTAAAACTGTCAAAGTACATTCACCGGTGTTGTGAACAACAGCAAAACAAATGCTAAATGTAGACTAGTCGCAGCTGATGAAGCAAGCGGTGGCTAGCGAAACGCGTTCTGAGTAATACCATTCTACTTATTTTATTGTTTTATATAGGTTTTTATCAAATAAAATTCCTTTTAAACCGCACACCTGTCCGTGGCATCTGTTGAGGAGGGGATTGTAGTGGATACAAGGTCTGATGTTCCTGTCCAAGACTGGTGGCTGGTGGGAGAGTGACAGCCCTAGACATTAGGATCAACTACATCAAGCAGAGGAACGGATCCAGTAAGAGAGTTGGGTCGTCCAAATGAACTCAAGAGGCACGCTCTTTATTATACGTTATCAGCAGCATATGTCTTTTTTATTCTCTTGGAGGTACCGTGGATAAAGTATCCTTAAGAGAAGCAGAGGTTTTTGCCATACATATTGGGAGAAATATTTCTGTGGTGGAGAACACCAGATACAGACCGGGAAGACATTCTGCACCCCGTAAGCTAAAAACGTTTATTTACCCTGTGCCACATGAACTAGTACTTATTTGGACACTAGATGGGGCTAGAATTCAAATTAAGATGATTTTCACTCTATGCTATGTTTTGGGAACACTAAGGCCAGTGTCAAACGAGCGCACTACGTGTGTCCGTACCGACGTGCGTCCCAACGCAGCGTTGTGACGTTTCGACGTGGCTAGCCACACGCTGCAATTGCGAGCTCTACAGCGAACGTACTGAAAGCCTCCCCATCGAAATGCTACAACATGTGTTCGACGGAGCTGCAAAGCACGATCCTCCACAGGAGGATCGAGCCTTGCAGCGCTGAGTGCACAAACTCCTCTTAGCGAGGTGGCCACACGGGCGTCAGAGTGGAAGTGGACTGTTCACTCTCACTGACGTTCCTTCCGTTCTGAAAAACGCTCGTCTGACCCAGGGACGGTGCTAGACTATTTTGCGCCATAGGCAAGACCAGCTACTTGCGCCCCACCTCCCAGAAAAAAAATCGTTAACTGTTGAAATGTGGGGGAAACACACACAAACACTGTCCGCTCGGGGGGGGGGGGGGAGACACACACACGCACTGCCGGGGAACACACCGCGCACAGGGGCCGAACACGGTTGTTCGGTGCTCACCTTACCTCTCCACTGCTCAGGCCCAGGATCAGACTGTTTCTTTCTTTCCTCTGCCCTCTGTGCCTCTTTCACTTAGCCTTTTCGTTCATCTGTCTCTTTCATTCCTTTCTTTCTCTCTTTCTTTCGTGCCTTCCTTTCTCTCTTCTGTGCCTTCCTTCTGCCTCTTATTTTCCTTAATCCGCCTCTGGTGGTGCCGCACGTCATCTGGTGGCACCTGCATGTCACCATAAGATGACCACCTTCTGCGCCGCTAGCAGGGGACTGCGAGTCGCCAATGTATGCTTTGCGAGATGCCACTGCCAGCTACACGAGCCGCACAATGAGAAATGGGTACAATAATGGAACCCAGGTTGGGGCCCGGCTGCGCCCCTAGGTGACAGTGCGCCCTAGGCGGCTGCCTAGCGGGAGCACCGGCCCTGGTCTGACCACAGCAGAGTATGAGTTGCAGTCACTGACTTTAAGCACTTGATATTTTTGGTTTTTTGAAGAGCAGGTGGCGCCAAAACCCACCACTTGAACTTTTCAGAATTTCATTTTTATTATTTTGTACTATTGTAAATCACACATGTATGTATATATATATATATATATATATGTATTAGAACATTCTCTGTAACAGACTTCATTTAACGATTTGCTGTAGCACCGCAAGTTTTTTTTTTTTTCCCTCGTTTAGAAATAAGTCGCAGTTTACTCATTTTAATGAGGAATAAGGTGGTACCATGGTTCCTTGTAGCAACTTCGCCTGGTGGTGTTGCATTTTGCTTCTGTGGATAGCCGTAGTTAATCATAGTAGCAACAATCGTGATTTTTACTATTGTTTCAAACCATGGTGAACTTTGCTGCCATAGACTTGCTTACTGTATAACCCCGTAAGAGTTTTACACACACTGGTTTAACAAAAATGCGTTTCTGAATTCTCACAGAATTTCTGTGCCTAACTGAAAATAAACAAATGCATATTAGTTCTATCCTTAACGAATATAGATCTCTATCAGCATAAGACACTTTTCGAATGAATACCTTGGACAATTCTAAGACCACTGGATGTTGTGGTGGGCTTCCATTGTAGATTTTTTGAACAGCGTCTCTCCAGAACTGCATCCTCATCATTCCGAGGCTTCTCTGAGATACAGAGTCTTTCACCTTAAGAAAAATATCAATGACAAAGAGGATATACAGTACATTAATTCAGAAGACAGTCAGTGCCATATATACACACACAATAAATAAAATAAATTCATCACATCTGTATTTCTTGCACCCAGGGATCCAAAATTAGCAATTTTCCCTGTGCTATAGTTGGTGAAGACACAGAATACAGCTTAACAGACCAGGGTCTTCTTGAAACAAACTTACAGGGTTATTCAAAGAGATTCAAAAAGTCAGCGCACGTTCGGTGACTTTTCGTTCTCTTCAATTCGGTGCAAATCGGCTTTCCCATTTCGGCGACCCTGCGGTATATTCAGCAAGCACCACAGGGCTGTCGTAGTGCAGGGAAAAGCTGCCGAAAACCCACCGAAAAACTGGCGAAAAACCCAGCGAATGCACGCCGAAAACCCACAAAAACATCTGGATTAACCGGCCGAAGACGCCGGAAAAACCCGAGCAGGAGCCGATCACACGCAGCGAAGCCGGCGGAAAAAGCCGACACCGCAGACGAAGGCAGTGAATAAATTAGCAAAACAGTTTGCATGAATGATTGAAAAGTGAAACGCTGTTTGCAAAGAAACTACTGAGCGAAAATGTCTGAAATTTACATATGAGGTCCAATGCATGATAATAAAAAGGGCTGTTACAGAAAAAATAACTAAAAAATAAAATAAAAAAAAATTGGACTTTTAAAAAAAATAAAGAAGAGAAAAATGCTTAAAATATCCTAAAAAACAAACAAAAAAAAACCCAAACAAACAAAAAACAATAAATAAAGAGACTCTTTACTGCAGAATTTTATAATGAACGGTTTATTAGATATTGAATTAAAACGGGAATATTTTTAACATTGAAGCCTATGGGATTCTCCTGAATAAACCTGTCGAATGAAATCACCGAATAGCAGGGCATTTCGGGAACTTTTCACTGCTGGTTTGTGTTCTCTGAATAGCCGAAGCATTGCTTCTCTATGGGGATTTCACTGCCCTCGAACAGGCATCGAACAGGCACCGTATGTGCAGGCAATTCGTCAGGATTTGGTGAATTGCCTGCTCTCTGAATAGCCGAATGGCCAAGAAATGTAACCGAACGCTGATTTTCAGCATTCGGTTACATTTCTCCAGCAATTCGGAGCTCTTTGAATAACCCTGTTAGTGTTTTGGACAAACAAAGCCAGTCGATAGATATTATTTAACTGAGACACTAATCGTCGACAGACTTTGATTATGCAAATAAAACGCAAGATTATTTTAAGAAGGCCATGGAAGGCTAGTCTATCAAGATGTATGTATATAGAATACACACATTCATAACTCAGTGGGGCCCACCATTTGTCACCCAGGATAATGTGGAAAAAGGAGCATACTCCATAATAATAGAGCTTATTAATGCTGTTTCTAATACAGAATTGGAGAATTATCAGATCCAGCTTTATCACATTTGTATGGTGTATCATAAACAGACATTAACCCTTTCGCTGCTGAGGCTTTTCCCGCCCCTATGCTGAGGTCATTTTTACCTGTTTTGCGCATCATGTTTAAACGTGTTTTGAAGGCTTATTTTAGTATATGACACCGACATATTATATATCGTTCTTTCCGTCAGACTCAGTAGATTCATAATATGTCATTATTATATGTATACGTTATGTCATGTCTGTATATTATAACAAAAAATGCAATAAAATATGTATTTTCAATAATTTACAATGTGTAAAGTGTTTTTTTCCACATTTTAACATGCGAGCAATTGCGGTTATATTTTGTATGGGGTGCGCTTGTTAAAAAAATTAGAGATGGGGTCTCGTTACATTTTTTTTGGGGGAAAATGACACTATTTTTAACAAACGCACCGCATACAAAAATCGTTAGTGCAGCATCATTGTTCACATTATAATTGAAATGGGAACAATATTGCTGCATTAACAAACCAAAAAAAATAAAAAAAAAAAAGTGTTAATTTTTTTTTTTTAATTTTTTTTATTACAAAATTTTTCACTTTCATGTTTGGTATCGTTGGAACGGCCATGCTCTGGCCGATCCAACGATACCAAAATTTAACCCCTAGCTGCCACGGATCGGGAGATAGGGAGTTCATTGGAACTCCCTATCTCCACAGTTGGTGGCAGTTAGGGGTTAAGTCTAGGACTGGCGTCATCGTGCTACGCACGATGACGCCAGTCCTCTGGGGGAGTTCCCGGAGGCTTGGCCGACATCCAAGATGTCGGCCAGCTCCGGGAAAGGATCGCGAACCGGCGCTTTTCAGCGCCGATTCGCGATCCAGCTCCCCAGGGGTTAATGCCAGGCATCATTTGGAAGGGCAGGCTGTGCCCTTCCAAATGATGCCTGGGTTAACCCCCTGTGCGCCGCCGATCGGGAGGGAGAGAGGTCCGAAGGACCTCCCCCCCCTCCCTTTCAGGCGCCTCCTCCGCACATGCGGGGGGGGCGCCTGAATTAGGTGTCATCGCGCCCCCGCGATGACACCTAATTCTGGCGGCTGCTGGTCCGGATGCCGGGCTGACATCCAGGATGTCAGCCCGCACCGGGGGGGCCAGCGATCGGCCTCAACCCGGCCGAACGCTGACCCCGATGGGAGGACGCGCTCAGCGCGTCCTCCGCATACCAGCGGGACTGCTGAGGACGCGCTCAGCGCGTCCTCGGCAGCGAAGTGGTTAAACTTTAAACCAGATGCCACTGTCAAGTAATACAACAAAAAAGGCAGCTGATTAGATTGTTCTTCTGTCTTGAAAGGCCTCACACTGACATTCTGCACACATAGCTCTCCGCTGCATTCACACACCAGTTACAGGTATTTATAAAGCGACAATAAATTCTTTAGCGCTGTACAATGGGAGAGACAGAATAACAAATATACATACATGTTACACACACGGAACAGAAGGAGGGAGGACCCTGCTCAAGAGCTTACAATCTAAGAGGAGAGGGGTGACACATTAGGGGAGGGTGAATAGGGTAAGTGATGTGGCGGGTTGCAGGAGGGCTGAATGGGAAGAGGAGGAAATGACAGTGGGGAGATCATGGTGTGAGCCGATAGGCTTCTCTAAAGTAATGTGTTTTCAGAGACTTCTTGAAGGACTGGAGAGACGGGGCGAGTCTAATGTTGCGGGGGAGTTCCATAGAAAGGGGGCAGCTCAGGAGAAGTCCTGAAGGCGGGAGATAGGGGTGTGGGTACGAGGAACATACCAACTTTCTATACCAATACACCACGGCATTCATGTGCATTCCATACAAATACACTCATACATTCACAAACTTTCTTCTACCAACATAGTCATGTGAGGCTTTTAATAAAAAAATAATTTAGGAATTTCTTTTACATAACATTATGGGCATCCCGTGGGAACTTTCAGGGTCATTCAGGTAGCACCAAAATGTTATCGACATTTCGGTGCTCTCTCGTTCCCCGCACTTTGGGGAATAAAATTCCCTGACCCTGCAGTGAATTGAGCATTCACCACAGGGTCCCCGAAGTGCAGGGAAAATTCGCTGCAAATCTGTTGCATCGAACAGAAAAACAGCCGCAGCGAACGGAGAAAAAATCACCGCAAACCCAGCTAAAAAGCACTGCACTCATCTGAAAAAAGCTGACCATCCGCCGCAAAACCGGCGAAAAACCCTGAAAGCGTCTGAAAAAAACCAATGATACACCGAACACAGCACCAACCAGCCGCCGGAAAAAGCCGACTAACAGGTGGGGGGAAAAAATAACTACACGATTGAAAGTTTCAAATTTGAAACGCTGTTTGCAAAAAAAACAAAAAACTACTGAACCAAAATGTCTGGAATTAACACATAAGGTCCTATGCATAATAAAAAGATCTGTTACAGAAAAAAGAAAAAAAAAAAAACACCATAAGGAGACTTTTTGCTGCAGATTAAAAGAATAAACGGTGTAATAGATATTAGATAAAAACAGGAAAATATTTAACATTGAAACCTATGGGATTCGTCGTATTAAACATGCCGAATGAAATCACCAACCATCAGCGTATCTCTCTGAAATTTCCCTGCTGTTCGGTGTCTGTGAATAGATTAACCATTGCTTCTCTATGGGGATTTCACTGTCGTCAAACAGGCACCGCAATTCACCAAAATTTGGCAAACTGCCTGCTTTCTGAATGGCCCCAAAATTGCACTGTACGGGGAAATTCACTGTTGGTGTCATTTCGGGGCCAGATCATCTCTATCTGAATAACCCCTTTTGCCTCACAAACTGTAGAGGACGCTTTGCTGTTCACTTAGGCCGGGTGCACACGAGCGCACTCAGAGTGGAAGGAACGTCCGTGAGAGGGGACTCGACGCCCACTTGCCCCCCCTTCAGCGCTGCAAAGCGCGATCCTCCGAGGTTGGTTAGAACTCGCCCTTTTAGAGGTGCCGTGACGTTGGCGGGCGAGCTAGTCTTATAATGGCCATTAATAAGAAACCAAACCTCTAATTGTGTTTAGTTTCACACGGTGTAATTGGAGTAAGCGCAGATGACATTTTTTTCTTTGTTATGTTCTACACATGTTGTTGGGCTGGATGCATTTGGTGGTTGCAGCCAACCCTTCGGGGAATAGGCGCGACCCCACCCCTCCTGCACTATATACAGTGGCAAGAAAAAGTATGTGAACCCTTTGGGATTACGTGGAGTTTTGCAAGAATTGATCATAAAATGTGCTCTGATCTTCATCTAAGTCACAAACAATTTGAAAAACACAGTCTGCTTAAAATAATACAACACAACATTATATTTTTCATGTTTTTATTGAACAGAACATGTAAACATTCACAGTGCAGGGTGGAAAAAGTATGTGAACCTTTGGACTTAATAACTGGTTGACCCTCATTTGGCAGCAATAACCTCAACCAAACGTTTCGTGTAGTTGCAGATCAGACCTGCACAACGATCTGGAGTAATTTTGGACCACTCCTCTTCACAAAACTGTTTCAGTGTAGCAATATTCTTGGGATGTCTGGTGTTAATCGCTCTCTTAAGGTCATGCCACAGCATTTCAATCGGGTTGAGGTCAGGACTCTGACTGGGCCACTCCAGAAGGCGTATTTTGTTTTGTTGAAGCCATTCTTTTGTTGAATTACTTGTATGCTTTGGGTCATTGTCCTGTTGCATCACCCATCCTCTGCGGAGCTTCAGTTGGCGGACAGATGGTCTTACATTTTCCTGCAAAATGTCTTGATAAACTCTGGAATTCATTTTTCCATCAATGAAAACAATCCGTCCAGACCCTGAGGCAGCAAAGCAGCCCCAAACCATGATGCTCCCTCCGCCATGTTTTACAGTGGGGATGAGGTTTTGATGTTGGTGTGCTGTGCCTTTTTTTCTCCACACATTGTGTTGTGTGTTTTTTCCAAACAACTCAATTTTGGTTTCATCTGTCCACAGAATATTTTGCCAGTAGTGCTGTGGAACATCCAGGTGCTCTTTTGCAAACTTCAAACGTGCTGCAATATTCTCTTTGGACAGCAATGGCTTCCTCCGTGGTGTCCTCCATGTACTCCATTCTTGTTTAATGTTTTCCTTATTGTAGATGTGTCAACAAAAATGTTAGCATGTGCCAGAGATTTCTGTAAGTCTTTAGCTGACACTCTAGGATTCTTCTTTACCTCATTAAGCATTCTGCGCTGTGCTCTTGCAGTCATCTTTACAGGACGACCACGCCTAGGGAGAGTAGCAACAGTGCTGAACTTTCTCCATTTGTAGACAGTCTGTCTTACCGTGGACACATGAACATCAAGGCTTTTGGAGATACTTTTGTAACCCAGCTTCATGCAAGTCCACAATTCGTGATCGTAGGTCTTCTGAGAGCTCTTTTCTGCGAGCCATGGTTCACATTAGGCAGTGCTTCTTGAAACCAGTAAAGCCAAAACTGGTGTGTGTTTTTAAAGGGCAGGACAGCTTTCAGCAACACATCCAATAATATCACACTGATTGGACTCAATTGGCTCACTCCTGGCTCCAATTAGCTCTTGAGAAGTCATTAGGCTAGGGGTTCACATACTTTTTCCACCCTGCACTGTGAATGTTTACATGTTATGTTCAATAAACACATGAAAACATATAATGTTTGTGTTGTATTATTTTAAGCAGACTGTGTTTTTCAAATTGTTGTGACTTAGATGAAGATCAGAGCGCATTTTATGACCAATTCTTGCAAAACTCCACGTAATCGCAAAGGGTTCACATACTTTTTCTTGCCACTGTATATAAATTAGTTTACTTAAAAGAAACATTATAAAAAAAAAAAATCAACCCCTGCCCCCCTTTTTTGTAAGCAATTTGCGTAGGGTATGTGACTTTCGTACATACATATGCAAACTGCGTACTTTTCACACACAAGCTATGCGAGCACCTTGTCAGAGTGATGGATTAATGTTACGTGTCTAGTTTAAGCCAAGCTCTTCTTTCTCCCCAAATGAACGCTGCTACGAGCGCTTAGATAGACAAGATGATGTCACCACGAAAGAAGGCGGGGGCAATCCATGGAGCCTGACCCCACTTTAATAGTCAGGGTATTTAGAGTGTCCTTTACAATAATTTCATTAACAAACTGAGTGGGAGGAGGGTTCAGAGGTGGAAGGGAGTGAGTTTGGGCAAGGGACTTGATACGAGTGTGGGAGGGAGTTTGTGGGAAGGAACCGGACCAAAGGTCCGCTCCAGACCAAAGAGGTTGGTTGTATTAGCTGTACATGTCCAATGAGTGCATAATGTATAGGTCAGGGCTCAAAATTTCAAGTCCCAAACTACTAACCAGGCCATAAGAGTTACTCGCCACCAGTTGCTCCACCTAACCCCTACACAGCCCTTAACTCTGCCCCTAAACACACCCCCTTAAATTATCTTATGAAATTACACTGTTAAAGGTTTATTTTAGAATAAAGTTACAAAAAACAACATAACCCCTTAAGGACCGAGGCGTACCATGTACGTCATTGCAGCGGGTCTCTCTTAGACCCGCTGACGTACATGGTACGTCCTGCCGTTTTTTTGAGCGCTGGAGCGATCGATCGCTTCCAGCAGCTCAAACGCCATTGCAGGCTGCCTGGAGTCCAGGCAGCGTGCAATGGCGGTTAGAAGTGCCGGGGCACCATGTGATCGCTCCCCGGGAGCGATCAACATCCGGTTTCACCGGAGAGGTGCCCGGCACTTCTAGAGAGCGCTGGAAGCGATCGGTATCGCTTCCAGCTGCTCTGAGATATTACAAGGATGCCCGACATCGAGGCATCCTTGCAATATGCTTACCTGCTGCCGGTCCTCCGTGATCGCTCCCCCCGAGCGATCACTTCCGGTAGCGGCAGGAAGTACTGAGTGCCACGAGGTATCGTGGCACTCAGTACAAAAACGATCACATCAGTGATCAGGTGCTCTGCTGGGTGCCTCGAGGGATCAAGGCACCCAGCAGAGTAAAAAAAAGTGTAAAAAAAAGTAAAATAAAAAGTAAAATAAAAATAAAAATAAATAAAATAAACTGACGGTTAGGGGTAGGGTTAGGGGTAGGGGTAGGGTTAGGGTTAGGGGTAGGGTTAGGGGTAGGGTTAGGGTTAGGGTTAGGGGTAGGGCTAGGGTTCTAAGGGCAGGGTCATCTTGGGGCTGAGTGGGATGTTCCTAGCCTGCCTCAGAGAGGCAGGCTAGCAACATCCAATCAGAAGTTAGAAAAAATCTAAAATAAAATTTCTAATTTGTCAGGTCAGGTCAATATTTTGTAAATATTGGCTCTGACCTCTGTGATTCTCCCTCCCTCTCCTCACTTGTGTTTTGGTGAGCGAGAGAGAGAGATCAGATTTGACAGGTTAGAGATTTTAGTGAGATTTAGTGAGATTAGAAAAATTGGGCAGATTTAGAGAGATTTTAGGGAGATTTAGAAGAATTGAGGCAGGTTTAGAGAGATTTAGGTGTTTATTTTTGTATTTTCTTGTGAAACCCAACGGTTCTTCTAAGAACCAACAATCCGCTTTATATATATATAATAATTATAAAATTTTATAATCTATTATATATAATGTCTGAGAGGGTGGTACAGCGCCGAGGAGGCATATGCCATCCTGGCGTCAGAATCTGAGGCATCTGCGTCAGACTCAGACCCTCATTTCGACCCCGCTAACTGCTCAGAGACGTCGCTAGATACATTATCTACGCTGGCTGATGTATCTAGTGATGTTTCTGATGCAGATCCTGGGTCACCACCTGCCAGCAGGAGACGCACAGCTCCAGCTGAGGAGTGGGTAGTGCCTCATCGCCAGAGGCCAGATATCCCTCCTTTCACGGCAAATCCTGGCATCAATATTGATGTTGCAGGATTTACCGCCACACAGTTTTTGCAGGTGTTTATGGGGGATGATTTGTGTTGGCCACATCGTGGGCCCAATCAAATCTGTATGCCCATCAGCATTGTGCTGCGAAGCCAGACTCCTACTTGGCAAGGCAGCAATGGACCCCGCTAGATGTGCCAGAATTTCTGAAATTCTGGGCACTTACTATGCTGAGGGCATCATAAAGAAGCCCTCAATTCGCTCCTACTGGAGCAGTAGCCCCATCTGCTCTACCCCCATTTACCCCAATCAATGTCACGTAGAAGGTATGAAAACATTTTGCGTTTCATGCACTTCAGTGACAACAGCCTGTGCCCCCCTAGAGAGCATCCCCAGTTTGACAGGCACCAGACTTTTACATTTTATTCGTACATTTTATGTTCTACAATTGGTGCTGTATTTTGCCAAAATCTTTGCACACCTATGCATGGGGGGCATGGGTGTACTCAGGAGATCTTGCAGAAAACAACCTGGAAAGTTTCATGCAGTAACCAAACAACAGTGTCTCCTAAATCACAGTCCAAAACTACTGTGGGCGTAAAAATCTGAAAATTGAAAAATTACACCACACACCTTCTCAAATGTTTTGGCTAAAACCGTTGCATCCATGTCATCAAAGCACTCCATATGCAATACCTTAGGGTGTCAACATAACAAATATAAACAATTTTCTGGCAATAATTCAAACTGGGGTATGCGGTAGACCCAAAACCAAAGATAGGCCTAGCTGAAGAAATAATCTCAATTTCAACTCTAATGACAAAGTCATAAAAATTGTATTTTGAACCTCCCAAAATCCTGGCAAACCTATGCATGGGGGGCATGGGTGTACTCAGGAGATCTTGCAGAAAACAACCTGGAGAGTTTTCATGCAGTAACAAACAACAGTGTCTCCTAAATCACAGTCCAAAACTGATGTGGGTGTGAAAATGAAAAATGACCACCAAACTGTATCCATTTGTTTGGAGCAAACGGATGCATCCATAGCATAAAAACACTCCATTTACAATCTTTGGGGTGTTAGCTTACCAAATATATGCACGTTCATAAAACTGGGGTATGTAAAAAGGCCCCTAAAAAGAAGATAAGCAAAGAAGATACTGTATGTCAAATTAGAAAATTGACAAGCACATGTCAAAGATTGGCGTAGCACCCCAAAAACAACAGAACAAATCTATATATGGGTGGTATCAATTTACTCAGAAGATGTTGCTGAACATATTTTGGGGTGTTTTTTGGCAGTAAATAACTGGATTTGACAATTCATGCCTAAAGTACAATGTGTGTGAAAAAATAACACAAAAAGTGACTACCTGAAAGTTTGACATAGAGCTAGTGCATGGAAAGTGTTAAAATACAACTCTTTGAAGCACCCTAGGGTGTGCCCTTTCTAAAAATATATGTTTTGATGGGGGTAAATTACTTTGGCCGGCTTCAAAAATGTCCCAAATAGGACATGGGTGCATGATGACGAAATGTGAAAATTCCAAGTTGGAAAACTGAAATGCGCACCCCCAAATAAGGCCTATTAGCCCCCAAATGACCCAACATACCTATACATGGGTGGTATCAATTTACTCAGAAGATGTTGCTGAACATATTTTGGGGTGTTTTTTGGCAGTAACCCATAACTGGATTTGACAATTCATGCCTAAAGTACAATGTGTGTGAAAAAAAACACAAAAAGGGACTACCTGAAAGTTTGACATAGAGCTAGTGCATGGAAAGTGTTAAAATACAACTCTTTGAAGCACCCTAGGGTGTGCCCTTTCTAAAAATATATGGTTTGATGGGGTAAATTACTTTGGCCGGCTTCAAAAATGTCCCAAATAGGACATGGGTGCATGATGACGAAATGTGAAAATTCCAAGTTGGAAAACTGAAATGCGCACCCCCAAATAAGGCCTATTAGCCCCCAAATGACCCGACATACCTATACATGGGTGGTATCAATTTACTCAGAAGATGTTGCTGAACATATTTTGGGGTGTTTTTTGGCAGTAACCCATAACTGGATTTGACAATTCATGCCTAAAGTACAATGTGTGTGAAAAAATAACACAAAAAGGGACTACCTGAAAGTTTGACATAGAGCTAGTGCATGGAAAGTGTTAAAATACAACTCTTTGAAGCACCTAGGGTGTGCCCTTTCTAAAAATATATGGTTTGATGGGGTAAATTACTTTGGCCGGCTTCAAAAATGTCCCAAATAGGACATGGGTGCATGATGACGAAATGTGAAAATTCCAAGTTGGAAAACTGAAATGCGCACCCCCAAATAAGGCCTTTTAGCCCCAAATGACCCGACATACCTATACTGGGTGGTATCAATTTACTCAGAAGATGTTGCTGAACATATTTTGGGGTGCTTTTTGGCAGTAAACCTTAAAGTTCACAGTACATGTATTCTTAAATTGCGTTCAAAAAAAAAAAAATCACAATTTTTTTTTTTTTCTCAAACTTTGGCATAGATTTGTGGTAAAATGGTTTGAATGGAAAGAGTCAAAATACCCCAAGTTTAATACCTTGATTTGTGTACTTAAAAAATATGTATATGTGGAGGGTTATTCAGGAATTAGTGACAGATATCAGTGTTACAATGTCACTATCACTAGTTTTGAAAATAAACTCTTTGGAAATGGCAAAGTGCTACTTGCACTTATTGTTGCATAAAATAAGGAAAAAAGCGAGGAATATGTAAACATTGGGTATTGCTAAACTCAGTACTAAATTTAGAAACTACTAAAGAATTAATTTTTTTTGACGGTTGTTGATACAAAGAAATTTTGGGGGTCAAAGTTCGAAAAAGTGGTGTTTTTTCAATTTTGTGTCATATTTCACAATATTTTATAGTAAATTATATGAAATGATGAAAAAAATGGTATCTTTATAAAGTCCATTTAGTGACGAGAAAAAACAGTGTAAAATATGTGTGGGTTACATAAACGAGTAAGAGGAAAATTTGACGTAAACACTAAGAGCGCAGAAACGTATAAAAACAGCAGCGGTCACGAACGGACGGATTCGTGTAAAACCGCCCGGTCACTAAGGGGTTAATACCCAGACATCAGACCCCAGATACATGTATACCCAGTCATCAGACCCCAGCGTGAGCAGAGCGAGGAGGCAGGGAAGCTCCTCTCCACCCTCCGCCAGTGATAGAGATGAGCTGGGTCAGGTTAGGCAGCTGATTCCTGCCACCGTGCAGCCTGGGGCAGTGGCACTGCCGCAATACACAGCACAATAGAATTTATTGTGCTACCTGCGTGTGCATTTCCACTCGCCCTCAATTTCCACTAGCCAAATGCGAGTAGAAATCTTGAGCCCTGGTATATGTAGTCACTTCCACTCTCATTCTAAAGTAGTTAAACGCATACAAATGGAAACAGCGGAGAATATTTGTATATACTTGCCTGAGAAAGTTCTACATTAAAAGCCCGCAGTGCAAAAGCAGAATTCCGGGACCCGGGGGGCAGTACAAGCGCACACAGGAATCCTTCATAGTCACACTTCCTAGAAAATGAAACCACAATATAAGGGGTTATTC
This sequence comes from Leptobrachium leishanense, assembly GCA_009667805.1. NCBI lineage: Eukaryota > Metazoa > Chordata > Amphibia > Anura > Megophryidae > Leptobrachium > Leptobrachium leishanense. The sequence continues at coordinate 57,692,032 of CM019067.1, forward strand.
TTATTCTCTAACCTCCAAATTTGCCGCCGGATGGTGAATTTCACCGTTCAGTGTAATTTCTGGGCAATCTGTCTATTCACCAAACACTGGTAGTGATAGAGGTTGGTGAAAATCCAATGTCCCTTAATACCATTTATCCAGAATACACTGATCAAACTACTTCCATGAGTGCCAGATCCTTTATAAGTGTGTAGCGCTGCTTTGAAAAGACTGTGTTCTGCTGCATTTACTTATATTGGCCACCAGAGGGAGACAAGCGCAATGTAAGCTATACTGGACACAATGGGACTACGTTTTCCAGCATGCTTTGGGGCAGAGACAGGAAGTGGGTGGGGAAGGAGGAGAGGACATCCGCAGCCTCATTGAAGGAGAGCCAGTGTGAGCCAAGGGGTGAACAGAGTAAGACGCACGTGAGACTGTGAGCGATTGTAACCAGGCCGGAGAGCAGGTGCTGCCATGCCGACGCTGGCGATCGATACAGTGGCTTGCCAGAGACCTAGTAATCCACCGCTGAGAGGTTTGCACAGACAGAGTACCAGATTGGACCCCGAGTTAGGAGACCGTGATGATCCACTGGGAGTGCGGGCGGTAGGCCGTAGATCCTGTTAAACAAGACGGACAAGCCGGAGAAGTGGATCCGGTGGCACAGAGTCCCAGTGTAATTCAGAGGAGCGGCGTCCTTGATCAGGCAGCGGAACAGATTGTCTGGCGGATGGGTGAGAGGCCTTCCAGGCCACAGTCAGAGTCAAACGAAGCACGCTGCAGTATTGCTTAAATCTACAGGGCCCCTACGTGACTAGTCGAAGATTTAGTAAATCCATTCACTGGCCAGTCGAATATAGTACCTGGGTACCTGAGCTCACACACACACACACACACACTTTTTGGGACATAACCTGCACGGGATTTACACTCCAGAAACGAAGGGGTTAAACTTTGATTTTACCGCTGCGCGTTTCTCGCATTACGAAATCCTGTTTTCTATATACCGTGCTTACATTATATATGCCGTTTTATTGAGACCAGTAAAGTATATAATTTATAAAATCCACAACAGTGCTGGTGTATATTTATTCCCTAGTGCGGAGAGACTAACCCGAGGTTAAATTCAGCGGCTCCTCCGGGAGTGAGCGCTACAAGTGTGTTAAGCTATAATCCACAGTGCTCCATGACCTTTATTCACGTTTATAAAGAAAGTAACTATACTTCATTACTACCAGAAACTAGCAATAAATGTATTAGGTAATAACAGGCGGCTCAACCTTGGCCCTCCAGATACTTTGGAGCTACATTTCCCGCAAGCCTCTGCTAACCCAATGAGTCGCTGCATATCATGGGATATGTACTTCCAAAACCTCTGGGAGGGCCAAAGTTGAGCAACCTTGAACTATAGCATTGGGCCGTATAGTTTCACAGTGATAACGCACTATCAATGGCTGCGGTTAGCAACAAGTGTATTAATGCATAGTCATTAAATGGATATTTTTGTAGTGTTCAATCGTACCCTAAATATATTCTATCTAGGATCACCTGCATAAACCAACAGTAATAATCAAAATTATTTCTTAAACCTCTTTCAAACCCAACGAAAAAAAAAAAAAAAGGAAAAACTCCACAAAACAGATAAAAACCCTCATGTGCGACACACAGGATTCCGAATTATTCAGAGCCGGTGTGACAGGGGTATATTTGAGGGGAGAATGGAGAGAATATATGCTATCTAGGATCCCTCCTTCCTTCTTCTCTTAGAGTTATATAGTCAGTTGTGAGATTGTAAGGGTCCAGAGACTGGCGCTAATAAAGGTGATTTCATCACCCCTTTGGGTTACCCGGGCCCTAGATTGCTAGTTTAGCCAAGCCTGTTTTGATGACTGCTGTGGAAACGCATTGCACAATGTTTTGTTCTCTGCTATTTTTCGCTCTTATGTATTGTCGTGTTAATGCGTTTCAAACGGGTCTTGACTGTGCTGCGTCACAGAATGAGTGTTTGTACCGATTAAAGTCTGTATGGATTGAATACAGGTCACCATTTTCAATCAAAAAGGAGTCTCTTTAAAGCTGTGAAAAGGTCAGGACACATTTTACTGTTTCAACTGGGGAGAAAAAAAAAAGGGAGTACAGTGCATGAATCTTGTGCGACATACAGCGGAGCTTTCTGTCTGAATATTAACTCTAATCAAATAGCAATAACATAGTGTACTGTAATTGCGTAAAAAGCTGCAGGGACTTCTGCATTTTGGGAGCCTTGAGCAGGATAGGAGGAGCAGCCAGACGCTGACGGAGAGAAGGGAAGTATTTTTCACTGAATCTATCAGTAACATAAAAGAATAAGGCTTGGCGTGTCCGTCGCCAAGCCTGTACTGCGCATGCGCGCAACCACGGCGGTTGGCTGCGTGTGCATCCAATCGGCCAAACACTATGACGGTGGAGTGTTGAATGCGTGCGCAAACGCATTCTACACTCCGCCGTAGTACTGTTTGGGCAGTTGTTTGCGCACCCAGCGTACTGCTGGGTGCGCAAACGCATTATATACACTCAGCCGTAATGTTTTGGTGGTTGGATGCGTGCGCAGCTGGGTGCGCACGCAGCCAACCACCGCAGCACGCGCCCAGCGTGCGCGAGGGACACAAAAAATACAGTCCATTGGAGAGGCGCTGTGTGCACAGCGCCTCTCCAATGCATCAGATTTTTTGTGTCCCTCATGGATCCCCCCTTGCCTAGAGTCTCCCTCAGTCTGCCAGCCATATTACCAGTCTGCATTGCACAATACCAGTCTGCCAGCCATATTACCAGTCTGCCAGCCATATTACCAGTCTGCCATGCCCAATACCAGTCTGCCATGCACAATACCAGTCTGCCATACACATTACCAGTCTGCCATGCACAATACCAGTCTGCCAGCCTTATTACTAGTCTGCCATGCACAATACCAGTCTGCCAGCCTTATTACTAGTCTGCCATGCACAATACCAGTCTGCCAGCCTTATTACTAGTCTGCCATGCACAATACCAGTCTGCCAGCCTTATTACCAGTCTGCCATGCACAATACCAATGTGTCATAATACCAGTGTGCCTACCAACCTGACATGCCATGCATACCACGTGCCATTATATATACGCATAAAGTAAATATACGCATAATGTATACGCTACAAAAAAATGGCCGCCCAAGCCCAACACAATCTAAGGGGTCCCATGAGTTTACAATCTAAGGATTCCCATGAGTTTACAATCTATCCCATAATCTTACAATCTAAGGGGCCCACGAGTTTACAATCTAAGGGGTCCTGTTCCCGTGATTTTACAATCTAAGAGGGAAGAGGAACCTGTTCTAATATATAAATGCCTTTTTAATGCGCTGTCAGCTGTGCGCGCACCCATCAGAGCTGCTCAGTCGGCCCTCCTGTTGCGGATGGGATAGCGATGGATGCGTTACAAACGCATTTATATAGAGAGATACTCTTGGATAGGACATCGAAAAACAAATATGTGGACTTGAATTCTGACCTGGCGACAACAACAATAGACTGCCCTCTGGGCAGGCTTTCCACCTAGTGAAATAATAATTGGGCAGATGCTATTTAGGGGATAATTGGGGTATATTATGAATAGAAGGTTGCTTTAATTAAGGTTTGCTGTAAAAAACCTGCAGACTGTCCTTTTAAGCCCTGCATTCCCATGTGTACAGTATTGCAGCCCTTTCCTCGGTCCCAGAGCTGAGCCTCTACCTGCTGCACCCTGCCCTGCACTCCCCATTAATACAATGGCATCGGTGCTCCTCCTGTTACTAGCAGAGTACCTGCCCCGTATTAATACTCCATGCAGATTACCTGACCATGTCCATGCAGTACCCGGCTGAGGACATGTCGCTGCTCATCCCACGGGTGTTACACAGACTGAGAGGCCCAGGGACCCTCAGCGCCCCCCGCCCGGCCATGGTCAATGTCAACGGGAGCATGCTGCGATCGCGTCATTCTCCCGCGCCCATGTTGACATCACGTGACTGCGTGACGAACATCCTGCGCGCCGCGCATTTGTATGAACCTCTAGCAACCGGGAGCTTGAGACAGAGCGCTTGTATTTCTCTGGTGGAACAGGACGGTACGTTATGAGTTTGGCTGTGTGGAGGTCGTGGTGTCTGTCTATAGTGGTGGGTTTGCTGACCAGGCTCCCTAGTTTCTGCCGTGCAGTGACACCCGGCTGATGAGGCGCCAAGCTTCCTCATGCTGTTGCTGCTGTTTTGTTTTCCCTGGTGCTCAGCCGAAATGCATGCCGGGGCTGATCATTAAACGGGGAAAAAATATGACATTTGGGCCAAACTGTAAGGAACAACACATATTTCCCAGTTCCGCTATTCTCACCAAATCTTACCATTCTCCCCTCAAATCTACCCATGTCTGACACACCGGCTCTGGATAATTCGGATCCTGTGTGTCGCACATGAGGGTTTTTGTCTTTTTGTGGAGTTTTTCTTTTTTCGTTGGGTTTTGAAGAGTTTTGAGAAATAATTTTAATTACAGGGTACAGCTTGTGTTGACTTACTGTTGGTTTATGGCTCTTTGCATATGATATGGGGATAATGAGTTATGTTTGCATTTAAAGTACCACAGGGACACAAAATATAACATAAGGACACCTAAAGAGAAAGAAATTATGGTGGATGGGGGAAAAAACATGGCAAAAATAAAATTCCTAGTCGTGTTTGTGCAGGAAAAATAGAAAAACATTGATTACTAAGGTGACAACACTTGTTTGTTGGGCAACATCATCTTGGTGAGATATCATTGACGCAGTAATCTGAGGTCCAATCCCAGCTGCTGATCTTTACCTGTCAGGTGAGATAAGAGCTGACCAGTATGAGATAGGGAATGGCAACACTCATCAGGTAGGTATGACCAGTGTACTGTAAGTGCAATATATAGGTGTAAATCCGTAAACGGCGTACAATACAATCTGTAATCACAAACTGCTAGTCGTCATGAACCAAAAAGTGTAGATGGGAAGAACATTAAGAGCCCCAGCAATTAAAGGGACACTCTACAAATGCTGACCATTCTAGCTTTTCAAAGTGGTCCGGCTGTGTTGAGTGCCCCCCCCTCTCTTTAACGCCAATCTGTCAAAATCAGAGGGTGAGTCAGAATTTCCTTTGCCCACACGTACATTACCAGAGATCTGTTCTGCTGAATTGCTACATTGCAGCAGTCTCACTGAACGCTTTGGCTGTGAATATTGAAGCAAAAGGGCAGACAGTTGCTCAATGAAAGGTGCTGTTTCTGCAATATACACTGTTGTCCATTTTATTAACACTTTAGTGTTAATGTTACCAGGTTCCAATAAATATCTGGTGTTTTGAGCCACCAAAACTTCAAACTGAACATTTCCTTATTGGATTATTTGCTCCATGGAGGCGGCCATCTTTTCCCACGCTACTCTGCAGCACCTCTCGATTTAGCCAAAAGTGCTAAATTAGCAGCGCTGAGCTGCAGCACAGCATTCAGTGCCAAGTTGCTAACTTGGCACTTGCAGCGGCTGAGGAACTGAACGCGTCTCAGGCAGCTGGGATTTTGAATCTCCTGGCTGCCGATCACTAGATGCTGGCATCACCCTCTCTTAGACCACCAGCGATAGCAAGCATCCTGAGAAAGGCAGCCGATGGGTTGGTTCTGTGCAAGCGCTACGGATAGTACGTACAGAAAAAACCCGCATGTTCAAGCAATGCACAAATTGTGTATATTAAAAACAAAAACTATGCTGCAGGGAATTCTGATTTCAGAAGCCCAAGCTGGAAAGGAGCAGTGTGCCGAGGAGAAGAAAGGTGAGTGTTTGCAGCTAAAAAAAATATGAATAAATTGGGTCGATGCTGTCAGCAGCATCTGCTCAATTTAAGGGCCAAAAAGGAAAGGGGTTATTCTTTTTTATTCGAATGAACCTTTAAGAGTGGGCTCACCCTTCTGTGCACGCCTGTGGGTGAGATTAATGGCACTGCTAGAGATACTGAATGGCAGTGTGTATGCTTCCTACCTTTCTGGTCTCTTGTTTTCCTGGATGGATGGTAATATGTGACCTCAGCAGTGGTCCATGATGGTAGGTCAGTTGGCAGAAAACAAAATCCCCAGTGGTGCTGTATGTCTGGTTAACGTCACGCCTCTCTGCTCTATTGGTAAATAGAGTAGTTTTGTTGCTAGTCATGGATACCTGTTACAATGATGTGTCTAACTGCGAAACAACATGTATATGTATTTTTGTTCTGTCTCTGAGGGGAAGGATACTTTTTTTTTTTTTTTTTAAGGTTTCTTTCTCTTGGAACACTTTTAATTTGCCCTATTACTTGAATATTCCCTAGATTGTAAACCGGCCAAATGAAAAAGAAAAATCAAACCGGCGATAAGGTGGTGCCAAAGAAGATGAGCGCGGAAGCTGCAGACCGCGAGGCAGCCACCTCCAGTCGTCCTTGTACTCCACCACAGACATCATGGTTTGAATTTTTGTTGGAGGAATCTTTGTTGGAAAGTCACTTGATGAAATCTGATCCAGGTACCTACATACTCCATTATCTGTTAAAGCCACTCTGTGGGTATTGTTTGCAGATCTTTGGCATTTTACGGGACCTGCAAGCTGAGAAGCACTTAATACCTGCTGCCCTACAGCTTATCTACATTTCATATGCTGCAGAGCTGAAATTTGTTCACAAATTGCTGTTTTTAATTTGGGGATTCCTCTATAAGGCAATATGATTCTTATAACATATAATATTTATTATTTTTGTTACTGAATGTAATAACATCGCTGTTGAAAAGGTATTTACCTTTCTTTTTTTTTTCTTCATTTGTAGTTAGGTTTTAAGGTACGTGTATATGGTGGTCAGGAAAGTTGTTAATGCTGCAAATAATAAAGATATCTATGTATATCAATTTAATGTGTTTTTAATTTTATAATGGTTTATTGGTTTTATTTCCTGTCTTTGTGATTTCTGGGTGTTTATGAAATGTATGTAGTACTTATTATTATTCTGCATGTTCATTCTCTAAATGGGTTACTGAACTTTCATTGCTCATTAAATCTACAACATCACATGTGCCAGTTTAATGTAAAAAATATTTAGAATTACACTGTAAACTTATTTTTTCATTTGTTCAGCACATATGGTTATCATTTTTATTAGATGGAGGACCCTTCCATGCTGGCTTTATATTTGCATGTGCTTTCTCCATAGTGCCCTCTTTAGTAGATAATCCTGAATGTTTGATATTTTATTTTTCAATCTATAAAGTTCGAGAACTTTTATTTTTTATTATATTTGTCCTTGCAGACCCTCCTCCAGTCTATCTGATCATTCAGTTTTTGGAGCAAGCTTCCAAGCCAACCGTGAATGAACAGAATCAGGTGCAGCCTCCGACAGACAACAAACGGAACCGCACTCTCAAACTTCTGGCTTTGAAAGTGGCAGCTTTTTTAAAGTGGGATCTTGATATACTGGAAAAAAGGTACATGACCAACACAGAAACTCACTTGGATTTAAGAGTCCTTCTAGTTTAAAAAAATATAAATTTCTCTGAATGTAAAGAGCAGGGGTCAGCAACCTCAGCCCTCCAGATATTTTGGAACTACATTTCCCATAATGCTCAACCAACCTAATGAGGGGTTGTGCATCATGGTAGATGTAGTTCCAGGACATCTGAGGCCCTATTCCAAGGTTGTTGTAAACTTGGCCAGAGCTGTTGTAAACCTAACAACTTCATAGACTACAATGGCTATGATAAGATTACAACAGCTCTGATTAACTTAAACGCCAACCTTGGAATAGGGTCCCTGGAGGGAGAAAGCTGCTGATCCATGGTCCATAGGAAACCCAACGTTTTTGGCCCCTTTTGAAATAACACACACAAAAAATTATGCAGTGTTCCTCTATTTATAATTTATATCCCTTCTACCTGGATGAGAAATGTGAGCCGTCTGTTTGAAAGCTGGCCAACCACGAAGAAAATTATTCCTGGGATAGGGTGGTCTGTGGCACCCAAAAAAGGGAAAAATGACGGTCCGTTGCAGCTAGGTGAATCCCTTCCGTGTGTCCGAACAGGTGGTAATAATTATCAAAAAAAAAAAAAAAACGAAAACACCTATCGATGCTGAAATGGGACACTAGTGCAACCACATTTATATGTGATATTGTGGTTAGAGCAGATGCTCAACCTAGAGCTAGACCAACTTTTCTCTCTACTCTGGTGTATGGTACATATCCATTTTTGCAGTGCAAACGGGTGATACATGTACGCATCCCCCATACTGGAGAAAGCATTAAGCTGAATTTTTTTATTTTTTATAATAATATAATATATATATTTTTTTTTTTCTTCTTCTCACCGGTCAGTCTTACTTTGTGATATACTTGCTTAAATGCCCATGTGGGCAAAACTACTAGACCCTTTAAGGATCGGATTTTGGAACACAAAACATCAATTCGCAATCTCTCTTCAGGACTCCCTGTAGCCAGACACTGTAGAGAAATGAGACACAATGTGTCAGTTACGTTGACAGATATTGGAAAAAAATTCCTCCTATGGCAAGAGTAGGGAACAGAGAAAAGTTGTTACTACAGAGGGAGATGAGATGGATGTACTAGTTGGACACAGTAGCTCCTCATGGTCTCAGTGAGAAGCTTGAGCAGCACTGGTTCCTCTAGGTGCATCCAGTGAGGCATTTGCAGCTTTATAGGTGAGTTGATTTGGTGTCCTGCTTGAGATCCGTATAAACTGGAGCTTTCCATTCCCTCAGTGGATTTTTCTGATGTTTATAAAGTTGGCTAGTGTATTATGAGAGCACACTTGTGTTCGCACACTCTCTCTATAGATATCTATATTATACCATTTTTGGTTATTTATTTATAAAGGATTTTACCAGGAAGGATACATTGAGATTTCTCTCGTTTTCAAGTATGTCCTGGGTTCAAGAACATTGAAGTGTTAGTTACAGAAATACAAAGTAATACAATGCAAGATATTAAAAAAACAACACAAATATTATGCTCGTGGGGGGCTACATATGGTTTATATTTTTTCCATGTGTGCTCTTTGCAGCGTGTGCAGTAGCATATAATATATACAGTATATGTATACTGTCCTAGGAGTGGCTTTGACCAGTTGCATAAACCTTATCTCTGCTAGAAAGCCACAGTATGGTATAGCATTGATTTTAGGGTTCTGTGTAATAACAGACCCAGGATGCATAAAAGTGAGACAGATGTCATTTGCATATCCTACCAGAATTCCTTGCTGCATATGGGGAATGTGGCACAGGAGCTCTGGGATGCAATTCTTTGAATTGCTTTTATGTGCAAGTGGCTTCTGTGTGTGTGTGTGTATATATATATATATCTCATAACAAGGAAAAAAGGTGTCATCTGCGCTCGTTTCTATGTGTTCCATGTACAACAAAACTGAGTTTTTTGTTTGTTTCAATGGCCATTGCAACGTACGCTCACTCGCCAATTGTAACCAAAAGGCCGCTCTACTGAGCAGCTCCAAGCCCCTCCTGCTGCTTTTCAGCCAAGGAGAGGCAGAGATGGTGGGTTTTATTTATACACGCACTAGGGATGCACCGATACCGATACTAGTATCGGTATCGGGGCCGATATTGCCGTTTGCACGAGTACTTGTTACTCGTGCAAACGGCCCGATACATCCCGCCGATACCGGAAGCCGGCACTAGGCTGACTTGCCGGTATCCGCGGGGCTGGGGAAGCTGGCCGCGTGCATGAAAAGCACGCGGCCAGCGTTCCCCTCCGGCGCGCCAAATACTCACCCTTCCTGAAGTTCCGGTCTCTGGGCAGTGATGCGGTCACGTGGCCGCCGGGCGCATCTGTGACGCTGCCTCCAGCCGAGAGGCTGCGTCACAGGAGCGCCCGGCGGCCACGTGACCGCATCACTGCCCAGAGACCGGAACTTCAGGAAGGGTGAGTATTTGGCGCGCCGGAGGGGATCGCTGGCCGCGTGCTTTACATGCACGCGGCCAGCTTCCCCAGCGTTCGAGCTGGGGGCCAATCCATGAGAGCTGGGGGCCAATCCATGAGAGCTGGGGGCCAATCCATGAGAGCTGGGGGCCAATCCATGAGAGCTGGGGGCCAATCCATGAGACCTGGGGGCCAATCCATGAGACCTGGGGGACATATCCATGAGACCTGGGGGCAAACCCATGAGACCTGGGGGCAAATCCATGTGAGCTGCGGTCAATCTCATATAAATTTTTAGGAGGTCTGTTCCTATTGCAAAGCGTCACATGACATTAAATAAAAGTATCGGTACTCGGTATCGGTGAGTACTTTTAAAAAGTATCGGTACTCGTACTCGGTCTTAAAAAAGTGGTATCGGTGCATCCCTAGTATATATACATATATGTTTATATATAATTTTTTATTATTTTTTTCTTTACTCCCTTCTATGTTCTGATGTTATTATTTGTATGTATTTATTGTCCATGTTTTTATGTACACCTGCCACTTATTCAATAGGTGGTTTAATCAAAGAACTATTTATTAGGTGTGGGTATTTCTTTCAAACGCTGATGGTGTGTTTCCAGCATTCCCAATTGTTATGGATATAAGTGCTATATAAAGACCGTCAAAATTATGGACTCAAACCATTTCCGCCATCCATTGGCATGATCCGATGACAATCCGTCTTATGATTTATTATTACCTCTATGCGGGATGTGTTCGATGTCTCGCAGATGCACTAGGGGCCTCCCGCAATCTTACTAGATATCCTCTAGGGACACGTACGTGCATTGGACTTCAGTCCCGCCATCTTGGTACACCGGTGAGCGTGGATTTTGCAGATGCCGGGAGTGCATGGTTACTGTTCCTGTCAAAGGATAATGTCCATATCTATTTATGAATTCATTTGGCTTATGTGTGATTGGTGTCGTCTTCCCTGCCTTACCTATAATGTATTTTGTCTGCATATAAGGGTTTGTGGTCTGTTTATTCATTAAGAGCATTACACACTGAAGGGGCTGCGTCCCAGAAGCAGCTGATGGTTTGTTTTCTTCAAGTTAAGTCAATGTGGTTGCGCTAGTGTACAATTTAAGCTTCGCTGGAGGTGTTGTCTTTTTTTCTTTTGTTTGGAAGCTGGCATTGAAGTAGATGTTGCTTTTCTTGTGTCTTTACCTTTTGCTGTTCAGTTGTGATGCTTTGATTTTTATCCATGAGATTATCTATTAATCCTTTTTTGTTCTTTCCCATTAGTTTATCAATCCCCGTCCTGAACATGCTGCTGAACGAGTTGCTGTGCGTGAGCAAAGTGCCTCCAGGGACAAAGCATGTAGACCTTGACCTTTCCAGCTTGCCCCCAACCACTGCCATGGCTGTTATGCTTTACAACAGATGGTAATAAAAATACATATACAGGACATGTATGTTCTGCTGAGATATTTGTTGTGTATGTAGATTTCCGGTATTGTTTATTTTCTTTTGCGAAAGATTTATGGCTACTACCGTGCATTATGTTTACTTTGCTAAAACCCAGGGCTTCAAAGAAGTACCGTATTAATTCTTCCTGTTTGCTCAAAACATAATTTCTGAACAATAGCAGCAGCTCTGCCCATTGTAGTATGCAGACTATATATATGTGTGTATATATCTGTATCCTCAGTATGTGAGTGTTATAAATGTCAACTCTCCAACAATGAAGCTCACAGGGATTCCATGAGATAATCTTCAAGCCAGCAGTGCAGGGATCTCCAACTCCATCCCACAAGATGTTGCTTGCCTACAATACCCAGAATTCTTTGAATGCAATAGATTTATTTATTTATAAAGGATTTTACCAGGAAGGATACATTGAGATTTCTCTCGTTTTCAAGTATGTCCTGATAGATGAACAGAGTTGCATCTCAGAATCCTCTGGGGTGAACCAGAGTCTGCGCTCCTTGATGATCACCTCTGGTAATACTCACTGTGATGTCCCTAGATCTACACCCAGTGAGTGTCTCTTTGAGAATAAGCAAAGTCAGTGGCTCAAACTTGTAGAATTCCACGAGTACACTTTGAGACGTTTCGATATTAGGCAATAAGCTTAGGTGGTGGATTCTTTTCTCCTATTCCCTGGGGCATTAGTTTGTTGGTGTGCACATATGTAATGTTGATATTTATGTATATATTGCAAACAGATTGTTTTGATACATCATTTTTTTTGTGTTGTGGGTTTCCTTTGTTTTTGTGTGGTTTGGTTTGCTGTAGCACAAGCCGTTAAATGTGTCTTGTTTTACAAAAGTATAACAAGCCATCAGGATTCAACTTGGAATAGCGGTGTATATGTACTTGGAAAAATACATTTCTGTTTGAAATCTGTTTCCTTGAAAAACCTTCTCTAGCCATAAGCAACAAATTTCACATTACACACGGTGTGGTTAAAGAAAGCTCAACAAAAACAGATCATCTAATCGTCAGGATGAGCAAACCTGTGTCTGTAGTGGCTATACTCTTATGTGTTCATATATCAAAATGTATGTCTTTTTGCAGCGTATTCAGTCAGTATATTTTCGAAGCGGTGCACTCCGTGTTGGTATAAGGTCTACAGACAACCTCATAATGATTGCCATGTCCTTTTGTTTAGAGGGAGTAAAAAAATGTAAACTGTAACCTCATAATATCTGATGTAAAGGACCAAAACCCAGTATTCATTTGTCTTATTTTATTCTAGGGCCATTCGGACCATTGTGCAGAGCAGTTTCCCCCTAAAACCAGTGAAGCAAGGTCCTCTCCAGCCTAATATGTAAGTATTATGGTCTTTGTGATTACGTACAATTCAATTAATCATCCTAGTATTAAGTGTTCAGGTTCCAAGTTAAACCAAAATTACAAGGAGTCAATGACCTCATGAAAATGTTCTGTTACACTCATCACTTTATACTTTTGTGTGTGGTGAAATCTTATTATTCAACTTCAACAGACCCAATTTTTGTCAGTGTATGTTCGGAGTTCTGATACCACTATTTAGGACTTGCATATGTGCTATGGCTACCTGTAGCCTCTGCTTTGCTTGGCCTTCATTAAGCTCTTGGCATATAGAGAATAAGTCTATTACTGTTCTCAATCATCTACTACTGGGGGTTAATATTCTCACGTGGGTATTGGCTGGATCATTTTGTGTGTGTCAGTTCAATGTGTGTGTTTTTTATATATTAGTTTTGATTTTAAAATTAATCTTGTTTCCCATACTAAAAATAAACACTAGGACATTGAGTTTAGTCCTATTAGGAGGGGGGATTATGACTTTAATGTTTTCCTTGTGGAGATTTCCTTAATTTTTGAACTGTAACTAAATGTACTGTATTAAACCTAAAAAAAAAAATCCTTTTCTCTTTTTAGTATGAATCAGATGCAACAAGAGAAGGAGCTCACTGAAAATATCTTGACAGTGGTGAGTTGTTTTTCTGCACTGCAGGCTGTGTGTCCTTTTAGCATAATGACTTTTTAGGGGTCTGTAAAGGGGTCTGTAAATTTGTTTCATATTATGGATATTTGGACATAAGTGCTAAATGTAGTTATTATCATAGTTTTATATAGCCATTGAAGTGTAAGCCCATCCCACTCGCTACGGCACCTCTGGGTCAGGTGGGTCATCATGAGCTGCTTTTCTAAGCAACCATATAAGCAGCATGGGAATATCAGATAAGCGGTAAACTGATGGGTTTATATTTATACCATGACCAGGAATAATTCCACTTTGGGATTAAAAAGAAAACATGGAAAGGGGCAGCTGCAATAATGACCTGGCTGGGGATACAACATAATCTACATATATGCATTGTGGTTGCTTAGAAAAGCAGCTCTTGGTTTCATTGGGTAAGACCCACCTGACCCAGAGGTGCTGTGACATGGTGGGTGAGCTTACAATTTAATGGCCATTCAAGTAAACCAAAAGCTCTGTTTTGTTTCGCATAGAGCTACAGGGGTGAGCGCAAATGACAACTTTTTTTTTTTTCTTGTTCTAATTAGCGCCTACAGTTTCTGCATCACCTTAAAATAACCAAACAGTAATGAGGTGTAGAAGGCTTTGCTCATGAGTTTACAATCTAAAAGAATTGGGGTGGAAGAAGACTAGATTATTTTTTTATTGGTTATCAGGATCACTAGCACTTATGGTGAGGACAAGGATGTGATTTCTATCATGTGTGAGGAGATATAATTGCAATACATTAGTGAGAATAAAATAAAACTCACAGGTTAGGGACATTGCATACAGTGTTGCACTACAAGAATTATCATCTATTCAAGTACTCCATATACTTTTGTTCGCTGATTTGAAATGTTGCAAATCTGCCTAGTCCAGGGATCTCGCGTTCCAGCAATCGGTGATTACCTACACTTCCCAGAATTCTTTGAATACAAGAGAGCAGGAGATGTCATTCAGCAACATCTGGGAGACCAGAGTTTGACATCCTTGGCGTAGTCTGTAGAAAATCTAATTCTTCCTGGAATACTGACCTCTGTATGTGATGTCACGCAATCTTCAGAGTTCAAGGTGGCTTGTCAAGCTTGTTGTATAGATGGCATCCCTCTACAGATCTTACAATTGCAATCTGTCGAGGGCAGATACATGTTAACTTTCAAACTCAGCACACATCAGTACAATTTCTAGGTGATTACTGTGAACCTGACTGTTCTTGTACCACTCTGTGCAGCTGAAGGAACAAGCCGAGGACTCTATCACTGTGCTAGAAGGAAGCCTGAAACTGAAGAGAGACTTCTATGCCCATACCATGAGGACCTTGGATCTGTTGGCTGTGGAGCCTGGCATGATCAATGGAGAAACTGAGAATTCAACAGCTGGGTTGAAAATTAGTTTTGAGGAAATGCAGTGCCAGGTAATCTTGAGCTTCTTGAGAATCAAATTTTTGCCAGCTGGCCTGTTATCACAAGAACCACAATGGGTCATTCTGACTTCTCACATGCAGTGGAGAATCTTTCCTCTGATCCATCTATATATTGTTTGAGATACTTCAAACACCTTAACATCCGTGCTCTCTTCGGCAGCACATATACTAAAATTGGATTTTATATAGTCTGTATCATAACCTAAAATAATTCTGACTTCTGATTAGGCAAATACAGCATTCTCATTTATTCTCCAAATATGCTGTAATTTTAGGATCTCCTTATCAAGATTAATTTATTTTGGGTAGTTCTAGGGTTCTCGGTGAAGACCAGCCAATCTGGACCTCGACCCAAAGACACTTTGGTTACCTTTCGGATCTCTTTGAATAACCCTAACAGTGAAATTCAGTGTTCGGTTACCTTTCCTGGCCATTCGGCTATTCAGAGAGCAGGCAGTTCGCCAAATCTTGGTGAATTTCCTGCACATACGGTGCCTGTTCGGTGCCTGTTCAAGGGCAGTGAAATCTCCAAAGAGAAGCAATGCTTCGTCTATTCAGAGAACAAAAACCAGCAGTGAAAAGTTGCCGAATTGCCCTGCTGTTCGGTGGTTTCATTCTACAGGTTTATTCAGGCGAATCCCATAGGCTTCAATGTTTAAAAATATTCCTGTTTAATTCAGGATCTAGTAAACAGTTGATTAGACTTTTTTTGCAGAATAGTATAATCTATAATTATATATATATATTTATTTTTTTTTAGAATCTTTTAGGCATTTTTTTTAATGTTTTTTGTCCTTTTTATTATCATTCATTGGATCTTATATGTAAATTTCAGACATTTTCGTTCAGTAGTTTCTTTGCAAACAGCGTTTCACTTTTCAAACATTCAAGAGTACTGTTTCTTGTTTTTTTCACTCCATTCGTCTGCGGTGTCGGGTTTTTCCAGCGACTGCTCTGCGCTGTGATCGGCGGCTGCTCGGGTTTCTCCGGCGTGTTCTGCGGGGTTAATCCAGATGTTTTTTCGGGTTTCAGTGTGTGTTCACTGCGTTTTGCGGTGAGTTTTCATCAGATTTGCGGCGGCTTTTCCCTGCATTACGACGGCCCTGTGGTGCTTGCTGAATACACCGCAGGGTCGCTGAAATGGGATCGCCAAATCGAACCGAATTGAAGAGCACGAAAAGTCACCGAACGTGCGGTGACTTTTCGATTCTCTTTGAATTACCCTGCATGTTAAATGTATGCACTTTATTTATGTCCTAGGTTTGAATTTTTCACCTGATGTTTTACAGCTCTCTTGTTTAGGATTATTACACAGAAGGGAAATGTTATGCAAGTTGTGGTTCTTCCTTCGTAAAGATTGTTTTAGCTTTTAGATGGCAAGCTAGTGGGGATTTACCACTTTTTTCAGCGTATTACCTTGAATTCATTGGGAAAGTTGGGTTCTATAATTTGTGTGCCGTCCCTGCAGCGGGTGGGCCTTGAAGTGCAGGGCATACTAGTATGCCCTGCTGACTTCAATGGGCCTCTGTGCCCACCCACCAGGTGGCACGCGCCATTCGGTGCTGCGGGATGGACTGGTTCAGGCTGTCTCCCAGCAGCCAATGACGTCCTTTTCGTGGAGGGGCAGCAGCCAGCCAGCTGAGCATACTACTACACTCTGGCCAGCATTAAAGCCCTCACGCTGGGCACCACCTGCCCAGCGTGAGTTAAAGCTATGCAGCCCTGTATTATGGGTAGGCCAAAACAAACCTAAAATTTACAAGCAAGTCTGATACCTGCAGGAAGATAAGAGGACCCTGCTCCAGTGAGGGTAAACTCTAAGACGTTTTGTCCTTTTTACAGGTATGCTATGACTTGGGCACGGTGTATTTCCATCAAGGATCTGCAAACCCACAGTGTTCCGAGAAAGCCAGCGACCACTTTCTGAAAACCAAGCAACTTCTTTCCAAGGTACTGTTAATCTTAACATGTCCTGTCCAATCTACAGGGGAACAAGTGGTGCTTTTTTTTTTTCTCACTCCATCACTCTATTTTATTTATTTTTTCTCACATGTGTTCCCCTACCCCATATATTCTAGATTGGTTCAGAGTTCATCCAGTGCTCAATAGATGACAAGAGGTTGGCGGGATATTGCCAAGCCTGTGGAGTCCTTGCTCCTTTAAGCATGGTTTTACAGCCGCCAACACCCTACAGTGTAATTCATAGCTTCATGAAAGCTGGAAATTACCAGGTAACGCTCATACACTTACATATTTGCACTGTATTAACGTGGCTTAATTTGTTAAAAGTATTGTAAATGAAAACCGATCAGAACACAACTGGCTTACTTGAATTTGTCACTTCGTTACAGTGCCATGTTTGAAACAGATTCCCTCCTAGATGTGATCCCTTTTACCTGTAAAGCTTGTTAACAGAAAGTATAGAGGCAATTTGTTTATACTTTTTGAAGGCTCTGGTTAAGCAGCCACCTACAAACGTTCGGTCAAGGTGTGCGTTGCTGCGCCTGGTTTGGTGTGGAATCTGGATCAGCGGAGGCCTGTTCTATTGCTTCGTGAATCACACTTAGACATCTGGCGAGTTAAGAGGTTTTTGAATAGTGTAGATAGACTATTAGTCAATGATTTCGATTTTAATTAAAAGGATGAAAATAGCTGCCCATGTCGGCGGTCGCTCTTCTTTTCTTCAGAATAGATGTTTTTAGATTGCAGAGCATTCATGCAAAATACAGAGTGAACGAGAGCCAGACGACACTCCTACTAAATCAGGGATCTCCTACTCTGCCCCCCCCTCAGATGTTTGTCTACAATTACCTGATTTGTTTTGCTTGCGTTTGAGATCCCTGTACTAAATAGTAGTCAGGTTGTGTTCTCCCTCCATTTCTAGGTTAATCAGTTTGCAGGATCCTAGGTATACACCATCCTCAACCTTGCCAGCAGGTCGTTTGCTTTCATACTCTACTATTTCATTGTTGTGACGTGCATGGTGATATTGATTGGGGATTTAATTATTTTTGTCTGGGGTTTTCGTGAAAAGCGTAGGGAGGGAAACCTGTTTTTCCAACTCCCCCTTTTTAACACTGCACTGTTTTGAGACCTCAGACACTTTAACCCCTTTGCTGCTGGGCAGGTTGTGCCCGGCAGGAGGGCGTTAACGCCGGCGGGGTGTACTAGTATGCCCCACTGACATGCGGCCCGCTTCATTGGCTGCAGGGGGACTGCTTGATTTGAAGATGTCCCATGGCAGCGAATGACGCGCGCCAACTGGAAGGCAGGCTTGTTGCGGCCCATAGACGCCAGGCGTGCTATGCTGCCCCGCGGCGTTCAGTCCCACCCCCCCGCAGGGATGGCCTAGTATGACCTGCGGCAGTAAGAGGTTATGGGAATTACTATTTGTCCTTTCAGGCGTCTTTAGGTAAATTTGGAGCACGCTCAGCTGAACAGGCTCCGATACCTACAGTTAGCTTGATTGGTCCCAAAAGTTGCACAAATTCAGAGGTGACTCTTCTACCCCAGAGTTGATCCTGCAGTGATGAAAGCCTTAGGAAGTGAAAACTTCTTGTTGTTCTGTCACTAGGTAGAGGGCTGGAGGTAACATTTTATTTGTGGGGAAGTGCACTTTACTTCAGATGTATAGTGCAGTATTACCTAGTTGGTGCTAACCTAACCAGAGCTGTAAACTGAAAACCTCCATAGGCTATAATGGCTCTGGTAAGTTTACAACAGCTCTGGTTAAGTTAGCACCAACTATGTAATATGGCCCCTAGTGTCTTGTCCAAACACAACACACGTAACAGTAATATGACATTTTAAGATTGGATGTTGCTGTTATTTGTGATCTCATGTGCATTCTCCCCTTCCTATTATTTTGTGTTGTCTGCAGGGCATATTGAAGATCTTTTTGGATGATAATGTGACGGGTGGTTTGCCAGATCAATTTAGACAGTCCATTCTGAGAGAGCTGTTCCAGAAAGCTCAGCAAGGGTAATG
Organism: Leptobrachium leishanense; assembly: GCA_009667805.1. Lineage (NCBI taxonomy): Eukaryota > Metazoa > Chordata > Amphibia > Anura > Megophryidae > Leptobrachium > Leptobrachium leishanense. The sequence goes on from CM019067.1 coordinate 57,710,891, forward strand.
ACGTTGTAATTTTTTATTTTTCTTGTTCCTTTACAACAAACGTGTCTACAACCTCTGCGCACAAAGATACATGAGAACTACATTTCCCATGATGCTCTCTCCTGAGGGAAATGTAATTATGTTAGTGTCTGGGGTGCTGAGAGGTAAATTTATGTGCATATTAAATGTTGTGTCGATTTAATCGTCCTGTGTACAGCACACACTGTTTAGAGTCAGATTGAATTAGACGTAAATAGCCTCAGCTTCGGAGCTGATTGGAGAAGACGCGCCGCTGCTTTTCCTCTGTAAGATTTAGTTCTAGGGTTATGTCAGACACAACCCATTTGTTTTTATTCCAACAGTAGCAGAACTATAACACAAACAATAGGATAATGCCACTGGGTGAAGGAGCTGTATGCTTTTGTTTTATCCTTACTTGAAGCTGGAGTTCTGTGCCACCACTCCACCCTCCCTGCCACAACCTCTTTGGTCAGGAACGGCCATTCCCTCCCTTTGGTCTGGTCACTTTCCCCAAATTCACTCCCACACTCAGATCCAGTCTTTTGCCCAAACCCACTCCCTCTCACACTCAGTTCAAGTCACTTGAGTAAAGTCACTCCCAGTCCCTCCTCCCACTCAGTTTGTTCATGAAATTTTTAAAAAGGGACACTCTACGTACCCTGATCAATTTAGCTTATTAACCCCAATTTCATGCTAACATTATCTATGACCAAGTGCTTGTAGCCTCATTCATTTGAGAAAGCAAACATGGGCTTAAGCTGCGCATGCAGCATCAACCCATCCCTCTGACCAAGCACTCGCATACCTTGTGTGAAAAGTACGCAAGATACGCAATTTGTGTATGTACGATACAAAAGTTACGTACACTATGCAAATTGCTTATGAAAAAGGGGGAGGGTTTGTAGTTATTTTATTTTACATAAAATTCTAATTAAACTTTTTTATTTTTTTTATTTTCCGATGAATCAATTAATCGAAATAATAATCGGCCAACTAATTGTTTATGAGAATAATCGTTAGTTGCAGACCTAATGTTCACACTTTTAGCTAACGTTTATGAGAATAATTCTAAATGTGTTTTGTGTACTGAAGGAATGAAGCCATGTCCGACATCTGCTTCAAAATCTGTGCTTGTAACACCGTCTGCGATATTCTTCACAATCGGCCAGTGAGTGTTGAGTTTAACCTGCTGTTCATGAAGCCAAACAAGGAGAAAATAGACTTCCTTCTTGAGGTAAGACTTCTACGACTGGGGTATATTACGGTTTTGGTAGAATATAATTCTTTTTTTTGTTATATTAGACTTACTGACACATATTAAGGTGCATTATAAGCCATCAACATATGTGCAAATTTTTAATCTTTATTTTCTTCTTCCCTCTCTCTTCACAATCTCTTAGGTGTGTTCCAAATCACTTAAACTTGAACAAGCATCAGATTCTGAGAGGAGAACCATTGCATCGTTTCTGAAGTAAGTACTTGTTCCATGCTCATCTTCTGCCACTGAGCTCCACTTCATATCTGTGTGTGGGGTACAATGCATGTTTGTCTTTGATCTTGGTTTACTTGAGTATTGATTCTGTTTTTTGTTGTCCTCCTATCTTCATTTCCGTCTAGGAATCTTTGCCTGGGGATGGAGGATCTGCAGCTGGTATTCATGATTTCTTCCCATGAACTCTTCATCAAGCTGCTGACAGACGACGAGAGAAAGATGTTGGTGGAACAGATAAGAAAGAGAACGTCTCGAGTCAGTCTCTGCACCAAACCTGTGACTTCTTTTTATGATATTCCAGGTAAGCTGGGGCTCGGCAAGATTATTTAAAATTTACGTTGCCTTGGTCACCATCCAATATATGCAAATTCAATGCCTATTCACGTATTACAACCTGGCCCCGGGGGGAGGGGGTACATTTATTGTAGAAATTCCTGGACTTTCAGAGAAAGAGCGACTGGTAGTGTTTAGATGAGTTTGTGTTAACGCTAGGAGAAGTGACTTTAACACATGCCCTCCATATTGCATTCATAACGCTAAACCTGTATGAAATCACTTGGCGTATATGACTCCATGGAGGATTGCGATTCCGGGCTGCGAGAAGAGTGAGACTTGGAACTATTTGTTAGCAGTCTCACTCTGTTCCCGGCAACACGAAGTGGTGGATTGGACCACCGTTCTCGCTGAGGGATGACAGAGTATTAGATTTATAGAAAATGGTGCCTAGGTCTCTTGTTCTCTTTTTCTTGTTTTTGTTTTTGTGTTTGTAGCTTCTCTTTTTTTTTTTTTTTTTTTTTTTTCTGGTTCACAATGCAGTCACAATAAAAATTGGGAAATCCTAAAAAAAAAATCAAGGCCTAGGGATTTTCTCAGCGGAAACAGCTTTTCTAGCACATGCCCACTGAGAGTGCTTGGCTGCAGAAGCAGTCCTATAACTAGGCAGTTGCTTAAGACTTCTCTCAAACAAGGGCCTTGCATGATTGTGTTTATAGTGGTGAGTACACGTACCAGGTCATCTCTTTCCTTAAGGTTGTTATCTGGCTAATCATAATCAGGGGTTAAAATAAATGATTTTATTCGTTGTTTTAAACATGGATTTTATTTCTTGTGTTTCAGCCTCTGCCAGTGTTAACATTGGTCAGTTGGAGCATCAGCTTATTCTGACCGTGGACCCCTGGAGAGTCCGCCAAATCTTGATTGAATTGCATGGGATGAAGTCCGATGGCCAGTACTGGATGGTCTCGCACAAGGTAACCTGGCCTGTATGAAGGCACTCGAGCGGGGCAAGCAAAGTTCAACTTACTGTGCAATTTAATCGGTCTGAAAACATTTTGGTAGTGCAAGCCTGATGGATTAAAGGTTTGATGTCTCAAAACCAGCAATATTTATTTTGAGGGACCATGTAAATGAAGACTTGCATTACTTGCGTGCAAACCTTGTTTGGAGGAGCGATGAGTTGTATAGAATACCTGACAAAAAAAATGCAAGTAATTTGAAGGGGAAAAAAAAAATCTTCCAAATATATCCTGAAAATAAAGGATTGAAAGCGTATGGGAGCAGGAAACGGTGTCTCTACTTGACATTTACTGAGGTTAACTGTGAAATCTACAAAGTTAAAGTGTGTTGGTGCAAAGGATTATATCCCTAAAGTCTTGGGAGAAAAATTGTATATAGTTGTTTTCTATCTAAGTATGCATCTCAATAGTATTTTGCATCTGTTAAACTGGAGGGTTTTTATCTTTTATTCTTATTTTGTCTTGCAGTGGGAACTACCAACCATATACAGTGGAATAATCCTGGGGATTAAAGACAACCTGACAAGGGACCTCATTTACATTCTGATGGCTAAAGGGTTACATTGCAGTGCAACGAAGGTGAAGGTCACTTGTTTTTCCTATAGATTTAAATAAAAATAAAAAAAAGAGGGGGGGATCCTTGACATATTTATTCACTTTACAAAGACATGGGAAATGCTAGCTAAAATGCAACCTTTACAAATCAGCCTGTGGGAAGAACCCAATAAGACCACCAAGCCACTTCTCCATCTGGTTTTACCGATAAACATTTTTTTAATTATGTTCTAGTTCAACCTTCCTCATCTACTGGGTTTTGGGGGAGAAAAAGGGGCACTTGAAGCAGTTTTTGTTTTTTGGGGTGTCTGTCTTTCACTGTCGATGTTTTGCTTAAGTCTGAGTGTATTATGTCTGTTGTCTTTCTACACTGTGTGCATAATTACTAGGAAAGTGAGTATTTTAACCAAATCATCATTTTTATGCATACTGTCCAACTCCAAGCTGTATAAACTCGAACGCTTATTGGATTTAAGCATATCAGGTGATGTGTAATGAGGGAGGGTGTGGCCTTACTAGATCGACAAGGTGTGCATAATTATTAGGCCGCTTTCCTCGTCAAAATGGGCCAAAAAAGAGATTGAACAGAGTCTGAAAAGTCACAAATTGTAAACATCTTTCAGAGGGATGCAGCACTCTTGAAATTGCTAAGATATTGGGTTGCGTTCACAGAACCATCAAACATTTTGTTGCAAATAGTCAACAGAGTCGCAAGAAACGTGTTGAGGAAAATAAAGATGCAAATTAACTATCAATGATTTGAGCAGAATCAGATGTGAAGATGCCAGGAACCCAGTATCCTCCAGTGCTGTCACGTTCGTGAACTGCAACCTACCTGGAGTGCCCAGAAGTACAAGGTGTTCAGCGCTCAAAGACCTGGCCAAGGTAAGGAAGGCTAAAACCCGACCACCACTGAACAAGACTCATGAGTTGCAACGTCAAGACTCGGCCAAGAAAGAACTGAAGACAAATTTTTCAAAGGTTTTCTGGACTGCTGAGATGAGAGTGCCTCTTAATGGGCCCGTGGCTGGATCAGTAATGAGCACAGAGCTCCACTTCGACTCAGACTCCAGCGAGGTGGGGTATTGGTATGGGCTGGTATTATTAAAGAGGAGCTAGTTGGACCTTTTTTTCAAGGTTGAAGATGGACTCGAAATCAACTCCCAAACCTACAGCCAGTTTTTGGAAGGCACTTTCTTCAAGCAGTGGTAAAGGAAAAAGTCTGCATCTTGCAAGAAGATCATGATATTTGTGCAGGACAATGCTCCATCGCATGCATCGAAGTACTCCGCTGCGTGGCTATCCAGTAAAGGCCTTAAAGATGAAAGAATAATGACATGGCCTCCTTCCTTACCTGACCTAAACCCTATTGAAGGGCACTATCGCTAGCACTCACTTAAATTAGCTTTAATTGAGGTGATAGCGTTACACCCACATCTCCTCCCGATCGCTGACTGGTTAAAACATCCGTTAGCGAATTGGTATTGGTGCTTTTTAGCGCCAGCTTACTGTACTTTGCGCCCTCTCTATACTTAACATGGGGAGCGCAAACTGTAAGCAGAGAGTAACTAGCATTAGGATCACAAAGTCCTAACACTAATAATTACAAACAGCTGTCACTAACTAAAGAAGCTTGCTACAGCTTGGAGCTGGTGCTAACCGATTCTGCGGCTGCAGCTGTAAATCCTCGCAAAAAAAAATCAAATACTCTCCTCTTATCCCGCGGAGAGAACGGCGGCCTGATCTGCCACTTCTGACCGCTGGCAGCAGAGTGAGACGAGGGGGGGGGGGGGGGAGAGAAAGTCCCCAGTCTTCCCCCATGATCACTCCACCGCCTTACAGGATCTCGCAAGAGAGATCCTGCCGGTCATGTGGACTCCATGACTGGGATGCTCGCAACAGCGCTTTAACCCAGCCCTAAGCATCCAAAAGGCTAGCGACCGCTATAGGGCAGGTTTAATGGGGAGATTAGCGAACGCTAATTTTTTTTCCCCTTGGCGTCCCCGGTAGGAAGATGATAGTCCCCTTAAAAGGGAGATTCATGGGGAAGGAAAACCGTACATCTCTCCGAACAGTGTCTGGGGGGGCCGTGTTTGCTGCTGCGCAAAAAATTGATCGTCCACAGATCAAGAAACTGACAGACTCCATGGATGGAAGACTTCTGACAGATATTGCAAAGTAGGTTGGCTATATTGGTCACTGAATTTGTTTGAAAATGTCAGAAATGTTTATTTGTAAATTTAGATTTATTTTCATCTGTTTAAAGTGAGAATAATAAATGAGACGTGAAAATTTTCATTTAGTTGCATAATAATTCTGCACATTAATAGTTGTCAAATAATTGCGCACACATTGATCTTCTCCTAAGAAAGCCAAATCTTCCTTTCATAATAAACCTCAAACCTGAATATCTAACATTTTGCAATGACAGAGAGCAATGTAGTTGTTCAATAATGAAATTAATCCTCAGAAATACAACTTGCCTAAGAATTGTGCACACAGTGTAATAGGTTTTGGGGTGAAGAATGAGAGGTTTTTTATGCTGTGATGTATGTCCAGCAATTGGATGTGGACAGGAAGGGGTCTCTGGGAAGATTAATTTTTTTTTTCTCTTCGCTCAGAATGCCTAAAGGACTTTATGGCCAGCCTCGTGAAGCACATATTATGATTACCGCCATGCACACTCAGGTGCCATAAAATGTGATCTTTCTGAATTCTGTTTTTTTATTTTGCTGCAACCACTCCAGGTTTTTTCTGCATTTACAGAGATGGCCCACAATGCACTTTTTTTTTTTTTTTTTTGTTCTTTCTCAGCCAAGTGCTACTGTTGACGTTTGTAGTTACAGTAATGGCTTTTTCCAGGGACCTACACATTGCTCTTTATACAATTGGAATTTGAGGGGTTGTTTAATTTTGGTTTTAAGGGAGAATATCATTACTATTTACACTGAAGGAAAGGGCTTGATCTGTGGATACCACCCATGTTTGTTCACCCCCCTCCCCCTTCCCGGAAGCCTTTCAGCCATGTAACATTACCATGTGTATTTTATAATTGGTAAAAGGGTGACGTGTACATCCCCACAAAGGTCTCCTTACTTGATGATCCTCTTCTCGACTGCGTGATTGTCATAGGCCCTGACCCAACCTCTTTCCCTAATCAGTCTTTTTGCTGGCTGGCCATCATGGGAAGTGTGACGCACCAAAGCCCGCACGGCCACGCTTAGCTATTGGTTTTGTAGAAAATTAATTGGCGGTTAAGAGAAGCTTGAATCCTGATTTGCTTGATGTCCACGTCAGGCCCAGACAGATTTAGTAGACTGCACCAATCCCTGCATAACATCTACCCAAATGGATCCAACCAGTTTCTCCATGTCAATGCGTATGAAGATTGTTTTTCTGAGTTCTCGTGCTTTTGTCCCTAGGATTTCCCCCATGCCAAGCAGTTGCTGACAGCTTGCCTAGAGCTGGTGACCGAGTTTTCTCCTAAGCTTCGGCAGGTCATGCTGAACGAACTGCTGCTGCTTGACATTTACACCCACGAGGCTGGGCCCAGCGTCTCTGCAGAGCGTCCTCCTCCAGAACTGGTCAGCAGGGTCCGAGGCTATCTGGAAATGAGGATACCTGGTAATGGCAATTTCTTGTAAATTCACTGAAGCCGTTTCTGTTTTGATTGTTTTTTTTCTCCGCTTTATATTAATCTTCATCTAGGAGTGTGGTTCGACTGGAATATTTTGAAATCTTACCCCAAACCTTCGGAAACCCTTTCTTCATCTTGTGATGTTGATCTGTGATCCATTTTTGTTTTCATTTGCTCGTCTAGACATTCCCCTCCGACAGGTCGTGGCTGAGGAATGTGTCGTCTTCATGCTTAACTGGAGAGAAAATGAATATCTGACCTTACAAGTACCGTCCTCTTTAGTACAGAACAATCCTTACATGAAGGTATGTTCTATATAGGACTCATTCGCCAGAACACCAATTGCAGCAGCTTGATTTCTGTGACCATTGGGGTTATTCCGAGAGAGGTGAAAACCAGGAGAATGGCAGGAGAAGAGAACAATCTTAGACTAAATAGCCGATTTGGAAAGTGAGATAAATGGGAGCATTTTTCTGGTTTGGCTATTTTGACCTAGAATTTTCACTTCTCCAGCCATTCTCCTGGTTTTCACCTCTCCCTGAATAACCCTGCATGTCTTGGTAGTATGTTTTCTATGTTAAAACTGGTATTTAAATGTTTTTTGATGGTGCAACCTAGTAAATGGAAATCTGATTAGAAACAAAAAGAAATGCAGCAACACTGTATCATTTTGAACAATGTGCAATAATTGCAAGGTATAGAAATGTACAGGAGGATGGATTTTAGTGGAAATCCGGAGATCCTAGCAGGGATGTCAGGGGATAACCAGCGATCCTCCTCCAACACTCTACGGAGTGACGCTCCATTCCAAAAGACACATATGAGTTAAAGCAAAACTGGATGCAGCTCCGGTAGCTCAAGTGGGCCAGGCCCTTTACACCAGCTGTCATTGGGTGTTTTTATATGGATAGGTTTTACATCCTCCTGTTTTATATTGCAAAGTATAAGTGTGCAGTCCTTTTTGTTGCAGTTCGGGCAGTTGCTGGCAGCCACCTGTAAGGAGCTCTCAGGACCAGACTGCAGGAGGACGGCTAAAGAATTATGGGAGGTGGTTGTACAAATTTGCAGTGTTTCCAACCAGCACAAGCGAAGCAATGATGGCAGAATCAGTCTGATTAAGAACAGAGACTCCACAATGGGCATCATGTACCGGTAAGTCACCAAGGTTTCTGTACCTCCTTGTTGTGATAATGGTACACAACCTTCTATGGCTGACCTGCCCTGAAGTGACGCAGGAACCTCCTGTACTATCCAGTCCTTGCTATAATGGGTACAAATGAATAGAAAGAAAAATATTATTTTATGAAGTCTTTCCTCTTTTTTATGTTTCTGTTTTTTTTTTCTTTTCAGGAGTGAACTACTTTCTTTTATAAAGAAAATACGTGTAAGTATAGAAGTTATTTTTGACTCCGGACGCCTGAGTCTTTCCACGATTTGTGGTGTCTCTTTTGTGGATTCTTTTTTTGTATTTGTTGTTTTAAACAGATGTGTTAAGACAGGTCTAATAAATTCTTTGCTCAAAATGTTAGACACTTCCTATAATTTGGAGAAGCCCTGAAGTTTATTCTTGTTTCTTTGGTATTCCTTTTTAAATGCTATGTTGTGCAAATGTCTTTCCTGTTACAGGAACCTCTTGTTCTAACCACGTTGCTGTCTCTGTTTGTCAAACTCCATAATCTGCTGGTGAGTACACCTTGCTTGTGCCATTTGGATATTCAAGAGCAGCTGGTTTTGAATCTAACAATGCTTTTTAAATTGCTTTGCAGGAGGACATTGTAAATGAGATCACGGCAGAGTATATTTCTATCTGGCCTTCATCCATTCCAAAGTATGTTTTATTTTTTTTTCCCTTCTCGTAGAAACTGTTTATTGCAGCATCCTTTTACTGTGTGTGTGCAAAGCTCTACGTTGTATCAAAGATCCCTTGATGGCCGCTATCCTATTCTCTCAAATCCTTCTAATGGTGTCTCTGTATAGTAATTACCTCCATTTACAATCAGTTTTTGCACCGAGATTATTCCAAGTCTCCCTGCTTATACACTTGGGCACAGTGAGGCGTCTTCTGCAGCTGTTGAGATTTTTCTTTTTTGTGAAACCCCAGTGTTTGCAACCTTGGGAAAACACTGGCACTCTTTTTATAACTCCCTTAGACTATGCAGGGTGCCACTTAGTGCTTCATATTTTCTATGCCGAGCATTACATTGTTTACTCCATGTGGTCTATGTAGAGCTCCTTAGTCCCTGCATCCTGTGGTCTATGTAGAGCTCCTTCGTCTCTGCATCCCGTGGTCTATGCAGAGTATGGCTGCAACTAATAATTATTCTCATAATTGATTAGTTGGCCGTTTTTTTTTTTTTTTTTTTTATTTCGATTCATCGGATAAAAAAAAAAATTGTTTACGTAAAAGGAATTTCATGTAAAAAATAAATAACCGCAACCCCTCCCCCTTTTCTTCATAAGCAATTTAAGTAGTGTACGTAACTTACATACGCAATTTGCGTATGTATCTTGAGTACTTTTCACACAAGGTATGCGAGTGCTTGGTCAGAGGGATGGGTTGATGCTGCGAGTGCTTGGTCAGAGGGATGGGTTGATGCTGCATGCACACCTTAAGCCCATGTTTGCTTTCTCGAATGTGGCTACAAGTACTTGGATAGAGATGAAGTCAGCATGAAAACGGGGTTAATAAGCTTAAGTGGTCAGGGTGCGTAGAGTGTCCCTTTTTAATAATTTAGTGAACAAACTTGAGTGGGAGTAAGGACTGGAGGTGGAAGGGAGTGACTTTGCTCAAGTGACTTGACCGGAGTGTGAGAGGGAGTGGGTATGGACAAAAGATCGGATCTGAGTGTGGGAGTGAGCTTGGGGAAAGTGACCAGACCAAAAGGAGGGAATGGCAGTTCCCGACCAAAGAGGGTGTGGAGGGGTGGTGGCACAGGACTCCAGCTTCAAGTAAGGATAAAACACAGGCATACAGCTCCTTCACCCAGCGGCAGTATCCTATTGTTTGTGTTCTAGTTCTGCTACTGTTGTAAACTGAATAAAAACAAACTGGTTGTGTCTGACATAACCCTAGAACTAAATCATACCTAGTAAAGCAGCGGCGCGTCATCTACGTTTAACTCCGTCTGACTCTAATCGGTGTCAATTAGTCGTCCTGTGTACAGCACACACCCCGTTTAATCTATAATGGAAATAGTTGACAATTAGTTGTCAATTAATCTTTTAGTTGTTTCAGCCCTAATGCAGAGCTCCCCTCTATCCCTGCTACATGGAGCCTAGTCTGACCTTTTCCATGTACATCAAGATATTAGAATTGTAATGCTGATGTTTAAATACTTTTCCTCACGCAATATTATTCTATTTCAGCTCCCAGGCTGTAGATGTTGATGCAGTTTCTGTGACTGTGAAAGAACTGGTCAAATATGCTTTAACCATAAATTCCAACAACCACTCATGGCTCACAATCCAAGCTGATATTTATTTTGGTAAGTTGTGTTATTGTCTGCAAATTGAAACACGTTGTAATGGTGGCAGAACTCCAGGAATACAGAATTTTGCTGCTTTGATTATGGAAAAGGAAATTTCCAGTAAAGGAATTTCATTTCTCGATAACGACGGGGTCTAGTCCGTGCAGGAACTCTCCAAGATTTCTGCTCCTCACTTGTTACACCACTCAACATGCATATTTGATATCAGTGTTTAAACCTTGGGTTTTAGGGAATCCTTTATGATAACCTATGATATTCATTAAAATTTTCTTATTAAAGTCACTAGAAATATAACAGGTTTATTCAGAGAATACCAAAATGTCAAAAACATTTCAGTGCTCTCCCATTAGCCGCGCTTCAGCGAGTTCGATTCGCTGACCCTGCGTGAATTCAGCATTCACCAGAGTCCCCGAAGAGTGGCGAATCGACCTGCCGAATGCATCCGCCGCCAAATCAATCCAAAAAAAGCTGACTCGAGTAAAATGTAGACAAAAATGCTTAACAAAAATCCTAAAAAATAAATCCGGGACTAATAGACAGCTGGCACCCTCACCACGGCACCCACAGGAACAAGAACATCCACAGTGGCACCTACAGCCAGGGCAGGCAGCATGCTGTAAAGTTTGCCACGGTGCAGAAGGCTAGAGCCGGAATCTGGGGCACTAAACCAGGTGAGCGTGAATTTTTGACTTGATTGTGTAAACCTGAAGGGATGTACGTACATACCGCACTACGAAGGTGTTTCTACAATCTTCTCTTTGAGGGAATCTTCTGCCTCCCCACCTCCTGACTTCTCTATCACGGTGGAGGGTATCACCATCTCACCATCAAACCAAGTTCGCTGTCTTGGAGTTACACTTGACTCTGCTCTTTCCTTCATCCCCCACATCAAGTCTCTTTCCTCCTCCTGCCGATACCAACTGCGTAATATTTCCAGAATTCGGCCATTTCTTACCGCTGTCACCACAAAACAACTCATACACGCCCTGGTAATCTCCCGACTCGACTATTGCAATAATCTCTTATCTGGCCTCCCTCTGTCCCGCCTCTCCCCCCTACAATCCATCCTGAACGCCTCCGCCAGGCTAATTCACCTCACCCACCGCTTTGTCTCTGCCGCTCCCCTCTGCGAGTCCCAAGTTCAAAATCCTTATCCTTACCTACTAACCCTCACTAACTCAGCTCCCCACTACCTGTCCTCACTAATCACCAAATACACCCCAGCCCGCTCCCTAAGATCAAACAGTGACCTGCGCCTAGCTTCTCCCCGCATCACCTCTTCCCATGATAGACTGCAGGATTTCTCACGCGCAGCCCCCACTCTCTGGAACACTCTCCCTCGTACTGTCAGACTTTCCCCTAACTTCTCTTCCTTCAAACGCTCCCTTAAAACGTTCCTATTTAGGGAAGCCTACCACCCAACTCACTGACGCAACCATCAATCACTCTCAGCTTACAGTCCTCTCCTCCTGTTTCCAACCCCAACCCTCCTAGATTGTGAGTTCCTACGGGAATAGGGCCCTCATCTCCTCCTGTACTGTTTGTCAAATGTTGTTCAATGTATTGTAACCCTGTCTATACTGTGCTTATTGTACAGCGCTGCGGAATATGCTGGCGCTTTATAAATAAAGAATAATAATAATAATAATGGACGGTGTCACTCTCTCTATAAATTGACACGCTGCATTATCCACAGAGCCGGTATAAGGGCTCCACACTTGAGTGGGATACCATATCCATCTATCATTTACCTCTATATGAACTCATGGCACATATATTTTTTCTGGCACAATTGCACTATTTTTCTTTTTTTTTTTTTTTGTGCGATTTTCTATCTTCGGGGGGGCACACCACATGACCTGGATATGGACTAAACCTTTAGAGCAGGGATGTCCAAACTCCAGCCCCCAGATGTTCCTGAACTACAACTCCCAGAAATCTGACTGGATGGAGAAGCATGGTAGTTGTAGTTCAGGGACATCTGGGGAGCTGGAGTTTGGACATCCCTGCTTTAGAGACTACTACAGTGGATAAGGGCTATTGCACAAAAGATTTTATGCAGCACTTTATCGGTCTGCGCTATAATTTTGCATAAATATTTCCTTTTAAATGTACTAACCATACACTGTATTTTATGTACATTACAAATTTCACTGGGCATTCACACTGTTAACCCCTTAGTGACCGGGCCGTTTTACACAAATCCGTCATTTAGTGACCGCTGCTGTTTTTACGTTTCTGCGCTGTTAGTGTTTAGGTGAAATTTTCCTCTTACTCGTTTATTCAACCCACACATATTATACACCCTTTTTCCCACGATTAAATGGACTTTCTAGAAATACCATTATTTCCATCATATTGAATAATTTACTATAAAAAAAAAATATGAAATATGATGAAAAAAATGGTAAAAACACACTTTTTCGTAATTTAATCCCCAAAAGCTACAACCACCAATAAAGACCCCGGCTAAATAGTTTCAAAATTTTATCCCGAGAATAGAAATACCCAATTTTTACATGTTTTTGCCTTTTAACCCTTTCACTGCTGAGCCAGTTCACCTATGTGCGCTGCGCTCATTCTGACCATTTTGTGCTAATTATATTGAGATGACAGCCTAGGTCCTATTTAATTAAACCCCCCCCCCCCCCAGACAAAAAAGTTTTTAAAAAAAACACATTTTTTTTATTTTATTTATTTTTATTATTATTTTTGTATTTTATTTTATTTTGTTAAAGTTTTTAAACCAAACCTGGTCATGTTGGTATCAAATGGTATCATTTGAAAGGCAATGATCAGGCCTTTCAAATGATGTCAAATATGACCATCTAGCTGCCATGGATTGGGAGATAAAGGGATCCTTAGGATCCCCTTATCTCTACATGGCAGCTAGATGGTTAACTGGCCCACTGACATCCTCACACATATGGTGAGGTTGTCAGTGGGTGGGGGGGACCTGGAGGCTAGGCTGACATCCAAGATGTCAGCCCCCCTCCAGGTTCGAATCGCGTTTTGGCGCCAATTCTGCTATACAAAGAGACCCTCCCCTTTTCAGCGGTGCAAAAAGCATCTCCCCAGCTTCAATGGTTGGGGAGATAGAGGGCTCCGAAGGAGCCCCCCCTCCCCTCCATTGATTTGAATGGGGGCACCTGCTGATGACGTCACCACGCAGTGTGGCGACGTCATCAGCCTCGCCTGCCCATGTAAATCACATGGGCAGGCTTCCTCCCTGCCAGATCACCGAGGGATCCAGCGAGGGAGGTGAGTATCGGGCGGGAGGGGGATTTGGCGCCGCTGACGTACCCTGTACGTCCGCGGGTCTAAGGGAGACCTGTGGACAGGACGTACGGGGTCCTTAAGGGGTTAAACAATCATTGTGTTCAGTATTTGTGCAAAAAGCTTTGCCCCGGTGACTATATTTAACACGTTCGCCTTGTTTACAAATATCATAAGACCAATATTCCTAAATTTTGTTTGTGTATGTATATGTGTGTATATGTATGTGTGTGTATATATATATATGTATATATTGTAATATACACACTGTACACCATTCCTGGTACTGTTTTGCACTGTTAGTATGTGCTTTCTCCACATTTAAAAAATAAAGAGAATTTTTCTGCAAATGAAAAGAATAAACGGTTGAATAAATATTTAAGAAAACTTTACATTGAAACTTATTTATTTATTTGAAAAGGATTTTACCAGGAAGGATACATTGAGATTTCTCTCGTTTTCAAGTATGTCCTGGGTTCGAGAACATTGAGTGGTTACAGTTGTTAACAGAAATACAAAGTAATAAAATGCAAACTATTAAAAACAAAACACAAATAATACAGATTAACCTATCATGGGAAGGGCTAGAACCTTGGGTTAATTAGGGTGATTTGCAAAGTGGAAGCAGCTGGAAAGTAAGCTACAAATTTCTGACCAGCACTGGGTGGGACAGCAGAGTCCAGGAGCACGCGCGGCGGCAGAGTGTGATGTGAGTGTGTGTGGCCGGGCTGTGCAAGAAAGAATTTGCAGAGTCAGATCGTGTGGGATTTGTCTGTTTTAAACCTGCTGGATGAAACCACAAAAAAATCTGGTCATTTCACTGACATTTCTCTGCTGTTCGGTGTTCTCTGAATAGATTAACCATTACTTCTCTATGGGGATTTCACTGCTACCGAAGATCACAGTATTCGGCGAATATGCCAGCTTTTGAATGGCCACAATATTGCAACGTACGGGGAAATTCCTTGATCAGTGCAATTTCGGGGCCAATTCGCTTACTGGGAAAATAGTGGAGGATCTGCATTCCCAAGCGTTCCTTCTCGACTTGACCCCCCCCCCCCCCCCGATAACGTCAAGCTGCTGTAATACAGATGGGACGTCTCAAACATTTACCTGCTTGGAGTGTCTTATGCCAGGATGCCACACCAGCAGTGTTTTCCAGCAGTATGCAGCGGACAGTGTTGCAGTCCTGTGAAACCCTCCATGTGTGCTGCCAAGGAGTAGGAGAGGGAGCTGGTGGAATGAGCTTTTAACATTTAGGAGGTAACAAACCCTGATCTCCATTAGCCAGGGAAATGGCTTGTTTAATCTTTCGAGCCAAGTACATCCTGGAATCTCTGTTATACGATGCATTGCCACAAAACAGAACAAACACGGCACCATTACCCTCCAGTTGCAGACTTGCACCCCTATGGTTTTGATTTACCTTTTAAAATTGGAATAGTTCTAAAACCGTTTAAAACCAAGTTTAAAATTCTGTTTGTGTTTTTGTTCTTCCCTCGGCAGCCACCAACCAGTATTCAGCTGCTTTAAACTATTATCTTCAAGCTGGGGCAGTCAGCTCGGATTTTTTTACTAAGCAAGTTCCTCCAGAAGTGTACACAGACCAGGTGAGAACGAACACACGATGAGGCTTATTTCTGAGAGATTATCAGGGTTATTCAGAGAGCGTGAAAAGCAGGAGAATGACTGGAGAATGAAAAATTCTAGGTCAAAATAGCCGATTTGGAAAGTGAGATGAAAGGGAGAATTTTTCTGGTTTGGCTATTTTGACCTAGAATTTTTCATTCTCCAGTCATTCTCCAGTCATTCTCCAGTCAATCTCCAGTCAATCTCCTGCTTTTTACGCTCTCTGAATAACCCTGTATGTGTTGACAAATTAATCATTAGAAGGTTGTTCATCAAAAGTGGACATCCCTGTCCTATTCACCTAAGAAGCTGGGAAAGCGGCAAAAAGGAATGGTTTGTGTGTCCCATTCCATCTAGAAGATATGATCTAAATGTGCCTTTGCATTTTGTCCAGTGTCAGTGAGCTTATAGCGTTTTGTATTTGGCCTGCAAGGGCTTCCAAAGTGGGGATCTACCCCCCCCCCCTCCAGATGGCCTAAAAGTCCAAGGATTCTTTTTGAATGCAATAGATGGCTAGAGAATCGTGGGAGTTGTAGTTCAGAAACATCCCTGGGATGAAGGTGATACAGTGTTTCATTAGATAGGTAGTCACACATAACTCAGCCTTGACCTGCATAAAATAACATTGTATCTACAGGTGTCTGAGAACTTAAATCCTATTAAACAATGGATAGTACAGAGGGAGTCCAGTGAAGCAAGAGCTCAACGGCCACATTGGCCGTTCCCAACTGAATGTAATGCTGCAAGTCCACACGCACCGCTCCTCCCGCAGCACAGTTAGACACAGGGGTCAGTAGCTTTGGCCCTCTAGACGTTTTGAACTAATTTCCCTTGATGCTCAGCCAACCTAATGAGTGACAGCATCATCAGGAATGATTTTTTTAATCATTCTTAGAACTTTTGTTGAATTTATTCTAGTTCGTCTTTTGGTATAAACATGTTTTAACTGCTAATTTAAAAAAATGAATTCTATTCACGTATGTCCCTTTTTTAAGCGTTATTTCTCTTCTGCAGGTGATTAAAAGGATGATTAAGTGCTGCTCTATGCTTAATTGCCACACACACGTGAGTATCCAGACATTCATAGTTCAGTCGCTTTCATTGAGAAATGCTTTTTGATGCTGAGGTGCTCCTAATAATATTCTGCTTCCTAATTAAAGTATTTTAATTTTTAACCTTTGCTGATCTTTAGTCCTATTTCACCAGGCTAATGCTGGGGTCAGACGAGCGTTTTGCAGAGCGGAAGGAACATCCGTGAGCGTGGACGTTCCTTTCACTCTGACGCCCGACTGGCCACCTCGCTGAGAGCAGTTAGAGCGCTCAGCGCTGCAAGGCTCAATCCTCCTATGGAGGACCACGCTTTGCAGCCCCATCGAACGTGCATTGTAGCGCTTCAACAGGGAGGCTTTCAGAACGTCCGCAGCACGTCCTCTGTAGCCCTTGCTACAGCGTGTGGCTGGGCCCGTCGAAGCGTCACAAAGCTGTGACGGACGCCTGGACGCACATCAGTATGGGCACACATGGTGCGCTTGTCTGACCCTGGCCTAATTGGATGTTTGTTTTGTTGTGTCCTTCTTTCATCCATTTTGGGCCAGATAATGTTTTGTTTTTGGGTCCTATAGGGACTGGGGTCTGATGACATTGAGGACTTACTGGTTATTCTGTTATATGGTCTGAGCAGAAGTAATTTATGTTTAAGGATCGTAGGACTTTGCACTCCTGCATTTTAACCGTATAAACCAACCATGACCCCTCCTCAGCTGGGGTATTTAGTCCTCTCGAGCAGCTGTTTGACACGTTTATATACCCCAGCTGAGGATTTGTGTCACCGTTTCAACACAGGATTACTTTGTGTTGTCAGAAAAGTTTGGGTCAGAACCAATAATTCCTCGATGAAGGCAATCTTTAAAAAGGAATCCATAATGGTAATATCCTGTTTAATATCACCCTCCTGTTTAAAGTGAAGCTGTAAATGCATAATGACTCCATCAGCAAATGCCTTGTTCATGGTCTATTAAAGCCACTGCCTGTCAACCTTGGTATCATACCCGCTTCACATAAGGGTGACGGGGATTCCTATCAGGCCATAAAATGACCAGCTTGCCGACACGTAGATTAATGTGCTATACCTGCTTTTATAGTTATTAAAAAGCAACAGTATTTTTTTTCTTTTTCTTGAGGCTCTTTAATGTTGTCTCATATTGATGTTCTGATTTTTGCAGGAAAGTGCTCTGTGATACAATTTGCAAAAGTCCTGCTGCTTCTTTCTTTCTAATGAGGGAAACCAAGTATTATGTATTAAATAAAAAGCCAGTCAGCAGCACCTGTACTTACCGGTGCCCGGCGCAGCCATGTGACGCTGCGACAGGGCTGGTCACACGCTTGTGCAGGCGCACAAAGTAAGCACCACCCAGAAAGCCTCTTCGTTGACACGCTACTCAACGGTGCTCCATAGGAGGATCGCGTTGGCTGCGTCGAGTGGAAGGAACGTCCACTCTCCCAGACGTTCCGTCCACGCCTAATCTGGAAAAAGACCAGTTTATTGGGCTGGCTGCAACGTTTCCCTGGGTACTGAGCTTGAGAAACCTTACAGCCAAACGCGGCTGCATTGCTGGTAGCCCACTAAACTGTTTTTGTTGTTTTTTTACAGACTGGGGTGCTGGGTTCCTTTTTTATCTTTTATTGAATGTCATATGGAGTTTTGTCTGGCCGCTCCATGGTTCACGGAGCAGCGATCTGACCTTGAATTGGTTAAAAACTGAGTGCATAAGCCATCACATGTTTAAGTATGATTTAAAGTGAACCAGGTACAATTTGCCTGCACTATCCCATTGTGGGATGGATATTACCGTGGTCTTAGTCTTAATGATCAATGCAATAGTGCAGCCTTTACTTTCCTTCAGCACCAGTGAACTCCTTCATCCTCTGTGAGCAGAGCTTACTGAGAGCCATTGGGGCAGAGCGAGCCTTGCTAGCTAATCGGTGATGTCAGCGGGATGATTTACCTGTCCGCAAGTCAGGTTGCAATGGAATGAGCAGAGGGTCATCCAGTAGGGTGACTCTTACTCTTTTTTTGCTCACAGCCATCCTCCAACCCAAAACAGATTACTCAAAATTGTGTGTGTTCCCATTAATGAGCCAAATTCCTTTGGGCATGACAGGTGTTCTGCAGTGCATGTATATCTGCACATACCTGCTATAGGTCTTAGAGTTGCAACCAAGAGCTCTTCTGTCAGTTGTCCGCATGAGGGTTATTGTTCTCATGGTATTCAGCCAATTGTTGATACTGAACATCCAAATTCCTACTCAAGTTGAGCTGTGCATGCTGGGGCATCTTGCATTTTATTATCTATGTGTAGCGATAATGTGACCGCCTTTATCCGCGCTAAATCCTGCTTCAGGGATAGATTGGTCAGTCTGGCCTTTTACATGCTAATAGGTGGCACAAGTAAATGCTCCCCTGCAGTACAGGAGCTCGTGTGCTGTAAAAAGGTCATCATAGCTATAGAATACGTGAATAAAGTTCTGTCCTGCAACAGATGCATCCAGCATACACTTCATGTGCCGCCCATTAACGTGTAGAAGCTATACAGGTCGTCCCCGAACAATCGGTAAAGAGGAATCCTAGCAGGAGACAACTGGTAAAGACATTTCAAGGAATGCATGATCCAAACATGGACATGCAAGAAGTAAACCAACACCAATTATTAACGTTTGCTACTTTAGAAGAAAAAGAAACCTATTTTAGTCACTATGTAAAAACCCGTAGGTGCAAGATGATTCACTGCTTGCATGTCTGTGTATCTCTCATCCGGCCCTGGCTTATTGGCTGCCTTGGCATGTGTAAACATTGGTAAAGTACATATCTAGTACAAGAACAGCCAGATAAACCCTTTCATGCATAATGTTCCAGGAATGTCTTATCAGAGCATTATTGCATTCTATAGTGCTCTTATGATTTGTTCTGTTAACAGAGATAATATGTGTATAATCTGTTTTCGCTTGCTCTTCAGGTTGCTATTCTGTGTCAGTTTCTTCGAGAAATTGATTATAAAACTGCTTTCAAAGCCCTACAAGAACAAAACAGGTAATGGTACAGCACACCACCACCAAAAATATCTACAGACTGGGGACTTATCGTCACTTCCCCATTTCAGGGCTCCCTTCATTACTTCTACCCCACAGGCTCGCTGCCGTGTCCTCTTTGACTTTGATCTCTCCTTCACCCCTCACATGCAGTCCCTTATCAAATATTGTCACTTTCAGCAAAAAAAAAGTATGCATCTGCCCCTTTCTGACCCAAGACTCTACTAAAACACTCATCCAAGCCGTTCTCTCCCACCTCAGCTACTGTAACCTCTTCTCACTGGCCTTAAGAGATGTCAGATTCTCCTTCTGCAGTCTGTAATGAACGCCTCTGCCACGCTCATCCACCTCGCCCCTTTGTCAGTCTCTGCACTGGCTCCCGGTTTCTTTTAAGAATTCAATTCAAAGCTCTCCATAACCATGCCCTTGCCAACATTTCCTATGTTATTCGCAGGTGTGTTATGTTCCATCCCGGTCACTTCAGTAAGTGATCCGTTTTCTCCTCGTACCCACACTCCTCACTCTGCCCCACAGACTTTTTTCCTGAGCTGGCCCCTGTTTATGGAGCTCCCTCCCTCGTGACCGTTAATTCTCCCCGTGTCTACAGTGTTTCAAGAAGTCAAAAAAATGAATTATCATCCGGTCCCTCCATAACTCCCCCCCCCCCCCCCCATTGCACGTTTACTTATCTCCCACACAGCCCTATACACATTACTTGTCACACTCAGCTATATACCCTTACCCCTGTGTCCCCTCTCTCCTCTTGGTAAGCTCTTGGACAGAGTCCTCCTTTTCCTATCATTACTTTTTATGCTTGTCCTACTCCATTGTACAGAGCTGTGGAATATTTAAGCGCTTTATAAATAATTGTAATTTGCATAAAACACAGGCATTTGGGTTAATGGTTAAAATGCACTCAACCCAATGTCATTTAAAGTATGTATGTTCCTGAAAGTCACAGTGGATCTCACATGAAGGCAACTCCAAACCATTGGAAAAGCGGAATGTCTTCTACAGCCAGTTTTACAATGTATTTATTTATGGACAGATTATCTTGGCATAGGAAGCCCGAATCACAAAACTGGGAAAGAACTGTAGTAAATGTGAAATAGAACAAATCTTCGAATAAGAGCAATCTTAAAAATCACTTCTATTTTTGCTGTTGCCTAAACGTATGTCGCTCCTCCACCACGGAGCCCTGGCTGGTTACGAGATGCGGAGGTTCTGTTTGGGTTTCTCACGTCCAACCCTCTTCAGAATTACAAGTCTTAGCAGATGTGAGGAAGGAGAATTTTAGGGGTCGACTTTTCCAAACTCCCCAATAAGCTGGGATTTTATATTCTTGCCTCTTTTTAGCAGATGTTCAGTTCATTAAGATCCACCAGTGATCGGTTTATATTCCAATTGATGCTAACATTGTGACAGTAAGT
Source organism: Leptobrachium leishanense (assembly GCA_009667805.1). Taxonomy (NCBI): domain Eukaryota; kingdom Metazoa; phylum Chordata; class Amphibia; order Anura; family Megophryidae; genus Leptobrachium; species Leptobrachium leishanense. The sequence goes on from CM019067.1 coordinate 57,731,779, forward strand.
GGGATAATGTGTGCTTGCAGACGTTCCGTTACCGTCTCCATGTTTGTCGTATTCCGGGGAAGGTGCTATCTCAGCACCCCGCCCCGGAATGCGACACTAAACCTCCCTGATACCCGCAGTAGAACTTCCACAGAGTGACCGCGGAGGGAGACTAGGAACTATCTGTCACGAGTCTCACTCTGCTCCTGGCGAGATGCGGCGGATCGGTCCACCCTTTTCACCGTGGGATGAAAGGTGAGTATGGGATGTTTAGAGGGGGATTTGGAGCGTGTTAAATGATTTTATGTCTTCCGAATCCTTTAACACTAGCTTTTAGGACGAGATGAAAAGCTTACTTTTGCTTTCCAAAGGTAAATTGCGCCAGCACTTTGTAATGCCTAACTTGTTGAGACATTAAATGATTGCGCTCCCCATGTTAAGTATAGGAGACGCAAACTACAGTAAACTCGTGCAAGCTGTGACGAGCAAAAGCTTTTCACCCCAGTTTAGCGTCAAGATCGGAATAAAAATGGCAGATGTTAAACTTACTAATGCCATCGTTAATGATTACGTATTGAGACGCTTCATTAGCACCAACTATGGAATAGAGCCCATCAAGTCTTACCAGTTTTTGCTCTGCTGAACCACGAGAGCTCTGTAAAATATCCCTGTAACAAGCCATGCCGGTGTTTGGTGTATTAATGTGCTGTTTTTGTTTTTCAGCCACGATGCAATGGATTCCTACTATGAATATATTTGGGATGTAACGATTCTCGAATACCTAACCTGTATCCTTTTTTTGTTAAATTCATACAGACTGGAAAAACGTTATAATGAAAGATTGTAATTTATTGCCTAATTTACATCTGTGGCATTAACATCCTGTCATTCAAGGTCTTCTAGCAAGACAACGCCGACATCTACATACGGGTTTTGTGCCCCTTGGTTTAAAGGAAATAATGGTTCTGATGTTTTCACTTTATTTTTATTTTTTGTATCCTATAAATATGGGTTTTTAACACTCCGCAGTCTGCAGGCCCCCACTAAACCAACCAACCAACCAACCAACCTATCCTAACTTCTTCAGGATGAGAAAGGTACTCCTCCATAAGAAGCCAGAAAACCAGATAAATATCCTCCACACATTGCCCCAAGCATAAAATCTCAGCCTGTCAGCCAGATACTGTAAACTGGACACATGGTCTCCATTGGAGATAGTAAATCCAAGATATTCCAGGTTATGTCTAGACCTGGGGTCAGCAACCTTGGCTCTCCGATGTTTTGGGAACTCCATTAGGCTGACCGAGCCACATGTGAAATGTAGTTCCCAAAACATCAGGGAGCTAAGCATTAGTCAGGGGTCCGCATCCTTATCAACCCTGGTCCTCAAGTCCCCTAATCATGCCAGATTTTAAAGATTCCCTGGGAGAAATGCAGGCTGAATCCTACAATCACTGAGCAGCAAATTGTATCACCTGTGCTGTGCTTCAGCTATCTGCAAACCTGTCCTGTTAGGGGGACCTGAGTACTTGTAAATCCTGCTCAAACCCCTTTTACCTCCATTTATTAAACATTCTGTATCACACCCTGTAGCGCAGGGGCTTGGGCTATAACCTGGATCTGTCCTAGGTTGAAACGGATTTATCTGTAACTGAAGTCTCCTCTTTTTAGGCGCGCATCACAGCTGTACATAAAATGCGTTTTCTCAAGTCCCTTCTAGTGAAAACTCAGATGCAATGGCCTCTGTCTCTTCTGCAGAAGCTCTTTAATAGAGATCCTCCCTCCTCCTCCTCCTCCCCCCCCCCCCCATATGTTTTGGAACAGGATTTCCCATGAAGCACAGTCAAGCTAATTAGTACCGGTGGTGTGTGTGTGTGTGTGTGTGTGTGTGGTTTCAAAATATCTGAGGGGGGCTAGGTTAATGAGCCCTACAGCATTGCTTCCCAAAGCTGTCCTCAAGTCCCCCTAACAGGCCAGGTTTTGCAGATCACCTTGGGGAAATACAGACTAAATCCTGCAATCACTGAGCAGCAATCCACATATCTGGAAAACCTGGCATGTCAATGGGTCCTGAGGACAGGTTTGGGAAGCCAAGCCCTAGACAAGTGTTTCCCAAACCTGTCCTCAGGACCCTTTGCCTCGCCAGGTTTGCAGATATGTGAAGCACAGGTGATATGATTTGCTGCTCAGTGATTGCAGGATTCAGTCTGCATTTCCCATAAACTAATCTGCAAAATATGGCCTGGTTGAGAGTCCCGAGGACAGGTTTGGGAAACACTGCCCTAGACTAACGCCATGGCCCAAAGGAAACGGGCTTTCCAGCTCTAGCAGCAACAACAGCGAGGTTCAGAAATAATGTATCCAAGTCACTTATGAGAATTCTCAATGATTTGGGAAATTATACTATATTTTGATGTTTACGAACTCCACCCTCTGACGTGCTTTATTGACAATTCTCTGGCCTAGTGCAGAACACCAATTTCTCTCTGTAAGGTGTTGTTTTTTTTTTTTCCTTATCTTTGAGGTCCAGCACGATAAAGCTGGTTGGCTGAGAGCATTCAATAAAAACACTCAGAAAATATCGGATCTTATCCGTTGAACCCGAAATGAAAAAATCTGACACGCCACCGGATGGGTAAAATACACTATATTGCCAAAAGTATTCGCTCACCTGCCTTGACTCGCATATGAATTTAAGTGACATCCCATTCCTAATCCATAGGGTTCAATATGACGTTGGTCCACCCTTTGCAGCTATAACAGCTTCAACTCTTCTGGGAAGGCTGTCCACAAGGTTTAGGAGTGTGTTTATGGGAATTTTTGACCATTCTTGCAGAAGCGCATTTGTGAGGTCACACACTGATGTTGGACGAGAAGGCCTGGCTCTCAGAACACCTTTGGGATGAATTAGCGGAGACTATCGGGTTGAGGTCAGGACTCTGTGCAGGCCAGTCAAGTTCATCCACACCAGACTCTGCCATCCATGTCTTTATGGACCTTGCTTTGTGCACTGGTGCACAGTCATGTTGGAAGAGGAAGGGCCCAGCTCCAAACTGTTCCCACAAAGTTGGGAGCATGGAATTGTCCAAAATGTCTTGGTATGCTGAAGCATTCAGAGTTCCTTTCACTGGAACTAAGGGGCCATGCCCAGCTCCTGAAAACCAACCTCACACCATAATCCCCCCTCCACCAAACTTTACACTTGGCACAATGCAGTCAGACAAGTACCGTTCTCCTGGCAACCGCCAAACTCAGCCTCGTCCACCAGATTGCCAGATGGAGAAGCGCGTTAAGTCACTTCAGAGAACATGTCTCCACTGCTCTAGAGTCCAGTGGCGGCGTGCTTTACGCCACTGCATCCGACGCTTTGCATTGCACTTGGTGATGTATGGCTTGGATGCAGCTGCTCGGCCATGGAAACCCATTCCATGAAGCTCTCTGCGCACTGTTCTTGAGCTAATCTGAAGGCCACATGAAGTTTGGAGGTCTGTAGCTATTGACTCTGCAGAAAGTTGGCGACCTCTTCGCACTATGCGCCTCAGCATCCGCTGACCCCGCTCCGTCAGTTTACGTGGCCTACCACTTCGCGGCTGAGTTGCTGTCGTTCCCAAACACTTCCACGTTCTTATAATACAGCTGACAGTTGACTGTGGAATATGTAGGAGCGAGGAAATTTCACGACTGGATTTGTTGCACAGGTGGCATCCTATTACAGTTCCATGCTGGAATTCACTGAGCTCCTGAGAGAGACCCCTTCTTTCACAAATGTTTGTAAAAACTAGGTGCTTGATTTTATATACCTGTGGCCATGGAAGTGAACCTTTATTCTGATTTGGATGGGCGAGCGAAAACTTTTGGCAATATAGTGTATATAATTAAATAAATTTAAAACGATTCAAAGTGTCAAAATTGAAACGCTGTTTACAAAAAAATCTACTGAATGAAAATGCCTGGAATTTACATAGAAGATCCAGTGAATGATAATAAAAAGGTCTGTTGCAGAAAAAAAAAAACATTTGCCGAAAAATGCCTAAAATATCCTGAATAATCAAACGGTTTTAGATAGAGTAAAAACAGGAATATTTTTAACATTTAAACCACCGAACATCAAGGCATTTCACTGACATTTCTCTGCTGTTCGGTGTCTGAATAGATTAACCATTGCTTCTCTGGGGGATTTCACGGCTTTCGAAACACGGTGCACTTGCTGGCAATTCGCCAAAAATTTGGCGAACTGCCTGCTTTTTGAATAGCTTAAAGGCTGCGAAATGTCACCGTACTTGGCAATTCACTGTTCGGGGCCAGATCAGCTCTTTGTGAATAACCCTGGTTTTGGTTTTTTGGATCTGTGTAGTTTTAGATTTTGATTTCCCCATCTGAATAATTCTGCCGTCCTGTAAACATTAGAACAGCAAGGCCTTCATATTTGGATATCTGCTTACGTTAAGTGTTTCATATCATTTTATGGTCACGAGTGCGCATTAACCTTTTTACTGTGTTTCAGTGGAGTTTTATATTGAATGTGTGGGGGGGGGGTACACATTGGTGTGGTTATATAGTGCCTTTTTATTTTTCTCTTCGAGCATTTGATTGGTACATATGTGCACGCTAATACGTGTGCATATGGTGGCAACTGGCCCAGATTGTCCGATTTGTAAATGGAAAATCCTATTTGAAAGGTAGTAGTCCCTAGTGTAGTTGACTGAAGTCCAGATGCAGTGGATGACATTCAACCTTTTCCTGCGCGGGGCCGGGATTAGTTGCGCCTAGTCGGACGACCCCACACAACATGGTTATACTATGGATCCAGCAGACGACCAGCCTTAGATTAAATTGAGGACATTGTTCTTACTACTCCCTCGTTCAAAGTGCGAGTGATATTTACTCCAGGCACGTGATGAAGGTAGTTTCGGGCATTCGGGATCCTGACGATATAAAACCATAATATTGAAGTAAAAGATGCATATTGGGAGAGGCTGGGCATGGAAAGCTGTGGTTTTATCCCTAGTCTCTTCACATGGATTAAAGCAAACAGCCAGCATCCTTAACAGTTTTCACCAGGTCTTCACCATAAGAGAGGGGAGATGGATAAAAGGCAGATAGCGGTGAGTAGACATGTGTTTGGCTAAACTGAGGGGGAATGCATGACTGTTCCCATGATGCATTGCACAATTAGAAAGGGCTTTGTTGGCAGAGCTCAAGGTACCTCATTTGCGGTTACTTCTAAGATTGTATTTAATCATACACTAACACTACTTGAATGTTCTAGGTTTAAGCGTAGCAAGTTAGGACTTTCAGACGAGCCCGTAATGATGTGACGGTCACACGCTGTTGTGCACGCAACAGCAGCTGTGCTGCGCCCGTGCAGCAGGCTTCTCCGTCAAAGTGCTGAAGGAGCTGCAAAGTGCAAACCTCCCATAGGATTGAGCCTTGCAGCGCTGAGCGCACCACCATAGGGGACGTTAAAAGGTACAGGATCATGTCTGGTACCATTGGAAAGGCTAGAGCATGGAGGCTTTTTTCCTGTGTCTATGACTTGGGTATTAAGGACTGTTCCTTAGGAAACAGGTTCACCTCTGAAACGTGTTGCACGTGTTCGATTGGCCCAAGTTCCATGACACCTGCTCCACATGGTGTGCTGGTCTTTCCATTTTATTCACATTTGATATTCTCCAGTGACATTGGGGATTAGCGGTACCCCCTATATGGTTTGAGTAGTCTCTGAAAACCGGAGCGAAGGGGTTAGGTTTTACAGACCTGCAAAGGCCCATTTCTTACTTGGGTAGTTCTTTAGGGGCTGGGGGGGGAATAGCAATCCCCCCCCTCCTTTCATCCTTGACATTTGTCAGTATTTTGTATTGTTCTACCTCTGCCTAACAAGGCTTTTACTTAAGCCCTTGATTCTTGTATTCCTCAGGTTACAAGCCCCCCCCCCCCCCTCCTTGCTTTCTGGTCAAGGCTTTTCTCGCATTTCCAACTAGTATCTGGCTACATGTATGGTTTTTTTTTTTTTTTTATGTCTGGTCCTATAATGAAACAGGACTTAAATCTGGTTTATAAAAGGAGTTCAGCAGTGAAGGGGTCAAGCTCCAGGCTTCTCATTCAGCTGCCAGCTTTTATCCAGAATAACATTAAACAGAGGTGGGAGGGATTAAACTCACCATAATATTATGGTAAATATTGCATCATGGGAAAAAACAGAAAGCGTTAAACCGTACTATTCCTTTTTACATGCAATTAATGCAAAGAAAATACAGGTTTTATAATTGCTTTTTTGTAATAAGCTGTAATTTTATTAAGGACTAGCTGGGTTTTCATGCAGGGATTCTCGAGGGGGGTGTATAGTGAAAGGACCCATGGTCTTTTGGGAAGGGACCTGCTAGAAACATAGAAAAATGTTGGCAGATAAGAACCTTTCGGCCCATCTAGTCTGCCCAATTACATGGATACTTTACCTGGATTTATCTTTTGTTTAGGATAGCCTTATGCCTATCCCATGCTTGCTTAAATTCAATTACTGTTTTGGCCTCTACCACTTCAACTGGAAGACTGTTCCATGTATCCACCACCCTCTCAGTAAAAGAATGCTTCCTGATGCTAGACGTGGCTGGGTGCAAAGACCAAATACAGACTAACCTCAGCGACTATATACCCACACAAAAAAAAGGTTGCCCCAAATACTAGTATATGGAGAGTATCATTCAGATAAAAAAATTCTTTGGCTAACTGCATTTCTCATTAAAAGCTGTATTGCGATAAGCACTGCGACTGCCTACCTAGGACAAACATAACGGATAGAGGTTTCAGCGGAGGCAAGAACATAAAAGGCCATTAAGCAAGTTTGGGAGTGTGCTAGATTGGAAATTCTAGCACAATACTGGACCCTCCCTGCAAACTGATTGGGAATAAAAAGGCAGTATGGGTACTGGCCTTCGAGGGTCTGTGGATATAGGAAAGCATGAGAAAAATACAATGGAGAGCCCTATCAGGAACAAACAATACAGGCTGGGGGAAAAAAAAAAAACAGCCTAGCCTCAGTGCATGGAAACAGAGCTAGAGCCCTAAATTGGGAGCACTCCCAGTAGGTAGAATATTTCTATCAAGCCAGGAAAAAAGTTTTCAGAGCGAGGATTAAGGCTAGGGTCAGACGAACACATTTTTTGCGTTGTCCGTGGAAAAGTGCAGTCGAACAAACGGATGTAATTTTTCACGAAATACGCATGAGCGGTCATACGATGCACCTTTTCGTCCGTGATTTTGTACGGATTATCAATAAAACAGTGTCTGGACGTTATGTTGGCCGTACACTAACAGCGTCTGACGTCTCCCAATCACGCCGCTATGCGGCCGCAGCGCACTCTGTACGTCAGCGGTTTGACGTTCTCGAAAAAATGCGTTAGTTTGCCACTTGCGTTGCATGGACGAACGTTCGTGCGGCCGTTCCCCGGCATTGGACGTCATTTGCTGCTAGCACGGCCGTGATTTCGTGCGGCTAAACGCACGTTAAAACTGCGTTCGTCTGACCCTAGCCTAAATGGTCACTAAAACATCAAGAACTAAATGCACATCTATTTGCTCAACGCGTTTCCCTGGTATAAACCAGCATCATCAGTAGCAGAGTGCAGCCTAGTTGAGTGTAAGAAGTGACACACTTTCAATAGATTGCTCCCACAACTATCTTGGTACACCTGGTTTTTGTAAATTTCAAACTTGCATGCACCCAGGGGTGCCCCAAGAGTGTTAAAATTGATCTGGCAATTTTCTAAATTAGGATTGCAAGCCATTCACTGACTAGCATATGGCCTCTAGAACAGGGTTTCCCAAACCTGTTTAAGACACTCAACAGGGTAGATTTTGCAGATCACTTGAAATGCAGACTGCATCCTGCAATCACTGAACAGCAAATCATCACCTGTGCTTTGCTTCACATCTGCAAACCTGACCTGCAGCAGGTCCTGAGAACAGGCTTAGGAAACACTGCAATAGACCATCTTGGTCAGCACAATCTGGCATTGTAGCAGCTCATTAGAGTGTGGTGTCTTTTGCAATATGCAGTTAGTGACTTAACAGTTCCCCTGCATGTATTTAATCTTGTCAAGTATTGTTCAGAAAGTCCTTAGCAGTGGCTGAGCACTCACCTGCCTCTCTTTTACAGATTAAAGCCATCGGCCAGACAGAGCTGAATGCCAGTAACCCAGAGGAGGTCCTGCAGCTCGCTGCTCAGAGGCGAAAGAAAAAATTTCTCCAAGCAATGGCCAAGCTCTACTTCTAGACAGTCTGTATAGTTTTGTACATAAGAAATCTACAAGGTTGTAATAAAAACACAGGTTTCCTTTAATATGTACATTTGTGCAGACAATATTCCTCTTAGAGGCGAAATACATTTACATAACCTATATACAGCTGTACAGAACATGCCAGAGTTTGGTTACCCAGTCTGGAACACGCACTACAATAAAAAGGCAGCATGAACACCTCGCTCATTAAAACCAGAGCAAGGAGATCTGAGGGTACTCTCAAAAACACCCACCATGGATAAAGCTGAAGAAAGACTCCTGGTCAGGCCCAGCGTAAGCAGTTAGAATTCATTAACCTTTTTTATTGGCAGTAGCAATCAGTTTTAGGGTCTCATCCCACAACTTGGTAAGGTCTAAAATCTGGATCCAAAAATGCAAGTTATACCACAGTAGAAGCATGTTAAAGTGTCACATTTTTTGTTCAAAACGGGCAGTTGAGAGAAGTGGATTTTTGTACATGGCCAATGGCAGCCACGCTCCTGTCAGTTGGGTTTCCCCCTCAGGATGTGGTAACCGCACGGTTTTAGGAATGCGAAGACATGTACAGGGGTTAAAGTTTGCCCCTAGAACCCAGTCCAAAAAAAAAGGAAATTCCAGGTTTGTCTTACAACCTTAAAATGTGGAATTGCCTCACAGTATAAAACCAGAGAACAGAAAAAACAGACATTTGGGGGGGGGGGGGGGAGGAGGAGGAATATAAAACAGAATAAAAACAAGATGTTCCTTTGCATGTGCTCGGTTTCCTCCACCATGGACTATGGTTTTAAGCAGAGCTGACGCCAAATCATTTGTCAGTTGCTCCAGTAAAACCCTGGAAAGCACATAACTAAAAGGCTTTAAAATAAAGAGAGGGGGGGGGGGTTACTTTACTTGACCATTGGTGGACAAAAGGCATTCTGCAAAATCAGTTTTGAAAAAGAGGCCTGGTTAAAGAATATGTTAAGAGCCCCCCCCCCAGAGGTTTATATGGCAGAATGTAAACTTGAGGTGCCCTGCAAGGCTGAAGGGGGTTTAAGAAAAATAAAATTTTAAAGTCATGGTCAGATTAGCACCAGTTAGACAGTGGAGCAATAGCAGCTCAGCCCTCAAAGTTCCTCAGTTTCGCTCTCACATGTTCATGAAAATCCATATGGTGGCAGCCAGTATCCATGCAAAGTCCAAAAGCATATGGACACACCACTCACAGGCCGGAGCCTGCACGCATATACAGCCCAGTCTCCAGTCTGCACGTTACATAAGACACTCGACATGTAAATATTAAAGTGTCAAATAGCTGCTGCAGGAAAGAGTCCATGAGCGCTAAATCCAAACGCCCGACACATGTTCCTTAAATTTCTGAAGACCAGCTGCGTAGTGAAGTAGATTTCCTCAGTCCATGAGAGGTGGAGCACAATACTGCAATAAATAAGTTAATGAAAGAGAGACGGCAGAAGCCGAGACTTTTGCGACAATGGTACAGCTTATTTCGCAAGGGCTTTGCCCCATATTAATGGATGGTGGTACCAGCAGCACTTTCCCCGCTTGACAGGTTCTTTTCAGTACTCTTGGGAGGGGTCAGGATACCACCAATTGATACAGGAGATTGTCCTTCTGGCAGAATAGTCGCTCTGTGTGCTGCAATCTCATCCTACAAGAAAAGGGGCACATGTTAAGCTTCAGTACAGGCTCCAGAATTTAAAAAAAAAAAAAATTAAGGGTCATGAGTGGCTAACTTTATTTCTACCTGATCAGGGTGGATAAAGTGGAAGAATTTTCCTCCAACCTGGCAGCCAAGACTGAGTTTCCCAGCTGCCATTCACCAGATCGATTGCTAGTGATGTACCCACAGCGTGCCAATTTCACCCTCTGAAACCACCCACAGTAGTAAGTGGTCTCCGAGGCAGCAATGGATCTGTGCAGATCATCTCAAAGATGCCAGCCCAGTGTGAGATTTGAGTAGAACAAGAAAATGTACATACCATCATCTCAAGGTAGTTTGTGTGCGTTTGGATATTATGAAGATCTTCAGGTTTCACCTTCTTAATCATTTGCATTTCAACCGGTGGAAACCTTCTCGCGGCTCTTGCACACGGAGATATCCACTGGACACACTCTGAAATGCTCTCCCATGCCAGACCTACACATGACAAAACGCCGTTTACCAGTCAAAATTGTTACATACCTGTGCTTTGTTGAACAAAAAAAAAAAAAAATGCAGAGATCCGAGCTCCGGCCATACAGATTATACACCGCACAAAACAATGAGGGGGTTGTGCAATAATCTGGGCATTCTACAGTAAGGAGAGACCTCCACAACCCACAGAATCCCTTTGTTACAAGTATTGTACGAACGCTGTTAAACTTGGTCAATACCTTCAATAAGTGCAAGCTGAGGATTGCATTTTAGTAGTCTTGAGCTCAATATAGAAAATGGTTCAAAGGAAAAAAAAAAGAAAATACAGTGCGAAATCAAGCTTACATTTCTGATCAGTATGAATTATTTTGTGTGATGTCTCACTGCACGGTGTTTATTAGGTGTCACTATACTGTATTTGATACTCGCACAACAGCACTGGATCATATGTTTTCTATTGTTTTAAGTGCAAGGCTACCATTTTTTATTTTAGGATTTCTGATGTGGATATCATGATAGTTTATGCTGCTAGGAGGTTAGGGACCATCAGTGGGTTTACAGAAAGAAAAAAAAAAAACATGCAGGTCTATTCAAAGAAAGGTGAAACTCAGGAGAATGACAATGAAATACAGGTAAAAAAAAAAAATTAAGGGTCATGAGTGGCTAACTTTATTTCTACCTGATCAGGGTGGATAAAGTGGAAGAATTTTCCTCCAACCTGGCAGCCAAGACTGAGTTTCCCAGCTGCCATTCACCAGATCGATTGCTAGTGATGTACCCACAGCGTGCCAATTTCACCCTCTGAAACCACCCACAGTAGTAAGTGGTCTCCGAGGCAGCAATGGATCTGTGCAGATCATCTCAAAGATGCCAGCCCAGTGTGAGATTTGAGTAGAACAAGAAAATGTACATACCATCATCTCAAGGTAGTTTGTGTGCGTTTGGATATTATGAAGATCTTCAGGTTTCACCTTCTTAATCATTTGCATTTCAACCGGTGGAAACCTTCTCGCGGCTCTTGCACACGGAGATATCCACTGGACACACTCTGAAATGCTCTCCCATGCCAGACCTACACATGACAAAACGCCGTTTACCAGTCAAAATTGTTACATACCTGTGCTTTGTTGAACAAAAAAAAAAAAAAATGCAGAGATCCGAGCTCCGGCCATACAGATTATACACCGCACAAAACAATGAGGGGGTTGTGCAATAATCTGGGCATTCTACAGTAAGGAGAGACCTCCACAACCCACAGAATCCCTTTGTTACAAGTATTGTACGAACGCTGTTAAACTTGGTCAATACCTTCAATAAGTGCAAGCTGAGGATTGCATTTTAGTAGTCTTGAGCTCAATATAGAAAATGGTTCAAAGGAAAAAAAAAAGAAAATACAGTGCGAAATCAAGCTTACATTTCTGATCAGTATGAATTATTTTGTGTGATGTCTCACTGCACGGTGTTTATTAGGTGTCACTATACTGTATTTGATACTCGCACAACAGCACTGGATCATATGTTTTCTATTGTTTTAAGTGCAAGGCTACCATTTTTTATTTTAGGATTTCTGATGTGGATATCATGATAGTTTATGCTGCTAGGAGGTTAGGGACCATCAGTGGGTTTACAGAAAGAAAAAAAAAAAAAACATGCAGGTCTATTCAAAGAAAGGTGAAACTCAGGAGAATGACAATGAAATACAGGTAAAAAAAAAAATTCTCCCATTTATCTCACTTTGTTCTGCCACTTCTTTATTCAGATAAAAGGTGAAATCCAGGAGTTAATCTGGCCTGTTGCTTTGTGATGCAAAGCTCTCCCAACCAAATAGCCACTACACAATCCTGCCATGCCTACCCAGAAAGCTCCAGCCCTTAAGCGAGCATAGCGACCTAGATGCTCCAACAGGATTTCTGAAAAAAACAACAGTGAAGGTTTTGGGTTTGTATCTTACCGGTCGCTTTGGTCACTATTTCCATTGATGTATGGTGGTATAATGCAGCAGCTGCCAGAATCCGGTATTTAAAGTCCAGCGCAGAAGAGTCAAGAATGCAGAGATCTAGAAGCTGTGATAAAAGGAATAAACATAAAACGCACCATTCATGGGACAGCAAGGTCTATATCACTACAGCGGTTTAATATATTAACCTCCCTGGCGGTGTTCAAGTGTGGCTCGAGGTTAACTTTCACTGCTGAAAGCGGTAAACCCCGAGCCACACTTGGGCTGGATACACACCTGCGCTCCCTCGCTGACCTCCCGCAATCGTATTCTCCAGCCGATCACAGCATCCTGCTTCCCTTCTTGTGAGAAGGGAACCATGACGTCGCGATCGTCCAGAGTGACTGCAGGGAACAGTGAGAGAAAGCACAGGGACAGGCATGTATCCAGGACGAGTGTGGCTCTGGGTTGCCACTTTCAGCATTGAAAGTTAACCCCGAGCCACACTCGGGATACCGCTAGGAGAGTTAAAAATTGTAACGATTCTGACATAAAATGTCAGAATCGTAACGCCAGGGAGGTTAATCTGGATGTGGGAAAAGGCAAAACAATGGCACTTCAAGTTTGAAATTATAGATTTACCCCATTGGTCAGAAACAGACTAGACTGAGAATACCAGTTCGTCTCACATGACGAGTCCTCACCTGGGCTATATGGATGAATTGTTCCTGAGAATACTGAGGTAGTAGCAGCTTTGGCACGTCCTTCAGAGAAGATACTTGAAGATAGAGATTAAGCCAGGCGATCGCAGTTACGGGACACAGCTCCCATTTCAATGCCTAAAAAAAAATATATATATAAATAAAATCTGTTCTTGCATTATGATGCCTATTGGATGGGCTTACATGCATGTGTCATTCTTTAACACCAGGCTTCATGGAGCCTAGCTGTCACCCCCGATCACAAAACCCCAAACTGAAGCGTAAAGCATATTGAACGGATCTAATATTTTTATTTTATTTATAAAAGGATTTTACCAGGAAGGATACATTGAGATTTCAAGTATGTCCTGGGTTCAAGAACATTGATTGGTTACAGAAATACAAAATCGTAAAATGCAAGAAATTAACACAAGACCAAATATACAGATTAACAGAAAAATAAATATGGAGGAAATAAAGTCATTATGTTACATGTTTACAGGTGCATTCCGTATTGAGGTATGTTAATAGGGACGTCTTAAGGGACTTTAGACTGGGGGAAGATTTGACGGCGTCTGGGAGGTTATTCCATATTTGCGGTGCTCTGTAGGAAAATGAGGATCGAGCCACTTTCTTTTTGTATTGCGGTATTGCAAGTAAGGTGCTGGTCCTGGATCTGAGGTTATAGGATGAGGGAACTGCCGGGGGAAGCAGCATATTCAGGTAGGGTGGTAGCTTCCCAGAAAAGCTCTTAAACACCAGGTTGGAAAGGTGCGTCTAGAGTCCAGTGATGGCCAGTTTAGTTCTTTTAACATGTCACAATGGTGTGTCATGTAGTTACATTGTAGCACAAAGCGACAGAATGAGTTATACAATGTAGTAAGTTTCTGGAGGTGTGTTTGCGGGGCGGCTGCATACACTACATCTCCGTATTCAATGGCTGGCATAAGCATTTGTTGTACAATCTGCTTTCTTACCGCGGGGCTCAGGCAGGATTTGTTTCTGTACAGTGCACCTAGTTTGGGGTAGTTTTTCGATGTGGGGGCCAAAAGATAGATGATTTGGGTCTAACCACATACCTAGGTATTTGAGAGAAGTGACTGTGGTCAGCGTGCTATTTGATTTTGTCCCAACACATAGATTGGGTGTTTGCAATTTGTGTAGTTTAGGTGCGGTTCCAAAGAGCATTGTAACAGTTTTGTCAGTATTTAGAAAAAAAGTTTGTTATTTGCGATCCACTTTTCTACCCCTGTGAATTGTTCTTGCAGCACAGCCTCCAGCTGTGGGAGATTTGGTTTGCTGGTATAGATTACAGTGTCGTCTGCATACATGTGTACAGTTGAAGCTTTGCAGACATTGGGCAGATCGTTTATGAATATTGTGAATAGCAGGGGGCCAAGTAACGAGCCTTGTGGTACACCGCACGTGACTGGGAGGGGGAGGGAAGTGCTGTCAGAAATGGACACAAATTGAGACCTATCAGACACATATGATTGGAACCAGGTTAACGTACTAACCACCAATACCAGAGTTCTTAAGTTTTTGTAATAGGATGCCATGGTCTACTGTGTCAAAAGCCTTGGCAAAATCAAGGAAGATGGCTCCAGTTAGATTTCCTTGTTCCATGCCAGCTTGGATATCATTACAAACTTTTAAAAGGGCAGTTGTAGTTGAATGGTTTGGACGAAAGCCTGATTGATCTGGGGTTAAATAGTTCTGATACTGATAATAATCACGTAATTGAGTGTAGACACATTTTTCCAGAATTTTTGACATTACAGGGAGCAGTGATATTGGGCGGTAGTTGGATACCAAAGTATTGTCTCCACTTTTATGGATAGGTACCACCCTTGCAGTCTTCCAGAGTTTGGGTATGTATCCAGTGATTCATTAATCAGGGTTGCAACAGGTTTTGCAATTGCTGGTGCACTGATTTTCAGCAGCATTGCTGGGATTTGATCAGGTCCAGACTGGTATTTCATTTTTTGGTTACGGAGAAGTTTAGTGATGGCACTGACAGGCACTGGCCTAAAACTGAATTTCTCTGCGTTACGGGGTCTTTGCACTGTTGGTGGGTCCTGACCTGCGTGCGGCCTTTCTGATTGCGTGTCATTTCCTAGCTTAGCAATCAGGGTGGTGGCGCATCCAACAAAAGAATTATTAAAAGCATTTGCTACATCTAGGGGGTGTTGTACGGTTTGGTTGTTTACTTTTAAAGCAGCTGGTTGGGAGTGGCTGGGGGTGCTTGTATGTTACTTATGATTTTCCAAAAATTTCTGGGGTTTGATATGTTATTGTTTAAATTTTCATTGAAGTATTGGGCTTTAGCCATTTTTGTTTCTTTTGTGCATTCATTCCGGCATTTTCGGTATTCACAGTGATCGTTCATGGATACAGTACTCTTGAACTTTGACCACAGGGAGTCTCTAAGCTGGTACATATGCGTGAGGTCAGCTGTAACCCAGGGGAGATGGGCCCCTTTTACTCGCACTTTGAGCAGTGGGGTATGGGTGTTCCAGACTTTCAGGAGCTCGGCTTGAAAGTATTCAATTGCACAGTCCAGATCTGGGATTAGGTTTAGTCTGTACCATGGGAGCTGTTTGAGATCATTTAGGAAGGATTCAAGATTAAATTTCTTGAAAGACCTGGTGATTATTACCTTTGGTGGACATTTTATGGCCCTTATTTTGCGCACACAGTACACTAGGCAGTGATCACTGAAACTGTTAGCGAGAACGCCTGCCTCCTGTATTCGATCAGGACATGAGGAGAGAATCCAGTCCAGCAAGGTGTGGTTAGGGCTTTTCATATTAATGCGAGTGGGGGAGGAGATTAATTGTGTTAGCTGCAAAGCCTTAAACAGTGAGCAGTGTTTATTGTTTTTAGGATTCAGCCAATCAACATTAAAGTCGCCGAGGACCAGCAGTTCGCTTTTTTGGTTTTGAGCGACTAATTTACTAAGAATTTGGGTTATGTCAGAAAGGGATTGCACTGGGGAACTTGGTGGGCGGTAGAATCCAACAACAATAATTGTTTTACTGAATGGGATCTCAATAGTACCAGAAAGGAAATCAAATGTGGCCGGGGAGCTAGGATTCTGCAATGGGGTGAACTTTATGGAGTTAACAATTCCCCCTCCTCTCTTAGCTCTGTCCTTTCTAGAGCATGAATACCCTTGTATTGCTATGGCAGAGTCTGGCACTTTAGGGGTTAACCATGATTCTGTCAGAAGCAACAAGCTTTAAGCTCATCCAGTTTAGGGAGTAAACTGCGGATGTTGCAATGCACAAAGGAGAGGCCTTTTTTAGTGGGGAGATTAAATATGGTGTCAGCTATTGGACCAGGGTTGGATTCAACATCATTTGCAAGTGCAAGCAGCAGAATAAAAAGGAATTTGGACAGGTTTTTCTTTTTGGTAAATAGTGATTGAAAGGTTTTAAAGCTCTGTTGTGTG
This sequence comes from Leptobrachium leishanense, assembly GCA_009667805.1. Classification (NCBI taxonomy): domain Eukaryota; kingdom Metazoa; phylum Chordata; class Amphibia; order Anura; family Megophryidae; genus Leptobrachium; species Leptobrachium leishanense. The sequence goes on from CM019067.1 coordinate 57,748,259, forward strand.
GAGGTGGGAGGGCTGGATTTTAACACTCTCCACCAGCACTCAGCTGATAATTAAAGGAGCTGAGCAAGCTATAGAAAGTCCATTTAATGGCGGGAAAAAGGGTGTATAATGTGTGGGTTGAATAAACGAGTAAGATGAAAATTTGATCTAAACACGAGCAGCGCAGAAACGTAAAAACAGCAGCGGTCACTAAAGGACGGATTTGTGTAAAACCGCCCGGTCACTAAGGGGTTAAATAAAAGTATCGGTACTCGTACTCGGTCTTAAAAAAGTGGTATCGGTGCATCCCTAATAGGGAGGGAGGGTAGATTTAGAGAGAAGGGAGATGGTGGAAAGAAGCAGCAAGAGGGGGAAAAGAGGGAAAAACATTTCTAGAGAAAGGTGGTGTGGGAGAAGGGGAGGGAAAAAAAGGAAAGGTAGAAGATATAGTGCTGCCAACAGAAGCTGTGACATACCTTCAATACGATGAGCTCCATGTCAATGATATCATCCTCACAACAAGCGCCATCTGTCACATAGGCAAACTCATTGATTTTAGGTGGATAGATTTCCTAAAAAAAAAAAAAAAAAAGTAAAAAAAAAAAAAAGAACACACAAAGCCACAACAACCTGGTCCAAGGAACCTCTTGTAAAGTGCACAGATAACGTGTAAGGCTAGGGTCAAACAAACGCATTTTTTTGCGTCGTCTGTAAAAAGAAGTGCGTCCCAACACATTGACATATTTCACGGAATGCACGAAAACAGTCATACGATGCGCATTTTCATGCGTGATTTTTTACAGATCATCAATAAAACACTTTTTGCAGCTGGACGTTATGTAGGCCGGACATTAGCAGCATCTGACGTCTCCTAATCACGCCGCTAGCGCACTCTGTACATCAGTACTAGCTGTTCTCGAAAAAATGCGTTTGCGGCTTGCGTTGTACAGCCGCACTTTCGTGCGGCCGTATATTGGCCGTCATTTGCTGCTACTGCGGCCGTGATTAAGTGCGCCTAAAGAAAAGTTAAAAATGCGTTGTCTGACCTTAGCCTTACTGAACAGCGTGACTTTAAAATATTACACGTTATAAATTTACAAAAATGGACCAGATTGTGAGCAAAGTAAAAAAAAAATAATAAAAAAAAAAAAATGGAACAAAGCACCAACGGACCGGACCCGATGTGCAAACCCTTCAAGCTGTACAAGAAGCAAAACCACAAATTCTCACTTTGTTTTCTATAGCTGCACCTGGCACCCAGTTTATGAAACAAACCTCAAAAAAAAAAAAAAAAAAAAAAGTGGTGTTTCCCAACCGCGGTCCTTAAGTCCCCCTAACCCAGGCTCCCCGATTTTTTGGGAACTACATTTCCCATGTGGCTCAGTCAGCCCAATCTGACTAAGCATCATGGGAGATGTAGTTCCTAAAACATCAGGGAGCCAAGGTTGCTGACCCCTGCCCTAACAGGTCAGGTTTTCCAGATATCTGAAGCACAGCACATGTGATATGATTTGCTGCTCAGAGATTGCAGGATTCAGCCTGCATTTCCTCAAGGTGATCCTTAAAACCTGGCCTGGTGGGGGTACTTGAGGACTGGTTGGAAACCATGGCTTTAAATGATTGGCATTGTGCAGATGAACATGGAGCACTCACCTCGAGTTTTGAAGCGATGAACAGGCATGTCACTCCAATGAGCTGAAGCATGCTTTTGCCCACTTGGCTCTGAGTGGACATAAACCGATCAAAGAAGTCTTGAGCAAGGTAAAAGGTTTCTCTGTGCAAAGAGTAGACCTCAGATACCTGAAAACAAGACAGATGGGAGAACTTAAGCACTTTACTTGAAACCTGGGTTTGTAAGCTTGTCTGGGCAGGGCCCTCTGCGCCTCGTTTCCATTCCTACGTTTGTTAATTGTCAAGGACTGCGGTAACAGTTGGCTATAGAGTAATAACGATCCCCTGCAAACAGGCAAGGAGAGTCTTCAGAAGGACAGCAAACAAGTGCAAACATTGGTGCAGTTCTACAAGAGGATCTGATCTAAAACGTACATCCTGTAGAATAGCCAACACAAAGTGTATAGGAAACTTACCTCTATAAGCCAGTCCATTAAGATGACCCGCATGTCGGTGTTCAGTGCAGAATGGTTTCGAAGTATACCACTTGAATGTAAATATCTTGTTTCTTTGTCCAACATTTTCACCCACACGTCTTTTGAATTTGCCCAGCTAGAGAAAAAAAAAAAAAAACACGGCACATTCTAAAAAGGGGTCACCACAACTCCATATCCCGATCCCATTGGAGGGATGGACACAACAGGTCTATCCGTGCAATGTACATTCTTAAATATATAACACTACACAGGGTCAGGGAAGCCCATCATTTCCCGAGCCAGCGAGTGCCATGTTGTGGCTGTCCGGACACTGCATCCAATGACACACACAAGGGGTACTTAAAGTTGGACATCCAGATGTTTCAGAACTACACTTCCCACAAGGTTTTGTCAAACTGGGTGATTGCTGAGTATCATGGGAAATTTCTGAAACATCTTAAGGACCAAGGCTGAGCAACTCTGACCTACAGAGTTTGGATACTAGAAGTCTGTCACAATGGTCTTAAGTTTCTGAAGATTTTCACTTGCTACAGGCCGGCTAACCTATGAGCATAGTCAGATGTTAACGCAGCCAGAGATCAAATAAACGACAGCATACACAAAAGAGTAAATTCCTCACCTGAGCTCCGGCAGAGGGCACGGACTGATGAAGAGATTCTTGAACCTGTATCGTGTGAACTTTGACATATCGGGAGAGCTTTCTGTTTCTTTTTGTGGGGTTTCAATGAGAATACATGGCGTTGCAGTTCCTGTCGTTATCTGTGACCAACATCCCTGCAAGTATTAAAAGGGAGGAAATGAAAAGTTATATACACCATGTAAAACATCTCAGGTGTTAAAGACACTGAATTGTGTAAATCTGTGACAAAGGTCATTTGAGGACCCATGTGCAACTGTGGCAGAACAGATCACCAATTTCTTAAATCGGAGGATTTATAGATTTGTTTTTTAGCCAGCTAGATGTGTTTGGTTCAGCGCACGTGGGATGTCAGATACACTTGCCAATTCCTGTATAGCAGAAACTGCATTCTGTACTAGACTTTGCCCTGTTTATGGCTTCTTTCTTGTACCTGTAACTTTGACCAAAGAAGAAGCAAAAAAGGGTATTTCTGGAGCTTTACCTGGATTTCATATTTGTGCCTTTGTGCGTCCTGTTGATGTTCATTTGTTGTTTCTATTTCCTGAGGAAGACATGGCAGAGTTACCAACAGAGAAAGATACATTTTACAAATAGCTTAAAGAGGACAATCTAGACCAAATAGCCGATTTGGAATGAGATAAAAATGAGAATTTCTCTGGTTTGGCCATGTCGACCTCAATTTTTCACTTCTGCCAATCCTCCTGACTTCACTCTTCAGTGAACAAACCTGATAGTGTGTACTTGGTGTCACAGACCAAAATAGATTAGAGGAACCCTGGGACGTGGCACTTATTTTATCTGGGTCAGGTACCGGTACTGCTGGGGAGGTGTAGACCTCTGCATCTCCCTACTGGTTTCAAACAAGATCTAGGCACCCACTTCAAAGCCATTTCCTTCCTAGGGGAGGGATTGTGAACCTTGACACCCCAGATGTTCCAGAACTACATGTCACATGATGCCTATTCGTCCATTTCTGACTGCCAACACCACCAAGCAATTTCTCCCACCTGGACTACAGCAACAACCTCCTGATTGGCCTTGCAATTCCCCCCCCCCCCATCCTAAAACACATCAGCCCGGCTTATCCATCTCACCTGTTGCTCCTCTCTGAATCCCTACACTGGCTCCCCATCCACAGCAGAATCAAATTTAAACTACTCACCCTGACATACAAAACCCTCACTAATCACCAAATACACCCCAGCCCGCCCCTGAAGATCCAGCATTGACCTGCACCTGGCATCCTCCATCATTACCGCTTCACATGCCAGACTGCAGGACTATGGAATGTGCTTCCTCGCAATCTGTGCTATCAGACTGTCCCCATTTAAACGCTCCCTAACGACCCTTCTGTTTAAGGAAGCCTACCACCCGACTCCGTAACAAGACATCCGACCGACCCAAAAACGCTCCTCATCCCTCTAGATTGTAAATTCCCACGGGAATAGGACCATCATGTAACGGTTGGCGGAATACTGATCTGTAATTGCACCAAAGTACAGCGCTGTGGAATGTGTTGCTACATAATGCCTAGGTCACACAAACTGTTGATTTAGCATCATTGGATATGTAGTTCAGAAACATGTAGGTGCCAGGTTTCTCAAATCACTGCCCGAGGGTACAGTGCAGTATAGTATGTATTCTTTCTAGCCTCCCTAGACCCCTCTTGGGGAAGCTTGGCCTCACAGGTCTTCCTTGCTAAACCCTTTCCAACGTGACCTACAGTCCCAACTAGATGCAATTTATAAGCCCTTTTTGGTCACTGGCACCAGAGCATTAGAGGGGTTATCCTAGAAGCACTGATGTTACAAATTATTGCAACATCGACAAATGTCAGCCTTTCTCAAAATTAATATCCAACCCACAAGAAGGAGAAGCTGCACTGTGAAGCGTCTGTCCCTCTTTGGGTTTTTGTTTTGGAGAGATGCCAGCGTTTGTCAACACTGCAATGCCAACAAACACTGGCACTTAGTGAATAAGCCCTTGAGAAGGTTAGGAAAGCCTGTAAGCTGCTGAACACGGGTCCATGACGTCCAACAAGGCATTACTCGGCGCTCACCTCATATTTCCTTTTTCGTGGTGCAAGTTCAGTTGGGCATTCGTTTTCTGAGTCACATTTGACGTTCTTTGCGTGGAGGCGTCCACTGTGAAGGAGAGAAGGTTTATTATTCCATGAGCGCCAAGAGTTTGCTATACAGAGAGACTAATATGTCTCTGACAAGAGTATAAACATGTTGTGATGTCCAAACGATAACTGCTGCAACAACAACAACAGAACACTTTCACAAACACATTGTATAGTTTTGGATGTTCAATCAGGCACATCCAGGGAAATAGCACGTTTCATGTCAGCTATACCCTCCCGATGAGCTCTTAAGATAGCCGAGGGTTGTACCTTTCGCGCATAGATGACTACCTTGGCGATTCAGTACTAGCCGCTCTTTCTGCAATGGCACTAGCGAGCCAAAACCTTGTGTGACCTGAGCGAGGACTCTCTGTAGGACAGGCATGTACCTCTTAAGCAGGGTCCTCTCTCCCACTGTTGTGTGTCCAAGATGTTGTAATGTCTCACCCATTGTACAGCGCATGCGCGCTTCTCACGTAACCCATAAGCCAAGTGAAAGCAAGAAGGACGGAGATAGATATAGATATAGATACACACACCGTTAGAAACAAGTGGATTTTAGGGTAAGTATTACAGTTAGAGAAAAATAAAAATCCCTACCTAGTTAGTGAGGGAATAGGGATAGTTTGAAGTAAAAAAACGGGGGGGGGGGGGGTGGATTAGAGGGTTCCTTTAATGACACAGACACACGCAAGTGTAGAAAAAACACGCGTTCTTTCAGTGAAGTCTATGAGGATCTATACGGGTGTAATACATCAATAAACAGTGAAATAAAGCAAATATATGCACAAGGGGCGACCGCTTACCTTCTTCTCGACATTCTTGAAAATGGGTGAAATTGTTACCTGGAGAAAAAAAAAAAACGTATTAGACAATTCAAAAATAAGAAATAAACACCAGAGTGACACCTTCCAGTGAGGCATCCCGGTTGGGGGGGGGGGTCTGGCAGTGAGGCATCCCGGGGGGGGCGTCTGGCAGTGAGGCATCCCGGTTGGGGGGGGGCGTCTGGCAGTGAGGCATCCCGGTTGGGGGGGGGCGTCTGGCAGTGAGGCATCCCGGTTGGGGGGGGGCGTCTGGCAGTGAGGCATCCCGGTTGGGGGGGGGGGGGGGCGTCTGGCAGTGAGGCATCCCGGTGGGGGGGGGCGTCTGGCAGTGAGGCATCCCGGTGGGGGGGGGGGGGGGTCTGGCAGTGAGGCATCCCGGTGGGGGGGGTCTGGCAGTGAGGCATCCCGGTGGGGGGGGGGTCTGGCAGTGAGGCATCCCGGTTGGGGGGGGGGGTCTGGCAGTGAGGCATCCCGGTGGGGGGGGGGTCTGGCAGTGAGGCATCCCGGTGGGGGGGTCTGGCAGTGAGGCATCCCGGTGGGGGGGGGCGTCTGGCAGTGAGGCATCCCGGTGGGGGGGGGCGTCTGGCAGTGAGGCATCCCGGTGGGGGGGGGCGTCTGGCAGTGAGGCATCCCGGTGGGGGGGGGCGTCTGGCAGTGAGGCATCCCGGTGGGGGGGGGCGTCTGGCAGTGAGGCATCCCGGTTGGGGGGGGGCGTCTGGCAGTGAGGCATCCCGGTGGGGGGGGCGTCTGGCAGTGAGGCATCCCGGTGGGGGGGGCGTCTGGCAGTGAGGCATCCCGGTGGGGGGGGGCGTCTGGCAGTGAGGCATCCCGGTGGGGGGGGCGTCTGGCAGTGAGGCATCCCGGTGGGGGGGGCGTCTGGCAGTGAGGCATCCCGGGGGGGGGCGTCTGGCAGTGAGGCATCCCGGTGGGGGGGGGCGTCTGGCAGTGAGGCATCCCGGTGGGGGGGGCGTCTGGCAGTGAGGCATCCCGGTGGGGGGGGCGTCTGGCAGTGAGGCATCCCGGTGGGGGGGCGTCTGGCAGTGAGGCATCCCGGTGGGGGGGGGGGTCTGGCAGTGAGGCATCCGGTGGGGGGGGGGGTCTGGCAGTGAGGCATCCCGGTGGGGGGGGGGGTCTGGCAGTGAGGCATCCCGGTGGGGGGGGTCTGGCACTGAGGCATCCCGGTGGGGGGGGGGGTCTGGCACTGAGGCATCCCGGTGGGGGGGGGGGTCTGGCAGTGAGGCATCCCAGTGGGGGGGGTCTGGCAGTGAGGCATCCGGTGGGGGGGGGGGGGGGGGGGTCTGGCAGTGAGGCATCCCGGTGGGGGGGTCTGGCAGTGAGGCATCCCGGTGGGGGGGGGGGTCTGGCAGTGAGGTAATATGGCTGTGTATGGTTATCAGTGGGTGTGTTTGTATCTGAGTTATATGGCTGTGTATGGGTGTCATGGTTGGGGGGCTGGCAGTGGGGCATCCTGGCTGGTTGGGGGGGCTGGCAGTGGGGCATCCTGGCTGGTTGGGGGGGGGCTGGCAGTGGGGCATCCTGGCTGGTTGGGGGGGCTGGCAGTGAGGCATCCCGGTGGGGGGGGGGGGGGTCTGGCAGTGAGGCATCCCGGGGGGGGGGGGGGGTCTGGCAGTGAGGCATCCCGGTGGGGTCTGGCAGTGAGGCATCCGGTTGGGGGGGGGGGTCTGGCAGTGAGGCATCCCGGTGGGGGGGGTCTGGCAGTGAGGCATCCCGGTGGGGGGGGGGGTGGCAGTGAGGCATCCCGGTGGGGGGGGTCTGGCAGTGAGGCATCCCGGTGGGGGGGGGGTCTGGCAGTGAGGCATCCCGGGGGGGGGTCTGGCAGTGAGGCATCCCGGTGGGGGGGGGGTCTGGCAGTGAGGCATCCGGGGGGGGGGTCTGGCAGTGAGGCATCCCGGGGGGGGGGGTCTGGCAGTGAGGCATCCCGGGGGGGGGGGTCTGGCAGTGAGGCATCCCGGTGGGGGGGGGGGTCTGGCAGTGAGGCATCCCGGTGGGGGGGGGGTCTGGCAGTGAGGCATCCCGGTGGGGGGGGGGGTCTGGCAGTGAGGCATCCCGGTGGTGGGGGGGGGGTCTGGCAGTGAGGCATCCCGGTGGGGGGGGGGGTCTGGCAGTGAGGCATCCCGGGGGGGGTCTGGCAGTGAGGCATCCCGGGGGGGGGTCTGGCAGTGAGGCATCCCTGGGGGGGGGTCTGGCAGTGAGCATCCTGGCTGGTTGGGGGGGCTGGCAGTGGGGCATCCTGGCTGGTTGGGGCTGGCAGTGGGGCATCCTGCTGGTTGGGGGGGCTGGCAGTGGGGCATCCTGGCTGGTTGGGGGGGCTGGCAGGGGGCATCCTGGCTGGTTGGGGGGGCTGGCAGTGGGGCATCCTGGCTGGTTGGGGGGTCTGGCAGTGAGGCATCCGGTGGGGGGGGGGTCTGGCAGTGAGGCATCCCGGTGGGGGGGGGGGGGTCTGGCAGTGAGGCATCCCGGTGGGGGGGTCTGGCAGTGAGGCATCCCGGTGGGTCTGGCAGTGAGGTAATATGGCTGTGTATGGTTATCAGTGGGTGTGTTTGTATCTGAGTTATACGGCTGTGTATGGGTGTCATGGTTGGGGGGGCTGGCAGTGAGGCATCCTGGCTGGTTGGGGGGCTGGCAGTGAGGCATCCTGGCTGGTTGGGGGGCTGGCAGTGAGGCATCCTGGCTGGTTGGGGGGCTGGCAGTGGGGCATCCTGGCTGGTTGGGGGGCTGGCAGTGGGGCATCCTGGCTGGTTGGGGGGGCTGGCAGTGGGGCATCCTGGCTGGTTGGGGGGGCTGGCAGTGGGGCATCCTGGCTGGTTGGGGGGGCTGGCAGTGGGGCATCCTGGCTGGTTGGGGGGGCTGGCAGTGGGGCATCCTGGCTGGTTGGGGGGCTGGCAGTGGGGCATCCTGGCTGGGGGGTTTGGGGGTCCTGGCTGGTGACGCTCCCTGGGTGCTCGGTGCTGTGTCAGAGGCGGCGGGAGGCGCGGTGCTCCCTCTGGCGGCAGGCCCCGGTAGAGCCGAGTAACCCCATTCTCCTCAGATAAAAACAAAAAAAAGTGTGTGTGAGCCCCGGGGTGAGGGCAGAGGACACCCCGCGGAGGGGCAGATAGGGGTGGCGGTGCCTGGGTATGAGAGGGGGGGCTGAGGCTCGGTGGGGGCGGCAGCGCGTTACATGGAGCGGCCGTGCAGACTCCCGCCATTCCTCTGCCGCGCGCCCACTCTCACCGGGAGGAAAGGCGCCCTCAGGACCCCCTGGGCACGGCGGGACGGGGCCCCCGGGAGGACCCCCCCTCGTTATGAGTTCGGGGGGGGGGCAGGCCGGATCTGAGCAGGTGGGGGGGCTGTTCCGCGCCAATTCGGAGAGTGCGCCCAAAACCTCTTCCCTCCAAACCGGGGGGGGGGGGGAACAGGCGCCCCCAAATAAACAACCACAGGGGAATCTGGGGACCCACGCACCCCCCCCCCCCAGATGTGGGGGATGGTAAGGGGCAGATTACAAAATGAAGGATAGACTCTCCCTCCAAAAACACCATAAGGGTGAGACCTGCCCGGGACCCCCCAACCTGCCCACCATCCCGGGGACCCCCCAAACGTGCAGCCACCACAGGGGGGGGGTGCCAAGGGAGTTAACCCTTGCCATGCCGGGGCCGCCAAACAAACTGCCAGCTCTGCTGTGAATGGAGGGGGAATCCATTCTGGGGGGGGGGGAATTCCCCGCACAGTCCTGCTAAAAATCTGGGGGTCCCTCAGCCTGACCCCCCCCCTACAGAGAGACATATGGACTGATATAAAGCCGTAAATAACACCACCCCCCCCCCAATAAACCACCGGAACGGGCCGGGGGGATGTCATCCGTCAGGGGGCAGAAATAGCTTTCACTGTGTGTGTGACCCCCGGTGTAGACCCTCCCGCACCCCGAGGAAGGCCTGAGCACACTCACCGGAGTGGACACCGTCTGCAGCTTGCACCAAAAAGTCTGGTCTCAGCTGATCAGCTGGCGCCAAGCCGCTTTATACCGCCGAGGTGGGACTGCGCATGCGTGTAGCGCCCAGGCGGGGGGAAGGAAAGGAGGGGGTGATAGGGCTTCTCACCTTAACGTCACCACACACAGCCCTGAGAAGGTGAAGGGGGGGGGGGGGGATCAAGGAAAATGTTAATGAGGTGTTTGCTGGGGGAGGGGAATCAAGCCAGAAAGCTGGTAGTTCTGGGTCCGTGATTTATAGGATTGCCGGGGGGGGGGGGGGTTTGTTTCACAGGGCTGGTGGTGTGGGGGGGGTGTACAGGGCTGGTGTGGGGGGGTGTACAGGGCTGGTGTGGGGGGGGTGTACAGGGCTGGTGTGGGGGGGGGTTGTACAGGGCTGGTGTGGGGGGGTGGTACAGGGCTGGTGTGGGGGGGGGGGTGTACAGGGCTGGTGTGTGGGGGGGGTGTACAGGGCTGGTGTGGGGGGGGGTTGTACAGGGCTGGTGTGGGGGGGGTGTACAGGGCTGGTGTGGGGGGGGTGTACAGGGCTGGTGTGTGGGGGGGGTGTACAGGGCTGGTGTGTGGGGGGGGTGTACAGGCTGGTGTGTGGGGGGGGGGTTGTACAGGGCTGGTGTGTGGGGGGGGGGGGGGGTACAGGGCTGGTGTGGGGGGGGGTACAGGGCTGGTGTGGGGGGGGTGGTACAGGGCTGGTGTGTGGGGGGGGTGGTACAGGGCTGGTGTGTGGGGGGGGTGTACAGGGCTGGTGTGTGGGGGGGGTGTACAGGGCTGGTGGTGTGGGGGGGGTGTACAGGGCTGGTGTGTGGGGGGGTGTACAGGGCTGGTGTGTGGGGGGGTGTACAGGGCTGGTGTGGGGGGGGGTACAGGCTGGTGTGGGGGGGTGTACAGGGCTGTGTGTGGGGGGGTTACAGGCTGGTGTGTGGGGGGGGTGTACAGGCTGGTGTGTGGGGGGGGTGTACAGGGCTGTGTGTGGGGGGGGTGTACAGGGCTGGTGTGGGGGGGGTTACAGGGCTGTGTGGGGGGGGGGTGTACAGGGCTGTGTGTGGGGGGTGGTACAGGGCTGGTGTGGGGGGGTACAGGGTTGGTGTGGGGCGGTACAGGGCTGGTTTTGGGGGGGTACAGGGCTGGTTTTGGGGGGGTACAGGGCTGGTTGGGGGGGGTACAGGGCTGGTGTGGGGGGGTACAGGGCTGGTTTTGGGGGGGTACAGGGTTGGTGTGGGGCGGTACAGGGCTGGTTTTGGGGGGGTACAGGGCTGGTGTGGGGCTTCTGCGCCAATATGGTGGGAAACAAAGTAATGAACAACCAAAAAAGCATATACAGTCATTGGACACATACCGAGGCCTTGTGCTGGGGCTTATGCACATAGGGTGTAAACAGACAGAGCCCACATGTGCACACCAACAAGTCACTAAGAGGAGGGGGGAGCAGCAGTGTGGAGCCCCCTGGGGAGAGGCTGTACCCTCCCAGTCGGTGCTGTGTACTCTAGAGCTTGCACTCCAACCCAGCTGCCCTATGGAGGCAGCTCTACACGTAACCCTGTGCTGGGACTAAACCCAAAAGGTCACAGGGCTAGAGTGCAAGCTCTAGAGCTCAGCTACCCGTGATATGGGGGGGGGGGGGTGACAGTGCAACCTCTCCACTGAAAAAAATAAAAAAAAAGGAGGCCATTTCATCTGAAACTAACATGGCCGAAAGGAACAGACCCGTGTTAGCCACCTTGGGCCCTCCAGATACTTTGGAACTACATTGCCCCTGTGACTGTGCCAGTTAAGTGAGTGACTGAGCATCATGGGAGATGTAGTTCCAAAAGATCTGAGAGGGCTAAGGTTGCTGACCTCTGATCTGGACCAAAAAAAAAAGACAATTAGAAGCACAGGGTGTTAATGAGCTGATGAAATGCAAACGAAAAAAAAGGCATTCAGCAGATTTAACAGGCCAGACTTTATCATAGGTTAATGGAAAGCCATAACAGAGACCCCCACAGGCAGCATGAGCCCTGCCAACCACTGCGAGGAGGCCTCACCCTGCCAACCACTGCGAGGAGGCCTCACCCTGCCAACCACTGCGAGGAGGCCTCACCCTGCCAACCACTGCGAGGAGGCCTCACCCTGCCAACCACTGCGAGGAGGCCTCACCCTGCCTGTTATCGTGCACACAGCACGGGGGGGGGGCATGCCGGGGGCGGGCAGCAGGTCACCATCACTGCTTTCTGTCCCAAAAAGGATTGCCAGGTCGGACCTGGTTACATGCTGATGGTCAGTGCATGAAAGGTGTCACCCCACAGTATGTAGAATCCATATGCTGCAGGTGAGAAATAAAAAAATGGAGTCCCCCGTGAGCGGATTACCTTCATGCATAGATTATACACGTTGCAGGGCAGCACTTTGCTTTCCCTCTGCATGGAACAGGAATAGGTGTCCAGGAAAACTTGGCCGATCTATCAACCCTGGCCCCAATGTGAAGTGCAACATGTTACCTATGCACAGATTGTACCCGGATGCAGGGCTGGTGGGAGACACAGACTATAAAGCACATTTAATACAGATTGAGGGGGGGGGGGGGTTCACTCTGTCCCTGTGGTTATGGAGACCTGCACTCCCCCTGGTCACACTGCAGTATGCTGGCTGAGCATCATGGGAAACACAATGCAGCTTCCAGGTGGCACGATCATTCCCGCGCTGCATGCTGATGGGATGCAAAGCAGAGCGGGGGACGACGTGGTGTTTAGAGCTCAGCGTCTGCCCCGGTGCTAGGCGCACTGGAAGGACATTCCTGCCCCTTCCCGCATTTACACGGCTCGACGAGGCTCTTTGTTGTCCCGGTCGCACGACGCCGCCTCTCCCTCCCGGCAGCGGGGAACCCGCTCTTTTTGCCTGGCGAAACGCTGGTTTGAATTTCCCGCGGATCCTGAGCAGACATGGCGTAACGCATCGCCACGCCCCCTTCCCTGACGCTTCCGTGGGTGGGCAAGCACTCACGTCAAACTAGAGCCAATGGCAGAAGCGGAGAGTCAGAACAACGTGGCCTGCAAGCGAGATGTAAACACCGGGACCACGTGGGAGGGAAGGGGCGGGGGACTGATCTGTCAGCTGTAGCCCGCGCGGGAGCTGATTGGCTGCCGCGCTTATGGCTGAGCTGGAAAGTGGAAACATGTCATGGAGCCAAGGCGGCTTTCCTGAGGACACTGAGGCCTGGCAGGTCTTAACCCGCTGCTGCTCGGCCAGTGCAGCCTGAAAACAACCGAGCAGATAATCTAATGAGCAGCCAGATGGCAGGGGATCTCCAGATTTAGGGCAAAACCCCCTGCAAATCATTTCTGATCTCCTTAAATAAATCCCATATACTTTGGTTTTATTATTTTTAGTATGTGTTTTATGAGCGATTTCCACCTCTTATATATTTACTTAAAAATGCATAGCTGTTTGGAAGAGGTGCTATGAATTAGGAGGGTGGGCAGATCAGCCATGTTTCTGTGGACACACATTTCATGCAGAGGCAGGACAGAGAAAAGTGCTGCCCTGCAACATGTATAATTCATATGCCACAGGAAGGAAATCAAGGCAGGTCACCTGGAATTCCTTATAGATTTTTTAACTGGCAGCATATGGATTCTACATGCTGCGGGTGGTATTTTTCATGCACTGCTCATCAGCATGAATGAATTATGTGTCCAGAAAACATGGCGGATCTGGCAACCCTAGCTCTGAACCTGCTGCTTACAGGGTGTTTTTTTTTTTTCTCACCCTGTAATTGCAGTTGAGTTCTGCTTGTGGGTGTGGCGCCGCGGTAAGCAGTATTTTATGTTTACCTACCTGTCCCTGTGTACCTTGAATAAGGCTGGGGTCAGACCAGCGCACTTTTAACGTGCGTTCTGGCGCACATAATTACGGCCGCACTAGCAGCAGATGACGGGCAATGACAGCCAATATATGATGTACGGCCGCACAAAAGTCCGGCCGTGCAACACAAGTGGAATTTGAACGCATTTGTTTGACAACGCTGAACCGCTAGTACTGACGTACTGAATGCGCAGCTGCGGCATAGCGGCATGTTTGCGTGATTAGGAGATGTCAGACGCTGCTAATGTCCAGCCTACATAACGTCCAGACGCAAAAAGAGTTTTATTGACGATCCGTACAAAATCACGCCCGAAAATGCGCGTCGTCTGACCGTTTTTGCGCATTCCGTGAAAAAATACGTCAATGCGTTCGGACGCACTTTTGCGGGGAAAAATGCTTTCGTCTGACCCTAGCCTAAGGCTAAGGTCAGACGAAAGCATTTTTCACGTGCGTTTAGCCGCACGAAATCACGGCTGTGCTAGCAGCAAATGACGTCCAATGCCGGGTAACATACGAAGAACGGCCGCACGAAAGTTCGTCCGCGCAACGCAAGTGGCAAACGAACGCATTTTTTCTAGAACGTCAAACCGCTAGTACTAACGTACAGAGTGTGCTGCGTCCGCTAGCGGCGTGTGTGCGTGATTGGGAGACGTCAGACGCTGCTAATGTCCGGCCAACATAACGTCCAGACGCAAAAAGTGTTTTATTGATGATCCGTACAAAATCACGGACGAAAATGCGCATCGTATGACCGCTACCGTGTATTCCGTGAAAAAATACGTCCATTCGTTCGAACGCATTTTTCACGGACAACGTGAAAAATGCGTTAGTCTGACCCTAGCCTAAGTGCAGAGGCTAGCGTCAGACGAACGCAGTCATCACGTCCGTGTCGCCGCACAGTTTAGGCTAGGGACAGATGAGCGCATTTTCTGCGGCCACCGTCAAAATGTACGTCGATGCGTGCGCACGCATTTTTTCACGGAATACGCTTAAGTGGTCAGACGATGCGCAATTCTGGACGTATTTCATGACGTAAAAAGAAGTCTAGGGAAATCCGGCTGTTTGAACGTTATGTTGGCCGCACACTAGCAGCGTCTGACGTCTCCTAATCACACACACACGCTGCTATGCCGCAGCTGCGCACTCTGTACGTCAGTACCAGCGGTTTAACGTTCTCGAAAAAATGCGTTCATTTTCCACTTGCGTTGCGCGGCCGGACTTTTGTGCGACCGTACTTCGTATATTGGCCGTCATTGCCTGGCATCTGCTGCTAGTGCGGCCGTGATTATGTGCGCCAGAACGCGCGTTCGCACTGCCTCAGTCTGACCCTAGCCTTAATGTCCGTCGTAGCATTGATTTGTGATCACGAGACCAACACATGAAGTATGTGCGCACCGAAGTGCAAACGCACCACGCAGGTGGCAACGGCCGCCATTTAGGCCTCAACTACGACGGACGCCCAGAGTGCGCATCTTCCACGTAGCGGCCTGTGTGCGTGATGACGTCAGACTCAGTGTATTTGCGCCGTCCATCACATTGATGCTCAGAAGTTTTTTTTGGTCTGGCTGACTGTACCTGTCATTTAATTTATTTTGTTTCCCATATTTCCCTTTTATTTCTACATCCGTTAAAAACCACGGACCGTGCGGTGTCTACAGTATCTTCCGTCAGTACGTACGTCCGTTATGCACGCACGCAGAGTGCGCTCAGACTGCGTTTGTCTGCCATTAGCCTTAGATGGAAGAACATGGAGATGCGCACCTTGTTTTTCATATAAACTATCAGGGCTATTCAGAGAGAGTTGAAAAAAATTGCCAGGGGAATGAACAATTTGGAAAGTGAGATAAATGGGAGAAATTTTCTGGTTTGACTATTTTGACCTAGAATTTTCAATTCTCCAGTCATTCTCAAGGTTTTCACCTCATTTTGAATATCCGTGTATATATCTATGGCTTTTGAGGGAAGCCGCTGTTTAGGCGATAGCCCCCTTTGTTGGAGTTATTATACCAGTGTTCAGTGCTACAGTTTGTATAGTTCTGAATAAGCATGCACTCCCATGGCACACTAGCGGTTATTTACTAACCAGCATTAATTTATTGAAAGAACATTACCTTTGGTGAACTACAGTGGATAGCGTACCATGAAAGTGCGGTGAATCCACCGTTTAGGAAACCGGTGCCCAGCGAGCTGCATTGTATCTGCCAGATCAGAGAGCAGACTCCCCTGTGGTGCTGGATAAGGAAGCCTGCGCTCTCTCTCCTCCTGGTCCCTTCCTCCTTGTTGGTGCCTGGCCCCCTCTGATGATGTCAAAAGGAGGGCATGCCAAAAGAAGTCTACACTGCCTCCTTACCGCTGTCGCTAGGCGCCCGCCTAGGGCGCAGCCGAGACCAAAAGTGTGATGGGTCTCTCCGCCGGCCGCTGTTACTCTGATCTATCACGCTGCGCGCTTGATCTGGGCGCAGCGTAATCATGGAAGACAGCTCGCGTTGGCTGTCCAATAGAGAGTGAGGGAAGAGGGGATAACCCCGCCCCCTCAGCATGGACATCCACCGCAAGCTGTCTTCCATCATCATGCTGCGCCCAGAGCAGGCGCGCAGCATGATAGATCAGCGCAGTGGCGTGCAGCGGGGGGTGGCCCGGGGCATCCAGTTCAGGGGGCATCCAAGTGCTCCCCCCAAGAAGATCCTGCAGGCGGCCGCGTGCTTTTCCCTCCTACGTGCGGCCACCTGCATGAATATCTGCCGTTCGCCTGGGGTTCTATACAGCAGCCAGCCGCGATCTCGTGAGATCGTGGCTGGCTGGTGTATAGAACCCCTGGCGAGCGGCAAATATTCATGCAGGAGGCCGCACGTAGGAGGGAAAAGCACGCGACCGTCGGCAGGATCTTCTCGGGGGGAGCAGACAGGAGGTGAGAGCTGGGGGCAAATATACCCATATGAGCTGGGGGGCAAATATAACCATGTGTGAGCTGGCCTGGGCCAATATATCCATGTGAGAGCTGGGGGCAAATATACCCATGTGAGAGCTGGGGCAATATATCCATGTAGTTCATTTAAAGGAACACAGTATTAAAAAAATATGGTTCCCTTTTATAGTGTCTTCCTTTAAAGGAACACTCTAGGCTAAAAATCACACCCCCCACCCTTTTTTTAAAATGATATTATACCTATTGCCCTACCTAGTTATTCAGTATTTATTTTATTTTTTTCTTAATGTAATACGTACCCTAAAAACCACTTGTTTCCAACGTTTGTTTTTTTTTTTTTTAATACTCACCTCCTTCCTCTTCTGCTCCCGTCGTGGGAAATCTTCAACTTGGCGAATGGTTTACGTGAGAAGCGCGCATGTGCGCCTCTCACGTAAACCAGCCAATCAGCAGGCTACCTCTCGGCTCCATCTTCTTCTTTGATTAGTGTTACGCGCAAGAGGATGCGCACAACACTAATCTTAGCCGCTGCCGCCAGCTACTGCGGCGAGTTGGAGACGTCATCGCGCTGAAAGTGCGATGACGTCTCCTACACGGCAGTAGTCGGCAGAAGCGGGAAATACAAATCCCGCTCTGCTGACTGAAAGCTGGGAGGGCGGAGTAAAGTCCTCCTAGTCTTTCAGCTGTTTCAGCCGATCGTCTGAGTGGAGGGGGGGGACGACAGACAGGGGAATACTCAGGGCATCATGACCACCTAAAAAAGCTTAGGTGGTCATGTTGCCTAGAGTGTCCCTTTAAGTCAGCTACAACTATTATTAGGACATGAAAATAGTCATAATAATCAGTTTTTCCCCAACGTGAGAGTACCCCCACCTATTTTTCCAGAAAAAAAGCACTGCTCACAACCATAACTCACCCTAGCCACGATCATTTTGTTTCCTCACAGCCATATTCACAATGTCCCCAGACATTTTATTTCCTGTCAAATCGGGAACTTTTCAGACATAAGACCCACAACGGGATAGAAAAAAATGGGTAATCGCTTTAACCCCCCTCTGCTCCACCCCCCACCCCCCAAAACCAGTGAGTGTGTGAGGTCTGAACCCTGGGAACTTGTGGTAAGGAGTAAACATGTTTGTAAGGGAGACCTCTTGGGTTATAATCACTGTGTTACATGTTTACAGGTGCATTCTGTATATAGTCACTATGTTACATGTTTACAGGTGCATTCTGTATTGAGGTATGTTAATAGGGAGCTTGAGCGACTTTAGACTGGGGGAAGATTTGATGGTGTCTGGGAGGTTATTCCATAATTGCGGAGCTCTGTAGGAAAATGAGGATCGAGCCGCTTTCTTTTTGTATTGTGGTATTGCAAGTAAGGTTCAGGTCCTGGATTGGAGGTTATAGGATGAGGGAACTGCGGGGGGAAGCAGCCTATTCAGGTAGGGTGGCAGCTTCCCAGAAAAGCTCTTATACACCAGGTTGGAAAGGTGAAGGGTGCGTCTAGATTCCAGCGACGGCCAGTTTAGCTCTTTTAACATGTCACAATGGTGGGTCATGTACAGTTGTGTTCAAAATTATTCAACCCCCACTGAAATTGAGTGTTTTGGCCAGTTTGACATTGATTTTGATCATTCAGTCATCTTGCTTACAATTAAATCAAAGAGGCACGTGTAGGTCAGACAAATATAACATAACATTTATAATGAAATAACCACAAATGTCTTTTCTGTGCTCACATCATTATCAGTTTTATTCAACCCCCAAGTGACATTCAATCTTAGTACTTATAACTGTAAAAGGATGTTGTACTAACAGCTTTTAAGCGTGAAGCATAGCTTGACACAAGTGTCTTGCAGCGATCTATGGGTATCTTCGCCCATTCGTCATGGGCAAAAGCCTCTAGTTCAGTCACATTCTTAGGCTTGCGCACTGCAACTGCTTTCTTTAAGTCCCACCAGAGGTTCTCAATCGGATTTAAGTCAGGTGACTGCGATGGCCACTCCAAAATTTTCCAGCCTTTAATCTGCAACCATGCTCTAGTGGACTTGGAGGTATGCTTGGGATCATTGTCCTGTTGAAAGGTCCAACGTCTCCCAAGCCTCAGGTTTGTGACGGACTGCATCACATTGTCATCCAATATCTCCTGGTACTGAAGAGAATTCATGGTACCTTGCACACGCTGAAGCTTCCCTGTACCTGCAGAAGCAAAACAGCCCCAAAGCATGATTGACCCCCGCCATGCTTCACAGTAGGCAAGGTGTTCTTTTCTTCATAGGCCTTGTTCTTCCTCCTCCAAACATAGCGTTGATCCATGGGCCCAAACAGTTCTAATTTTGTTTCATCAGTCCACAGAACACTATCCCAAAACCTCTGTGGTTTGTCCACATGACTTTTGGCATACTGCAGTCGACTCTTCTTATTCTTTGGAGACAGCAAGGGGGTGCACCTGGGAGTTCTGGCATGGAGGCCTTCATTACGCAGTGTGCGCCGTATTGTCTGAGCTGAAACTTCAGTACCCACATCTGACAAATCTTTTCTCAGTTCCTCAGCAGTCACACGGGGACTTTTCTCCACTCTACGCTTCAGGTAGCGCACAGCAGTCGAAGTCAGCATCTTCTTTCTGCCACGACCAGGTAGCGTTTCAACAGTGCCCTTTGCCTTGAATTTGCGAATGATGCTTCCTATGGTCTCTCTTGGTATGCTTAACATCTTTGCAATCTTCTTATAGCCATTGCCCTTACTGTGAAGAGTAATCACCTCTTCTCTTGTCTTCCTGGACCATTCTCTTGACTTCACCATGTTTGTAACCACACCAGTAAATGTCTAGAAGGAGCTGAGTATCACAGTCATTTTAAAGCTGCCTAATTGGTGCTTATTATGCTTTATTGCTGCTCCGTGACATCCACAGGTGTTTTCAATACCTGATTGAAAACACTTGAATGAACCTCTGTTCTTCAGAGTGGTAGTCTTTAAGGGGTTGAATAATTGTGTCAATGAAGAATTCACAAAAGAAACATTTACTACTGTATTACAAAACCAATTGATGTCATTTTAGTTGCATATGGTTCTTTAAAAAGTCCTTGTAGGATTTCATTCTGAATACAATTACAAATGTACACTAAATTCCCTAAAACCCTTTACAGCATTGGGGGTTGAATAATTTTTGAACACCACTGTATATGGAAGCCCTGGAGACTCCGCAGACCCCTCTTGGTTCTTCTGGCTCATGTGCAACAGATGCCACCGGGCAACTCTGCATTTCGCAAAAATGCCATATATCATTGCCTACTTTGTTTCCCAAAATGGCCAGACAGAAGCTTATTAACCCCTTCACTGCGGAGCCATTTCACATCTGTGTGCTGAGCTCATTTTTACCGCTTTCGCTCATCATGTTTAAACGTGATTTGAAGTCACATTTTATTATACGACCCAGACATATTATATATCCTCGGCAGATTCATAATATATTATTATATGTATACGTCATGTTCTGCCTGAATATTATAACAAAAAATGCAATAAAATTTGAATTTTTAAATCATCTACAGCGTGTAAAGTGTTTGTTTTTTTCCACATTTTATCATCCGAGCCTTTGCGTTTATATTTTTTATGGGGTGCGCTGGTTAAAAATTAGAAATGGGGACTCATTACTTTTTGGGGGGGGGGGGATTACGTGATTTTTAGCAAACACCCCACATAGTGCAGCATCATTGTTCACATAATTGAAATGGGAACAATATTGCTGCATTAATAACAAAAAAGTTAAAAGTATTTCAAAAGATGATTTATTTCTTACTTTAAACACGGTCATGTGTGATATCATTGGAAAGGCCATGCTCTGGCCTTTCAAATGACACCAACCACGACCCTCTAGCTTCCATGGTTCGGGATATATTTCTTGGGAAATCCCCAGCAGCTAGGTGGTTCCCCGACTAACTCCTAGGAAGTCAGAACGACGCGTGACCCCGGACCAGACAGTGGAGCATCTCTCTGGCCCCTCGCTAGCGGATGATGTGTGGGGAACATCCTCCGCATACAGCCTGGAGTCAATGAGGACGTTCCCCACACGTCCTCTGCAGGGAAGGGGTTAAAGCTCTGTGTACCACCACATTATGCCTTATTTTAAGAAAACCTGAGACTAAAGGGTTATTGAAAGAGCACTGAATTGGCCATGAAATTGCACTGAACAGTGAATTTCTCCGTACGGTGAAATTTGTGGCCAAAAATCTGACAAACATTGGTGAATCGCCAGAGAAATACAGTGCAATTCGGCGGCAGTGAAACTCCCCATAGGGAAGTAACAGTTAATCTATTCAGCGAACACCGAGCAGCAGAGAAATGTTTGTGAAATAACCAGCTTTTCGTTCGATAGGGTTAAACAGGCGACACCCAATCGCCGCGTTGTAGGTTTTAGTGTAAAATAA
Source organism: Leptobrachium leishanense (assembly GCA_009667805.1). Classification (NCBI taxonomy): domain Eukaryota; kingdom Metazoa; phylum Chordata; class Amphibia; order Anura; family Megophryidae; genus Leptobrachium; species Leptobrachium leishanense. Next base: position 57,769,116 of record CM019067.1, read on the forward strand.
ATACATACCCTGTTCTTATTCAGTTTATTTTTTTCATTTGGAATTTTTTGACAGATCTGATTTTTTTTTTTGTCTAACACCTCTTTATTGTTATTCATAGGACATTATTTTTAAAAAAAAAACTTTTAAAAGGCATTTTAATTTACCCCTGTTCAGCAGCTGGTAATTTGTTTTCGGTGGCGTTTGGCGGGTTCATCCACTCCATTCGGTGGGTTTGCGGCTGCGGTTTATCACATCAAGTCTGTGCACGTCGGGGACTCTGCGGTGAATACAGAAATCAGCACAGGGTTGGCGACTGGAGCTCGCCGAATGAAAGCGCACTGAAACTTCGGTGCGGTTTGAATAACCCCTTAAATATAGTTTACCTGACAATTTCACTCCAACTGCTGCTCTAAAAGAGGTCACCTTCATTACAACGGTGTTATTTTCATAAAACGGGAGTCCAGCCATGTTTTCCTGGACACATAATTTATTCATGCGGATTGGTGGTACATTCAAAAAAAAAAAAAAACTTGCAGCAGGTAGAATCCATATTCTGCGGGTAAGGTCGGGGGTCAGGCGGGCTCAGTATGTGCACCCGTATTGACGTGCCTCCTGGTGTCCGTCGCAGCCCAGGCTGGCCACACGAATTGCGCGCGCAAAAGCAGACGTGCTGAAAGCCTCCCCATCAATACTCTACAACGCGCGTTCAACGGGGCTGCAAAGCACAATCCTCCAATGTCACAACGCGGCGATAGGTGTCGGAAGGCACATGCGTACGCTCGTCTGACACTGGCCTAAACCGGAGCGGTTAAGCTCCTACCCCCTAGATGTTGATGGCCTACAATTCCCAGAATTGTTTGAAGGTTAGAGATTGCCAGGGAATCATGGGAACTGTAGTTCAGAAACAGCTGTGAATTTGGTGCTGTCTCCAGTCTGATCTGTTTATTTCAAACAGATGTGTTTTATTACGTGGTGCATGTCCAATAATGATCGTCTATCCAAGCACCTCTGTGGTAACTTCTGGATTACCTCCATTTTTTTTGTTACAGATCAGCTGGGAGGCTGCAGTTTGACAGCCCTGCTCCACCTCTTATGGCTGCACAGCATTTTAATCGAACAGGGGTCTTTGGGATGGAGAACAGTAATGAAAGGAGTTGCATGGAGCTCCGAGGGGGGTGTTTGTCAGTCAGGCCCAGTATACTCATTCATAAGAACAGGCAAACCCAGTGGCGTCACTAGGGTTGGTGTCACCTGGTGCGGTAACTTATGGTGTCACCCCCCCCCCCTTTTTACAGTTTGTTTTTACTAATCTTACTCATAAATCAGTATTCCCATATAACACTGAATGCTCATACACGGCGCACATTACTGTGATGCTCACACAAATTTTGGCGAACTGCCAGCAAGTACGGTACCTGTTCGAAGGCAGTGAAAGCACACATGGATATATATTGCCCCAGCAGCTCACCCATGGATAGAGATATATATATGCCCCTGCTCACTGGATCCTCCCGTACGCGGTCTCACAGCATGCATGCTTCTTCCTCCCAGCACGCACCAGCACCAAAGGATGTTGCCCGGCCCCTCGTTGAGATTAGGGCAACATCCTTCGGCACCGGCGCACGCTGGGAGGAAAAAGCATCAGTGAGGCAAGCCTATGGCTTGCCAGAGTCGCCACCACTTATAGGGTGACAAAGACTTTCATTTTTGAACCGGCCGCTGTGCAGTTCGGCGCCCGATTCAAAAATCAGTCTTATGGTGCAGGCCGTACACCCCCAGCCCCACCTAGCGACGCTACTGGGCAAACCAGAGGAGACAGGAGGATTTTGAGGCTGCACGTACGCCAACCATTGACCCCATCCAACGCTACAGCTCAGCACGGAAAAGTCAATAAAAAAGGAAAAATAAAATCCATAAACGTTTTTTTATACATATTTTATTGTGATACAGAGTGTTACAGAAAATAAAAAAGTACATAAAAATGTTTAACATACATAAAAAATGTTAATTTAAATAATGCTACACTATGTTTTTGGCAAAGTGCTGTATTTTTATGGTTTATGATTTTTTTTTCTCCTTTTTAAAAACGTCCTAAACTTACTTAACCATACACACAACTTAAATCTCTAAAATGAAAACCCATACATTAAACTGTATCATAGGAAGAAAAAAATAATAATGTGGCTCAAGAAATAAGCTGCCGATTATGCATAGATATATATTTTTTTCAGGTTCTTGATACTGGAAATGTCCCTTTTTTTAAAAATCTTCAAGTTCTCAAAATAGGCAGAGAAAATATGCATGTGTGTAACAAACCGCACAATCCTATAGGAATTAGAAAACACAACGTGATCACACACTCAAACTAATCAATGACAGGATTTAGAAAATGACATTCACGCTACAGGATTTTCTGTTATAACAGTCTGTACCAACAAAACTGGTTAATACAGTTAATTTGACATTAACATACATGTACATAATCACACACACAAAAAGGAACCATCAGGCATATGTATGTGGACGGCGTGATCTAGTTTATGCGTGTGCCACCGTGAACACTAATGGCACTGCATATGGTTTCTATTTGACCCAGATGAACCTGAAAATCCCCAAGTGTCATCATCTCAAGTATGTCATGAATCGGACTGGACATGGGGTGAACTGGACAAACGCTCTAGGGGCAACTGGTCAATTATTATTCTTCATTTATAAAGCGCCAGCATATTCCGCAGCGCTGTCAAAAATAGGTGCATAATGTATGACAAGTTCCAATGTCCACCCATACTAACGTAAAGCCCGGGCCTCATGTCCAGTGCGATACGGAGGTCCACCATCGACCCAGTGTTAAAAAAAATAAAAAACCCCGTTCAAAAACACCCATCCCAACTTTGACTACTACATTCGCATTAATTTCTGCTGGATCCCTGGGCAGATGACACCAGATCACCCAGGACGGTCAGCATCTCATTACCAAGTCAGACTCCGACCCCTTCTCCCAGATCAGGGGTTAGTTACAAAGCGATGCATCAAACACACACAAAAAAAAAAAAAAAAGTGTATGTCGAGAATGAAAAATATATATAAACCAAAATAAAAATCCAAAAACCACAAAAGCAGCAGAGCTGGAAAAGGTTTCAAAGTCCACTATTTTGGTGTAAAACATTCACAGAGCTGCAGCTTATGGGATACCCTCCCGAGATACAGGGGTCTCTAGAGACGCACCGGCTACTCCTGAAGTTTTATTTTCCGCTAATGCCCCCATGATAACATAGCTATGTATACTGGCAATGGTGTATAGGTTTAGTGACCGTCTAAGGAAGCAGCAAACGTTTAAAATACTAAATATATAAAAATTACTGGATTTGTGAGAGAAGCCCCAATTCCCCCAGTACAGAGGATCTAGTGAATGATAAAGCAGATTACACTGTAGATAAATAACCTTTGTTACGCAATGTTTTTCCTTCGATGTGACTTCTTCCATACCGCTGCCATTCAAAAACCAAAAGTGAAGTATTGTCCATTTGAAGACAATGATAATATGGGCTGGGAACAGGATAGCGATCTCGTTATTTTTCCACGGAGACTGTGGGATACAGAAAGACCACAGGGAGGTGGGAAGACGGGTAAACAACAAGAGCGGGGGTGAAGTACAAAAAAAAAAAAAAGTGTGAGTGTGGAAATGAAGGGGAAAGGGATTGGACAGAGGCACAACAGGCCCGAGAAGCATGAAGCAGGTGTGTGCTTGTGTTAAGAGGAATGCTCTTAAAAATTGAGTTATTTTTTTTTCCCTTAAACAATTGGTTAGATACTGCTGACAACCTCTGTCCAATTATTTTATATACGGTGATTTTACCCCCCCCCCCCCTCTCGCAGCATGTACCTCCTCCTCGTCAGATCAAGGACTCCTGAACCAATTTGCACTTCTACACAACTTGTGTAGTGTAGGAAACACAAATTGCCCACCGCTACATAATTGTGCACTTTCCATATGCAAGTACCTACGCAGGGCGATGAATCAGAGCTATTCATGCATGTGCCGATCCATCACTGCCTCGCAGGACGTTTTCGCAGGTGGTCTCAGAGGGTGACAGGACGCCAGTCATTCACATTGGAGAAGGCCAGTTTCCCAGAAAACCTTAAATGCAACAGAGTGTCAGGAAGTCATGGGAGTTGTAGTTCAAAAATCTGAGGGAAAGTGGATCAAAGTTTAACATCTTGTCCTAGATCAGGTTCTGCATTATCCACAGCTTGCAGGTTAGTTCTATCCATACTACTCTCGTGACTGGCAATTAGAATCGCCAAATTAGGCTAGGGTCAGACGAACGCATTTTCGCGTTGTCTGTGAAAAAGTGCGTTCGAACGAATGGACGCATTTTTTCACGGAGTACGCGATAGCGGTCATACGATGCGCATTTGCATCCGTGATTTTGTACGGATCATCAATAAAACACTTTGTGCATCTGGACGTTATGTTGGCCGGACATTAGCAGTGTCTGACATCTCCAATTCACGCACACACGTCTCTAGCGGACGCAGCGCACTCTGTACAACCGTACTAGAGGTTTTACGTTCGACAAAATGCGTTCGTTTTCCACTTGCGTTGCGCAGCCGGACTTTTGTGCGACCGTACTTCGTATATTGGCCGTCATTGCCTGGCACTTGCTGCTACTACGGCCGTGATTAAGTGCGCCTGCACGCGCGTTCGCACTGCGCTCGTCTGACCCTAGCCATGACGCAGGATCTGTAACAGGTTTAAAAAAAAAAAAAAAAAAACCACTACTACCTGGATCTGAGTCAAGCTAGATCGATGCATCTTCAGGTTATCTAAAGCTGGGCAGTGGCAGTTCTGCAGTTTATAGGTGACAATAAAAAGATACATTTGTATCTCGCCACATATTCCAACAGATGCAAAACCAATGTAGTTTTAACGTCAAAAACCAAGCAAGAAATAAAAGGAGACATAAACATGGCAAGTTCTCCACATTGTCAGCAAATCGTAAGTGAATGCGATACAATTCAGCCCCAGCACGGCTGATTCTGCACTCGCAGCAGAAGCTATTGTCGCTGAATAGCAGCTGTAGTGCCAAGCTAGAAGCCGATTGGCTCCTAACCAGTTGAATCAGGAAGTCAACACAGCTTTAACCCAAGTTGCTGCAGGATGTTCAGTAACCGGCTTCGCTTCAAAGCAGCTGCTGCATAACTGAACACGTGTCGCTATATGCTGCTAAAGCTACGATTTTTAATTAAGGCATCTACAGATTTCTGAAAGATGGGGAATATATAAAAGCGATATCCCCATTTCCTCTACACAATGAGAAGGGACTTGATGGTAATGCTCCCAAAACAATACACTTAGGTAGTCTCTTCCTCAGAAGGAAAAGGTCTTCAAGTAGGTGTTGGTTTAACCAGTCTGGCATCTGAATACTGTGTTAGGATGACCAGGAGGGCAGAATAAGCCTAGTCCCAGGTAACAGATTTTACAGAGCACTTTGATGACTTCTCTACAGACCATAACATGCTCAGCGTATTGGTGTGCTGGAGCCACATCAGAAGGGTTAATGGTATGCATCATAAAAGGAGTCCTGGAGTTGACTTTTGGTACCAGTATCTAAGGCTAGGGTCAGACTAACGCATTTTTCGCGTCGTCCGTGAAAAAGTATGTTCGAACGAATGGACGTATTTTTTTTTCACGGAATACGCGATAGCGGTCATACGATGCGCATTTGCGTCCGTGATTTTGTACGGTTATCAATAAAACACTTTCTGCGTCTGGACATTATGTTGGCCGGACATGAGCAGCGTCTGACGTCTCCTAATCACGCACACACGCCGCTAGCGGACGCAGCGCACTCTGTACGTCCGTACTAGCAGTTTGACGTTCCTCGAAAAAAATGCATTTGCCACGTTCTTCGTATGCTGCCCGGCATTGGACGTCATTTGCTGCTAGCCCGGCCGTGATTTAGTGCTGCTAAACGCACGTTAATACTACGTTCGTCTGACCCTAGCCTTAGACATCAGCCATAAGCCCACTTGGCAGAAAACTACACAGTGCTGGAAGACTACAGTAACAGCTACTCAAGTGCAAGAAATAGTCCGCCACCTGGGAAAAACTCACACAAAAACACACCACTGAAACCAGAGCCCACACAGAAAAAGTAAAACCTAAGAAGTAAAAAAATATGCCAGCTCTATATTTAAATCGCTACATTCTTTATATGGTTGGAAATCTGGTGGCTGACCTTGTACATTGCTTTTATGCCCAAACTGTGGAGATTCAAGAAAAAAAAAAAGGGGGGGGGGAGAAAAAAGCACTTCGTATGAAAGTCTATGCATGGAACCAATTAGGACTCTCCAGCAAATTCATAGAGAGGGAAAAAAAAAAAAAAAAAACACAGTAAGTGATGGTTAGTGATAAGGGTAGAATGCATGCCTCCTTTGGAAACATGACGTCCCCCTCGTTTAAAACTACTGCCCCCCCCCCCGGTTTATAGATTTTAAAAAGGTACACACCAGGTTAGATGTGCACCATCAGATGGATTGACTGATCAGCTCTGCACATCCTGTGCATTACAGACCACAACCCCAATGAATAACTGAATACAGATTGTACGAATAAACACAATAACTGCACATTTAAGGAAAAAAAGAATATTAGCAATTACTTTAATAATAAGGATTATTTTTTACACAGAGACTCATTGCGGGGAGTTTTATTGCTCGTTAGCTCCATTGTCTATCAGCACACAAAAGGGAAGAAAAATAAAAGGTGATATTGCGTATAAAGAGAGAGTGACAGAATGTGATCGGAGCTTCACATATGATAAATCCAATCAGTGGCTGAAGATTCACATTGAAGCTTCTGCGACTGGATTTCTGGTTTGTGAAACGCCAACAATTTATTTTTGTACCTCCGGCACTTTCTGGGGTTATTCTGCGAAACGGAAAAGCTGTACATAGTAAATTTACCCGGCTCTAATAGCCACGCTGCGAGGAGAGGAGGGATAGCCATAGGGAAAAGGAGATAGGTGTCATCAAAAAAAGACAATGCCTTTTAAAAAGCGTGCCAGGACGACATGAAAGCAGGAAAAGCCTGTGTCATTTATAACCAGCTTTCACAGCATCTTCAACGGATAAGCGACATCCTTTTCACGCCATGTGTAGGGCCAGTGTACGGCTCCGGCAGCTGTCAGGGATTCCCGCGCGGCCGGGCCTGCCACCTAGGATGCTCCATTCATTCACACTGCACTAGAGAGATGGAGTTTACAGACAGTTGGCAGGTGCCACAGACAACTGCTCCCCATAGACAAAAAAAAATATGATAGGAAAACCACACGTGAAATGTGATCTCTTTATAACCCAAGTAGCCTTTACTGTAGGCAAGAAGTGAAAATGGAAGAAAAAAAAAAAAAGCCACACATTTTTTCCCAAGTCTTCAATAGATTTATAAATAATATACAATATATTTGATCTATACGTGTATATATTTAAAGGTTTAGCAACCCTGTTAAAGCCTTACACATTGCTCTGGTACACAAGTGGTTAATTTCAGTAAAGAAACTGAATTTGTTGAAAAAGGTCATGGGTCATCTCACGTGGTCCTGTGAAAGTAGCTGCTAAAGGATAGTCGCATTCCCATGGGTTCCTCATGACTCTAAGCCAGCCGACAGCAGGTGGACCGCAGCCAATGGCAGAACGGATCTCGCTGCGCCTACGTTCAATATAGTGGAAAGAGGACACATTGCCGATGATACCAACAAAAAAGCCACATACACGCAACCCACATCCCAATCAGAGTGTGACTATAAGGCTACCAGTGACAGACAGGGCATTCTGCGCAGCGGCGAGGGAAGCCACGGGATTACAAGTCAAAGACATCGCAACGAGAGCAGGAAACTAAAAACACAACTTATAAAATCGGAAAATAAAATATCTATTTCTGGGGGAAATTGGATCATGGCAGGTTGTAGCACATAAAATATCATTGGAAAACCAAACGGCATAAAGTAATCATTTTTAACCCTCTAGGTACTGGTATGAGGAGGACTAAACAAGACACATGGAAATGAGCGGGTCAGAGCTGTTGTCTCTATACAGATGGCTTTTTGTCCTCCTCCCCGCTGCCATCTGCTTGGAAAGCTCTGCTCCATGGGCTACTTGGTGGATGGAGAGCTGTGAATGGAGCTGTGCAGCCCGCCAGGCAGGACGGGGAGTAAGCGGGTAGACCCTCGTACGGCTTTGTTACGAGAGGGATCAGACAGCGGGCTGCATTATCCTGCGAGCTAGGTCTGATGTCCCGACTTTATACTGTAACGCACGGCGGGAAATGTGAGCTCCGTATAAATCGATTCTGCACATTAAACTAGTAGTAGCTATTGAGAACAATAATATATATATATTTTCTACATTCTATGCATAAAATGTAGCATTTCAATTTGTCGCAGGTTAAATTTCTGACCCCCCCCCCCCAACTAAAAATGCATTCTATAATAAACAACACAACTAAAATCTTTTTTTGGTGCACGTGAAGTGTAATACAAAAACACACTATTTTCCTGGATACATATTACCATTTCATGCTGAGAGAAGCACAGGAAAAAGTGCTGCCCTGCAAAATGTATAATTCATATGCTGCAGGTAGGATAGCGAGGCAGGTCCGCCTGGGATTCCCTTTTGTTTTCACCATACTGCAGGCACTGCCCATCGGCAAGAATAAATTACACATGTCCAGGAAAACATGGCCGATCTGGCAACACACACGTGATGCAATGTATCCACGTTACGTTTTGTTTAGAATTTTATTCACGCCCCAGTTACACATTTCTAGTAAGGGATAGAGAAACACCTCACAGCTATTGTAACTTTAATACTGGCTTCAATTGGTTTCCTCCATTAAAAAATGGAATTAAAGTTTTGTTTTAAGCAGGTTACCCTCAGGTCTCCAGGGTTACAAGAGCTTGACCTTATTACTGACCCCTGAGAGAAGAAGAAGAAAAAAAAAAAAAAAACACCTTGTTTTGACAGACATGGTCATAGAAAGGGACCCAAAAAAAATAAAAAATTATAGAGATAAAACCCCACCACAGAAGAGGTTTGCATTGAGATCAGGGCTGAATTAAACCCCACTAGCTGGTGTTGGTGCTTTGCATAGACAGGGAGAGAGAGATGATATATTGTCTGTGGAGAATATATCTACACTGAAATCACAAGATCGCACCCCCCCCCCCCAATCATGTCTTGGGGGGGCTCATGGTTGGTGTTAGTATAGGAGGACAGTCAAAAGCAATAAAACTCACAGAAAATAAATCAAAAATGTCAGCGGCTGAGAAGCTGCATTTTCTAGGTTGCTTTATAGTTTTAAGGATGGGAGTGCATCATGGGAGATGGAGGGGATAGGGATGCCCAAAAAGTAAATTCTCAGATTGTTAAAAATGTCCTGTAACTTCATGAAGACATTAAAAAACATGTCGCTCATTCTGGTCCCTTATTCCAGAGACATTCCCTGAACAAAAATGCAGATGTTGCTCTTTGCGTGTCTGAAATGCTGGGAGATCTATGCAATATGACCAGGTGCCGATAAAAGCATGAGGTGGCAGAGATGGCTCAGGCAACCCGCGCTGTGACCGCAAGCTGCCAGCACAGGTCCTGTCAACGACTCTACAGATAGTCATCTCCCGAAGATTTAGAGACAAAAAAAAAAAAAAAAAGTCACAAGGGGAACAGATTTAAATAAAAAGTAGAGGGGGGGGGGGGGGAGGAGAGAATGAATAAAATAAAAAAAATAAAACACAAGACCTGAAGAGAATTTAAGGTTCTAAAAGATCGAGATTGGTGCTTACTGTTAAAATCCCTATATTCTACATAGGGTTTAAACATAGAACTGGAACCCATATCCATAAAGCACCCATCAATCTCAGCCAGTCACTGGAAAGCTTATCCCTTGAGCATGGCACACGTATCCCAGAGGAGGCTGGTAAAGGCACAGCAATGCATTAAAGGCTATAGGATAGCACCAGTTTAAAGAGCAAACCCAGACCGCGTGTTTTATATGGTGGCAACAAGCAGCGGTGCCCACCCAGCTGGAGAAACCGATTAAAAACTGAATAAACCGCTATTTCAATAGTGAAATTTTCAGAACCACAAGTCTAGTACATCTACAACACGCACAGCTCCGAAAACATAACCCCCAAATAATTATGATCCAGCGTGTGAAAGCTATACAAGTCTGTTTACAAAAAGCTGTATTTAGAAAACACAGGATAAAATAAAAATTGCATGTAATAGTTTGGTGTAGCCCCCACGACACCCTCAGAATTCAAAACTACATGTTCCATGATGCTCAGTGCTCCTTAAGAGACATGTAGTTTTGAAAGATTTACGGGTGCCTGACGTTCACCATAGATCTTACTATACCCTTGGCTGACATGTCTGCTGGAACATCACAGCACAGCTCAAAGAAACCCTCAAAAACCAGATCCCCAGCCCGAAAAAAAAAAAAAAAAAAAGCACCCCACACAGGAGGAATAGTAACAACCCCTTTTCAGGAGAGCCCCAATCCATCCATTGGAAACACACTGTAACAAGATTCAAAGTCCTCAGATGAAGCACTAAAATCATTTATAGCATTCAGCTACATTGTATTGACCCGGAGAACAACTGACACACACAGATTCAATCCAAACAGTGGCGCTGGTGCAGCGATCAGCAGCCTGGGCCTCAGGGGGTTAAAGCAATCCATGCTCCAGCTTTCAAAATGCAGGCGCTCAGATGGGCACACGCTGGTCATTTAAACTCTTATGTGTAATCCAGGACCCCCTCTCCCAGGCAAGATAGTCGCCACTAGAACACCGGGTGTACAATGCCGCTGTTCAGGAAGTGGACACACACAAACGCGCTGCAATAATAAAAATGCACATCCTCATCTGCAAGACTGACATTTCACCAAGAACCCACTGAAACGCACCACACGGACAATGCCCTGATACAAGCAAGTTTCCTAGACCTATACATGCCCATTAATACTATAGGTTTGTCAATATTTTACAGGCAATTAGTACCAAAAAAAAAAAAAAAAGTAGTACACTCAGACAAATGGTTTTATACATGTTGTATATCCCATCAGATTTAATATTTTTTTTTGTGCACAGACATCACCAAAACGGGAAGATGCCAAGCCTGAGATATATCCTTCAGACTGTGTGTGCAAGGAGTACATGAGCCATAAACCGACTCGGGTCTAGTCCACAAGATGTCATTATTACATGCAAATATTCCATAGTTTGTAGGGTGACAAAGTGACACAAAATAAAACAACACTGTTCAAGCATTTGTCTTAAGGGGTACTCTGCCTATATATTCCCCCGCTCCCACAGAGAGTATTACTCTGGGAATAAAGGGAAGGTGGATAAATATTCTGCTTGTGATCCAAGAATACTTGTACGTGTTGCTGTTAGCTACGGAAGCCCAGAAAGGCCATGCAATTTCTCTTTTTTGGTTTGTTTCATTAACTTTTTTTTTTACTGTTCATTTGTTTTCCTGACTTTTTTTTGTCATACACTGTTAGTAAGGAAGCCCAGAGAGGCCATTTTCAGTTGGGGAAGTGTCAGAGAGGAAGCACACACTGAAAGCAGCTACTTTGATCCTGATGGCCACACACTCACATACAATGACCCCACACTCCTATATGGACAATGACCCCCTCACATACACTCACAATGATCCTCTTCCCTCATTTGGATGTCTGGCAGACTTTGGTCCAGTAGCAGGGCACAGGTGCTGTTGGGTAGTGTCAGGTGGGTATGCCTATCTACCGTCGTGGGGCAGCTCCAGTTCAGCACATTTGTGTGTGAGCTCAGGGGCACCGCTGGTCGCACTGAGCGACGTATGTAGGTGGTGCAGCCTCCAGTGCAGCAGCACTCAGCAGTGTGACACCTTCAACCCTCCCTCTCAGGTTCCTGTGGCTCAGTCTTATTAAACAAAGCCACAGGGCTTGCGGCTGCTGGGCATCCAATTCGCTTCACTATCTCCCCACAGGAGGTGGCTACAAACCAAGCTGTGGGGCCCCAGGCCCCCCCCAAACAGTGCATGGAAAAAAAAAAAAGTCAGGAAAACTTCCCCTGGTGTATGAAGAAACAAAATAAAATAAAAATGCATGGCCTTTCTGGGCTTCCGCCGTAGTTAGCAACAGATAATGATAAAAATAATGCAAAGATACTGTTATATTCTAATGCCACAATAAAAAAAAAAAAAAAAAAAAAAAAAAAAAAAAAAAAATCAAAACTATGACCTGAAAAAGAAAAAAAAAAAAAAAACACACGCACAACAAAAGATCTAAATATATATGCACAAAATATGTATTGTTTCAGGAAACAGAACCCAACAGTTCTACACAAAACATAAAAAAAAATTAAAAGCCAGAGACGTCAGTCTCCACCATTCAGCTGCTGGACTACAACTCCTACAATTCTCTGCCAGAATGGGAATGAAGGCCAGTCACTCGCGGGTTGCCTGCAGAGATTTATGGGCACAGCAAAATCCCAAAACCAGCATACAAACCAATTAACATTAGTCTTCAAGCCATTAAAGCCTATGGAGTCGCTACATTTACCAGAGCTTGGACTCGCACACTTCGCGTCTTATCTGTATGGTTACAAAACAAAGCTTTATATACGGAATATTTTTTTATTCTACTCAGAATACCGTCAGCATTAATAAATGCCAAAAACACCAAGCTTTAAAGGACATACAGCATGGTCTTAAATTGCGCTCAATAGGTAGGATACGCAGCGATACCCAAAACAACAGCTAGTGCAAAGGATCACTCCTTAGTAGCAACCACGCAAACTCGTCAGTCTTTCGGTAACCGTTGGATGACACGCAGATTCCTGATCACCGAGAATATGCCGGCAAACACTATACAGATAACTAGACTATTTCCAGGGAATGCAATGTGCTTAATACACTATAGGTCTGCAGTTCCTGAACGTGACATTCCTGATGGGTGGAAACGAAGATTAAGAATGTCAAACGTACAAAACCGAAATTGAACAACCAAAGCTGAAGCAGAGGCTTTCTTATTATAAATAAGCCTCCGAGCGTTCCCACTGGAACTGGACACAGCAACAATTTTTGGGATGCTGGCTTTATAAATACACTAGAGGGGGGGGGGGGGGTTGGGAAATAACACACAAACAGGAGGTAAAAAAAACAAAAAAAAAAAACACACACACCATAAAAGGATGTTGGCCGCTGAGGCTCCCGTCATTCATTGAAAACAAACTTTCATTGGATTATGATGTAACTAGAAATAAGGAAAATTTGTTAGAGTGGCACAAATCACAATAACCAAAATAAAACATGTGAAAACGAACCACCGAAATCATACATTTCCCTTTTTCTAGGTCTGAGTGACGGATTTATTAGGATAAATTCATCATTTCTATTTATTTATAAAAGGTTGGATTTTAAAACCTGATTAAATGTTAGGAACCTGAACCCGGGGCTGCGGCGGCCAACTGACAAATGGCCAACTGTCTTTTTCCCTTTAGATGTGGTTTAAAAAAAGTGATGTGACGAATTAGAATCATCAGGTACTTCCACTCATACACCGAAATATTACCTGTACTAGAACACAGCTTACATGTCCTGGACACACACTGCATGGAAATTAAAATGTGGCAATATTTCGTAAAATGGACGGGATCAGCCCTTACAAGCATGCTGTATAAAAAACGCTCAAAGGACGAGGGGAAAAATTGATAATTTAACATATATATATATATAATTTCAAGATTAAGCTGACCAGCCCATCCCAGTGTGACCCGATTAGTTTTACATCAACTCATACTTGACCTCATTTTACGCATGTTTAGAAGCTGGGCTGGAGGCTCCATGTAGATGTGAGTGGAACAGTCAAGAAAATAAAAGGGAGGCAGAGGTACAAATTTAGGAGCCCGGCTACCCAGCCATTGGCTTAGTCAAGCTCTAAAGTAACACGTTCACAGACGATACAAATGAGAGCGACTCCTTGGCTTCATCCGACAAGGTCATGTACAGAGAAGCCAGATCCACCAAGACTTCCTGGATCCGTGGAAAATCCAAAGGATATGGATGTGACATTCGTGGAAGGAAACACAATGGACTTTGATGCCAAACAATACCCTGCTTAAAGCATGTGAAACTGTACAGATAAATGGGCAGCACCATTTTTTATTTTCTGCCTTTGTATACACAATCCGGAAGCCATGGTGGATCAGCCAATAAAAGACAAATCACCTACGATTAGCCATCTTTTAAAAAGGCAAGTGTATTCAATAGGGCAGGGCTTGACATTAGGTAAGCCAGGAACACATGTAAATCTAAATATCTGGCCTAACTTCATACAAAATCTGTCCTGAAGAAGAAGTGCACTTTGCTTCTAGATTTATTTATAGAAACCCTTCACCTCCGAATACAAAATTTCCCACACCAATAGCAGGGGGGGGGGGGGGCAGGAGAGAGTAGGGAGACTCCCTGCCCCGTGTGGTATCGGTGAAGCAGCCGGGATGCGTTGCCGATATAAAAACGAGCCAGTCAGCTGATCAGAGGCTTTTCTAGCACTTTGTACAGGGACAAAAGGGCCCGACTGTTGAACATAAACCAAATTCCAAGAATTATTTTGCTGTGGGTTTTATAAAAGTGGGATCTGTCCTGCTAATGCGAGACGTTTGGGAGGTATGTCGACAGGCCAGTGAAGCTACTGCTACAGTGAAGTAGTAACTTTACTACTATAGAATACATGCAGCTGTCGTACAAAAAGAAACAAACGGTTTAAACCTGGCCAAGAGTATGTCAGAAGATCATTGGATGGAGAGACTGTATATACATACATGGATATATTCTCTTACCTATAACAGGGGAGCGTTAAGAGGAAATATTGGCGCCAGCCGAGCTCCCTGTTACCAACTCTCTTCCAACTGAGTCACTTTATTAGCGGCCCGAGTTACGATAGATTTTGAAAAAAGAGAAAAAAAAAAAAAAGCGTTGATAGGACTACATGGAGGCAAGTGTGACCTGGTGCATGCAGGGCCACGCCGAGTGACATTAGAAGCCATTTGTTCCCAGTGTTCTGTTGCATACGGTCAGAAGAGGCGCAGCACATTGCCCTCTGCACCGCTGGATCAGGGGTAAGTAAGGGATTTATTTTTAAAAAGAATTATAAAAATCACTGAACACCAGGCTCTGGGAGACGAAACTGGCGAGATACAATGGATTAGCTCGCCGTTCTCATGCTGAGCTGTTAACACTTCCTATACAAAGTATAAGAGCTGTTAATGTATCCTAATCTGCCGCAATGAAACCTTATTACAAAATCAGAATAGCGGATCGAGACGTTATGTTAAACCGCAGGGTCATAACAGGGACGACAGTATGGACGAAGCATTACCACGAAAATTAAATTGTAGAACTTCAAAATAAATTTTAAAGGATGTTGCTGGTCCAACTGCTTCAGTCCTGTCGGAGATACACACCACGTAAACCTCATTACAATATTGCCAACATAAAGACACGCTTTCACAAGACAAAAAAAATTTAAAATTACAGCCATACACAGCTAGAACGATAGAAAGGTTGGTTTTGTTTTGGAACAGGATATAAAAGGGTATCTTGAAATTACAAGACATTGGCAAAACCCAGCTGAACCGTTACTGGAGAGCGAAGGAGGGATGCGCAACGCAAGGAAGAGGAGTATAGTGTTTGACAAGTGATGCAGAAAGTCTAAATGGAAGCCCACAAAAGAAAAATCCTTACACTCGAAAATGCAAAGGAGATTTTCTGATGAGAGAGCCTCGTTACCTGGAACAAGCCTACTACAGGATTAAACTGCTCTGGACCAGGAAGACCTTGAACACCGCATATCAGATAATAAACTCACTCTGGGACAGTGACAGTTAATCTTGGCACACCAGATGGTTGGGAAGCATGTGTCCCATGATGCTCAGTCAACCATGGTCACTGTTCAAGTATGTAAACAAAATATTCAATATGTGGGTAAAAGCTGCTTGATCCAAGGAGAAACCTGACGCCATTCTGGGGTCAAGAGGGAATTTTTTCCCAGTATGTTGCATATTGGCGAGTGCTTCAGACTGGGGGTTTTTGCATGCTTTTGGATCAACAGCAGTAGGTAACTCAGGAGAGGCTGAACCTGATCTACATCTTTTTTCAGCCTATGTAACCATGTGAAGTGAACCATGATATTCACTTTAAGACAGGACACCTTAGTGACTCATGCCCTTAATCATGTGTCTCCGTTTGGATCTTTAGCCATATGGTGCAACCCGCAGTTGCAAGCTTAAAAACAATGGGGGGGACACCACACCATTTGAATATGCTACAGATGCACAACTATTTTTAAAGAATAATGTAGTAAGGTGTAACATTCATCGTCCGTTTTATAACCGCAAGACTCGGCTGACAGCACTTGGGAAAGGATGCTGCATAAGACAGGGATATTACATCCCTTGGAGACGGACGGACAGGGGGAGGGGGGAGAAACCTGACACAAATACAAATTATTAAATCCATTTTAGAGCATTACAATATACCAGAGAGGCCAGAGACACTACTGATTGCATACCCTCCTGGATTGTATACACACACTCCCTTAGTAATTGTACCGACGCTTGCAAGGCTGGTGGACGAGAAGTCTGCTGTGCTTTATTTGCCGCGGAGGGCATCCTTGAATGAGGTTCTGGCGTCGAAGGCTTTTTCGGTTTAATATACGCTTCTCAGATTGTCGTCTCGGTAACTTGGAACACTGAAGCATTTTGGTCTTTTCCAGACAGTTTATACGAGAAGCTCGGGCTGTGACATAGCAGCGGATGTGCTGATGACCAACTTTCCCACTGTCTTTAAAAGACCTGAAATACAAAAACACAAAAAAGGAAAAAAACATTTTGGTGGAATGAAAACGTAAAAAGAAGAAGTTTTTATTTACATCTGTCATGATTATAGCCATAAAAATAATAAAATAAATCTGTAGGGCCCTGTCACATGTAGAAGAATAGTGACAGCTGCGGAGTGACTGAAAAATGCTCATTAATCGTTTAGAGGTTTTAACAGATCATGAAACGCAATTATTCCAAAGGAAGAAACTGCAGCTAGTCTCCATTCAGAGATGCTCTACCACTGTTCATAATACTGGTGAGTTTACCTTCGTGATTAGAAAGTGGTGATTGAACTGTGATAGAAGCACCAAAACCAACAGTGTACATCTTCAACTGAAACAATGGTGGGAACTACACTAACAACCATCAGGTCTAGTCAAAGAAAGGTGAAACTCTGGCTATTTTTGACCTAGAATTTTTGCTTCTTCAAACCAGAAAAATTCTCCCATTTATCTCACTTTCCAAATCGGCTATTTGGTCTAGATTGTGCTCTTCTCCTGAATTTCCCCTTTCTCTGAATAACCCTGCATATAAACCTATACTGGAGAACTACAGTGAAAAGCAAGGCAAACTACAATGGCAGTTCCAAATATTGAGCTGTTTCAGCAAGCTTTACCCAAAGTAAAATCACTGTTCTTTCAATGACAGTACGGCATTTAGTGAATAACTCCTTAGAAATGACCAAAGATAAGTCACCGGTTATCTGTGCTGCAGGAACATTTGTGTTACCAATTTTCTATAACCTGGTCTTCAGTAGGGATGTGCCGATCTGATCAAGACATGATCTTGGCATTTTTCGTTTGTCCAACTCCCAAGTCAGAGACGTGACGGACAGCGAGACTTGCAACTGTTCAGGTGGGAGTCCTGCAGGTTTGGCAGCATCTCAAGTCTTCACTGACTGCTTCAGAGTCAAGAAGAAGGCAGGGAAGATTCTGCGAGCCTCCCGGTGCCTCTGCATGCACTCCCTGATGCGCAGACAGGGAATGAATGAAGAGGCTCTGCTGTGGGGTTATTGGTTGATCCGGTAAATACTGCATGGCCCAGATGGAGGCCCGAAAAAAAAAATAAAAAAAAAATATCTAGTTTTAAGTGCTAGCTTCAAGCCGAAAACTTGGGACAAGATGCAGTATATTTAGCCCATACTTCATTGAGAAGAATGCATTTCCCGTTTTCGCCAATAGCAATTGCATGGCGACTACTACCCGTGAAAAAAAAAAAGCCTGTACACATCCTAACCCCCACTCCGGCTCTGATCTGGTGTAAATGTTGGATGAAGGGGAGGAGTTTCCTCCGCCTATACAGACAGGAGCTGAGATTTTTAATTTCCCGGCTGACGGTCACTGATGATGCAAGAATGCTCTGCATGCTGACATCACTCACTCTCAGACTGCGATAGTGAGCGTTTGGAAAGAAGCAGATGATGGATTGGTTCCACACATATGTGCGCAGCGCCGATCCATTGTTCGGCACAGGTGCTACAGAATTTCTGTACGCAAGATCCAAATGATGTGAAATCTGTGTAGACAAGCTGCAGGAGCTTGCGCATTAGGAGCCTCGCAGCACCCGCCAAGGGAGAAAAAAGGGGTATGTTCACCTAAAATAGGAAAAAGAATTGGGCAGATACAGTCAGCAGCATCTGCCCATTTATGCAAGTGCAACAAAAAAGTGAAAGCAATTTTGCAATTCAGACATCAAAATGCAGAAAATAAAACAAGATGAACATATAAGTTTATGCTAACTTACTCTGAGCTAGAGGAGGTGAGGGACTCGGATGCAGGAATTGTTTTGTGGTGCAGATTGCGCACGGCATACACCGACATGCTTGGATGCTCTATTAGAAGGTTTTCCATGGGGCTGGTCTCCACCTCAGTAGTGGTCAATTCTCTAGCAGTGAAACAGGCAGGTGGAGTCACAAACCAGCTTTCCTCCATGGTGGGTGGGCAGAAGTGCATGAAGTAGGAGTCACTGGGGCTCTCGAACGGTTCAAAGGCACCCACTGTAAACAGTAGCGGAGGGGATTCATCAAAAGGTGGAATGTCTTCAACTTCGGCATCTTCTTCAGGCGGCTTAGTGTGAGATTCCACTAAAGAAAGTGAAGAGGGGAAAAAAAAAAAGGGGGGGGCTGTTACAATATGTGGTATTTAAAAAAGGTTTTAGTTCAGGTGCATTTTCGCTTCGTCCCCGTGTGACATCCTAGCTAGGGCTGTAGGAAAACTGTCACATTGTTAAATCATGTGACTAATGGCGTCATGTTTCCTTGAGATATCTCCTTAGAATGCATCAAACATCTACAGTGTATACAGTTATCAACATGTAACACTGCCAAACCTCAGAAATATTGCAAAGAGTGTCTCTCTGCAAAAGGACTTAATGACTACATATAAACCGATGAGGTGGAGTCAACGAGGCGAGATGCAATCGCAATCCCTACTAGATCTAGAAAGGAGCCGTGCAATCAACACATAGGCTGGCGTCAGACGAGCGCGCTATGTGCATCCGTGCTTACTGGCGTCTGTCGCAGCGTTGCAACGGGGCTGGTCACACGCTCGTGCACGAAATGCGTCATCCAAGCCTCTCCCCATCAAAGGGCTTCGATGCGCATTGACGGAGCTGCAAAGCGCGATTCTCCATAGGAGGATCGAGCCTTGCAGCATTGAGTGCGCTTAGCAAGGTGGCCAGACGGGCATCAAGTCTTAGGAACGTCCACTCACGGACGTTCCTTCCGCTCTCCAAAGACGCTCATCTGACACCAGCCTTAAAATGGTTGGTAGATTCCAGTGTTAACCAAAAAAAAAAAAAAAAAAATCAGATCACTAAAATTTTATAATATTTGACTAAAACCTACAGTAAGTTTAGTCTAGTAAAATAAAACTAAGTAATTTCAGACGACTAAAATTAAATTAGAATTTGCTGTCAAATTAACACTGCATCACACTTTTAAAATCGAATGGGTTTAGTTTAAGTGTAATGCAGTGTTAATTTTTGGATTTCAATTTTAGTCATCTGGTTTTATTTTACTAGACTAAATTTACTGTAGTTTTAGTCAACTAAAATCTTATGACATTTAGGTAACTAAAACTAGACTAAAGACCGATAAAAATAATATAAATAGATTACTAAAATTAACACTGGAAGATTCCCATGAAATCTCAGCTCATTTCTAGATCTAGCAGGGAGCTTTAACACAGTGTTTCCCAACCCTGGTTCTCAGGTCCCCCAAAAGGCCAAGTTTGCAGATATTTGAAGCACAGCACAGGTGGGATTTGCTGCTCAGGGATTGCAGGATTCAGCCTATATTTCCCCAAGGTGATCCTTAAAACATAGCCTGTTAGCGAATCCCTGAAGACAAGGTTTGAAAGCACTGCTTTAGTCAATTTAGCCCATTGTATTTAAGGAAGACAGGAACCTCCCTCTCTGGGATTCCCAAAAGGAAAATAAAAAACCCACAACATCAAATTCTGGATTATGACCAAGTCCCTTTGTTTGGTTATATTATAATAGAAGATATTTGCGCCTCCCTTCATTTGTGATTTTAAGCCTCAATCTATGAAAAGATTCTATTTATCCATTCTTAGAGAATTAGGACACGGAGTGAAGCGATTGTGTCACCTTCCCTTCGATTGCACGTCTGCATAACACACACAGCTTTACCAGCAGACGTCGCCGAGTGATATATCCATACCTACAATATCCACAAGGAGCCACTCATCGTCTTCCTTTTCGCAGAACTCTGGTTCTTGGCTTGATCCATTGTTGACAGTCCCAAAAATATTGTTGAACATTTGGAACATTTCCAGGAGAGCGCTCGGCACTCACAGCTTCAGGCGTCCTGGTGGCTCAGGTTTCGCCGGGTGGCACAGGCAGTAGTAAAGTGCATAAATAAATCCTCACCTCGGCAACTGGCGAGGAAACTTTAACAATAACAGTTTATGTACAAGGCAGAATCTGAAACAGGAAAACAAAACAGGTTTTGCTGTGTAAACAAAATATGCAAACAATTTGGTTCACCATCTTTAGAACTTCTGCAAAAGGTTTTTAAACAGAATGTCTGTGTAGAAATACGCAGTGAGAGTGTCATAATCTGTAACCGTAACACTTCAATGTTCTTGAACCCAGGACATACTTGAAAACGAGAGAAATCTCAATGTATCCTTCCTGGTAAAATACGTTATAAATAATGTGGTCATCTAAAGATTTTATCCATGGGAATCCCGCTGCAGAGTGCACCTTCAGGCTAGGGTCAGACGAGCGTGATTTCTACGGACCGTACGTTCATGCAGTACGGACATCGTCAGTACGGATGACGCAGTAGTGGTCACACAGTCCGTTTTTTCACTGAAGTTATTTTTGACGGATGTAGGAGGGAAAAATAAATTACAATGAAAAAAACATTCTGTCCGTCAGAAATGCTGGATGTATAAATGCAGTCCGTCTGACCATGCTCCATCACTCACACACAAAGCTATGCAGACGTTGTGGACGTGGCGCACTCCGCACGTCCGTTCTAGCAGTATTACGTTCTTGCCTAACCTGCGTCCGTTTGCAGCGTCCGTCATGCGTCCGCAGTTCAGTGCGGACGTACTTCATGTGTCAGGCTCCAATGGGCTTCCTGTCATGCTATCACGGACATACTTTTAGGCGCAATCACGGACGTGAACACTACGCTCGTCTGACCCCAGCCTTAAAGCGTCACAATAGCTGCGGGATACACTGTTTGGGGATGTGATAGGAAATGTGACAAGCGCCTCCATGTAGTATACAGAGGTTATGAGGGTTATTTATGAAGTATTTTACCAGGAAGGATACATTGAGATGTCTCATTTTCAATTATGTCCTGGGTTCAAGAACAATTATTCAAAGAGCAGTGAAATTTTGGCAATTTCAGATCACCAACCCTGCGCGGTTACTTCACCGCTGGGTCCCCGAAGTGCGCCGAACAAGGGGTTGCTGAATGGAGGGAGGAGGGTTTAAAAAGGAAAAATAATAATATACATGTATCTGGAAAAATGAATAAAAGTGGTTGAATTAAAAAAAAATAAAAAATAAAAAATATAATTTTTACAGGTGAACCCCATAGGATTCAATGTTTAAACTGAACCACTGGAAATATGGGCATTGTGGTGTTCTCTGGGACAATTTCACTGCTGCTGAAGGTCATCAATTTGCACCATTTTTCGTGTCAATTCGCCAGTATTTGGCAAAGCGACAGTTTTATGAATAGCCGAACTGCCACAAAAACAATTTCACCGTACTGAGAAATTCAAGGTGCACAGCTCTGCCGTATACTGGCACAAATTTAATCAGGAGACACCGCTGTCTTGCCAGAAACTGGTGTGTTACAAGCAGCACGACAAGTGAAAGATGGGAGCGGAGAGAGCAAGTCAGGGTTATTCAGAGAAAGGTGAAAACCAGAAGAGAACAATCTAGACAAAATAGCCGATTTGGAAAGTGAGATAAATGGGAGTTTTCTGGTTTGGCTTTTTTGACCTAGAATTTTTCACCTCTCCAGTCATTCTCCTGAGTTTCACCTTTCTTTGACTAACCCTGAGTGTGATCTTTCCATCCCTGCCCGGAGACACGGCACTTCTGAACTCAAAGAATCCAGCAGTAAAGTGTGCAGAGCAGAAATATCCACGTGACTATAAGCTGTGCCCAGAATATGGAGACAGTAACGATGTTTGAGATCCGGGAAGAAAAGAAAAAAAATAGAAAAATCAATAATCATCTCACAACGTGCAGAACCACAGCTGGTATTATTTATGTTTGCACCTTAGTAAATGAACACGATACTCATCCTGACCACGTCCTAGTTTAAGTGGTCAGGGTGTGAGGGGTGTCCCCTCCCCCCAATCTGGTGAAAACACTGGGTGAAGTGGAGGAGTTTCTTCCACCCCTCTCAGCAGCCAGGATTTTAGAATTTCCCGGCTGCCGGGCACCTCACCAGCACGCAGAAGGTGTGCCGACATAACCCTCCGAGACCGGTTTCTGTAGTGATCAGCCTCAGATCTGCACGCATCTCTGATCCATCACTCTGCACAGGCACTATGAAACTTGTGTATGCAAAGTGTGCAATTCCCATAGCGGGGAGCATTCTGCAGTTCCTACATTACACAAGTTGCGTAGCAGAGCAGAAAAGCTTCAGGTTAAGGAGTCAGAGCTGCGCGGGGTGAGGGGTATCGGGCAGAAGCTGTCAGCAGCCTCTACACAATTATTCAGGGACAAAAGGGAAGCAAAGGCCTTATTCCATTCCTACTAGACAAGAACAGCGCCAGCCACCATAACAACCGTACCCATCTGTGCAGCCCCTCACCGGCTCTGCAAGCTCTCACCGGCTCACGGGTGGCTCCATGGAGTATTAATGGTGGGTACTTTCCGGTTATCCAGACCACATCACCTCTTTATAGTTTCATAGAGAGAATAAACATAAATATAGATAATGAACTGAATAAACGAGAAGACAAACATATGGGAACATGTGACCATTAATAAACTGTAACATATCACAACATGACTTAGAATGGAGATACTGGTGGCCAGAAAGTTGGGGGTTTTGGTTAGAGGGTAACCCTAACCCCCAAACCTTAACCTTCTGGCCACCAGTATCTCCATTCTAAATCATGTTGTGATATGTTACAGTTTATTAATGGTCACATGTTCCCATAGGTTTGTCTTCTCGGTCATTCAGTTCATTATCTATATTTATCCTCTCAGACACTATAAAGAGGTGATGTGGTCTGGATAGCAGGAAAGTAGCCCTGTATTAGGCATGGTGCTGGGATTTCTCCCTGTATTAGGCATGGTGCTGGGATTTCTCCCTGTATTAGGCATGGTGCTGGGATTTCTCCCTGTATTAGGCATGGTGCTGGGATTTCTCCCTGTATTAGGCATGGTGCTGGATTTCTCCCTGTATTAGGCATGGTGCTGGGATTTCTCCCTGTATTAGGCATGGTGCTGGGATTTCTCCCTGTATTAGGCATGGTGCTGGGATTTCTCCCTGTATTAGGCATGGTGCTGGGATTTCTCCCTGTATTAGGCATGGTGCTGGGATTTCTCCCTGTATTAGGCATGGTGCTGGGAGCCTGATGGCCAGGGTTCTGGCTGGTAGTGGAGCTCCTCAAATATAGGGGGGAGTATTTTAATCACGTTCAGCCGGGCAGAAGCTGAGCCTGTGCTCACTATTTGGCGAGGCTCACTATCTGGCAGGACGGGCTGGATGGGGCCTCTGGCGGCTAATCTCACACACTGCATCTTGCCCCCGACACAAGGCCGCCTTTCACCCCTGCGCGCTCACAGCCTGGGGGCCCCTGGGACGCGCTGCCAGTCTCTCCCAGTGTCACGGTCTGTACTGGAGTCACGGGTACGCGGGCGCGTGATAAGAAAGGGCGCGCTCCCTGGGCACCTCCAGGAGCGCGCGCAGCAGTCTGACAGCAAGCCGCCGCCAGTGGCGACTGAGGACACCTGACACTTCTAAACTCCGACAGCACGTGACCGCCCCGGTCAGCCAGCGGGGCGGGGCAACATCTGTAAACACTGCGTGACGCAACGCGCGCGTCATCCACCCTTCCAACCCCCACCTCATCCTGTCTATCCAGAGAGGGGAGGGGCTTCTAAAACCCCTAACGTAATCAACTGACGACATCAGGGGCATCGGTTACTCACCGAGAACAAAGGGGTGACGAGGGGCTGCGGGAAGATGAACGGCTGGGGGGGGGGGGGGGGTGAGGGGGGTTACGGCGACTGCCTAACTGAGCGACATATAGACATGACTGCAAATCCCATCAGGCGCCTGGGCGCTGCCGCCAGCCCGAGCCCGGGACAAAGCGCGAGGGGCCGCCGGTGACTTACTTCCGCAGCTCGTCCGGCGGGCGGGTGAGGTAGATGGGGGCTGCTGCTGTTGTCGGGGGTTAGCTCGGCGCTCCGCTCGTTCTCTTGTCCTCCCGAGGCAGCTTTTGTTGTTGTACAACGGAGTTTGGAAACAGCTGATTGTGCCCGTGACGTCGCCGACCAATCAGCGAGCGCTGGGCGGACTGTCGTTAACGCACGTGACTGGAGGGGCGGGGCCGCCGGCCGTCCGCCTGAGCGATTGGTGCGCGTCCAGGAAACATGGCGGGTCTTGAAACCTGGGGCTAGAAACTAAAGTCTGTGACCCATAGAGGAGCGGGGGGAGGGGGGTGTCTGTATAATGACAGGTAGGGAGGTGCTAAAACTCAGGGATCAGTATTTCTTGGGCCTGGCAGATTCTCCTGTCACTGACTGCTCTCTCGCCGCTCTTTTCATGGCTGAGGGACACCGTGGGACTCACTGCATAGTCTACTGGGTTTTGGAGTTTCCCTAAATCCATTCAATGCGTTAATAGGACACTCTACTCACCCTGACCACTTTATATTTTTAAAGCTGTGAGGGGGATTCCTCCTCCTGATCTGATTGGGCTAAAAATCTGAGTGAAGTGGAGGAGTTTCCTTTAACCAGTGTCACCAGGACATGGAGTTTCCTGGCTGCCATTCATCGTCACTAGCGATGTCAGAGTTCTCAGGCAGCCAATGAATTGGATCTGTGCGTGTGAGCGCAGCTTCGATCCATCACCATGCGCTGGCGCTACAGAACTTGCGCATGTAAAGTACTTGGTCTGTAGCAGTGTGCGATTAGAGCTTCTTACGCAGCGCAAGTTGTGTAGTAAAGCTTCAGCGACGTCTGGGTTCGGGAGTCCCTGAGCCGAAATGGAAGAGCAGCGAGGGACAAAAGCTGATTAAATTCACTTTAAATAAAATCTTATTGGGTGGAGGCCGCCTGTGTCTGTCACATATACCCAATTATTTAAGGGTGAAAAAGCGAGAGAGCGCTATCTTTAATGGAGCATCGCTCCAGACTTTCATCCAGTATTCACTATATCTAGCAAGTCCTTATTTATAAAAGGCGAGTACGCAGGATTTTCTCTCCTGACCCAAACGTGTGCACTTTAGTTAAGGCTGTGACACGGCTGCAATGCTGAGAGGTGCGAATCGGAGTGGGATGCGGCAGCTCGCCTGCGAGTCGAAGCGGAGTGCGGAGAGGTGGAGTACATTGAATTTCCACCAGTAAGCTTGCTTGTATGATTGGCCTGTCTTTTGCTTTGTGAGGTGCTGGTGGATAAACTCGGATTGGTGGAAATTCAATATTTTCATCTCTGAACAAAAGGTTGCGAGTAGGAGAGAAAACGATGACACACGGAGTGCGCCGCGCACCACATCACGCTCAGTGCGTCTCTGGTTGGGAGTCTGTCACACTGACAGAACAGCGGTCACTCCTAATTTAATTGCATAGAAGTTGTTAATATTTTGTTCGTTATGATATTTCATTTGTACAATTTATGCCTGTGTGACCCCTATGTCGAGTCTTGTCCCACGATGTTCCCTGCTCGCCACGAAAGATGCTGTGATTTACCTGCCCGGCGCAACCCCACGGAGTCACTGCCACGCGGAGACCTTGCCCTGCCAACACATCCTGAAACCTAAACCCCCTCAGCCCCTGTGCCCTTCACCAGAGCGCTTTTTAGGCAGGGTGTGCATTCAAACAGGAGCCTGCTGTGAGGCCTGAGAGGGAGCGCTAACGCAAACACCACCAACCGACCTGATCAGCACGGAGCATGGCTGCTCACAGAGACTCCTAGGCTCGGGTCAGACGAGCGTAGTATTCACGTCCGTTTTTGCGCACATATAGGGATCATCGTGCTCAGTGAGTAAGCCTGTATGGATCATCGTGCTCTGTGAGTAAACCCTGTATGGATCATCGTGCTCTGTGAGTAAGCCCTGTATGGATCATCGTGCTCTGTGAGTAAGCCCTGTATGGATCTTCGTGCTCTGTGAGTAAGCCCTGTATGGATCTTCGTGCTCTGTGAGTAAGCCCTGTATGGATCATCATGCTCTGTGAGTAAGCCCTGTATGGATCATCGTGCTCTGTGAGTAAGCCCTGTATGGATCATCGTGCTCTGTGTGAGTAAGCCCTGTATGGATCTTCGTGCTCTGTGAGTAAGCCCTGTATGGATCATCATGCTCTGTGAGTAAGCCCTGTATGGATCATCGTGCTCTGTGAGTAAGCCCTGTATGGATCATCGTGCTCTGTGAGTAAGCCCTGTATGGATCATCGTGCTCTGTGAGTAAGCCCTGTATGGATCTTCGTGCTCTGAGTAAGCCCTGTATGGATCTTCGTGCTCTGTGAGTAAGCCCTGTATGGATCATCGTGCTCTGTGAGTAAGCCCTGTATGGATCATCGTGCTCTGTGAGTAAGCCCTGTATGGATCATCGTGCTCTGTGAGTAAGCCCTGTATGGATCATCGTGCTCTGTGAGTAAGCCCTGTATGGATCTTCGTGCTCTGTGAGTAAGCCCTGTATGGATCATCGTGCTCTGTGAGTAAGCCCTGTATGGATCATCGTGCTCTGTGAGTAAGCCCTGTATGGATCATCGTGCTCTGTGAGTAAGCCCTGTATGGATCATCGTGCTCTGTGAGTAAGCCCTGTATGGATCATCGTGCTCTGTGAGTAAGCCCTGTATGGATCATCGTGCTCTGTGAGTAAGCCCTGTATGGATCTTCGTGCTCTGTGAGTAAGCCCTGTATGGATCTTCGTGCTCTGTGAGTAAGCCCTGTATGGATCATCGTGCTCTGTGAGTAAGCCCTGTATGGATCTTCGTGCTCTGTGAGTAAGCCTGTATGGATCATCGTGCTCTGTGAGTAAGCCCTGTATGGATCATCGTGCTCTGTGAGTAAGCCCTGTATGGATCATCGTGCTCTGTGAGTAAGCCCTGTATGGATCTTCGTGCTCTGTGAGTAAGCCCTGTATGGATCTTCGTGCTCTGTGAGTAAGCCCTGTATGGATCTTCGTGCTCTGTGAGTAAGCCCTGTATGGATCTTCGTGCTCTGTGAGTAAGCCCTGTATGGATCTTCGTGCTCTGTGAGTAAGCCCTGTATGGATCTTCGTGCTCTGTGAGTAAGCCCTGTATGGATCATCGTGCTCTGTGAGTAAGCCCTGTATGGATCATCGTGCTCTGTGAGTAAGCCCTGGACAAAAATAAGACATATCTCAAAAAAAAAACTAGCCCTGTTGATGTTGTAATATGTGGCTTGTGTACTTATTATCTGTTGTTGTTACAGTTAGTGCAGTTTTCATATCCTGCCTCTAGGGGATTCAAAACCCTGTGCGAAACCAATTCAAAAAACCATACCAGGGTTCCCCTACCGTCGTCACGCAGGGGTCAGTAAGCTTGGCTCCCTGATGTTTTGGGAACTACATTTCCCATGTGGCTCAGTCAGCCTAATGGGTGACTGAGCATCATGGGTGATGTAGTTCCCAAAACATCAGGGAGCCAAGGTTGCTGATCCCCCCTAGCTTAAAAAATCTAAATGGGGTGGGCGTGGCTAACTGCCGAGGTGAGAGGACGCAGAGTGCTGGGGCTCCTGTCCCGAATTAGACTTTTGGGCATTAATTTGCCCATCCAGCTGTCCTATTGCTCTTACCTCGGTCCTGAGGCTTCCTGGCTGACTTCCCCACCATTCTTGCTGTCCTCTGGGGCCAGGGCCTGATTTTGAGCCGAGGGCGCCCGCCTTTCTCGGCCTGAGACTCTGGCCGGCAGCCATTTTGGGGCCTTCTCCCGGGTGCAAGGCGGATCTGCTCCACACTGCCCACCTTGAGGGGGACACCTGATGCTGGCTGAGGTGATGGAGAGTCCACGGTGTCTGGCTGATATGTATGTCCCTATGCCGGGGACAGGTGGACCAGACGGAGCTCGGCGGTGTGACAGTCTCCCTCCCCCTGATGACACGAGGGCCAGATATTCGGGCCTAGTGGAGTTTTTGGAGCCCGGGCGGTTTCCTTTCTTGCAGGGAGGAGCCGACGATAACCAGCCGCTGACCAAGGGTGATGTCCGTTGCTTACTGGCGTTGCTGCGGAGTACCCCAGATGCCACTTTGCATCCCGCGTCTGGTGGTGAGGAGTTACCTGGAGGGGTCTTACGGCTGTCAGTGGCGGTCTTACCTGCGGTCCCGGGGGCGGTGGAGGACGGAGGGCTTGCCTTCCCTCGTGGCCAGAGGGAGCCTCCTGACTCTCTGCTCCTCTGCCCGCTGGGGCCCTATGGCGGCTGCTTGTTGGCTGTGACTGAGGACGGTGCTGGCAGTGCTTTGTGCCCCGCTGCTTTGGCGGCTCCTCTCCGTGATGTCTCTTTCACTGAACGGCCGAACCTCTGGGCAGTACCCGATGCGGCGGATGGAGAGACCTGGTTACCGGAGGCCGGCAGTGTTTGGGGCAACCTACGTAGATCTGTGGAGGACCCTTGCTTCACGTTCCCATTGGACACGGGATGAGGGGACTTATCTTGACGACTTACCGCCTCCCTGCTGTTTTTTGACCCTGGCTTGATCTGACCCGCTGAGTTCCCCCCTCCGGTTCACCACCTTCTGATGACTCCTTGATGAGACCCCCCCGTGCGGAGATGGTCTCCCTTCCTTGGGACCCTGCACCCCTCCCCCCTTGAGATGAACTTCGTACCTTCTTTATAGTTGTTACCCTCATCAAGATGGATACCCCACACCCCCTCCCCCCGATATTAACCTATTCAGAGACACTCTTTGAGGACTCTCCTTTTCCTTTGGACACTCTTTTATGGACCTCGTTTTACAGAGAGGTGGTTCCCTGCTGACTTATTAATGGCCCCCTTCAATTTTTTTATTTTATTTTTCCTATTTTATATGTTTTTATTTATTTTATTTTATGTTTTATTTTATGGCGGCATTTTTCGGGTGGCTTTGAGGTGCGCCATTGTGGCATTCACCATGGCCCTGTTTGCCATACTTGGCCCTCAGGTTCCCGGGCCCCGTGACACTGTTCTTCCATGGCCTCCCTAGGGAGTGAGCCAGGAACGTCACAGATGTGGCTTCTGCTGCCAGCCCCATTCCCCCACCCCACCCCCCCTTTTCTCTCTTTTTTTTTTTTTTTTTTTTGTTTTGGGGGTTCCCATTGGCCTGTATTCCACCACCTCTCTGATTCTGCTGACCTATACATCTGAGTGTCCCTTTTGTTCCCTTGCTGAATATTGTTACATACTTTCTATGTCTATTGTATGGATGACTTGTTGCAAAATAAAACTTTGAAATTAAAAAAAAAAAAAATCTAAATGAAAGAACAGATGGATGGGGATTATGACCACAGTGAGCAAGGCTATACATCATGGGGGCGACTATATAGGCTGGATATCAACACTAAAGGGGTTATTCACTAAGTGGTGAACTTGCCACCGAATTGCATGAATTTAACCGTTTGATGCAATTACAGGGCAGTTAGTCTATTCACTAAACTGTCAATTCACCCAATACTGGCAAATTTATTTATTTTATTTATTTGCAAATTAATTTACCAGGAAGGATACATTGAGATTTCTCTCGTTTTCAAGTATGTCCTGGGTTCAACAACATTGAAATTTTACAGTCGTTACAGAAATATAAAGTAATAAATGCAAGATATTAAAAACAAAACACAAATATACAGATTAACACAGAAAATAAATATGTAAGTAAAATAGTCACTATGTTACATGTTTACAGGTGCATTCTGTATATAGTCACTATGTTACATGTTTACAGGTGCATTCCGCATTGAGGTATGTTAATAGGGAGCTCTTGAGTGACTTAAGACTGGGGGAAGATTTGATGGCGTCTGGGAGGTTATTCCATAATTGTGGTGCTCTGTAAGAAAATGAGGATCGAGCCACTTTCTTTTTGTATTGTGGTATTGCAAGTAAGGTGCCGGTCCTGGATCGGAGGTTATAGGATGAGGGAACTGCTGGGGGGAAGCACTCTATTCAGGTAGGGTGGCAGCTTCCCAGAAAATCTCTTAAACACCAGGTTGGAAAGGTGAAGAGTGTGTTTGGATTCCAGTGACGGCCAGTTTAGCTCTTTTAACATGTCACAATGGTGGGTCATGTAGTTACATTGTAGCACAAAGCGGCAGAATGAGTTATACAATGTAGTAAGTTTATGAAGGTGTGTTTGTGGGGCGGCTGCGTACACTACATCTCCGTAATCAATAGCTGGCATAAGCATTTGTTGTACAATCTGCTTTCTTACCGCGGGACTCAGGCAGGATTTGTTTCTGTACAGGGCACCTAGTTTGGGGTAAAGTTTAGATGAGAGTTTATCGATATGGGGGCCAAAGGATAGATTTGGGTCCAACCACATACCTAGATATTTGAGAGAAGTGACTGTGGTCAGCGTGCCATTTGATTTTGTCCCAACACATAGATGGGGATTTTGCAATTTGTGTAGTTTAGGTTTTGTTCCAAAGAGCATCGATACAGTTTTGTCAGTATTTAAAAAAAAAAGTTTATCTTTGATCCACTTTTCTACCTCTGTGAATTGTTCTTGCAGCACGGCCTCCAGCTGCGGGAGATTTGGTTTGCTGGTATAGATTGCGCCGTCACCTTCGTACATGTGTACAGTTGAGGCTTTGCAGACATCGGGCAGATCTTTTATGAATATCGTGAATAGTAGGGGGCCGAGTATTAAGCCATGAGGTACACCGCATGTGACTGGGAGGAGGAGGGAAGCTCCATCAGAAATGGACACATGTTGCGATTGATCGGATACATACGATTGAAACCAGGTTAGCGTGCGATCCCCAATACCAGAGTTTTTAAGTTTTTGGAATAATAAACAAATTTCATTTGCTTTTGGGCTGCAGAAGGTGCCCCCAAAGTTTTAGCCCTGTGCGCATAATGCCCAAAGAGCTAAAACTGTAAAGTCAGCTGCTCAAAGCTCTAAGGCTAGGGTCAGACGAGCGCAGTGCGAACGCGCGTGCAGGCGCACTTAATCACGGCCGCACTAGCAGCAAGTGCCGGGCAATGACGGCCAATATACGAAGTACGGTCGCACAAGAGTCCGGCTGCGCAACGCAAGTGGAAAACGAACGCATTTTTTCGAGAACGTTAAACTGCTAGTACTGACGTACAGAGTGCGCTGCGTCCGCTAGCGGCGTGTGTGCGTGAATTGGAGATGTCAGACACTGCTAATGTCCGGCCAACATAAGGTCCAGATGCACAAAGTGTTTTATTGATGATCCGTACAAAATCACGGATGCAAATGCGCATCGTATGACCGCTATCGCGTACTCCGTGAAAAAATGCGTCCATTCGTTCGAACGCACTTTTTCACAGACAACGTGAAAATGCGTTCGTCTGACCCTAGCCTAAAATATCCGTCTTTCAGCAGCCGATACAGGGAGAAATAGAAGAACATAGACCAGCCGATCAAACCTCTGACTCATTTTGACAGTTTGACAAGGGATGTGATATAGCCTGAAATATGGGCAAAGTTATATGAAAGGTGGCTATCGCAACTTTATATAAATGCCCATATTACAGACCATTCACATTTTTTGTAGGATAACATAAAGTAAGCATGTTACCTATAGATTATCCCTTATGGATATATAGTTTTGGATCCTAACATTTATTAGGTCCTATAAACCCAATATATACATAAGTACAATTATTAGACCTTTTGGTTTATACATTCACTCTAATTATTCACATAATTTTCCCATTGGGTCATACCCCCTTCGTTTATTTAAACGTACACATATTTGGCTATTTCATCCATGCCGTTCTTTTGTGGAGTTGGGGCAGGCTCTCCTGTATAGAATGGGGTACGACATATCATTTGTATGGAGCTGTCTTTTATATTGTATATAATTTATCTACCGCCCGATATCTCTAACTATTCACTTTATCGCAATTTGTGCCATCCTGCCGCTCAACTTGGTTAGACAGAGGCCCCTGTGGAACACATTGATACAGCGGAATGAAGGCTTGACACGCACTTTGGAACGCAACATCCATACTGCGCATGCGCAAGATGGCGGCGTCCGCGCAATATTAGAAACAGCTGCCGTCTAAAGCATGGAACGCACGCCACCGATTGCACATCACACCTGGGGACTATTATCTTTATTTCAGGACACTATATAACATCTTTCTTACAATATACCTGTAAACCAGCTGAGGAAGCCACACTGTGTGGCGAAACGCGTACTGGTATACCTGTTGCATCAGGTTTTCTTTTCAGGGTTACCTGCCGTGCCAGGTCTTGTTTATTTTATGTTCGTTTTATAAATTTTATTTCTTTTACCTGCATCAGTCCCCGGCGTGTTTTGGCGTTCAAGGTTTCTATGGGCTTGACCTTCAACAAGTCCACAGGCGTTCCAACCTAGAGCTTGGTTTCTAAGCTCCATCAAATGTGAGTGAATTTCCATCTTAGTACACTCACGCTATTTGTTATCAGATCTGCACAAAGAAGTCTTTCTCGTTTCTATCCCTATGTACTAAATACGATTGTAAGAAGATCTCTGCTGCTTAGAAAGGTGTGGGTCACCTTTCTATACCTACAGAAGAAAAGGGCCCGCCTGCCTTGATCCACTCAGAGCCAGTGTTGTGGCTCTACATTTGTGAGTGGAAACGTGTCACCTAAATATATCCCTCACTGTCCATTATGTACTGCACCATTATATTCTCTTGTTTCTTTTCACATGTATGTATGGACGCATCACTATAAGAGAGCATCCAGACTATCCATAGCGATTGTTATCGCGCCGCCAGATACGTATATTCCTTGTAATATTTGCACTCTGGTTTGGGGGAAACCACTGATTGCTGGCTGGCTTTGGGAAGTTGGTTGTTGCACAGGCGGGGGCGCCTACCACTTCGGTTTTTGTTTTCCTAATTTATTCACTGCCTCTTCTGCGGTGTCGGCTTTCTCCAGAGGCTTCACTGTGGGTGATCGGCTCCTGCTCGGGTTTTTCCGTGGTTTTCGGCAGGTTAATCCAGATGTTTTTGAGGGTTTTCGGCGTGCATTCGCTGGGTTTTTTCGGTTTGTTTTCGTCCGGTTCGCGGCAGCTTTTCCCTGCAATTCGGGTACCCTGTGGTGCTTGCTGAATACACCGCAGGGTCACCGAAATGGGATCGGCAAAAGGAATTGAAGAGAACGAAAAGTCACCGAACGTGCAGTGACTTTTCGAATCTCTTTGAATAACCCTGATAGTAGTGAAGGGGTTAAAAGACCTTTTTTATTATTCAGACACCTTTTAAAACATTTTTATTGTTTTAAACCGGCAACTCTCATAGGTTTCAATGTAAAAAAATTCCAAAATTCCAGTTTCAATTAATTTTTATTCAACTGTTTATTCTTTTCATTTGCAGCAAAAAGTCTTTTTATTAATTTATTATTTTTTTGCTTTAATCTGGATTTTTTCAGTGAAATTTTTGATTCCGATTAGCTATTTATTTTTTTATTCTGTAACAACAGACCATTTTATTGTTGTTATACACAGGACCTTATATATTATTTCCATGCATTTTATTTTGTTCTCTCTCCCCCCCACCCCGTTTGGTGGCTGGTCGGCTTTGTACGGCGACATGGCGGCTGCGATCGGCAGTCAGGTTGTTGGTGGTGTGAGGATACGTTTGTCGGGTTGTTCGGCGGATCCTTTCGGGCACACTTTGGGGACCCTGCGGTGAATGCTGACTTCACCGCACGGTTGGCGAATTGAGGTCGCCAAAGGAGAGGGCACCAAAAAAAATTTGACACTTCGGTGCCCTCTGAATAACCCCTTTTTAGATTTGGTTTTTGTGCTTTTTTTCTTCATTTTCACAATGTGTTTCCAAATTATGATATTCAACATTGGGCTAAAAAAGCCCCCCCTCATTAATTTTTTTCTGTAACATGACTAGGGTAATACAAAGCTGTATGTTCATTATATATCTTTCTTTTGCAGAATGGTATATAATATGTAGGGGTGCACTAAGGCTAGCGTCAGACGAACGTAGTCATCACGTCCGTGTCGCTGCACAGTTTAATGTCCGTCGTAGCATTGATTTGTGATCAATAGAGACCAACACACGAAGTACGTGCGCACCGAACTGCAGGTGGCAACGGACGCCATTTAGGCCTCGACGTAAAAGCGCTACAACGGACGCCCAGAGTGCACCGCGTACCGGCCCGTGTGCGTGATGACGCGAGGTCAGATGCAGCGCATTTGCGACGTCCATCATGTTGACGCTCAGAAGTTTTTCTTGTTTGGCTGACTGTACCTGTCTTTTAATTTTAATTAATTTTATTTCCCATAATTCCCTTTTTTTTCTACATCTGTTAAAAAAACCAGACCGTGTAGTGTCTACAGTATCTTCTGTCAGTACGTTCGTCCGTTATGCACGCGCGCAGAGTGCGCTCAGACTGCGTTCGCCTGACATTAGCCTAAACATGACAGGAAACTCACAGGCGAACATGTAAATAGCAAAAATGTGCAGGTCCTCAACACACAGCAAAGCTAAATGGCCTTGGTCGATAAGGGGTTAATAAGAAAATCCATTGTCCATGTGTTCAGCCAACCCAAAGCTGCCAGATACATTTAGCATGCAGAACGGCAAATGTCCAAGGGCCCCTCACGTAGAATCTGCGTGCTTTTACTTAATCTACAATTCATAACGTATCGCGTACATGTTTTTCAGACCTGCCAGATTGTGACGGGTCTCCGATCCAGAGAAAGGATTTGTGTCCATCATGTGATTTGCGTAATCGTTGTCGTGGTCACGAACCCTATAAGAACATGTCACATCGTGCATGCGCGGCATTGTGGTCAGCTGCCCGTACATGAGCGGGTGACGCTAGCCCTAAAAAACTCTGTAATTTGGGAGCAATCTAATATTTTCACCTGGAGCTGAATGTTATGAAAGAGTTAAACGCCAGCCGGAATTTTGTTTTTCGAAAAAGCATCTTTTTCCATATCGTCCGAAAATAGTTGTGTGGTGTTATTTTGAGGAAACTTGTTATTGAGATTACGACTTGTTAATCATTAAACGGCAAAAAAATACATGAGGGGTTAGTCAATAAGAGCCGAACTGGCACCGAATTGCACCGAACAGTGAATAATGCACGTAATGGTGCAATTTCGTGGCAATTCAGCTATTCAAAAAGCTGGCAGTTCGCCAAATGTTGGTGAAATACAGTGAATTTTGCCACAATTCGGTGATCTTCAGCGGCAGTAAAATTGTCTCATAGAAAAGTAATGGTTTATCTATTCAGAGCACGCTGAAGAGTTGGCGAAATGCCCAGATTTTTGGTGCTTCCGTTCAACAGGTTTAAACAGGCGAATCCCATAGGTTTCAGTAGGAAAAAATTAACAATTTATAAAATTTATTCAACCGTTTATTCTCTTCATTTACAGCAAAATCTTTTTATTTATTTTTAAAAAAAATTCAGCCATTTTTCGGGATATTTTCAGCAAAAATTTTCTATTTTTTTTTTTATTATTATTTTTTTGTAACAGACCTTTTTATAGGACATTTTTTATTGTTTTAAACGCCTTACAAATTTTGGTGTTTTTTTTGTTTATGTTTTGTTCCCCCTCCAGTTCGGTGGATTGTAGTCTGCATTCACCAATCTGTTTGTCTACGTTCAATGGATCCCGTTTGGCGGCGTTCAGTGGATTCCATTCGGTGCACTTCAGGGACCCTGCGGTGAATTCTGAATTTGCCGCAGGGTTGACAAACTGAACTCGCCGAAGTGCGCCGAACGATAATCACCATAGTTTTGGTGCTCTCTGAATAACCCTTATGGCCTCTCTCGGCTTCCGTATGATTGCCTGGACTTGGCACGCGATTCTTTTAGGCTAGGGTCAGACGAACGCATTCTGTGTGGACTGTGCGTCTGTGCACAACGGACGTACTTTCTGACTGATGACAAGGTAGTGGCCACACAGTCCGTTTTTGTGACTGACTTTTTTTTGACTGATGTAGATGGGAAATAAAATCAATATGAAAAAACATTTTGTCCGTCAAAATGCTGGACGTCAAAAATGCAGTCCGTCTGACTACGTTCCATCACTCACACACAAAGCTGTGCGGACGTGGCGCACTCCGCACGTCCGTTCTAGCGGTTTTACGTTCTTGCCTAACTTGCGTCCGTTTTCCGCGTCCGTTGTGCGTCCGCACTTCTGTGCGGACGTACTTCGTGTGTGGGTCTCTATTGATCATAATTGTATCCTACCACGGACGTTAAAATGTGCGGCAACACGGACGTGATCACTGCGCTCGTCTGACACGAGCCTTAATGTGTTTTATGGCTGTTTACGGTTTTTCTTCTTGCAGTTCGCTGTTTGATTCGTTTTTTTCTTCCATTCACCTAATAACTGTTATCTTGTACAGATACAGTAACCGTTAGACCAATATGTCGTCCCCCCCCCCCCCCCTCGTCGGCTATTGTGGCTTCGGCAGACTTTTAACCCTTTCAGTAACAATATAAAGTGGCAAATTAAAACCAGCAAGTGACAATTCTAATAAACCTACAAGGGGGCCCTTTAAAACGCCCCATCTGTTAAAATTTTAGCAGCGGGAGGAGGTGCCTTAATCGGAGTAAAGGAGACCTCTAGTGAGGATAAAAACATAAAACCTGGTGATTACATTTTTATTTTGCACTGTAGAGACTCATTTAAATACCCTGCACTGACACAAATATCCAAACAAGATTTCTGGGGCTTTTCAGAAACGCGTCGGTTAATATATCATAATTCTATAGTTCTGCCATCTGGTACAGGGGCCCCTGAATTGGAGAACGTGTGGAAGGAGGCTTTTACTTTGTTTTTTTTCTTTCTTTCTGTCTGTAGCAGGGGTCGGCTAACAATGATGGGCCCTTCCACCAGTCTGGGGGAAGGGTAATGATCTCCAAAGCAAAAGTTTTTCATCAAAATTCCCTTCCTCCCCTTGACATCACTTTTCACAATTATACTGACCCTGAGACCCTTAAAGCATTAACCCCATAGAGGATGGATGCACCTGGCGTTTTAATCTACTACTAGGTACTTTTTTTTTTTTTTTTTTACCAAATTTGGATGTCACTGTTTATTTGGATTGTTTTTTTTTTTAATTTTTTTTTTTACTAAATATCATTATTGGATCAGAGATCCAGGAGTACAATCACTTATTGATTGAAACATATTTTATATATGGATAAAAAAAAATTCCCACGCAAAAAGATGCATTTTAGGCTAAGGTCAGACGAAAGCATTTTTAACGTGCGTTTAGCCGCACGAAATCACGGCCGTGCTAGCAGCAAATGACGTCCAATGCCGGGGAACATACGACGAACGGCCGCATGAAAGTTCGTCCGCACAACGCAAGTGGCAAACGAACGCATTTTTTCGAGAACGTCAAACCGCTACTACTGACGTACAGAGTGCGCTGCGTCCGCTAGAGGCGTGTGTGCGTGATTAGGAGACGTCAGACGCTGCTAATGTCTGGCCAACATAACGTCCAGACGCAAAAAGGGTTTTATTGATGATCCGTACAAAATCACGGACGAAAATGCGCATCGTATGACCGCTTTCGCGTATTCCGTGAAAAAATACGTCCATTCGTTCGAACGCACTTTTTCACGGACAACGTGAAAAATGCGTTCGTCTGACCCTAGCCTTAAGAAGAGACAGAAGCAATGAATAAACTGGATTTAGATTTTATATATATATATATTTAAAAAAAAAAAAAAAACATTCAATCCATCACTTCTGTCTCATGCCCTAAAAAATAGTTTTTTATCCATAATGTAAATTATGAGCATAGGATTATATTTTTATATTATGCATTATTTTTTTTTATATCCTGCACTCCTTATGTTACTAACTAGGCCTGAGATTTACCGCCACACAATTGTGTAAATTTTGTTTTGCATGTGTGTGATAGCAGGGTGGGTGTATGCGTGTGGCTGGTTGATTATGTATCTGAAATAGGATTTACGGATTGGCCATGTTTTCATGGACACATAATTTATTCATGCTGATGGGCAGCGCATGAAAAATGCCACCTTGGGGGCGTGGCCGGCTACCGAAGGGAGCAGACGTGTTTCAGAGGACCTCCGCACGTCTGCCTCCCCCGGGGACCCTTTTTCAGACTTTCCTGCGGTGCTATCCTTACTTTGGGGACCCAAC
The DNA here is from genome assembly GCA_009667805.1 of Leptobrachium leishanense. Classification (NCBI taxonomy): domain Eukaryota; kingdom Metazoa; phylum Chordata; class Amphibia; order Anura; family Megophryidae; genus Leptobrachium; species Leptobrachium leishanense. Next base: position 57,808,015 of record CM019067.1, read on the forward strand.
TAGCTGGCCACCGGAACCGAGTTATCCGGAGGCCATTCTGTCCCCCCCAGACCAGAGACACCATATACAACCGCTGGCATGTTGGTGGAGCGAGGTGCCGGCGGCCATCTTGCGGCCTTTACACCGGCCCCTCTCAGCTCTCTGCCCAGCTGCCCTGCCGCATTGCCCTGACCGGGGCCTTCACTAGGGGCGAGGGTGACAGGGGGCCCGCGTCTCCTGACTGCCCTGGATGGATGCCTGGAGGGGAGCAACGCGTGGCTTGGCAGCTGTTCGGTGAGAAGGACCCCCCCCCCCCCTGCAGAAGGTACTGATGTCTTCCTTGCAGGCCTGGAGGCCTGCTTGCAGCTACTGGACGGGGAAGATATGGAAGGCCCGCTCACCAGGGGATTCTGGCTAGGGTTGCCACCTGTCCAGTTTTCACCTGGACAGTTTGGGTTTGTAATTCAGCCTCCCTCCCACCTGAACACCTGATTCAGACGGGACTAGGCCCGAAATAAATACCAGTGAGTGCCTGTGTGATTGTATACCTGTGAGCACCTGTGCCTGTGTGTCTGAGTGTATACCTGTATGTACTTGATTCTAAGTTTGGCTTGAAGGTGGCAACCCTAATTCTGGCGCCGTGCGATGCTCGCACTACGGGGCGGCAGAGAGGAGGAGGATACAGGAGCTGAGGAGGTCTACTTGTTCTCACTTGATGTTTTTCTGACAACGTTTCTTGGCCCTGTGCGGCTACTCTTGCTTGTCATGTTTTATTGTTTGACCCTGCGAGACCATCCATTCTTTTACGGTATGATGTTATGCTGACTTTTTTCAAAAATAAAAACTTTGCATACAAATAAAAAGAAAAATTCCACCTCACAGTATGTATATCTCATTTTTAGGCTAGGGTCAGACGAACGCATTTTTCACGTTGTCCGTGAAAAAGTGCGTTCGAACGAATGGACGTATTTTTTCACAGAATACGTGATAGCGGTCATACCATGCGCATTTTCGTCCGTTATTTTGTACGGATCATCAATAAAACCCTTTTTGCGTCTGGACGTTATGTTGGCCGGACATTAGCAGCGTCTGACGTCTCCCAATCACGCAAACACGCCGCTAGCGGACGCAGCGCACTCTGTACGTCAGTACTAGTGGTATCACGTTCTCGAAAAAATGCGTTTGTTTGCCGCTTGCGTTGCGCGGCCACACTTTGGTGCGGCCGTACTCATATATTGCGTGTCATTTGCTGCTACTACGGCCGTAATAAAGTGCGGCTGCACGCGCGTTTGCACTGCGTTCGTCTGACCCTAGCCTAAATGCAGGTAACAAAAAGGAATCCCAAGTGACTTGCCCTGATTTTCATGCAACATATGAATTATGGAGAGAACTAAGGATATTGATTGACTGAGATAGTAAATAAAATTTTACTTTTATTGGAAACTAACAAACAGAACAACATAACGACAAACCAAGGAATAGATAAAAAGTCTCTGTACCTGGGCAAGCAACTGGTCACTTTCGATATGCTATCAGACAGAGCGAACCTCACCCCCCCCCCCGAGATTTCTTCAGGTATTTACAGCTTCAACATTTTATCACTCAAAAGGAGATTCGACAGGGTGCTGAGGCCCCTCTTAAACTCTTTGAACGCCTCTGTTTGACCGGGTCTCCTCCAAAGGGCTTGATTTCTCTTCTTTAACCCTGGCTTAATGAGCCCAACTGGATCAGCTGTACTCCGTTACATGATGGCTTGGAAGAGGGAACTGGGTTCTGACATTGAAGGAGATGACTGGGAAGACATATGGGAGGCCACCCGAAAGGTGTCGATTTGCACCACCCTTCAGGAACAATCTGTGAAGACCCTGATGAGGTGGTACTACGTTACTCCGGCATTTCTTCACAGAGTGGATCCTTCGAAGCCGGACACGTGCTGGAGATTGTGTGGAGCCTGCGGCACCCAGGCTCATATGTGGTGGAGCTGCCCTGTGATGGCTGAATATTGGAAGGAAGTGAGTGGGTTATTATATCAGGCACTCCGGATCCATGTCCCGCTGGATCCTTGGACTTACCTTTTCGCCAGACCACTACAGGCTTTATCTCCTGCTCAAAATAGGCTCTTATCCAAAATTCCATTGGCAGCCAGGAAGGCGGTTGCAGAACAATGGCGCTCGATTACTTTACCTCCTCTGACTCGGGTCCACCAAATTATGGACTACATTAGGCTAATGGATGAACTCTCGGCTACCCTTCACTATACCGTGTCATCATTTAGGAAGATATGGGATCTTTGGGACACTATGGATGTTTGAGGGTTAAACGTGAATATGTGTAAGGCTTCGTTGGGCATACATATAGGTTTTTACCATCACTATTGACTAGGTTTCACTTCCCATATGTTATGGGAGGTAAGATAGTAAATGTTGGTGCGCCCGTGGAGACCCCTTCTCTTCTTCTTTCTTCCCCCCCCCCTCTTCTCTTCTCCCTCCCTTTTTCTCTCTTTTATCTTTATATAATACATAAAAATCAGGCGGCTCGCAATTTCCATGTAGATCTTATTGCTTATTTTTGTATCGCTTGCTCTACCATAAATAAAGGCTTTAAATAAATAAAAAAAGGTCTCTGTGGCTCCAATCAGCGTAATAAATGCCACATAGGGTACTAGGTGCACCTAGATAAGTCTCTCATATGGGATGCAAACAGACAAACAACCGAAATTCTGTCACCTCCTATCAAAGTGAGGAAACGGGCCTCCGTGGGTCCGCACAATAGGACAGAGAGAAGCTGCTATAGAGAGAGTTCCCAATAGGATGGGTGGCAAATGAAATTGCATTGGGCGTCCTCAGGATCCTGCAGGAAGTAATGCTCAGTCCGGCAGCTGCTTATTTCTTGTTATGCTGCCAGACTGAGCATTACTTCCTGCATGCTCCTGAGGAGGCCAGTGTTTATGGCGAAACGCGTCGAGTGATGGACTGCTTACTCCCATGCAGATTATTTTATTTTAATATTTTTTTAGTCTCTGTGGCTTGGTGTTAATCTTGGGGTGGGTTGGCTCTAAGCTGGTACCGTTCCCAGAATTGATTTTGGGCCTCAACCTTTCCTCTACCTAATGCAATTTCATTTGCCACCCATCCTATTGGGAACTCTCTATAGCAGCTTCTCTCTGTCCTACTATGCAGACCCAAGAAGGCCCGTTTCTTCACTTTGATAGTTTACAGAATTTCGGTTGTTTGTCTGTTTGCATCCCATATGAGAGACTTATCTAGGTGCACCTAGTACCCTATGTGGCATTTATTACGCTGATTGGAGCCACAGAGACTTTTTATCTATTCTTTGGTTTGTCATTATGTTGTTCTTTTTCTTAGCTTCCAATAAAAGTTTAATTTTATTTACTATCTCATTCAATCAATATCGTTTGTTCTATCCATGTTCCAGGGTTACCCCCATTTCTGTTGCTGGATATTGACTATCACTATTCCTGCAGGGGTTTTCTTTTGTGTTTCCACTTGTTTACCTGCCATATATTTCCATCATGAAAAATGCCACCCCGAAGCATGTATAATTCATATGCTATGCAGGCTAGAAGTCAAAGAATCCCAGGTGACCTGCCGTCATTTCCTTTCTGCAGCGTATGAATTGTACATGTTGCAGGTCACCACTTTTCTCTGCGCTCCCCTCTGCATGAAATGCTAACGTGTGTCCAGGAAAACCTGGCCGACCTGGCAACCCTACTTGTCACTCTTGGCCATGCAAACACACTCCTCACCAAGATCAGAATGTAGGAGCAAACCACAGAGATTTAATAATTCCTCCAGATTGCCACCTGATCAACACCTGGGCAAAGGGGAACAATGTATGTCAGACATACACTTAACTGAACCTCTCACAGTGGGACCAAGCTATTCCTAAATCATGAAAATGCTATGTAAAACTCATTAACCTTTCAGTAGTTTTAAATAATTAACCCCTGCTTACCCCCTTTCTAAATAATGAATATATGTATTGTGACAGAGTGGCTTGGGTTGGGTAACAGATTGTCTGGGAGAGTAAACTAGACAAGATATTTAGGACCCAGAATCCTGCATGGGCTCTATCCTCTCGAACACTTTGTTGCCAATTAATTAAGCAACAGGTAAAGTCTCAGTCTGCTGACTCCTGGACAGAAGTGTTTAATCAGACTGCTGAGAGCAGGGTGGGGAGCAGTAACACATCTAGAAAATGCTGTGATATTCTTTTGTTAATTAGATTATGTCACCTGGATAGTCAGGATCGCTGTTAGTGCTCTAATTAAACTAGGATTGAGTTTGTAGTTTTTGTTTAATCACCTGCAATAGTGATTCATAGCCAAGTGTGGCGTTTGTTCATGATGGAATAAAGACCTCTCATTTCCACATCTTCAAATCTGTGGCTGTTTATACCCTAGAGCAGTGGTTCCCAACTGCGGTTCTCAGGACCCTCAACCAGGCCAGATTTTGCAGATCACCTTGGGGGAATACAGACTGAATCCTGCAATCACTAAGCAGCAAATCATATCAACTGTACTGTGCTTCACATATCTGGAAAACCTGATGTGTTACGGGTACTTGAGGACCGCGGTTGGGAACCATTGCCCTAGAGGACTGAGTTGTTTGGCTGGAACCAAGTATCCTGAGTGCTTCCAGGTACAATTCATATGCTGCAGGAAGGAAATAAAGGCAGGTCACCTGCGATTCGTTTTTTATCTCTTACCTGCAGTGTATAGACTAGAGTATACTGTACTTGCTGTGGGGTTGCTTTTTTATGCACTGCCCATCAGTCTGCAGAAATTGTGTCCAGGAAAGGGTGACAAATCTGGTCAATCTTTATGATTATACCTCAATAAATGTGGCTAGACTGATAGTAAGGCTTTAGTAAATAAAATATACAGGGTTATTCAGAGAGAGGTGAAAACCAGGAGAATAACTGGAGAAGGGAAAATTCTAGGTCAAAATAGCCGATTTGGAAAGTGAGATAAATGGGAGAATTTTTCTGGTTTGGCTATTTTGACCTACAGGGTTATTCAAAGAACTCCGAATTGCTGGAGAAAGGTAACCGAATGCTGAAATTCAGCGTACGGTTACCTTTCCTGGCCATTCGGCTATTCAGAGAGCAGGCAATTCGCCAAATCCTGGCAAATTGCCTGCACATACGTTGCCTGTTCGTTGCCTGTTTGAGAGCAGTGAATCCCCATAGAGAAGCAATGCTTCGTCTATTCAGAGAGCAAAACCCAGCAGTGAAAAGTTGCTGCATTGCCCTGCCATTCGGTGGTTTAATTCGGCAGGTTTATTCACATTTTTCGGTGTGCGTTCGCCCTCGTTTTGTCAGGTATATTGGAAGGGAAAAATTAAAATGGTTGCCTGTATCCATTTTGTTTTTAAAGACAGTCTTTTCTTTTTCAAATTTCTCTAGTTTTAGGAATGAACTGAGATTTACTTTTAATGGTTCATGGCTAGGTGAAATCTTATTTTTCTAGAAATACCAGACATGAAGGAACCTTAAAATGTCTTTGTGTGATATAATGCCCAAGCTAAGTGCCAGACATGTCACATTTAAATTTATTGACTTGTTTTAAGTCTTTAAAACAAAAAGATATTTTGTCTTTGGGTATAAAGAAATAAGAGTTAAAATTTCTGTAATGTAGGTTTATATTCACGAAATATATTTTTATAATCAAGGTATATTTTATAATATTTACAGTAGAAAATATATGCTCCAATAAATATTGTATGAGTATATAATTGGTAAATAGATAATTACTGAAGAAGAGATTCTGTGAGTTAACTAGAGAGGAATGTAAAACTTTGAGAGGAGTTGAAATATAAATTAGATTTTTGACAGGAGAGACTAAATGTCTACACTGGGAGAGAGAAGGTCTTTGTGCAAATTGACCTCGTGACACGAGATAAGAATAATAAAAATTAAAAGGTGGAATTAATTAAGAAGTGCAATACTGCCCTCTAGAGGATAGTAAATATTATATTTGATATAATGAATAATATTGCCAGTGACGTCAAATTGACTATAATTAAAGCGGCAAGGTTGGTTGCAGTCATTCCGAGACATACACCACAATGCATTCAGATTTCCAGTAGACAATGAGGCATTCCGGATTCACGCAGACCATCGCTAAGTAAGCAGACATCCCAGGACGATGCACTCAAGACTCTCATCAAATCTCTAACTCACACCAAATCTCTGACCCACATGCATTGATTATCTGATATTGATAATGTTCACATATTCCAAAAACAATATTACATAAAGAATTCCAAGGCAGTGACTCATCAAAATCCAGATTGGAGAGGTAATGTATGAGAGCTATTTAAATTAATGTAATTATATATATTTGTAGTATTTCTTGCAACAGATAGACTGAGATTTCTCAGATTGTTAGCTCCAAAATCTAAATAATTCTATTCTGCAGATAGAGATATGAAGAAGTGGATATAAGGATTTATCCTAAAAGAAACTGTTGTAGGATTGATATAAATATTGTAGCACTGTGTTTAAAACCTTACTGTGGCAGTACCCATTTTTGGCCACCGGAGGGAGACAAGCTCGAAAAGAGACACTCAACATTGGGACTACATTTCCCAGCATGCTCTGGGAACGGACACAGGAAGTGGGTGGGACACGCCGAGTTACATCCTGAGCCTCGTGGAGATAGCTGGCAGAGCGCGCCAGGGAGTGAAAGAGACAGGACACAGTGCTGCAGAGTGGAACAGTGACTAGGCCAGACCGCAGGTGCGGCCTATTAGGATTCCAGATTGGGTTATCCAGCCTTGTAAGAGGGAGACCCAGTGATCCACAGATATTACCCAAGCTGCTATCAAGGAAGCCGGAGGACCCCCGAGTTAGGAGTACCGCAGGTCTATCGGATTGGGAGAGCAGGCGGTAAGCCATACAAGTCGTGGCCGGAGCAGAGAGAGCCAGACAACGGATCCAGTAGCCAGTATCCCAGTGAAGCATCGAGCGGAGAGACGTCCTGGGTCAGCGGAGCCTTGGTTATCGAACGGATGGGTGAGAGGCCTCCAAGGCCGGTCATAAAGCAAGGAAGCACGCTGTTGTTTGTTCCAAAAACCCACAGGGCCCCAACTTGACTAGTCGAAGACACCACTTTAAGTAATTCACTGACCAGTTGAATAGTACCCGGGTACCATAACACACACACACACTTACAGTCCGGGACTTAACCTGTGCGGGACTCACTCCCTAATATCCAGAAAGAGGTTAAAGATTCGTATCTTATTTTTCTTTTCCGCTACGCGTTTTCCCCGAATTACAAAGCATTGTATTTTCTTTTCCGCTACGCGGTTTCCTCGAATTACGAAGCGTTGTATTTTTTTTCTGTTCTGCTGCGCATTTTCCCGAAATCCGAAGCCTCGTATTTCTTTTCCGCTGTGCGTTTCCCGAAATACAAAATACTGTAAATATATCCATGAACACCATGTTACCCATTATATGCTTTTATTTCTAGTAAACTATATAAATTAAAAAATCCACAACGGTGCTGGAGTATATTTATTCCCTAGTGCGGGGAGACTGACCCGTGGTTCAATTTCAGCGGCTCCTCCGGGAGTGAGCGCTACAATATATATATTGAATTTGGAAATTACTGTGATTGAAATTAATAAGCAAGGAATTATATAACTACAAAATAAAAAGCAAAAGATTAGAAGCTTAATTCTCGAGATTAGGGGAGGATTCACTAATTAAGTTTTTATTACTTATCATTTTAACCCCTTCACTGCTGATGATGTGTGGGACACGTCCTCATTGATGCACGTTACATGCTGAGGATGTGCCCCACACGTCATCAGCTGTGCGGGACCCCCGGCGGAGACACTCACCTCTCTGTCCGGGGTCCCGCAGCGTTCTGACTTCAGCGTCCTCAGACGCTGAAGTCAAGCTCCTCCCCATGTAAATGGCGTCATCGCGCCATGTGCGATGACGTCATTTCCAGGCGACCCCCCGGCAATGCCGGGAGATAGCCTGGAAGGGAGGGGGGATCCGTTCGGATCCCTCTCCCTCCCGATCGGGAAGGAGCAGTGCCAAAAGCGAGGCACCGCTTAAAAGGGGAGAGTCTCCCCTTTTAAGCGGTGCCTGGCTTTAACCCCTCAAGCGCCGGGTCGCACTTCAGCGCCTTGCGGCGCCGAAGTGCGGCCTAGCTCTGGTGGGGGCCGCCATCTTGGATGGCGGCTCCACCCCGGGTCCCCCCTCGCTGCCCGACGTCATCACGCATAGCGTGATGACATCAGATAGCCGGGGAACCCCTGGCTGCCCGGGGATTTCCCATGGAAATCCCCTGGTGGAGATAGAGGGTTCATATGAACCCCGATATCTCCAGAACCGTGGCAGCTAGGGGGTCATGGAGGGTGGCATTTGAAAGGCCTAAGCTTGGCCTTTCGAATGATACCCAACATGACTAGGTAGAAAAGTAAAACAAAATATTAAAAAAATAATAAAAATAATAAATTTAAAAAAAAAAAAAACATGTTTTTTTGTGTGTTGTTTTTATTAATGCAGCAATATTGTTCACATTTCAATTATAATGTGAACAATGATGCTGCACTAATGATTTTTTTCTATGGGGTGCGTTTGCTAAAAATCACGTAATTCCCCCCACAAAATGTAACAAGTCCCCATTTCTAATTTTTGTACAAGCGCACCCCATAGAAAACATAACCGCAAACGCTCATGTGATAAAATGTGAAAAAAAAACACTTTACACACTGCAGAGGATTAAAAATTCAATTTTTATTTCATTTTTTGTCATAATATACAGGCAGGACATGATGTATACATATGAAAATTATATATTATGAATCGGCGGAGTCTGCCGGAAAGAACAATATATAATATGTCTGGGTCATTTAATAAAATGTGGCTTCAAATAGCGTTTAAACATGATGAGCGAAAGCGTTAAAAATGAGCTCAGCACACAGCGGTGAAATGCCTCAGCAGTGAAAGGGTTAAAGTAGCTCATCTTTTGTTGATCCATGTAGTATAGAGAGATATATATATCTCTATAAGATCTAGCTGGTTAAACATTGATTGCTGGGAAATGCATGTTTCATTAAGCAGAAATGTTTATTAACCATTTGTGTATTAGTTACTAACTGATAAGGTAAGTGATATTAATCATATATGCAGTTACTAACAGGAGATACATATATTGTGAAGCTAGTTTTTATATGCTGATGGATTGTGGTTTATAAATTTTTGTTTATGATATGAGATTTGAAACTTTTTTGTATACGTAATAAATATATATATGTTTTTATCCGTTTATTGATTATTGTATTCTTCAAAGCAAAACACAGACAATTAAAAGAATTTAGGAGAATTTCTAGGAAATATAAACGATTGATATTTGTGTCTCGTATAAATTTCTTATGGAATAATAATCCTTGCCATATTGGAGGCTAGCTGCTGAGAAGTCCAATATATGACGTGTTGTAGTCACGTGCAGAGATTATATCTGACAGCTTTGCGTTGAGTTTTCGGCGACTTTTCCCTGCATTACAGCGGCCCTATGATGCTTGCTGAATACAATGCAGGGTCGCCGAAATGGGATCGCCAAATCGCACCAAATTGAAGAGAACGATAAGTCACCGAACGTGCGGTGACTTTTCAATTCTCTTTGAATAACCCTATAAAGAATTTTCACTTTCCCAGTCATTCTCCTGCTTTTCACCTCTTTCTGAATAACCCTGATAGTTCTAAAAATATGCAAAAGGCCCAGGGTCAGGCGAATAAGCTCTTAAGACATCACAAAAAGGATGTTTAATATTTTGATAACATCGTATACAATAAATCTCAAATCAAAATATTAATATTAACCTAGATGTCGTTCGCAATCAAACTCTGTATTTGCAGTAGGGATGTGCGTTTCGGAATTTCGGAATTTTCACAAAATTTCCCGCTTCGTGCATTCGGATTCAGACGATTTTCCGAAAATTTTCAGATCCGAAAACGGCAGATCCGAAAAAATTTACGAAACGAAACGAAAATTTGTTCGGAATTTTCGAATGGACTAGAAATGTGTAAAATCGAAAATCATTTTCGTTCCATTCGTAATTTCGGCTCCATTCCTGATTTCGGTTCCATTTCAGTAATTTCGGACAACGTATTTTTTGGTTATATCGCTGATTCTGTAATTTGGTATCATTCCCATCTCAATGTATCCTTCTTGTAAAACATGAGAAATCTCAATGTATCCTTCGTGGAAAACCAGAGAAATCTCAATGTATCCTTCTTGTGAAACCAGAGAAATCTCAATGTATCCTTCTTGTAAAACCAGAGAAATCTCAATGTATCCTTCCTGGAAAACCAGAGAAATCTCAATGTATCCTTCCCGGGAAACCAGAGAAATCTCAATGTATCCTTCTTGTAAAACATGAGAAATCTCAATGGCAAAATTATCGTATCGACATAATTATCGTATCGACAGAAATATCGGATCCGAAAAACCATTAGTTTACGTCAAAACGAATAGACACTTTGAAACGAGGAGAACAGACGTTCCGAAAAACACGAAAATTTCCGAAATTACGAAAAAAAAAGTCGATACTGAAAACGAACCGAAACGGAAATCGTCCGAAACGAGCCGAAACGAAAATTTACAAAATACGAACGAACCGAACCGAATCGAATAAAAAATCGGTGCACAAATCTAATTTGCAGGACTCTCCTTCAGGCCGGTTTATTGTTCAGTATGAAAAGGGTTAATTAGCGCTGAGCAGACTTCAACCAGGGCTCATTGTTGGTTTTACTATGATAATAGGGGCAGATGTGAGTGGGGGTGCAATGACTCCAAATGATGGGTTAGGACACACAGACATCTAACTTCTTTATGAAGACAGAAATAACCTTGTCAGTGACAGAGAGACGGAGCCAACAGATTGGGTCAGGGGGTGAAGTGCACCCAGGAGAGAATAAGAAATGAAGAATCGTGACCTACATAAACACGCTATTATCGAGGCAGCCGATTTAATAAGATCACGAATAAATACACCTCCTTGCATAGGGACAATACCCCCCCCCCCATATTGCCCGTTCTATCCTCTATAGCCAGTATCATCGCTGTCTTTTTGGGGGGGGGGTTTCGTTCGGGAGCCACAGCGGCAAGAAATCAGTCACAGAGAGAGCCGTATCACTGAAATACCTGTGGCCTATCCGTTTGCTCCCCCTCCCCAGAATACTGTATATTTTAAACCTATAATACAGACAACTGTAACACTTCTAAATCTTTTTAATTGGAACTAAAGAAGATAAAATCCTAGTTTATGGGAAGATAATGTTCTACCACCATGGGAAATGAGGTGAGCAATTGCAGCCACATTGATTACTTTTCACTTATAAAGTGAACAATGGAGCTGCTTTTGAGGGAAAAAAAGGTTTTCTAAAATGTTATACTCTTTATGGTCATGTTTGCCATCATTAAAAATGCCAACCTTTCCAGCAACACCTGAACTGACCCTCTTTGATTTACAAATCCGGAGATACAGAGGTCAAAATGACCCATGCATCTCCTGTTGTGGGATTTCCCTGCCGGGCAGGGGAAATCCCACTTTCTGACATCATCCTGCAGGATGACATCAGTGGGGGGGAAGTCTCACAGCGAGGGCTGATATCCAAGATGAAGATGGTGATAGAAGTGAAGACAGGACTTGCTCAGCGCGTTGTCTAAACACAGGGGCCCCGTTGAAGCGTCACAACGCTGCGACGGACGCCAGGAGGCACGTCAGTACGGGCGCACATAGTACACTCCTCTGACCCCGGCCTTAAGGTTTAACCGGTTGTACAGCAATTTCTAGAATCTGTCAGTCAGAACACAGCACATGGTCCATTCTTCAAATAAGATTAACAGTGATTATCAATTTATCAAGACCTAAGGAGTTATTCACTAAACACTGCTCAGGGTTATTCAAAGAGAATCGAAAAGCCACCGCACGTTCGGTGACTTTTCGTTCTCTTCAATCCGGTACGATTTGGTGACCCTGCAGTGTATTCCGCAAGCACCACAGGGTCCCCGAATTGCAGGGAAAAGCCGCCGCAAACCTGCCAAAAACTCACCGCAAAACGAGGATGAACGCATACCGAAACCCGCAAAAACATCTGGATTAACCCACCAAAAACGCCAGAAAAACCCGAGCAGGAGCCAATCACACACAGCGCAGGCGCCGGAAAAAGCCGACACCGCAGACGAATGGAGTGAATAAATTAAAAAAACTGTTTGCTTGAATGTTTGAAAAGTGAAACACTGTTTGCAAAGAAACTATTGAGCGAAAATGTCTGAAATTTACATATGAGGTCCAGGGAATGATAATAAAAAGGGCTGTTACAGAAAAAATAAGTAAAGTTAAAAAAAATTAAAGAAAAATCTGAATTTTTTTAAATAAAAAAACCCCGAAAAATGCTTAAAATATCCTAAAAAATCTATAAATAAAGAGACTTTTTACTGCAGAATATTATAATCAACGGTTTATTAGATATTGAATTAAAACAGGAATATTTTTATCATTGAAGCCTAAGGGAATAAATCTGTCGAATGAAACCACCAAATAGCAGGGCAATTCGGCAACTTTTCACTGCTGGCTTTTGCTCTCTGAATATCTGAAGCATTGCTTCTCTATGGGGATTTCACTGCCCTCGAACAGGCAACGAACAGGCACTGTATGTGCAGGCAATTCGCCAGGATTTGGCGAATTGCCTGCTCTCTGAATAGCTGAATGGTCAAGAAAGGTAACCGAACGCTGATTTTCAGCGTTCGGTTCCCTTTCAGGAGCCATTCGGATCTCTTTGAATAACCCTGGCTGTGTCACCATACTTGCAAACAGCGGTAAGAATCAAGGTTGTGGCAACTACGGTAAACTTCGGCTTTTAAGAGCGGGAAAATGAAACACCAGCAGGAGAAGTGGATGCAAACAACAGTAAACAACAGCACCTGCCTTATCTTCAAAAGAAGATGTGACCTTTGTCTATTTTCAGTCCACCTTTGTTGTACAAAATGTTTCAGCTTGGGTGGATACAGTTTTCCAACTTGAAACTGTCCAACTGCCAGGCAAGAGCAGAGGCTGCCGGAGAACTGATTGCCACTAGAGAATTAAGGAACAACGAACCTGGGTTTACTTGGCGAAGCGTTAAATATTTTGCATTTTTAGTATCAGCAATTTTTTAATTCCTGTAAAAATGCCGTCTCCCAAGCTTGGCAATCAAAATGCACAGACTCCTTCCTGCCTAATACTCTGTTTCCCAAGACACAAAAAATGTCTCCATGCTAAAAGAAAGCGTGAAAATGCTTCCCTGCAGTATGCAGAATTCACAGGCTACAGGGAGAAATTAATACAAAAACATCTGCCCGATAATTTAAGAGTAAAAAAAGGGAAGTCTAGTTTTCAATAACATGTCCCTTTAAGACACAGAGGTTTGGTTATTTGGAGCCAGGGAGGCAGTCTGAACTGACTATTGCTAGCATACAGCGCCACCGTGTGTCCATATTGCCAATTACATTGTGCCTTAGGGGATGGGATGTACAGTTGTGTTCAAACTTATTCAACCCCCAATGCTGTAAAGGGTTTTAGGGAATTTAGTGTACATTTGTAAATGTATTCAGAATGAAATCCTACAAGGACTTTTTAAAGAACCATATGCAACTAAAATGACATCAATTGGTTTTGTAATACAGTATTAAATGTTTCTTTTGTGAATTCATCATTGACACAATTATTCAACCCCTTAAAGACTACCACTCTGAAGAACAGAGGTTCATTCAAGTGTTTTCAATCAGGTATTGAAAACACCTGTGGATGTCACGGAGCAGCAATAAAGCATAATAAGCACCAATTAGGCAGCTTTAAAATGACTGTGATACTCAGCTCCTAGACATTTACTGGTGTGGTTACAAACCTGGTGAAGTCAAGAGAATGGTCCAGGAAGATGAGAGAAGAGGTGATTACTCTTCACAGGAAGGGCAATGGCTATAAGAAGATTGCAAAGATGTTAAACATACCAAGAGAGACCATAGGAAGCATCATTCGCAAATTCAAGGCAAAGGGCACTGTTGAAACGCTACCTGGTCGTGGCAGAAAGAAGATGCTGACTTCGACTGCTGTGCGCTACCTGAAGCGTAGAGTGGAGAAAAGTCCCTGTGTGACTGCTGAGGAACTGAGAAAAGATTTGTCAGATGTGGGTACTGAAGTTTCAGCTCAGACAATACGGCGCACACTGCGTAATGAAGGCCTCCATGCCAGAACTCCCAGGCGAACCCCCTTGCTGTCTCCAAAGAAGAATAAGAAGAGTCGACTGCAGTATGCCAAAAGTCATGTGGACAAACCACAGAAGTTTTGGGATAGTGTTCTGTGGACTGATGAAACAAAATTAGAACTGTTTGGGCCCATGGATCAACGCTATGTTTGGAGGAGGAAGAACAAGGCCTATGAAGAAAAGAACACCTTGCCTACTGTGAAGCATGGCGGGGGGTCAATCAGGCTTTGGGGCTGTTTTGCTTCTGCAGGTACAGGGAAGCTTCAGCGTGTGCAAGGTACCATGAATTCTCTTCAGTACCAGGAGATATTGGATGACAATGTGATGCAGTCCGTCACAAACCTGAGGCTTGGGAGACGTTGGCCCTTTCAACAGGACAATGATCCCAAGCATACCTCCAAGTCCACTAGAGCATGGTTGCAGATTAAAGGCTGGAACATTTTGGAGTGGCCATCGCAGTCACCTGACTTAAATCCGATTGAGAACCTCTGGTGGAACTTAAAAAAAGCAGTTGCAGTGCGCAAGCCTAAGAATGTGACTGAACTGGAGGCTTTTGCCCATGACGAATGGGCGAAGATACCCGTAGATCGCTGCAAGACACTTGTGTCAAGCTATGCTTCACGTTTAAAAGCTGTTAGTACAACATCCTTTTACAGTTATAAGATTGAATGTCACTTGGGGGTTGAATAAAACTGATAATGATGTGAGCACAGAAAAGACATTTGTTGTTATTTCATTATAAATGTTATGTTATATTTGTCTGACCTACACGTGCCTCTTTCATTTAATTGTAAGCAAGATGACTGAATGATCAAAATCAATGTCAAACTGGCCAAAACACTCAATTTCAGTGGGGGTTGAATAATTTTGAACACAACTGTAGAATTCACATAGACACAATAAATGGGATTTACAGTTACAGGCATTTATACAGCGCCAGCATATTCCGCAGCGCTTTACAATAGGGGAGCACAAACAGGAGACATACATGATACATGAGGAAAAGATGACTTGCCCATAGGATAACAGTCCAGGTAGTACAGCACTTAACCAAGTGCTCAGCCAGACAGCACGTGAGCTTACAATCTAAGGGACTGGGGTAGGTGACACAGATGGGAGCAGAGGGAATGTGAAGATGGGTAGCAGGGCAGCATGAGAAGAACCAGAAGCCTGGGCATAGTGAGAGTAATTAGAGAGAGAAGTGGAGGCATCTGGAAAGGAGAGCTGAAATTAGAGACCTGCCCTAGGTGGGAGGGTTGAGTGGGACAGCAGAGGGTATGGAGCAGTTCAGTCTGTGTGTTCTGTGGAGAGAGAATAATGTTATGTGAAAAAGCACAGAGTGTTACCATGTATGATGTATGGGGGAGGGGGGTTTGTTTTAAAGTGCCTCTGTCATGGACAAAACAAGTTTTGAAAAAATTATAACAAGAAGGGCACTTGCAGTTTTGCTAATGTCACAGGACGTGGGGCTCGAAATTGGCCTTTTTCCACATTTTGAAGTGTGGGCTTTACGGCCCATCTTTTTAATTGAATCCTCTAGCTAAAGTCGTTGACACCAGAGAATGTTGTGTTGCATGGCCAGACAGTATTGCAATGGAGTCCTGGCATGCATCGTTCTCATTTTGCCGTGTCTCTTTGCCATGACTCATTTTGAATGTTATTTTTGAGAGGCAGGTATGAGACGAGGAAAATATTTTCCCTAGATTACCTACACAATACTGCCACAAACACACAGGATACCACTAAACTCTATACTCTGAAAATACCTGCTGTAAGACTCCGTCAAGGTGCATTTGTCTATGTATCGCCTTATAGGTATATTCTTTTAAAAATAGAGTTCTTTTTTTGTCTTTAAATAATCAGCCTCTGCCCAATTATTTTTCTACGTTTATTTTTTAATGCTTTCTCAGTGATTTTACTCCCCTTTTGTCCCTCGCCACGTGAGGCAACTTCTCTTCAGCGTAAGGGCTCCTGAACCCAGAGGTCTCTGAAGCTTCTCTGCGCAGTTTGCACTCCTTCACAACTTGTATAGTGTTTCTGTTCCCACAGCTCTGTGTCTTCGGTGTCTCCTGTGCCCTTCTGTTAGTTCCCAGTGTTTTTTGTCCACTGGCCTGGTTCCAGTTCCTGCACTGTCCATTCCTGCCCTGTCCATGGTCTGTATCCTGGTCAAGCCATGCTCTATCCTTGTGAAGAGTGTAATATCTGTGTGGCGCCACTAGATGGCTCTATTGTCAACAAAAAAGGATAACAGGACTCAAAAAACCAACTGTGTATAAGCAAAATCTAATCGAAAAAAAGGACGAACCAGTGTGTGAGAGAAATGCTACAATTGCATCTAAATAGAAAATAAAATTAAGATGGAATTAGACAATTATCAAAAGGTAATATATAAAAACTCTGATAGAAAACAGAGAATAGGAAGCTCACCGGGAGTAACCCTATGCATATAATGAAAAACAGCTCACAGCCAATTAATTCTGAGGTGTGAACCTAAGTGATCAATTAATCAAATAGATACTGGGGATCACAATGAAAGTGCCAAGGTAAAATAAATTAGTATCTTAAAATTAAAGTGCTACAAAATTCAACCTAGGTTGGAGGAAAATAAATAAAATTGCACAAATATAATCCGAGGAATGAAATATGCAGTAAAACAGAATAAAACACACTGAATCATACAAACACAGACACGATAGTTCCAATAAAGTGCAAAATGCACTTAGATAAAAAAAAAGGAAAAACTAGTCCAGAGCAAAAGTCTAATTCATAAGATACTAGCCAGAAAGAAGATGCAGCAGCAGCCAGACGAACCAGAAACAGCGGCAAATCCCCAAAATCCGCTGAGTAGAAGAATCAGGAAACACGACCGGTGTCAGGCGCTAGCAGTCTCTTTCACTTCAGCTTCGGTTAGGATCGTTCTAACCCGTTTATTCGTCCTCCCAGAGTAGAAGCAAAGCAGGGATGGGAAAACAGAAAAAAAATAAAAAAATACATCTAGTGCAGATTGTATAATTCCTGATCAGAAGAGCACAAAGATGAAAATATACTCACTCTTTGAGGTGCCAATTAAACCAAATAGGCACCAAATCGTAGACAAATCGGTGAATTTATACGCCAGGGGCACCGATTCCCCTCTCAGCAATCCAGGGAGTAGAACTCTCAAGCCTTAGAGATGTTTTATAGGATACCAGACGGACTAAATCACCAAGAGTCAGTCGAGGTGGGATAATACATCAAAGGTTTAATAAATAAAACAAGTTAAAGTACACCTCAGACGCGTTTCGCTACAGTTAGCTTCATCAGTGGGTGATTTATTAAACCTTTGTATTATCCCACCTCGACTGACTCTTGATGATTTAGTCCGTCTGGTATCCTATAAAACATCTCTAAGGCTTGAGAGTTCTACTCCCTGGATTGCTGAGAGGGGAATCGGTGCCCCTGGCGTATAAATTCACCGATTTGTCTACGATTTGGTGCCTATTTGGTTTAATTGGCACCTCAAAGAGTGAGTATATTTTCATCTTTGTGCTCTTCTGATCAGGAATTATACAATCTGCACTAGATGTATTTTTTTTTTTTCTTTTCTGGTTTCCCATCCCTGCTTTGCTTCTGCTCTGGGAGGACGAATAAACGGGTTAGAACGATCCTAACCGAAGCTGAAGTGAAAGAGACTGCTAGCGCCTGACACCGGTCGTGTATCCTGATGCTCTATCCTTGGTCTCACAGGTATTCCCTCTGTAGTTTAGTTTACATCTGTTGTTTGTCTTGTTCCATTAGTAAAACCCTTTGCACCATAGAAACCGTCTTCACTTTCATGGTGTATCGTCTAAATCCTGAGCTCAAACCTTAAGGCTGGCCGTCCACTGGAACCGTTTTCGAACGACCGACGATTTCGTCAGACAGTCGGTCGTCCGACCGGGTCAGACTAGGGGTCATCCACTGCGTTCGATCTGTCACACGATCCAGATCAAAATCAGAGGTGGAGTACATGGCTGCCAAAACCAGAATGAACTGGTTTTACATGCAAAAACAAGTTCATTCTGCTTTTGGAACCAGTGCAGTCCTTTTTTTGTTACTATTATTTTTACTATGCGCTTTGTCTGTAAATCTGTCAAACTATCCCCTAAATCAGGGCATGACACCAACACTTCAGTGCTGTACTGCGCTCTGATATTCGTTCTCTCTGCCGCTGCAGATTGCTGAAGTGCGGCAATCTGAAGCAAACTGCACCATATTTCGCCATCATTTTTACAGTACAGACAGCAACAAAATTGCACCGTATAAGAAAATTCAAGATTCAGTGCCCTTCGGGAGGCATGTCAGTGCTTAGTGAATAAACCCCTTTGTGCAGCAGCACTGCTAGTCCCACCATGTTACACAGCTAGTCCCAACATGCACAAAAGGTGTTTTGGTAAACTTGCATCATGTCTGCACCATTTATTTTCAATGGGAGTTAAAAAAACAGCAAAACCAATATAAATGCGGGGTTTTTTTTTAACTCCCCTAATGAGTTTATCAATATCCATCTTGCCTAATCGTTCTGAACTCCCAGCCTGCAAGGTGAGATCGCCCATCTGCTGTGGTCTCCAGAAGTCGGCCGTCGGACGTCTGCCGCAATGGACGATGGTTCCATTCACATTCATGTTACGGGATCGGACGTACGACGATGGACGATATCGGATGATCGCACCATCGCACGAAAACGGTTCCAGTGGACGGCCAGCTAAGGCTAATGTCAGACGAGCGCATTCTGAGCACACTGCGTCCGTGCACAACTGACGTACTTTCTGACTGATGATACTGTAGACACCACATGGTACGTTTTTTTTGAATGATGTTTTTTTTGACTGATGTAGATGGGAAATAAAATTAATATGTAAAATGAAAAAATTGATACATGATGTGAAAAAACATTTTGTACGTCAAAAATGCAGTCCGTCCGACTACGTTACATCACTCGCACACAAAGCTACGTGGACGTGGCGCACTCTGTGCGTCCGTCCTAGCGGTTTGACGTTCTTGCCTAAATTGCGTCCGGTGCCACGTGCGTTGTGCGTCCGCACTTTTTGTGGACGTACTTCGTGTGTGGGTCTCTATTGATCATAATTTTATGCTACGTTGGACGTTAAAATGTGCGGCAACACGGACCTGATCACTGCGTTCGTCTGACACGGGCCTCAGTGCACCATGACACACTCACAATAAACCAAAACATAAAACAAACACAACCTTGGAGTCTAAAATAAATGTACTATCGATTTTATTTACATTCAATAAGTCACTAACGCACCCCCCCCCATATTACACTTACACTAAACCCATGAAAAATATGTTCGTGCATCGTGATTGTGCTTGCTCACACAAGCATACTGTACTTTGTGCTCCCCATGTTAAGTATAGGATGTGCAATCAGTAATTAGCGCTAGAATAAGTAAGGTATTACAAAGTCCTAGCGCTAATTACCACACCAAGGGGCTAAGCAAAATTTTGCCTACTCCTAAAAGCTGGTGCTAAATGATTCTGCTTTTGAGAAATCATTTAGCACCCCCTAAACCCTACAATAAATTGGATACTCACCTATCATCCTGCGGCGAGAATGGTGGCCTGATCCGCTGCTTTTCCTGACTGCGAGCAGAGTGAGACTGGGGACAAATAGTTCCCAGTCTCCCTCCGTGATCACTCTGCAGTGCTGTGGGATCTCACGGCCCGGAAGAGCAACCCTCCATGGGGTTCCATGAACTCATGAGGTGATACTCGCGGATGCCTTACCGGTTGCAGGTACTGCTATGTTCTGGGGCAAGGTGCCGAGGTTGCGCCTGCCCCGGAATCTAATGCTAAAATGGGGACGCTACGGGGAAACCTGCAGGCGCAGGTTTTCCCTGTTAGTGTCCCCATTCTAGCGTTCACTGTGTAATTAAGCCTGTAGGTGTTGTGAAAATGATCTCCTTAGGCTTGGCCGTCTGAAGCTTGGTAAAGTTCCTTCAGCCAGTTGAACTTTGAGCCCCATCCACTAAGGTAGTCATAATTCATGTCTTCATCAACAGCTGAAGAATCCAGTGAACTGAGGCTTCCAGCTGTAGAGCCATGTCCTTCCATGCAATAACTATGAAGTACATCACCCGAGTGGATTCTCAGTCCAGTATCTCCAGTAGCCATGATTTGGGACACACATTTCTGACTGCGGTCATCAGTGGAGCTTGTTGCCCCGATTTCCTCTGGTGATTTTGTGGTTAGCTTCTTGAGGTGAATCTTCAAACCATGGTGTGCTCTCGGTGGCGGAAGGTCACTTGATGTGGAGCACAGCTGTTGCAAGTTTACCCTCAAAGGCCTTTTCAGTTTGTTGATATCATACCCATTCTGAAAAATAGAGAGAGGTGATCGGTGGTTTTAAATGGTATAGTGCATAATAATGCAATCAGGGGAAAACAGTAATGGTCATCATATCTCACGTGCAAAAAGGACTTGCCTGCCATTTCAGTTGCGGACCGCCCATTAGGGTGAAATCAGGCTGAGAATGTCATTGGTCTCCTTTGTAACGGAACATTCTCAATATGCTTATTTTCCCTTGGTATTGGCTGATTTGCATACACATAAAATGCACCTGTCATAATCACCTACATGGTGTTGCCATCTCTGTGAAGCATTGTTACGAAACAGTCCATAGTCCAATAAAAACAGCTGTTATCAAATGAGATCAGAAGTAACTGTCTATAGATGGTGGGCCCAGCAGATGAATAGGACTGACTCTTTTGCAAAGGGGACTTGCCTGGTGTTTTGACCCTGTACTCCCATTAGGGTATGATCAGGTTGATATGCACATGCTTTAGGACTCCTATGTAATGGCACATGTGAGCTCAAACATTTATTAGAATTGAGCAGAAACCCACTGAAGAGCCAGCATGAAACATGAGCGGGAACCTACCAAGGGGCAAGCAATTGACGTGAGAAGGAATCAACCGCAGGGCAAGCATGAGATGTGAGCGGGAACCCACTGAAGGGCAAGCATGAGATGTGAGCGGGAACCCACTGAAGGGCAAGCATGAGATGTGAGCAGGAACCTACCAAGGGGCAAGCAATTAACGTGAGAAGGAACCAACCGCAGGGCAAGTATGAGATGTGAGCAGGAACCCACCGAAGGGCAAGCATGAGATGTGAGCAGGAACCAAACAAAGGGCAAGCATGAGATGTGAGCTGGAACCCACTGAAGGGCAAACATGAGATGTGGGCAGGAACCCACCGAAGGGCAAACATGAGAAGTGGGCAGGAACCCACCGAAGGGCAAGCATGAGATGTGGGCAGGAACCCACTGAAGGGCAAGCATGAAATGTGAGCGGGAACCAAACAAAGGGCAAGCATGAAATGTGAGCGGGAACCAAACAAAGGGCAAGCATGAAATGTGAGCGGGAACCAAACAAAGGGCAAGCATGAGATGTGAGCGGGAACCAAACAAAGGGCAAGCATGAGATGTGGGCAGGAACCCACCGAAGGGCAAGCATGAGATGTGAGCTGGAACCCACTGAAGGGCAAACATGAGATGTGGGCAGGAACCCACCGAAGGGCAAACATGAGAAGTGGGCAGGAACCCACCGAAGGGCAAGCATGAGATGTGAGCTGGAACCCACTGAAGGGCAAACATGAGAAGTGGGCAGGAACCCACCGAAGGGCAAAGAATGAGATGTGAGCAGGAACTAACCAAGTTGTCACCAATCTCTGTGATTTATCAATCCAGTGTGGCAGGAGAGGGCATTGAGAAGGAGAGGCAGGCACGCAGAACAATACCCACTGCGTGTACCCAGGATAAGAAAATTTGTGAGATGATTATTGTGAAGCCATTGGGGCCAAAAACTCAAAGTGGATGCTCATTTCCACCTATAGGTTATATAAAATGCCATTACCCTGTGTGCAGCTTCAGTGCGTTTGTCTATGTCTATACAGATTTAACTATCTATAAGTGCACTTTAGAAACTGTAAGCCAGACCCGAACTTTCAATACAGCTCTGGTTCCTAATCAGGGGACATACAGGGTTTTTCAGAGAAAGGTGAAACTCTGGATAACTTTTGGAGAAGTGAAAATAGCCAAACCAGATAAATTCTCTCATCTATCTCACTTTCCAAATTGGCTATTTTGACCTAGAATTTTCACTTCTCCAAAAGTTCTCCAGAGTTTCACCTTTCTCTGAATAACCCTGATAGTGTACAAGAGACGGAGAAGAAGGGAAAAAGTGAGAGTATTGTCTTGTGTATCTTAACTAACAGGTCTATTCACTAAAGGGTGAAACTCAGGAGAAGAGAACAATCTAGACCAACTAGCCAATTTGGAACGCGAGATAAAGGGGAGAATTTTTCTGGTTTGGCTATTTTGACCTAGAATTTTCACTTCTCCAGTCATTCTCCAGAGTTTCACCTTTAGTGAATAGACCTGTAACTTTTGAAAATTGAACAAAATTGAAGTTGGTGAATTATATAATCTAGGTGTCACACTCCCAAGCGCCCAGGCCACCAGGCTCCCTGCCATCAGCCTCCAGGACTCCCAGGCCGCTGCTGAACCTATTAATTCAGAGCAGTAAATCGAGATTTTACGATCAAAATAAGCAGACACCTGTGCAATAAGCCAGCGGTTCTCCAGTGGACACAGGTGCTCAACTCCTGCTGGATCCATTCCGCCACGGTTGGGCTGCTTGTTGTGGGCAGGTTTAGGAAGTGTGATCAGCAACGATTTGCAGTATTGATCGGTGGAGGCTATGATATGAATGAGCAACATCACCAGAGGAGCGAAAGGTACTCTTCCACCCATGAGGTCTACACGATCCCATAAACGGTTGTCAGATATGGTGCAATATTGGGACATTCCCATAAATATGGAACAGTGTTCTTATCCCTGTCCTGCGTCTCCATGATCTTACAGAGGCTTCCAGCATGCACACATGCAGTTTAGCTGGGGTCCAATACCTGTCAGTCAATAATTTTAGTCATTTCCTGAACTCTGGATGCGATGGAGCATTTTGTGTGTAAGGGCGAAGATTTCTGGAAAGGATGCAAGCCATCCAGGCTTTCCATTTACCTCCATATGTACTGTAGATAGTGCAGTACAACCATTCATGAGGAACATGTAGTAGATTTGTGAGATCATTCATGAGGAACATGTGGTAGATTTGTGAGATCATTCATGAGAGCATGTGGTAGAGTGAGAGACCAATCGAGTCTCCATTCCAGGAAAATCGCAGATAGTTGCAAAATCTGTTGGTGGCCATCACAGATTATGCTGCTGGGGTTACGATCCAAGTAAAGGTGGATCTTCTGCAGCTCTGCCATCTGTAAAAGAGGCATGAGTATGGTCTGTGTGGAGGGCTCCATCTTGTCGCTCAGGGCAGGGGGCACTAGCCCAGAATGTAGTGAATTTCAGGCCACTCACAATCTGGTATCAATCCTTGTAACATGGCTCCACCATCCCCTCTTTGGACGTCTGAGTTATGGAGAAGTGGCCATACTGGGCACAGGTCAAATGTGTGGAAGTCTAGTCTACCACACTTATGCCTTATCTCCAGAGAAGAGCCCACAAAAGGGTGTTTAGTCCCCTTCTTCCTATACCATTGTTCAGAGAGCCAAAGAGGTGCCGATGGGACTAGCTGCGTAACTTCCACCTCCATGTAAAATTTCCAATTTTCCCTTTCACACCAATGCACCATCCTGCTGAGGAGGATGGCCTGATAGCGTTTGGTGGACTCTGGGAGGGCCAACCCACTTCTATCCTTTGGCTTTGGAAGCATCATGCAGTTGCGAACCAAACAAAGGGGACAACTTTTACAAATTTATGGAAGGCCTGGTGCAGGGTCTTGAAGTATGATGGGGGTGTTCAGATAAATAGGGTCTGAAACAATTTTTTTTTTATCTTAGTCGCCCCCACCCTCCCAAACCAGGTGAGGCAGGTTTCTCCTCCAGTCTTAAGGGTCTGAATCAGTAAGTTAACAATGTGGAAAAAAGGTGGTCCCGAGCAAGGTTTGAAGGATCTTTGTAATCCATATACCCAAATAGCGTAATTTATCAGTGCACCATTATGATGAATGATGATTTTTATATAAATATATATATATTCTCTATACTATGATGCTTTATCGTTATACAATACATGACACAGGTACAGCTATATAATTTGTCATGCAGGTTTGGTCTATGTATTATGTAGAATGATGTAGTTATATAACACATCGCATCATTCAGTTCTAGCTATGTAATACACAGTATTATGCAGTTCTAACAACATAGCATACCGACTACCTGTCCTCACTAATCACCAAATACAGCCCAACCCGCTCCCTAAGATCAAACTGTGACCTGAGCCTAGCTTCTCCCCACATCACCTCTTGACTGCAGGATTTCTCACGCGCAGCCCCCATCCTCTGGAGCGCTCTCCCTCGTACTGACAGACTTTCCCCTAGTTTCTCTTCCTTCAAATGCTCCCTTAAGACATTCCTATACAGGCAAGCCTACCACCCGACTCAATGATACACCTCACTGCCCCAACCAGTCCATCACTCTCATGGCTTGCAGTCCATCACTCTCACCTTGCAGTCCATCACTCTCACCTTGCAGTCCATCACTCTCACCAATGAATAAAAAAACATAAATCTATGTAGGACAAAGCAGATATGGAGAAACCATAGTGTTACACTGCATACACAGTACTGCACTGCACTGTACTGCAACGTTACCCCTCCTTGTGGTGATCTCCTATGGAGGATCGCGCTTTGCAGCCCGTCGAATGCGCATCATAGCACTGTAACAGGAGCACTTCGACAGGGAGGCTTTCAGCACGTCCGTGGCATGTCCACTGTAGTGCGTGCACTACAGCGTGTGGCCGGCCCCGTCGATGCGTCGCAATGCTGCGATGTAGGCTTGTGCACCGATTTTTTTTTCGGTTCGATTCGATTCGATTTTTCGGATTTTCAAACTTTTCGATTCGGCTCGTTTCAACCGATTTCTGTTTCGATTCGGTTCGGCTCGACTCGTTTTTCGTGTACATTTTTTTTTCGGAATATCGACCATTTTTCGTATTTTCGTGTCACTTAGCTCGTTTTTTGTATCGACTTTTCGTGATTTCGGAAATTTTCGTTTTTCGGAATTGTACATGTTTCCGGAATATCGACCATTTTTTCGTATTTTCGTGACACTTAGCTCGTTTTTTGTATCGACTTTTCGTGATTTCGGAAATTTTCGTTTTTTCGGAACGTCTGTTCTCCTCGTTTCAAAGCAATAAATTTCGATTTGACACATTTCAAGTCCATTCGAAAATTCCGAAAATATTTCGTTTCGGCTCGGAAAACTTTTCGGATCTGCCGTTTTCGGATCTAAAATTTTCGGAAAATCGGCTGCATCCGAAAACACGAATCGGGAAATTTCGTGAAAATTCCGAAATTCCGAAACCCGAAACGCACATCCCTACTGCGATGGATGCCGGGAGGTACGTCAGTGCGGGCACACATAGTGCGCTCGTCTGACCCCAGCCTTAGAGTGAGAGCTCATGAATATATTTTAAAGTGATAGGCATAGATTACCATGTAACCCGCACTCCATACTTACTTTGTTCATGATTCGATGACACTTCTTAATTACATAAATTCTGATAAGAAAAGTCACACAAATAAAGCAACATGTGAATGTAGTGACTTTGTCCCAGAAGCCAGCATGACCCGTCTCATATACCGTACTCTTTCGATTTCTTTCACGATTCAGTATTAGGACCCAGAAACTGTATAGATGCATTTATGCCCAGCTCCATTAAACATTGGTGAACACCTTCATATGCTTAGGGTGGACTAAGTGGTGTATAGTGTGAATGGAGGCAATGCTACACTAATCCAGGACACATAAATGTGGCAGGGAATGTATGTTTCTACACAAACAAATGTGCATACACATTGCGTTGACAAATTTTGCCATAGGTTCTGTTTATCCATTACTAAAAATTCAGGATTATCCGCCGGCTTGTTTTTGTAAATCTTTTTATTCTTGGAATTTTAAATAACAGACAATAAGCAAATATATAACAGCATGATGCAAGAAATACACATGAAATCAGGTAAAGGTGAGGCGTCGTAGGGTTAAGGTTGAGCCATTCTCTGGTCCTTAAGAAGTTAAGTTTAGTAGGTGTTTTTTTTCTTGGGGGGGGGTTGTTGGGTGTTTAAGAAATAACAAAAAAGGCGAAGAAAAATAAATAGTATTCACGACTTCCCATCTCAGGCATGGAAAACCCAGAGAACAGGGATGACCGACTTTGTTCTTGTGGGACTACATTTCCCAGACTTCTTTGCCAGCCATGGGTTGGAAGAAGCAGAGAAGGCATCCAGCTGGAGAAAAATGATGCCGTCTATGGACCCGGCTGCATTGCATTACAGACATTGCTCCTCTTCCCCATATGTTGCACGGCACATCAAACAGACAAGAACGCGGCTGCTGGAGGGACAGATTCAGTCATTGTAACTCATTATCTACACAGCGCCCAGAAATTCTGCAACGTGAGACGCACCAAAAAGAAGGACATTACTACACCCGGCCGTGTGACATACTCAAACGGCTTGATAAAGGAGGTTGTCAGGGCTCTGCCCATTTAATCACTAAATTAGATAATTCTTGGGAAAATAGCCCATCCCTGCCTTAAACACCCCTGACTATGCCTACCGGTGACCGGCAATGACCGACTGCACAAGGTAGAGGAAGGGAGTATATTTAAAAGGAAACAAAATAGCAAAACAAGAGGACATAGTCTTAGATTAGAGGGGCAAAGGTTTAAAAGTAACATCAGAAAGCATTATTTTACTGAGCGGGTGGTGGATACATGGAACAGCCTTCCAGTTGAAGTGGTAGAGGCCAAAACAGTAATTGAATTTAAGCAAGCATGGGATAGGCATAAGGCTATCCTAAACAAAAGATAAATCCAGGTAATTGGGCAGACTTGATGGGCCGAAAGGTTCTTATCTGCCGACATTTTCTATGTTTCTAATTATAATAATCCAGGGTTTTGCTCAAAGCCACAAACTTGTTCAACGGGAATGATTTTTTTCTACTTTTTGTTATTAAAGATTATAATCAGACTTTTTTTTTTAAGTCTGAAAATGGATTTTAATTCAACCTTCTAAGTTTTATTTGAATGTTTAAATTTTGCTTAATTGTTTATATGTTTGTTCAGTTTGTTGTTTATTTCATTATATCTTTATTTAGAAATAGTTTAATTACAACATTAGTGTTTCTTTTTGTAGTTTATATGACTAGTTCACTAGTGCCAGAATTACAACTCCTTCAGTCATTGCGGTAAATTTTGTAGCTTGCGCCACTGGAACATGTCTCGCTGTGTAGAGGGTGATTCGTGTATACACGAACCAAAAGCTTTATTCTATAATTTATTATTATTAAGATTTATTATTTTGTAATTGATCTTGAATGAATGGATAAACATTAATGAGAGTTTCGGGAAACATACCTTCTCTTATGTTGAGCACATTCTAGCACAGCAAGCGGCTGCCGTTTTTTCTGTTAGGCATGTGTTGACGCATCACTGCATGTTCTTGCTAAGGCCGGGTGCACACGAGGCGTTTTTTAATGCGCACTAACGAAGAGATGGTAGAGGCCAGACGATGCGTTCTTTTTGACGCACATCGTAAAAAAATGAATTTGAGTGAATGGAAAAAAAAAGTCGTTCAAGTGCGGATGCGCGCTACATTTGACGCCCAACGTTGCGTCAATGCTAGCGCAACAGCCTTGGTGTTTTCAAGACGGACGTCTTCAGCGCGCGTTATGTGTAGCGCACGTTATGCGTGTGGTCTTCGCGTAATGCGTTAGTGCGCACAAAAAAAACGCCTCGTGTGCACCCGGCCTTAAGCGTCTCAATATTGCATCAATGTTTTTGATCTCATTCCTAATGTTACCCGCTAAGGTGTCAATCTCGTGCGGCTTGTTACAGGACACACATTCCTTCAGATAGCCCCTCAAAAGACGTTCTGTCTCGTAAGATCAGAAGACCGAGGTGGCCAAAGACTCTTGGTAGCCCTGTGTCACTTCCAATGAGTAATCAATTTTGTTCTATTCTCATATGGCTGTGCTTCCACCTAGTGTCCGCTTCCAACATGTAGTGGGTTATTCAGAGAGCACCAAATTGTCGCCGACATTTCGGTGCTCTCTCTTTCCCGCACTTCCCTGCACTTTGGGGAATCAACGTTCCCAACCCTGTGGTGAATTCAGCATTCACCGCAGGGTCTCCGGAGTGCAGGGAAAACCCGCTAAACACCCGCCGAAAACCTGCTGGAACCACTGCAAAAAACGCGTCAGAAAAAGCCGATGAGTCGCCGATCACAGTGCAGACCAGCTGCCGGAAAAAGCCCGCAACTAATGAACGGGGTTAAAAAAAAAAAACAATACGATTGAAAGTGTCAAAAGTGAAACACTGTTTGCAAAAAAAACTACTGAACGAAAATGTCTGGATCCAATGAATGATAATAAAAAGGGCTGTTACAGAAAAAACTAAAAACGCTTTAAAAAACA
The DNA here is from genome assembly GCA_009667805.1 of Leptobrachium leishanense. Lineage (NCBI taxonomy): Eukaryota > Metazoa > Chordata > Amphibia > Anura > Megophryidae > Leptobrachium > Leptobrachium leishanense. Next base: position 57,836,812 of record CM019067.1, read on the forward strand.
AATGGAAAAAAACATTTCCCGAAAAAATCCAGAAAACTGCCTAAAAGATCCTAAAAAATAAAGAGACTTTTACTGCAGATTAAAATAATAAACAGTTTATTAGATATTGAATTAAACGGGAATATTTTTAACATTGAAGCCTATGGGTTCGTCTGAATAAACCTGTTGAATGAAACCGCCGAACAGCAGGGAATTTTGGCAACCTTTCTCTGCTGTTCGGTGTTCTCTGAATAGATTAACCATTGCTTCTCTATGGTGGATTTCACTGCCATCGAACAAGCACCGAACAGGCACCGTCCATTGTTTGGTTTTTTTTGAGAAAGGAATTTACCAGGAAGGATACATTGAGATTTCTCTTGTTTTCAAGTATGTCCTGGGTGGCGAGTATGTACCGTTAGGTGTCTTGCTCAAGGACACTTACTGGAGAGGTTGCTCGCTGGGATCAAACCCATGTCTCCACAGGCTTTCTCCACGCAGAGCAGTGATGTTACCTCTACTACACCCAGGTGGTGGAGCACCGTACTTGCAGGCAGTTCGTCAATTTTTGTCGAACTGCCTGCTCTCTGAATAGCCAAAAGGCCCCTAAATGGCACCGGGCAGGGAAATTCCCTGTTCGATGACATTTCGATGCCAGATCGACTCTCTCTGAATAATCCCTGTCATGTGACAGGATATGCTCAACATAAGAGGAGGAATGTTTTCTGAAACTCTAATTTCAATTCATTCGATTATGATCTATAAGCAAAAAAAGAGAGAGTCCTCGCCCCTAGATTATGATCTATAAGGAAACCTTTGGGTCGGGGTCTATATGAATCACCCTTTATATAAAGCAGTATACAGAGCTAACGCTGTTGGTTGATTTAAAGTGAAACAGTGAATCATTTGTGGCACTGTCTCCTAAAAGAAGTGTTTAAAGAATTGCCTCCTTTGGATTACCAGGCTCTCTGGGGCTCGCTAATCCATCAATACTTTTATAATTCTATTTTTCTGGGAATAAATGATTGATAAAGTCTTACTCCACAAGATTCTGCAATAACCTTGTACACGTAAAAAACATAAAAGAGTTACACGGATTAAACAAAAGAAGGCTAACAATACAAGACAGAAATTAACACAACCGATAGGCTATTCAGAAAGAGGTGAAAACCAGGAGAATGACTGGAGAATTGAAAATTCTAGCAGGGTTATTCAAAGAGCGGTGAAAAGCAGGAGAATGACTGGAGAATGGAAAATTCTAGGTCAAAATAGCCGATTTGGAAAGTGAGATAAATGGGAGAATTTTTCTGGTTTGGATATTTTGACCTAGAATTTTCCATTCTCCAGTCATTCTCCTGCTTTTCACCTCTCTTTGAATAACCCTGTAGGTCAAAATAGCCAAACCATAAAAATTCTCCCATTTATCTCACTTTCCAAATTGGCTATTTGGTCTAGATTGTTCACTCTCCTGGCAATTCTCCAGGTTTTCACCTCTCTCTGAATAGCCCTGATTACTTTTTTGAAGCAGGTACTATTTAAGCAGAATGCAAAGGTTATGGACCATGTAATCCGGGATGTTGCAAGAGGCCCCGTGTTGTAGTGAAAGTGATAAAAAAATGTGGCTTTTTTTGAACCACAAACGTACGTTATTATCCTTTCCAATGGAATTTTAATCTCTCAGAAAATAAATTGAATTTTAGTGTGAAATTTAGATTAGATCGCAATGGTTACGAGACGCTTATTGTAGAACGAGTTGCCGCTTTACACCTTTACTATGAAAAATGATGCAAAAGATGTAATCACGGTAAACCTTTTTGTTTTTTGTTCATTTTTTAAATACATTCTTAGATTTGCCTAGATGACGAATTCTATAGTGATCCATGTTAAACAGACGGTGCTATCACTTAGTCCATGTAATGCTTTGTAAATAAACCCGTCATGTACAGGTTCACATTGGCTCCGTTCCATACATCGCTTTTATAAAATAACTCGCAATTATGTATATCTATATATTAAAGAACGGAGGTGCATTCAGTTCCTCAGCCGCTGCAAGTGCTAAGTTAGCAACTTGGCACTGAACGCTGTGCAGCAGCTCAGCGCTCAGCACTGCTAACTTAGCACTTGCAGCCACGTCGAGAGGGTGCTGCGGGGTTAGCTGAGTGTGACGTAGGAAAGATGGCCGCCTCCATGCAGCAAATAATACAATAAGGAAATGTGGAGTTTGAAGGTTTGGTGGAGCAAAACACCAAATATTTTTTGGAACATGGTATACATTAAGACTAAAGTGCTAATAAAATGGACAAAAGTGGATTTTGCAGAAACGGCACCTTTTATTAAGCAATCCAACGCCCTTTCACTTCCATATTCACAGCCAAAGCGTTCAGTGAGACGGCTGCAATGGAACAATTCAGCAGCTGCTGAGGAACGGAACGCGCCTCGGGATTCTGTGTATCCTAAAATTGATCTTCCTGCTCCCCCTACTGGCCAAATCAGATACACTGGTCTTTTTAAATTTGTTTTGTTTAATCAGATTAAACAGGTTTGAGATATTTATTTATTTATTTATTTATAAAGGATTTTACCCGGAAGGATACATTGAGATTTCTCTCGTTTTCAAGTATGTCCTGGGTTCAAGAACATTGAGTGGTTACAGAAATACAAAGTTACAGTTACAAGTACTTATACAGCGCCAACAAATTCCATAGCACTTTACAATGGGGATGCACAAACAGCAGACTTACATGATACAAGAGGAAAGCTCAGGCAGACATCCCATGAGCTTACACTCTAAGGGACTAGGGTAACAGAAACAAATAGGAGCAGAGGGAAGGTGAAACTGGTGGTCAGAGGGATTGCATGAAATGGACCAGATTTTTTTGGGGTTTAGTAAGGGTAATTAGGGAGAGCAGTGGAGACAGCTGGAAAGAATGCCTGAAATTAGGGACCAGCTCTGGGTGGGCAGGTGGATGAGGAGGGTGGGTTGGGGCAGCAGAGGGGAGGAATGGAGGTCAGTCTGTGATGGAGAATGCTGTGGAAAGTGAATGAGGTTGGTGATAATGCAGATTGCCCCAATTAAACAAACATGAGGGGGAGGAGGAGGAGGGAGGAGGGAAACACAGATTTTTTTCTATCTAAAATGGAGGGAGATTCAAAATATTTCAAAAGACTAATCAGAAAATAATAAATGCAGACATAAAAATACATTTGCAAGATCATGGCAGCCTGGGGTATGATGTCGTACGCCTTTGTTGAGATTTGTAACAGAAGAAGTAATATGCTTATTTGAGGGGTGAAAAAGAAAATATTTGTTGGATGGATTGGGAAGGCCATGTTGATCCAGAGGGACAGATGATGAAATAGATTGTTGCACGATACCTTTTTCTTTAGACTAACGATACATAACAGACTAGCAGGGTTATTCAGAGAGATTCGAAATGTCGCCGCACGGTCAGTGACTTTTCGTTCCACGCACTTCAGCGCGATTTAGAGATTCTAAATCGTCAACCCTGCGGTGTATTCAGCAAGCACCACAAGGCCCCCCGTAGTGCAGGGAAAACATGCCGAACACTCGCCGAACACTCGCCGAACACTCACCGAAACCGCCGCTTGAAAGTTTCAAAATTGGAACGCTGTTTGCAAAAAAACTACTGGACAAATGTCTGGAATTTACATATAAGATCCAATGAATAATAATAAAAAGGTCTGTTACAGAAAAAAGGAAGTACGATTTAAAAAAAAAAAAAAAGCGTAAAATAAATTTTGCCGAAAAGATCCTGAAAAATGCTTAGAAGATCCTAAAAAATTATCTATAAATAAAGAGACTTTTTGCTGCAGAATAAAATAATAAACGGTTTATTAGATATTGAATTAAAACAGGAATATTAACATTGAAGCCTATGGGATTCTTCTGAATAAACCTGTCGAATGAAAACCTCGAACAGCAGGGCATTTCGGCAACTTTTCTCTGCTGTTCAGTGTTCTCTGAATAGACAAACCATTGCTTCTCTATGGGGATTTCACTGCCCTCGAACAGGCACTGTACGTGCTGGCAATTCGACAATTTGGCGAACTGCCTGCTCTCTGAATAGCCGAATGGCCCCGAAATGTCCCCGTTCGATGAATTTCAGTGCCCAGTTACATTTCGGATCTCTCTGAAAAACCCCTTAGGTTTTGAGAGTCTCCGCTCTTCAGGTCATACTGATCAGTATGGATAACATGAGACACAGCAAACTGCACAAGTGATGTTATCAGTCAGAAGTAGAGCAGGGTTCAGGAATAATAGATATCACTTCACCAGTTGAAGTGCCGTATGTTATCCATGCTATGTTCTGCCACATTAATAGGTATTTGCTTCTGACGTCAAGAAGAGCGGAGATTGTCAAAAGCTTGTCTTTTATTACGTGTTGTTGGTCCAATAAAGAAAGGTATCACAGCATGCTGCAAAACTTTCAGATTATACAGACACTGCTTGGCCAAAGAAAACCCACCTGGATTTACTGAAGCACATGGGTGTGAGCCTACCATTGGATAATTACTGCAGTGATAAATGTTTCAGCTGCATAAAATGAGGTCATGTGACTCCCTGAATATACTGAATGAGCACGGTTTTCCATCAATGGGTTTTTCTTCTCTGATGGCACAGCGGGCATATTCCAAGATGGCAATGCCAGGATTCATTGGGCTCAAATTGTGCAAGAGTGGTTCAGGGAGCATGAGACATCATTTCCACACATGGATTGGCCACTGCACAGTCCAGACCTTAACCCCATTGAGAATCTTTGGGATAATGTGCTGGAGAAGACTTTACTCAGCGCTGCGACTCTCCCTTCACCATCAGTACAAGATCTTGGCCACAAATTAATGCGACTCTGGACAGAAATAAACGTTGTGTGGTTGTATAAGCTTATCCAAATGATGCCACGGGGAATGCGTGCTGGAATCACAGCAAAAGGCGGTTGCATTAAATATTAGAGTGTGTAACTTTTCATTTGGCCATGCAGTGTATATAATCATACACAAGCTATATATGTATATATTTGCAAATTGTGTAATAGTGGCTCATTATAAATACCTTTCTGTTAGTAAAGGTTAGTTGGGTATGGAGAGCGCAGTAAATGCCACTAGGCCAACGAGGTTTAAGGCCGATAGTGCATTCCATCTATCTTGGTGGTTATGGATTGTTGGAGGTGGATTGTTTTAAGGATGGCCTTGAAATGTTACTTTGTGAGGGCTCATACCTGGTCATGCTCTCCGCCACCTTCTTCGTTGTAATTTAAGACGTTCTCTCGGACGTCCTCCCAGCTTTCACGCTCTGCAGGAATGTGATAAACTCCTCCTTTGCGGAACTTGGAACTTCCCCATTGGCTCCACACTGTGTAGGAGACCAACAAGGCTGCAACAACAAAGCTAACAACATTAGATAATCATTGATCTAACTATTGTAAAAGCAGTTTCGGCCAGGCACAGTGTATAATTCTAAACAAGCGCGTGGCAGCACACTCTTACGGAGGCGGCAAGTTCCAAATCTAACATTTACAGTTAGTTTACAAACCCAACATCTAATTTGTTTTGTCTTTTGTTGCTTTTACAAGGTACCATGTGATCACTAGAACTATTGTAATAAACAGTGTCTCCCACACAATACTGAGTGATGAACCACAAATGCCATAATGTTTCTCTTAGCATTTATTTTTAGCTGTACTTTTGGTTCTTGTGGGGAGCACGGGATACTGCTACTCAGAGACAACGACACCCAATACGTAGGCATCTAGTGAATAAGAAGGAGAGATCTGCAACTTATGGCGCCTACCTCTCCTTCTGTCTATTTGATGTGTGTTCCCTTAGCCTCTTCATTTATCAACTACAAGATGAGCACCCCTTATCCAGAACTACTCGGGACCCCAAGCATTCTGGCTTTCTGATTCTTCCAGACTTTGGAATCCAGGAGAATCCCAAGTGGTAGGAGAGGGAAGACGAGGCCAAGAAGCCGTGATAAACTTTCTGCTGCAGTGCCGGTCTGGTGTATACACATTGGGATACATTCTGTAGGTCTTGTCGAGGGACATGCTTCACAGACCAAGCATGTCTTTGTGCAGCCTGTCACAGAGCTTCAGAGTGTCCCTGTGTGTTCCTCACAGAGCTGCAGTCGGCAGATGAGCACTGGCGAGCAGCAGGACCCATCTAGAGAATCAGAGAGATTAGTAAAACTGAAATTCGGAAGACTCACAGGGTTATTTAGAGAGCGGTGAAAAGCAGGAGAATGACTGGAGAATGGAAAATTCTAGGTCAAAATATCCGATTTGGAAAGATAGATGAATGGGAGAATTTTTCTGGTTTGGATATTTTGACCTAGAATTTTCCATTCTCCAGTCATTCTCCTGCTTTTCACCGCTCTCTGAATAACCCTGATAGAAAATTCAAAGTTTCACAATTTCAGATAAGGGGTGACCAGCTTTCACTCTGTCTTTGACCTCTTTGCTAATCCGATTTGTTTGACCTTTATTACTACAAAATATCTGATTGCTACCTCTTCTGTGATCTCTGGATGATTAGGTTTTAAATCTTATATTGATTTATAAATTAGCAGGACCACTCCTAACAATTACGAGGCCCCGGATGAGACAAATTTACAAGGCCATGGCCAACCCCAACAACTTATTCCCTGCCTATGTCTCTTACAAATGTGCAGTGAGGTGTGAAGTCCTGGAGAATTTTACTGGGCCTCAACATAGCTGTTAGCAGTGTATGTAGCTACGATAAATGACACAGAGGGACAATATCATATGGGCTACTGGAGCGCCAAGCCCAAGATTCAAAAATTGGCCATTTTAGAACCGCCTCCGATTTTAAGAGATATGTAAGGCCATAGGACAATGGGGGTAGAAGGAGAGGGACAAAGTCCCCAAGATTGGTGGGAGCAGTGGAACTAAGGCCCTGAGGTGTGTGGAAGAGGCGAGACAAAAGCACTATGGTGATGAAAAATATGGGGCAGATGGACAAAAATTGGGATAGGAGACAAAAATCTTCAACTCTGGGTCCACAAAGCCTTTCATCTAGCACTGCAGAGACTAAAGTATACTCTCTGACACCCATACATGTAGGTTCACTCACTGACATACATCCTGAGTATTCATGCTGCTCATAATGCTTAGAAGAAATACCAGGGTAATCCCTGCCCCTAACCCTATTACAAATGCTCATGCTTGCACAGACCCCTGACGTTCTGGTCAGGTTGTTGCCCCGTATGCCCCAAACAAGAGGTTGGGCCTCAGTGGGTCAAATTGCCTAATCCATTTAACACAGCTGAATTATTTTTATAAGACTTCATGCAGTGATGTCCGAGAAACTGTTTTTAACATTGAATTGGCAATTATATTGCAATTTCGGAAAAATCGTGCCAGACTTTTACCTATGAAGATGAGAAGACACATGCTGATCGCTAATATTGATCCTGAGCTCAGTCCTATCGATTTTCCTGCTCGTATCTCAATACTTTCACATATCCTTCCCTTGTAACCATCCTTGCATTGACAAATATACTTTTGGTGGGATTGGGCCACGCAAGTACCACCATTTCGACAACTCCATCGCGTACATGGAGAAGGGTGGCAACGTTTGTGACCCGTTGCGTTGCTTGTTACTTCAACCTTGTCTGCTGGACACCTGACAAGAATAACAAAAACACCGTGTATGCTTCTTAGCTTATACTGATAGTGAAATTAAATAAAAAAATTATTAAAAAAAACACCTATTTATTAAGGTAAAAATACTAGCCCCGTTTCAGCTCTGCCATCATCAGGAAGAAGAAAAACGTCATTAATTCAATATGAATATTTATTTTGTGATACGGCTTACTAAATAACTGAACCTTCTTTAAACATATGTTCTTAAAGGCATTTAACCCTTTCACTGCTGAGGACGTGTGGGGAACGTCCTCATTGACTCCTAAGGAAAGATATGGGGTTCCTTTGAACCCCAATATCTTCCGATGTTTGGGAGCTAGCAGGGTCATGTTTGGTATCACTAGAAAGGCCAGAGCATGGTCTTTCCAATGATACCACACATGACTGTGTTCAAGGTAAAGAAGAAAAATAATTAAAAAAAAGGAAAAACGTGTTTTTTTAAGACATGAAATGGCTCAGCAGTGAAGTGGTATTGAACAGTTCACAGTTAGGAAATTAAAAGTAAAAAAAATTAAAATGTACAAATACATTAAACACTGTCTGGCCTGAAAATAAGTCGCACACTGTAACATTTCATTGGGCCGTCCTTTGCTGTGATTGCGGCACGCATTCGCTGTGGCATCATTTCGATAAGCTCATGCGATGTCACAGCATGTATTTCCATCCAGAGTTGCATTAATTTCTCACCAAGATCTTGTATTGATGATGGGAGAGTCAGAGCCCTTTGTAAAGTCTTCTCCGGCACATTATCCCAAAGATTTTCAATGGGGTTATGGTACCGGCTGGATAGAGTAGAGGTAACATCACTGCTTTATAACCATGGAGACACAAGTTCAAATCCTGGCCAGACCACCTCTCCAGTAAGTGTCCTTGGACAAGACACCTACCCAGGACATACTTAAAATCGAGAGAAATGTCAATGTATCCTTCCTGGTAAAATACTTTCTAAAAAAAAAAAAGGTCTGGTCTGTGTGTTGGCCAATCCATGTGTGTGAAATTAATGTCTCATGCTCCCTGTGACCCACTCTGGCACAATTTGAGCCCGATGAGTCTCAGAATATGCCCAAGGAGAAAGCCCATTGATGGAAAAACCTGCTCATTCAGAATATTCAGGGAGTCACATGACCTCATTGTATGGAGCTGAAACATATTAATTATCCCTGCTGTAATTATCCAATGGAAGGAGCTATTGGCTTCGTTACATCCAAGTGGTGACTTTTTTTGGCCAGGCAGTGTATAACAGTTGAAATATTTAATCCTACACCTTTACAGGCTTAAGTAAAAGATTAAACTCACATGCTGATCACACATGAAAAAAAAAAGAGATGATCTGGTAATAAGTTTAAGGCCTTATTTAATTATGCAAATAATATGCGTCACGGCTACAGCTAAACTTTCAAAATGAAACAAAAGACTATTTTCTTTAGTCATCCGTCTACTTTTTAATTGTATCCTTTATACTTGCAGGATCATAAAGACAAGGAACTCAAACCATGCCGACTCGGGTAACTACTCTTTTCTAAGCTAAGATTCGTTAACGCTTTTTATTTCATTCAACTAGAGCAGGGTTTCATAGCAAAGGATCGAGAATGGAAAAAAGAAGGTTCTTTAGAACTTTGAGCACCGCACAATTCAGTAGATATATTTAAGTTTTTAATAGATGCTCATTTTTGCGCAGGACTTAAAATTTGTTGATCTTTTGTTCGATTTTAATTTCCTGTAAATATAATAAATATTTTGTCTTAAAAAACCTGTTCTTATAAAATGGGCTGTGAAATTCCCCCCCTCCATTTTTGTTAGTGTCAATACTGCATAGACTGTTGGTCCTTCTATAGGATATGAGCTGTGGCCGATTTCCTGTTATGTTCAGTGCAGGAAAATGTGCGCAGAAGCGGGAAGATGGGAAAAGGATTTCTTGTGAACCATATATGGTAGTAAGTTAACTGAGTGGCTAAACTTTGATGTTGTAATGTATCTGTACACTGATTGACTATAAATTCTGTGAATTTTAATAAATAGATCTGGCTTAACAAGGAAAGCTAGACTTCTGAGAAAGACCAACACAGTTTTGTGATTGATTGTTTTTGGGGGTCTCCGCCATGGCGTAGCGCAGCTCTTACTTCGGTTTTGATATATAAGAAGAAACTTGGAAAAGGTTTATGGTAATTATAATGAAAAATAGAATTTTTCACTTTTCTACTGAAATAAAATTAGTTTTTTGCTATAAAACAATTGAATTAGCTATTATATTCTATAGTTGTATTATTACATTAATATTGTTATATAATACTAATATTGTACAAACTTATCTAATTCTATACATGACTTGAAATCTACCTGCACTCGTGCTTTCTCCATAGGTCAATACAGTAAAGTGGGCTCTGGCATGGATCATTTCTGCAGGCATTGGAATGGCATCCAGTGGTGACTCCATGTAAACTCACTGCTGTGCCGAACCCATTGCTCTCTCCATCCATAGGCAGCACGTGACCATTCAGGCGGACATCACGTAGGCAACCTGTAGAGCAGTGTAATAATCAGAACTAACTGTAGTGCATTCTAAAGATATAATGGGTTATTCAACGAGTCCGAACTTGCTGGTGAATTTCACCGTACGGTGCAATTTCGTGGCAATTCAGCTATTCCGAAAGCTTGAAATTCACCAAATATTGGCAAATTGCCAGTGAAATACGGTGCAATTAATCTCAGATCGCCGCAATTCAGCGACCTTCGACGGCAATGAAATTCCCTATAGAGAAGTAATGGTTAATCTATTCAGAGAACGCCGAACAGCAGTGAAATGTTGGTGAAGTTCCCAGATTTCCGGTGCTTTCGTTCAACAGGTTTAAATAGGTGAATCCCAAAGGTAATGTAAAAATAAATTACCATTTACTTATTCTTTTTGTTCAACCGATTATTCTTTTCATTTGCAGCAAAAAGTCTTTTAACTTTTTTTTAATTATTTTTTTTAGGCATTTTCCTGGATTTTTTTTCGGCAAAATTTTTGATTCCCATTTTTTTTTATTCTGTAACAGACCGTTTTATTATTCTTTATTATTTTTTTATAGGACCTTTTTAATATTAGTTCGTCGGCAAATCTTCAGCTACTTTCGGTGGGTTGATCGGCGGCTTTCGGCGGGTCGATTTGCAAGCGCTTCGGGGACTCTGTGGCGAATGCTGAATTCACCGCAGGGTTGGCGAATTGAACTCGCCGAAGTGCGCCGAACGAGAGAGCACCGAAATTCCGGTGTAATTTCAGTGCTCTCTGAATAACCCCCTTTAATTATTTTTTTTTTTTTAAAGGGTCTTTAATGCCTTGAGGTGATCCCATCATCTACAGGTCCAATTTACCTGCTATGTAAACTCTCGTTTTTTTTCTCTTTTCTAGAATTAAAAGAACAATTTTTTTAATTTATGTAATTGAATGATACATATGACATGCTTGGACACATTTTTCACAAATGAATATAAAACATGTTTGATTGTTATGGCGGTTATCACAGAGACTCTCCTACAAAATGGAAAATATGTAGATAATTTCATTATGTTTTATCGAGTTTAAAAGCTTTAGGGCCACATTACAATCTTGACGCAAACGTTGTCCCGGCATAAGTAATTATTAACGCGTGGGGTAAAACCATTTGTGCCGAATTCCGTATTGCATAAGTGCAACAACCGCGTGCAATCGTCTACCGCGTGTGAACCTGCGCGAGCTTACTGTACTTTGCGCGTGCTATACTTAACATTGTCAGCGCAAATGCGAATGTGCGCTGGTCTGAGTAAGGTAGTACAATCTATTTGCAGTAATTAACGCATGTCCTTATCGCGCACAATTTTAGCGACTCCTAAAAGCTGGTGCTAATGCCAAATCTGAACAACCTGGCTAACCCCAAATATCCAAGCCCATAAAAAGGAATGCACCAAAGCACAGTGTCCCATTCAAATCATACCAAACCAATGGATGAAGTTGTGTGTATATGTATTATTACTGCAGCATATATGCTCAGATTGACTGTGGCAGATGCAATTTGTTAACGTGAGACAGGTGTGGTTCTTAATTCTGATTGGCTGAATCGTGAAAAAGAACTGCGCATGCAAAGATTTTTGCGCGAGACAGTACTGCGTGTGCATTTGGGCGCGTCCTGTTTGCGCGCGCTATTGATCGGTAGATGAAAACACACATGAAGATTGTAATTCCAACGGTGATTTGCGCGTGCAAAACGTTAACGCTTAGCGCAAAGATTTTCACTTTGCGCAAGGATTTTAGCGTTAAGAATGTAATGTGGCCCTTACTGTGGGTCTTTGATTTCTTTTGATTCCTTCCAATACTACAAATATAGGATAGCTGGTATGTACCTTGAAAGTCATTATCCACTTGCTGGGGGAAAATGTTTCCTAGAAAAACACTGGATAAATCCACATCAAACAACCAGTTCTTTCCCATCACTGATGTTATTTCATGTTCTCCTCCACCGCCATCAATACGCAGAGTGAAAGAGTTGTCATACCGTTCCAAATTAAGGAGAGTCCACTGGCCATGGTCTATTCTGAGGTTCAGCACTTTGATTAAGTGTTCTCGGTCGCCAAAATTAAACCGTACAGCAAATTGTCCATCGACCACCTTTGGGGAAGAATTCAGGATCAATCATTTACTTCATCGGAAAAAATCCGGTGCTGTTGTCCTCCACCCACCATTGTTTGCCTTGTATTGGAAACAGAGCTAAGCATAAATAAAATAATTCTATTTTCACTATACTGCACACTGCCGTCTTTGCATAGAAATGTATATTATTGCATTAACCTAAACCTTTTTTAATTGAATATAGTAGGGTGTAAAGGAACTGCCCTCCAAACAAACATGAAAATCTCTGGAAGACTTGCTCGTTCCAGATCTGGGTGGTATTGGAGACCGGCTTCACCACATTCTTGTGCATTGCACTGTAACACTGGAGGCTCTGCATTATCTACTGGTCTTTCTGTGAAGGCCTAGACTTGTTGATGACTTATTCTCATGTTATTGGAGTGCCTGTGTAGTTTAAAGCCTAATTCCTTAGGGTGAACGTCTCATAAACCACATCTGACTCAAATCCCCAGGGCCATTGCATTGGTTGTCATCCATGCACATCATCTTGTTCCTGTCTATGTTGGAATGCATGTAGCATGACTTTTGTCTATATCATTAGTGAACACTTGCCACCTCTCCTTTACTTGTCGTTTGACTCTGCCGTCAGGATTTATTTAGATTGATATATACCTTTGTTTTTCACTCTCAACTCTGCCAGCTGGCTGTCACGTCCCCTGCGCCGGGACCCGGGTACCCGGCGGCGTTCCTGGCCGGGTGCCAGGTCTTCCGGTGGGCGTATCGGCATATCTGCTCGTCGCCCTGACGTGGAGTGAATTTCCCGCATCGCCTGCAATCTTGCTATATTCATTGTTGCTGCTTAGTTGCTGACCTATTTTTGTACAAGGACCATGTATACATTTTGACCCGGCTATCCAATTGACCATACTCTTGATAATCCCTATTGTACTTTTGCCTTCACGATTTGGTTTTCTTGCATATGTTTTGCCATATGGTTTATGTCTGTTGTTTGTTTTTCTGGTGTGAGTCCTAATTGCAAGGTGTCCAGTGTGTCTATTCTGTCAATTTATGATACATATATTGCTCGAATTGCCTGGTGTATTTATATCCTGCTTACAGCCTTACCTCTAAGTTATTGTGTGACTGCCCTGCAGGCTGCACAACTCATCTACCACGCTGTATATCTGTTGTACGTACTTCATGTACCAAGACCATTGCTATCAGTAAATTGTATCTATCCATGACCACGTTGTTCTAGAATCACGTCAGTGTATCTGTTTTCATAGAGTTGTGTTTGCACTAAGCTTTCTTTTTGGTCTCGAAACCAATTTGAGCTTAGGTGCTACTCAGGCTTGTCCATTTACTCCCTGGCTTGGGAGATCCGGTCATATTGTCTTTATTGCATTCTGTATCTAGAAATCAGTCCTAAAGGATCCAAACTACGCTTCTCCAGGGTAAGCGCCATAGCGTGCCGACACACACTGGCCTTTTCAAACTGCTTGTGGTCCATCATGGACAAAGACTTTATTTTCTGATATGTGGCTTTGTGGATTCTGCCACATCTACCTTGTTGAATTTTGTATCTTTGTGTCTCTGTTGTACATGCCTTTATCTTTCTACCATAATAAGAAAAGCATATAATGGAAGTTGCCCCATTATCCTGGCTCTGCCGCTTCCTGTACATGCAAAATACAACAAGGAGCCCGGCTCTCCGGTCTGTGATCAGGCCAACTTTAATCCACATTCATCAGCAGCAGCAAGTGTGGAATGAAGTGGTACAGATCACAGACTGGGTTGGCACCCTGAGCACTCATCTCTTCCCTGAATCAGAACAAGTGCTACTAATAAGAGAGTTTATTCTTCTTCCTCCTTGGTTACTGTACATGGGCTCTACCTGTGTTCCCGGACATGGTTCTTGGGATACAGAGACTGAATTTAGAGGTTATAATTCATGTGACTCACCTCTAGCCTGAGGAATGAAGATCTGTCTTTTGACACCAAACTGAGAAGAGTACTGAACGAGTGTCGTGTACGGATCATGAGTTGTACATATGACAGGTGCAGGCTCATTGGAGGATGAACAATGTAATGAATCCAACTGTCACGTCCAAATGTCCATTCCTGAAGAACTGGATAACAGACAGTCCATGGGAAAACATCATGTTTAATATTTATTTTCACAAACCGAAAATGCAAAATTAAAGTATTTTAAGCGTAACTGCACATGGGACTGAATAAATATCTAATCCTGAATTCAGAATGAGAAGAGAGTATTGGATCAGGATTCAAATTGCCCAGATGTATGTCATGTACATTTGGCACATCATTGTACAGTAATTTCCATGATTTGTCCCTTGGTACTACCATGTTACTTCAGGTTATTGAAAACCATATGACTGCTGAGTGCTCACAATAATAGCCAACGATTTTTAATTATTCCTTATCCTTGATTATTAATGAGAGGGGAAAGCAAGGTACATGGTATGGGAGAAATGCGCTTGGAGGTTCCATACTGGAGATAATCAATATCCATGCAAGTACAACATATGTATGGAGATTTATTTTGTATCCCATTATGGCCCTCCGGGTCACTTCTGCACCTGTCTCTTGCGAAAGACGAGGGCATTGCATATATATCACACCACCTCTTGGAGTGCCAACCCTCTAGACCACAAAATGTCAGATATAGACCCAGAAGCCACTCATTGCTTGGGCCTCACAAGCAAAACAAGGCAATACAACAGAATGAATAACAAACAGAAGTATGGTAAATTTTTGGTTAGGCCAACATGGTAATAGAAGACAAACTATGCCTAAAATATCGATGAAACAACTTGTTTGCCAAAAGGTTGGATATTCAAATATAATGGATGGACCATCCTGGAAAGGATAGTCCTTTCACATCTCACTGGATGTTTCATAACCAACAAGGGATTTTGTTACTAGATCCCAAAACTAATGTGTTACCCAGCTAAAATGATATGTTATTGAAAAACACATTTACAGTGAGTGATCGATCTAAAAGAACATGTTTGTTGGTGTGAATGCAAATACGCATATTTTACTAGTGTCTCATAATTTATTTACCTGATTTGCAGTTTTCACCACTATATCCTGGATGGCAATCACATTTTACAGAGTTCAAATTGCTTGTACAGATGCCGTGACCCCCACATGGTGGCGATCCTGACACCCTACACATGTCATCGGTCATTGTGCAGCCTGGAGCACTGTTCAATGACTCAAGTGGCTGCTCCAAGTCATAGACCTGTTTAACACATAATATAATCACATAAAAAATGTTAAGAAAAAGAAACAATGAACGAATGGCAATTTGACATAAAATGGCGGAGGAAATGTGAGTCAAACTGCTCTTAACGGCAATGCATATGGTTTGCGTGATGTCATTACCACACGTACTGCAACTGGTGGATCCGAACATGAAGAGTCCTGGCATGTAAAACACATTTCTACTCTACTGTATCCAATGGGATGCACTTTTAATGCTATAAATATTACAAAATCTCTCTACCGGGGTTATTCAGTAAGCACCAATGTTCAATGTTGTTGCAAACAATGGAAAAATCACTCTTGTTGCAACTATGGTGAACATCTGCTAATCAGAGAAGGAAAATCCAACAACAGTAGGGGAAGTTGCTGCAAATAACACCAAGCTACAATGAACAGTACGTAAAAAGCGTAAACTATGGCTATTCTTAATGTTTCACCTGTGTTTGCAATATAGTTCATCGATTTAAAAGTGGTGATCTCCGAAGACCAAAAACTTTGGTGAAAATAATGATAAACACAACACTGGACAACTTCGGCAGAAAAGTCAACTAACGGAAACCTCATTGAAACGTTTCTGATGAAGACCTTCAGCGTACAACGGTGAAAAGAACAGTCAGAATTGCGGCAAACTTTGGAGGATTTTCCCCGAATAGTGAATGCACCATAGTTTCATCGGGCTTTATACACTGAAGTTTGTCAAACTTCTTTGAAAGAACAGTGGTTAGTGCATAACCTGAAGTATACCAAAGAAATATAAGTTTCCCAAATATCACTGAGTTCAGAAAAAAATATTTAAATATTTCAACCCATAGAACTTGTAGAGGTTTACCCGATCATCATACCATGGTAAGTGCGTGATTCTACTCCACTTTACCTTGGAATCCACACGAAGGTTCCTGATACAACCAATAAAGCCTGTGAAATTAATTTCAGGAAGGAGTTTGGGGAGTGGATTCTTCACTCCTCCAAGTTGCAGAGGATGGTAAACATCAAGAAACCTGGAAAAGCAAGCTTAAAATTAAAATAGCATTTGCAGTTGTGTGATGACTTTACGTCCATTTGAAAGAAATAATCAAAATTTATTTATTGTGATGTAGACTCTTTTTCAGTTTCTGTAATGAGCAGTGTATAAGAATCACATATATTTGCTGAACTCCTATTACTTGCCTCTTGCTCCCTGGTGTCTCCCCCGAAATCTCACAAGATGACCGATCTCCAGGTGTTCCACGAAGGCCTTCATTTACCACCTCACCCGAACATTGGTCGATACTCATCTTGACTTTCTATGACACGGATGTAGACATATTTATTAGAACATACATTTAAGAAAGACTCATTGCTGATTTATCTGTTCGGCATTCAGTAATCGTTTGTCAATTTCAGGCCCCTTCAAGATAGGTGACTGTGGCTTTCTCAGGTATCATATTCCACCATCGTCTTCATCAACTCTTTCACTCAGAAGGAACTGAACATGGTGCTAGCTAGGCCAAGCAACAGGTGACTTGGTTTTGTGGGACAATATCTGTGTCACTTTCTGTAAATATCATGATGAACAGCTTCATTGACGTGGAGCTAGGGAGATTTGTTGGTCTTTGCTGCTTCTCTCACACAGTTGACTTCAGCTCCATGACGCACAGCCATTGTGTCTTTACCCTATACCTCTAAGGCCCATTGTGCATTTGCTTCATCACACTCATAACTATTGTGCTTCTGCCCCATCACTTTGACTCCCATTTTGTCCCTGCCCTAATTCTCCAACCTCATTGAGCCCATGCACTATCCTCACTCCCTTGTACACCCTCCCCAACCATTTCCCCCACATTGTTCCTGTGCTTAATTCCGCTCACTCCCATTGTGCCTCTGCCCCATTCCACTCATGTCCATTGTGCCTAGCTGCCCCATTCTTTCCATCCGAGTGTGTCTCTACCTCTTACCTACTCACTCCTATTGTACCTCTGTCCCATCTCCCTCATCCTCACTGTGTTTCTGTCCCATCTCCCTTATACGCAGTGTGCCTCTGTCATATCCCTCTTGCCCCATAGTGAATGTACCCCAAGCCTTTGCTTTGAGTTGGGTCACTTGATGTAAATACTTTCTCTTTCCATTCGGCATATTTTGGGCAGGGGCCCAGCGCTACAGCTCTAACAGCTGCTATAATATATATTATTTTATTCATCTCTTTTAGGTGGGATGAGATACACAGTGAGACACAAAACATAATACAAGTGCTTTTGTGTAAAAAACAAGACAAAATAAACAGGGTTATTCAGAGAGACACGATCTGGACCCGAAATGGCAACGCACAGTGAATTTCCCCGTATTTTGGGGCCATTCGGCTATTCAGAAAGCAGGCAGTTCAACAAATTGTTGCGAATTTCCAGCAAGTACGGTGCCTGTTTGAAGGCAGTGAAACCCCCCATAGAGAAGCAATGGTTAATCTATTCAGAGAACAGCAGAAAAATGTCAGTGAAATGCCCTGCCGCTCGGTGGTTTCATTCGTCAGGTTTATTCAGGCGAATCCCATAGGCTTCAATGTAAAAAATATTCCCGTTTTTATCCAATATCTAATAAACCATTTGTTCTTTTAATCTGCAGCAAAAAGTCTCTTCGTTTCTTTTCTAGGATCTTTTAGCATTCTTTGGGATTTTTTCAGGAATTTTTTTCAGTTTTTTTAATAGCGTTTTCTCTTTTTTCCTGTAACAGACCTTTTTATTATTATTCATACGACCTTATATGTTAATTTCAGACATTTTCGTTAAGTAGGTTTTTGCAAACAGCGTTTCAATTTTGACACTTTCAATCGTATACAGGGTTATTCAAAGAGATCCGAATTGTGGCCGAAAGGTAACCGAACGCTGAAATTCATCGCACGGTTACCTTTCCTGGCCATTCGGCTATTCAGAGAGCAGGCAGTTCGCCAAATGTTGGCGAATTGCCTGCACATTCGGTGCCTGTTCGAGGGCAATGAAACCCCCCATAGAGAAGCAATGCTTCGTCCTTTCAGAGAACAAAAACCAGCAGTGAAAAGTTGCCGAAATGACCTGCCATTCGGTGGTTTCATTCGACAGGTTTATTCAGGCGAATCCCATAGGCTTCAATGTTAAAAATATTCCTGTTTTAATGCAATATCTAATAAACTGTTTATTATAATATTCTGCAGTAAAGAGTCTCTTTATTTATAGATTTTTTAGGATCTTTTACGCATTTTTTGTCATTTTTTAGCAAAGATTTTCTTTCCTTTCTTTTTCTATATCGTTTTTTCTTTTTTTCTGTAACAGCCCTTTTTATTATCATTCATTGGATCTTATATGACGCCAGAGAAACCCGAGCAGGAGCCGATCACAGCGCTGTTTGCAAAGAAACTACTGAGCGAAAATGTCTGAAATTTACATATAAGATCCAATGAATGATAATAAAAAGGGCTGTTACAGAAAAAGAAAATAACGTTAAAAAAAAAAAGGAAAAATGTTTTTTGCAAAAGAATCCCAAAAAATGCTTAGAAGATCCTAAAAAACCTAATGAATAAAGAGACTTTTTACTGCAGAATATTATAATAAACAGTTTATTAGATATTGGATTATAATGGGAATATTTTTAACATTGAGGCCTATGGGATTCGCCTGAATAAACCTGTCGAATGACGCAACCGAATAGCAGGGTATTTCGGCAACTTTTCACTGCTGGCTTTTGTTCTCTGAATAGACGAAGCATTGCTTCTCTATGGGGATTTCACTGCCCTCGAACAGGCACCGTATGTGCAGGCAATTCGCCAACATTTGGCGAACTGCCTGCTCTCTGAATAGCCGAATGGCCAGGAAAGGTAACTGTACACTGAATTTCAGGGTTCGGTTACCTTTCGCCAGCAATTCAGAGCTTTTGAATAACCCTGTGAGAGTGTTTATTAAAAGTGCTATTTTCTTTTTTCGTATAGCACTCTCTATGTTTTATCGCCTTAACTGACATTTTATCTCATCTTGTGTTTTTCACACAAATCCAATTTTATTGTGTTTTGTATCTCACCCCACCTAAAGAGATTTATTAATGACCATTTTAGACTACAATAAAACAGGGATTTCCTTTAGTTAAATGGGATTCTGAGCAATTATGGCGAAAACGTTGGTGTTCTTATAAGAAGTGTGGCTAGGAAAACATTGCCGCCCAAGATTAACAGAGAGGTATGTTCTGATTGTTGTGTTTGAGTCACAGATCCGATCTGGGTTGGGAGTTATTCTAGATTGGCCGATACTGGAGTCCTGATCCGGTACCGCACGACCCGGGCTAGACCGGCAGCTCGGTCGCTAAGGGGAATCCTGGGGCCCTCAGTGCTCACTGCAACGTCTTCATACCAGTTCACAGGGCATGGAGCAGGCAGGGTTGATACTACAAGTGTGTGCAGAGGTGGTCAGGCTCCAGCAGGGAGAGTCTCGCTGCCCGTCAGGTCAAAGACGTGGGGATCACATCAGCTTGAAAAACTTAATCCCCCCGAAAATTACTTAGAACGGGTCTGGACATTTCTATTAATGGGAGTTGTACTCCTAACTGAATCTATGTTGTTTTACTAGTATTTTTTTATATCATATACTGATTATTCATGTGTTTTTAAACATCCCATTAGAAGTCATTACAGTTCTTACTCTTTTCGTGGTTTCCAATGTGACATTTGACGGCATACATTCATATCCATGCTCCTAACTTATATGAAAGAGAAACCACGCGGCATTTGATCGGTCGGGACAGAGGGTGGGCATTTTATGTTGGCGCACCTTTCCATTGCTTGTAATCTGGATTGTGTGCCAACGTCGGTCTGCAACGTTTTGTTTTGTAGAAATTTGAAGGAAGAGAGTCCCGGAACCATGGTTAATTATCAATGCTGGAGACCCGTTCTGAAGCTCTAGGTAAAAATGAAGAAGAAAAAATGCATGTCTGTGTTAGATAAAAACCAAAATATAAGATAAAGTGCAATAACAACCATTGGGGACTAAATCTGAATCACACCATACACAAGATTGTAACTGGCATGACCTATAATGATAATACAGGTTGAGTAGGCCTCATTTGGGAATTCTGAAATTCGTTTGATCACCGACACAATTTTGGCCCTCCTAGATGTTTCTGAGCTACACCACCCATGAATATATGATCATTTATTGCATTCAAAGTGTTCTGGGAATCGTAAATAAACATCTGGGGGTCGGGGTCTGAGATCCCCAGTTTATACGTTATCTGATCATCGCTGAAAAACAAATGGAGACACAAAAATTTAAACATAGAATGGAGGGTCAGGGTACAAAGAGTGAAGAGATGAGATGACAGTCACAGGGTCAGGAGGATGGGAACAACCAGTAATGGAAGAAAGACTTGAAATGTCTATTCAGAGAAAGATGAAACTCCGGAGAATGACTGGAGAAGTGAAAATTCCATGTCAAAATAGCCAAACCAGAAAAATTCTCCCATTTATCTCACTTTCCAAATCGGCTATTTGGTCTAGATTGTTCTCTTCTCCTGCCAGTTCTCCTGAGTTTCACCTTTCTTCGAATAGACCTGTATGGGCCCTATTGCATTGTTTCCAGACGCAGGATGCTTGTAACTGATGGTAATGGGATATCCCTTACCGGCTCCATACTACTGTTCCTATTACAACAAAGCCACTGTATTAGCATTCTGAGTCGTAATAATAGGGCGCATCAGCCACATACCAGTCACTTGTGGCAAGGTCAGAGTAGCAACTCCAGCCATTAACTTCATGGCAAGAGTGAAACACGGCCCATAGATTCTGTAAAAGGATAGGAGATCTGCTGAGAAGGAAGAGGTACAAGAAGGTACAATAAGGGATTGAGGATAAAGTGCCTGGATTCGTGCAAAGAAGGTGGAGAGAAGAACATTGGGCTGAGGTAGATCGTAAGAAATTGGAAAGAAGGAGTCTACTTAAGACAGGTGGGAACAGAATGAAAATGAACGTCACAGGTAGAGAAGGAGAGAAGCTGAGAAGAAGAGGGTAAGCTGAAACATACAAATCACCAAACTCTTCACATTCATAGTATCAGTACAGTGGTCGAAACCATGAGAGAAATAGCATTCATTTATCTTCTCACTGAGGTGTTAAGCATCTGTTAATAATAGTGATTTATGCTATTTGCTATGGACATTTCCAGTGTAGATACTAGTGAGTGACATGCTCACCTATTGCGATAAAGTCCTCTAACCGTGCGTGCACGCTAGCCGCCATGGGACCGCTGAAGAGCAAGAGACCATCAGACACCTCCGTAAGGAAATCCAAAGATATTCTGCTCTCATAGCAAAGAGTCATTGGAGGAAACCAGGCGTAGCCGTGTCCCATGAATGTGTGTGTTGTTTGCTGGCAATCTGGACCATTGAAACCTACTGGGCATTCACATCTAGGATCAAGTAACAAAACAAGAGAATGGGACCAACATTTTAGTTCCATTTGGCACATCTAGTGCAGTGGTAAATGTATTATTAGAATAGCAAACTATGTTTAGGGGAATTGCACGTGCACAATATTGACACCCCAAGTGTACCACTCCCACACCTATCACTTCAAAAAGCAGCAGAGAAAATAAGGTGGTGGTGTGCAATATAAAAGATGTGAATGCACTCTTATTACACACAGTGTACAACACTATAAAATATATAGGCTTGAGCAATACTTGATATGAGGATTGAGACTGTACATGCAAACACAAATGGAAATAAATCAATAACCACAGTTATATTCGTGCATATGCCAAATAGGATGGGGCCTAGGGCAGCAGACTAGAGAGGGCAGCATTTTTTCCTAATGCCCCTTCTTCTAAAGGACCAATTTATTTGAGGTTCACCGGTGTATAACAGAGCTGCAAAGCAATGAAACTCCCAGCATTGAGTCTTTAGACTATAATAAATGGTGTTAGAAATCAAATGCTTTTGTTCTAAATTACCTATGGGTTGTTGAAATTGTGGGAAGCCTGGGTGGACACAGCAGAATTTGTAGTGTCCAGGGCAGCAATAAACCTAAATACACCTGCCAATAATCAATCTCATCAAGGTTTTTTTTTAAAACAAATATTTTTATTTTTGGAAAGCGACAAGGAAATAAAAGCACACAAAAGAATATTTGTACAGCTCCAAAACAAAACAGAGATCTCATAAGGGACAAATGTAGTAAAACTAGAATTGTAAACTCAACTGAGGGCGCTCGGACCGCAGCATCAATGGCGGGTGAGCTGGTAGCGAAACAACATAAAGGGGCAGTTACATTCAGGAACGTCCGACTTATGGTATTGTGGAAGTCCCCATGAAGCACACACCCCTCGAGCAAGACGTCTCACCTCTGAGTTCCTAGAGGGTTGTTGGAAAGGCTGGGGATGACATTACTTAGGCTGGGTCTTGGCCAACAAGTGGGGGGACAATCGGATGTTAGGGAACCAAGGTGCTAACAACACAAGGGGGATGTGATGACCAAGGAAAATATAAAAGGGGGGTAGATGGAAAAGGGCACTTAAGAGGGAAGGAAGAAAAGAGAGGGAGAGGGTAAGGGAGGAGGGAGGGGTAGGAAAAGAAGAGGATAGAAAGAAAGAAAAAACAACAGGGGGTGGACAGACAGAAGCAGAAAACCCAATGAAAGGAAGCACCCCGGAGGGAGGCGGCGGGCGACTCTAAGGCACAGGAGATGTGTGCAGTTGGCCTTGACAGGAGGGCGAAGACAAATAAGCACCCCAATGAAACCATTTACGAAGATGACCCTCCAGTTTGCTCTCCACTCCAGCAACAAGATGTTCCATCTCATCAAGAGTTGGTGTGACAAATGCTCACCAAAATGCAAC
Source organism: Leptobrachium leishanense (assembly GCA_009667805.1). Taxonomy (NCBI): domain Eukaryota; kingdom Metazoa; phylum Chordata; class Amphibia; order Anura; family Megophryidae; genus Leptobrachium; species Leptobrachium leishanense. The sequence goes on from CM019067.1 coordinate 57,860,166, forward strand.
TGATTGTGCACTTTATTGGAAACCAAAGTATTGGTTGATACTTTTTCAGTTCTTTATGTTTTCATTATTATGAGACCTATTTTGTTTTCAGAAAACACACAAGGGTAATGTTAGCATTGGCAGTTAATTAGACGTTCATACCTGTATTCAGGTCCAGTGTCAGTGCAGGTTCCACCATTCAGACAGGGGTTACTTAAGTAAGAAGAGCAGGGCAGGCGTTGAATCTCCCGAGAAGCGCAAGAACAAGTGGCTCGGGGGAGCACAGTGACTGATCCGAAAGATACGCCTGGCACTCTGACCATCGTAGGAGTATTCTTGTAAATCCTTGCGATCACACAGCCAGCCTTGTGGCTGCACTTTGCATTTTCACATTCGTACTCTCCAATGTTTGTGATCTGGACGCCCAGTGAGGATTCTATCTGTAGAAGAAATATCTCTTAGGATTTTGGAACTATGGAAATTATTTATGTAGGACAAAGATTCTAAGATGTCTGTCTGCTTAATCAGCTACACACTCTCTGTAGTTCTAGGTCTTATTTTCTAAATATTGGAAAAGGAAACATTTGTTTAAAGTGAACCCATTGTGAATAAAGCCAGTTTCTATATAATATCCCTTTATAAAATGAATATTTCATGGCTCATAAGGATCCGTGATATATCTCATTGTTTAATTTAACATTACACCTGTATGTGACCCAACTCCCTGATGAGGGTGCCGCCATCTTGCATCTCACTGCACTCTTATTTTCCCAACTGACGCACTGCTTCATCACCTGTGTACGGGGTAATCCAGACGTGGACCCCTTGCTCGAGGTATGTAGATGGGTGTCACCTATGCCCTTCTGATGAGGCCAAAGAAGGCCATAACAATCGTCGGGGGTTGCTGCACCTCTTATGCATGCAGAGGACACTTCCTTGGCATATCAGTCCTGGCTTCCCTTTCTGTGTGATAGCAGTCTGATTTGCATATGGTATAGTTTACTCTGTAATGGCACCATCGAATTAAAACGTTATTAGACCCAAGAGAGGATCCACTCTAGGGCAGGCTACTTGTGCTACTGACAATTCTCAGATCTTTCATAAACCTTGTTTTTGCTCAAATATATTAGCTATACTGTTACCCTGAAATTGGGAAGTACTTGGGAAAATCGAGTTGTTTAGCAACCCACTCCGACCCAATGCCAGGGACTGACCACGTGATCGGGAATATCACGTCAGTTACGAACGACGGACGGAAGCCTCGTGATGGCTGGAACTGAACTTCGGCATCGCAAAGACACCTGCATAGGCTTACAATAGGTAGCACCTATTTAAAGAGGACTCTTGGGGTGCTACTCCTTAACTCTTGAAGAAGCCGCAATGAGGGGCAGCGAAACACGTTGAGTGGGGAGGTTTTAACAGTCACTTCACTTTCTGTCCTGGTTGTGCTACTTCATATGCCTATTGTGGTTTATGCAATTTGACTAAGTATGGTCTGGGTGATTTAGCCAATTATAATGAATTGGACAATGGAGATCTGGTTATGAACTATGTGGGAATTTAGTCTCTGGTATGTCCATTCAATTTATGACATGAATTATTCTGCTGGGAAATAGAGATGTTGTTGTCTTTTAAACTGATTATTAGTGCTGCTGACTGGTGTAAATTCAGGGTAGCTTTGGAGGATTTATAAATATCTTGTCTTTTCGCCTATTATCAGAATTTACTGCTATTGATTATTCCCCAGGGTGTGCTTTAAAGATAAGAGGCACAAGGCAGTAAGTTTTCAGTGCTACATTCATACCAGTCTTGAGGACCACAACACGACCAAGAGCATATTTTCACTTCTCTGTTGTGTATGTCTCTATACACACACTATTTTTTTAATTACAGATATTCAATCAACAGATATTTTATTATGGTCCTGCGAATCTCTTTTTCTTTGTTTGGTTTACAGTATATTTAAGGGTTAAGCCCTAAGTTTGCAAAGGTATCATTATCCCAGAGCTCTTTTTTTGTCTGTGCATAACTGTTTTAAATTGGCATGCCAATGGAAGAGCAGCATTTGCCAGGAAAATTTGATGATCCTTGGCAGAGAAAGGTGACACACTGTAGTGTACCTTTACAAAAAAACAAAAACACTATACATTTGCTAGTAATTTGGATAGCACGCTCACACTGTATAGACCGAATTTTACACTTTTCGCAGAGAGAGGAAGTGGTTTTGGCCATGACAAGTTCACTTTAAGTTCTAGATCAAGGCTGTCAAACTCCGGTCCCCCAGATGTTTCTGAACTACAACTCCCACGATTCCCTGGCCATCTATTGAATTCAAAGAATTCTTGGAATTGTAGGCCTCAACATCTGGGGAAGGGGGCGTGAGTTTGACAGCCCTGACCTACATGGCTTTGCATGGCTCTTGTGTCTGTGGTGGATTTTGTTTTTGGAACATTTAATAATGACAGGTAGGAAACTGACCTTTAGTCCCAGACGGTAAATCAATACAACTACAACAGATAGATAAATGGCTGGTATTCAATGACTTGTATCACATTCATCTTCCCTTCCCACAACAACAAAAAAAAGTTTAAAATTAGGGGACAAGTCGAGCAGGAACACAAGGGAATTATTTCTGCAAGGGGAAATATATTCCATTTTGGCCCACAGTCTCTCAAGCTTTTATTTTGGCATTCAAATCACATATCTCGTCACTAAGTCACCAAAATATATGACAATTATTATAATTATCTGATCCCCAGCTCAAGTGTAATATACATAATTTATTAATCTAACGAGTGAGATGACAACACTTAATTTGGGGTCAAAAACATTGAGGACTTGGTCCCTGCTTAACGCATAGAAACAGAACATTAATAATACACCTTCTCTCTTGAAGAGGCCACCAGGCCATTGATTTTTTCTGCCGGGTAATATGGAGGTCCAGAAATTACAAACCAGATGTCTGTACTGCCGATAAGCCCAGCTGTGCTCAATAAACTAAAAATATGAACATTGCTCGAGTCAACTTGGATAACTTCCGAGAAAAGTTTCTTCATCTGTTCATATTTACTGATATCTTCAGGTGACTGTGCTATAAATTCTTCTGCAGTCATGCCTGGATGATACAGGGAAGATCAGGGAACACACAGTTTGGATACAGTTAAATTATTATATAAAAATAATAAACAACATTGGAACGAATTGTGTAAAATTAAGTCATAAAAGGTTCTCGGTAGAAAAATGGTTACAAATACTTTGGGCTCTATTCCCTAGTAGGCGCTAACATTAGCGCCTTGATATGTAAGCGTTAGCGCCAGGATAAGTGTGTTTAACGCATGCCACCCGTACTACATTCCTTACGCTACCCCCATTAGTAATCTGTTAGCGCATCAATGCTTGCGCTAGCTTGCGTGAGCTTACTGTACTTTGCGCGTCCTATACTTAACATTGGGAGCACAAACTTCCATTAGCGTTTCGATAAGTAAGGTATTACAAAGTGCAAGCGCTAATTATCGCAGGGATGCGCAGAGACAAAAGTTGCGGCTCAGAGTGCATCCCACCACGGAGTCCTATGGACTCCAGGAGGTGATACTCGCGGCAGTGCTAACGTAAGTATCCCAGTGGTTAGCGCTGCGTACTGAGGCGAGGTTCTGAGGTGGCACCTGCCTCGAAATATCTCGGTAACATGGGGACGCAACGGGGAAATCTGCAGGTGCAGATTTTCCCTGTTAGCATCCCCATGTTAAAGTGAAATAGGAAATAGGAGCCCTTTGATGAAAATATGGAGTCATTAAGGGAAAATATCATTGCAATTACCCTTAGTGACTCTCTGTTACCGACTCTATTTCTACCCAAGACATGGTATTAGCAGCTCGAGTTTGACTATTACAATTTATCTTTAGCCTAAAATACCACTGTGACTGCTCCATTTCTGTTTATTTCCCTTGTTGAAATTAAAAATTCCCAAAATGTAACAAAATTACTTTTTATGAAGCTATTTGGGTCTAATAGAAGGTCAGCTCTCAGGATGCCAGTTAGTCAGATTATTGAATATCGATAATTTATTGATTCTATGTCAATATTATCCTGCATTCGTGTTTTTATGTGTGAATGGAAATATGTAACTTGTGTTATGTATTCATCAGAAAATTATAATGAAGTGGTATAAGGTAGTAAATAAGTGAAGCGTGAAACCATCTATCATGTGGCTCAGAAGACGACACAGACAGGAAAAAAAAAATAACCAACTGTGGTTGACCAGTAATGTGGCAGAAGGTTGAAACTGTAGGCATTGTTACCTCTAATTCTTATGGATCCGGCATTGTGGGCAGCTTCTTCTAAAATGTCAATCACTGCGATCCTAACGGTGGACAGCACGTCTGGCCAAACGCCATCTGTCACTTTTACTCGGAGCTTGTAGATCCCTGACATGGCTCCTTCCTTTATGGTTAGCAGGCCTGAGGTCTCATGAAGGGAAAAGAACCTACATAGGGATATTAAAGATACATTGAAATAGTTAAGATGCGGTCATGGAAATGAAACGGTGCTGTTACCATGTGAATCATATTGATGGAAATCTAAAAGAGTTATCTTTGTAGTATAAAATTAGACCCTAAATAAATTCTGCTGGCTTCCAAACACTGTCATGATTCACTTTAGTCTTGGAAAAAGCTTCTCATAAAATAATTTTTTTTCTCACCCATCAATTTAATTCAGGAAGACAAGGATCAAAGCTTAAATGGACACTACCTGCCATTGAATTGAGTTTAATTTAATTTAAATGGCATTTTTGCACCATTGAGTCTCCTGTTCCTCCGTTCCTCCCCTCCCGTGGTCCAGCAGGCTGTGACACCCTCACAGAAAGCTTCCTACCACCCTGAAGGCTGTCAAGTCTTCTGAGGGTAGACCCAACAATGCACAACACTGTGCATTGCTAAATGTCTGATGCCAGTTTAGGCAGAACATTAGTAAATAGCGTCAGATGCTAAAATGCTTATTTTGCCGAACTGGATTGTTTATTGGTTAAGGGTTACTCTAAAATACACTACATTAACTTTTAAAAAAAAAGTTACATGTCTTGTATGTCGCCACTATAGAAGTGTATGTGCATACATGTATCACTGTAGGGCAGTAGTCAAAATTTCCACTCGCCCCCTCCCAACTTGCGAGTAGAAATTGGGAGAGGGCGAGTGGAAATTGAGCCGTGAATAGAATCTAGCTTCGGCATGGAGCCGACACTGGCATTCCCTTTCTGGTGCTAGCGTCAGCTCCATGCCAACACCAGCACTAACCGGGATGTCAAAGAAACGGCAGCGCAATGCTGCCATCCGCATGAGTCAATGCATTGCATCGATTCAGTGGCCGGCTAGGCCGCACCTCCGAACTCCGTCATTCTTGGAGGCACAGCCAGTAAGCCGCAGGACCCCGTTTCCTCCCAGCTGTAACCTGTCTCATTACTCTGCAGGGCGCTGGGAGGAAGTGATTGTATGATGTCACTTCCTCCCAGCGCCCCATGCATCTACATGTGCAGCTGCGGACCCGTGGTGGAATGTAGACCTGATGTTGGTTCCCAGTGTCAAATTAAGGTGACAGTAACATTAATGCAGATGGAAAAGGAGGGGGAGAAATTAAATGAATATAAAAAGAGGGGGAGAAATGACATAAACATAAAAAGAAGAGGAGACATGAAATGAACATAAAACAAGGGGAAGAAGAGAAATAAATATAAAAAGAGGGGAGAAATGAAATGAACATAAAAAGAGGGGGAGAAATAAAATGACCATAAAATGAGGGGGAGAAATAAAATGAACATAAAATGAGAGGGAGAAATGAAATGAATATAAAATGAGGAGGAGAAATAAAATGAACATAAAATGAGGGGGAGAAATGGACTGAGAATGAAAAGGATGGAGGGAGATAGACTTGGAAGGGAGAGAATTTACATGAAAAGAAGGGAAGGGGAGAAAATGGACTTGAGAAGGGAGGAAGAGGATGAAAGGAGTAGAGACTAGAGATGGAAAAAGAGGGAAAGAAGGTGCACGGAATGGGGGCACGGAGCGCGTCATTGGCTGCAGTGGGACGGCTTGAACTCATGCCGTCCCTCTGCAACCAATGACACGTGCTGCGCATCGGCTGACAAGGCGGGCCGAAATCAGCGAGCCGCACGGCAGCTGTCGGTGAGGCGTACCTGTACGCCTCACCAATGAAAGCAACTACTTACGGCGCCAACCACACGTCCTTAAGGGGTTAATAATCAGTGACTGAATCTGAGCGTATGTGGTGTGTATCTGTGAGTGCATAGGCTTGAATCTGTATGTGTGTCTGTATCAGTGAGTGTGTGAATCTGAGTCTAAAACCATGGGCACATTGGGCAGTAATCGTGATGCATAATCGAATCGTGAGACCAGAGAAGATGCGCAGCCCTAGCACTAACTAACCTGAATGGAGATGACCTGTAGGAGATGCAGAGAGCATCACTCAGCCCTGATTCATGTGCAAAGCCCTGCAGGGATATCTAATGATTAAACCCACACAATCCATTCCGGTTGGTGAGGGGTTAAGTCGGAATCAGATGGGGTCTCTAATACATACCCCCTCCATGTAAAACCCGTCATCCTCTGAATGGATTCAATGGATGACAGGATTTACTGAAACAAACACCCCTTCAGTTAGGGACCTGCAAAGCTTCGAAATTTGATTTGAAAACAAAATACCTGGATGTATTCGATTCAAATTCGACTTTGCATATCGATTCGAAATTTTTTCAAATCGATCGCTTTCTTATCAGAAGCTTTGGTCTCGGAGCTTGTCTGGCCGTGATCCGCTTCCCCAGCAGTGCAGCATGCCTCCCAGACACACAGCATGCAGCTAAGAATGGAATGCTGCTAGGCGACGCCCCCTCCAGCAAGACTGACATGTGACAGTGACGTCTCACTGTCACATGGTGCAGAGAGGAGGCTGAGGACGACAGGCGCGGTGGAAGCTCTAAGGTGAAGAGGTGTTCGGCCGGGACAGAGGAGCAAGCAGCAGGCAGGCCTGAGCCAAGTTGATGATGGTGAGTATAGCTACCCTGTCACTATTATATTGTTCTTCTTTTGCAGGATGGTGAAGCCAGGTGATGGAATGAATCATTGATACATCATCACCAGAAGAAGATGGCTGCAGAGGGGGGCTTAAACATAAAATTGACCATATTAATTATATGGGGGCCTGCTCTCTGTGTGGGGAGATAATAAATTATATGGGGACCTGCTCTGTGTGGGGAGATAATAATTTGTATGGGGGCCTGCTCTGTGTGGGGGGATAATAAATTATATGGGTACCTGCTTTGTGTGGGGGGATAATAAATTATATGGGGACTGCTCTGTGTGTGGGGATAATAAATTATATGGGGGCCTGCTCTGTGTGCGGGGATAATAAATTATATGGGGACCTGCTCTGTGTGTGGGGATAATAAATTATATGGGGGCCTGCTCTGTGTGGGATGATAATAAATTATATGGGGGCCTGCTCTGTGTGTGGGGATAATAAATTATATGGGGGCCTGCTCTGTGTGGGGGGATAATAAATTATATAGGGGACTGCTCTGTGTGGGGGGATAATAAATTATATATGGGCCTGCTCTGTGTGGGGGATAATAAATTATATGGGGGCCTGCTCTGTGTGTGGGGATAATAAATTATATGGGGGCCTGCTCTGTGTGGGGGGATAATAAATTATATAGGGGACTGCTCTGTGTGGGGGGATAATAAATTATATATGGCCTGCTCTGTGTGGGGGATAATAAATTATATGGGGGCCTGCTCTGTGTGTGGGGATAATAAATTATATGGGGGCCTGCTCTCTGTGTGGGGGGATAATAAATTATATGGGGACCTGCTTTGTGTGGGGGGGATAATAAATTATATGGGGACTGCTCTGTGTGTGGGGATAATAAATTATATGGGGGCCTGCTCTGTGTGCGGGGATAATAAATTATATGGGGACCTGCTCTGTGTGTGGGGATAATAAATTATATGGGGGCCTGCTCTGTGTGGGATGATAATAAATTATATGGGGGCTGCTCTGTGTGTGGGGATAATAAATTATATGGGGGCCTGCTCTGTGTGGGGGGATAATAAATTATATAGGGGACTGCTCTGTGTGGGGGATAATAAATTATATATGGGGCCTGCTCTGTGTGGGGGATAATAAATTATATGGGGGCCTGCTCTGTGTGGGGGATAATAAATTATATGGGGGCCTGCTCTGTGTGTGGGGATAATAAATTATATGGGGGCCTGCTCTGTGTGTGGGGATAATAAATTATATGGGGGCCTGCTCTGTGTGGGGGATAATAAATTATATGGGGGCCTGCTCTGTGTGGGATGATAATAAATTCTATGGGGCCTGCTCTGTGTGGGGGGATAATAAATTATATAGAGGACTGCTCTGTGTGTGGGGATAATAAATTATATATGGGCCTGCTCTGTGTGGGGAGATAATATATGGGGGCCTGCTCTGGGTGGGATGGTAATAAATTATATTGGGGCCTGCTCTGTTGGGGGGGATAATCAATTATATGGGGGCCTGCTCTGTGTGGGGTGGGATAATAAATTATCTGGGGGCCTGCTCTGTTTGGGGAGATAATAAATTATATGGGGGCCTGCTTTGTTTGGGGAGATAATAATTTATATGGGGACCTGCTCTGTGTGGGGGGATAATAAATTATATGGGGACCTGCTCTGTGTGGGGTGGGATAATCAATTATCTGGGGGCCTGCTCTGTTTGGGGAGATAATAAATTATATGGGGGCCTGCTCTGTGTGGGGGGATAATAAATTATATGGGGGCCTGCTCTGTGTGTGGGGATAATAAATTATATGGGGGCCTGCTCTGTGTGGGGGATAATAAATTATATGGGGGCCTGCTCTGTGTGCGGGGATAATAAATTATATGGGGGCCTGCTCTGTGTGGGATGATAAATTATATGGGGGCCTGCTCTGTGTGGGGGGATAATAAATTATATAGGGGACTGCTCTGTGTGGGGGATAATAAATTATATATGGGCCTGCTCTGTGTGGGGGATAATAAATTATATGGGGGACTGCTCTATGTGTGGGGATAATAAATTATATGGGGGCCTGCTCTGTGTGGGGGGATAATAAATTATATGGGGGCCTGCTCTGTGTGGGATGATAATAAATTATATTGGGGCCTGCTCTCTGTGTGTGGGGATAATAAATTATATGGGGGCCTGCTCTGTGTGGGGGGATAATAAATTATATGGGGGCTGCTCTGTGTGGGATGATAATAAATTATATGGGGACCTGCTCTGTGTGGGATGATAATAAATTATATAGGGGACTGCTCTGTGTGTGGGGATAATAAATTATATATGGGCCTGCTCTGTGTGGGGGGATAATAAATTATATGGGGGACTGCTCTATGTGTGGGGATAATAAATTATATATGGGCCTGCTCTGTGTGGGGAGATAATAAATTATATTGGGGCCTGCTCTGTGTGGGGGATAATAAATTATATGGGGGCCTGCTCTGTGTGGGGGATAATAAATTATATGGGGGCCTGCTCTGGGTGGGGGGATAATAAATTAAATGGGGGCCTGCTCTGTGTGGGGGGATAATAAATTATATGGGGGCCTGCTCTGTGTGGGAGATAATAAGGAAGCGTCACTCACTGATTAAATTTCAAACCTTAACGGCTGATTCGATTTGAGCAAAAATTTGTGATTCGCAGGGCCCTACCTTCAGTGCCATCTTTACATAGGGTCACCGCTCTCACTGCAAGGTAAACGGACTGTATGGTACTGGGTTAGGTAGATTAATTGATGGCGAGTAATTTATAAGACCTGGCTTGTAGCTCAGGACCTGAAATTTTGAGCCCTGCTGTAGGGTATATTTTTTATAGGGGTTATTCAAAGAGCCCCAAAATTCCACCGGAATTTAGGTGCTCTTTCATTCCCTGCACTTCGGGGAATCAAATTCCCCGACCCTGCGGGGAAATCAGCATACACTGCAGTTTCCCCAAAGTGCAGGGAAAATCTGCCGAAAAACAGTCGAATCAAAAATAAAAACTGCCACAAAACCGGCAAAATTATCAGATCTGAAAATTAACGTGTCAGAAAAAAGCCGACGATTCGTTGAACACAGCGCCGACCAGCCGCCGGAAAAAGCCGACGAACGGGGTAAAAAAAAGGAAAAAAGGGCTGTAACTTTTAAAATTTTAAACGCTGTTTGCAAAAAAAACTACTGGATGAAAATGTCTGGAGTTAACATATAAGGTCCTATGAATAATAATAAAAAGGTCTGTTACAGAAAAAAACCCTATTTATAAAAGAAAAAGATAAAAAAAAAATCGGAAAATAACATGGAGAAAAAATCCCGAAACAAGCCTAAAAAATTCCTAAAAAAAATAAAGAGGCTTTTTGCTGCAAATTAAAAGAATAAACAGTTTAATAGATATTGGATAAAAACGGGAACATTTTTAACATTGAAACCTATGGGATTCGCCTGATTAAACCTGCTGAATGAAACCACCGAACATCAGGGCATTTCACTGACATTTCTCTGCTGTTCGGTGTTCTCTGAATAGATTAACCATTGCTTCTCTATGGGATTTGCACTGCCGTTGAACAGGCACCGTATTTTGCTGGCAATTCGCCAATATTTGGCGAATTGTCAGCTTTTTGAGTAATCGAATGGCTCTGAAATTGCACCGTACGGGAAATTCACCGTTCGGTGCAATTTCTGAGCCAGTTCAGTTCTCTTTGAATAACAAGGAGAAAAATTGTCATCTGCGCTTATTCCCATTATACCGTGTGAAACAAAAACACAATTAGAGGCTTTGGTTTCTATTAATGGCCATTAAAAGAGTAAGCTCACCCGCCAACGACACGGCAACTTTAGTGAGGGTGAGTCCTATCCAAAAATGAAGCCACAGGCTGCTGTATAGCCAACCATAATAATGGGAATAAGTGCAGATGACAATTTTTCTGCTGGGTACATTTGGTGGTTGGAGCCGCCCCATCGGGGAATACATCCCTCCTGTACTTTCTTTGAATAACCTTGAAAGTTTTACAATGAGGAGAGAAATGTATCATATCATGGTATCATGGTACCTCTGCCTGTAATTGGTAAGGTAAAAAATAATTAGTAGGTAGATATGCTTTATTAGGCTCGTGACATTGATCTTTCTTCTACTCTTTCATTTGTTCCACATATATATCAATGAAATAAACAATACCCCTATTAGATTAAATAGATTATTAACAAAGCAGCCTGAAAAAAATCTTGGCCATTACCTTGATCTTCCTTCTAGATAGTACATCTTGTTTTCCCAGTCATCCAGATCCGGGGCTAAAACCTTTCCAAGGACAAGTGATGGGAGGATGCCTGTTATAGAGATTACAGTACAATGAATCATCAAGTTTGGGGTTTTATTTCCCCTTTTCAGAAATACAATGAGCTGGATAACATGAATAATATAGCATTTTTACACATATTTATTTGTTTTGTCATGTATATACGTACCGCTACCCAAATGCCTTTATAGGGATCCTTTAAATTCGATGAGATATAAAGAATTGGACATTTGGATAGCTGTTTCTACCCAATGCACGTGATCGGGATGTCCTACATACTGTATGTTCTACCTAACGATCGAAGCATTGTTAGAATTTACCTTTGTAGCTGTAAACCACACAATCCAAATGTCCGGAAGAGTGAGGATGGTCATTTTTGTCTCCAATCAGAATTGTTAACGTATTGGTGGAGGTCAGGGGAGGATTTCCACTGTCAGCGATCAGTACAGGTAGATTAATAACTTTGTGTACTTCCCTGTCAAAGCTCCTTAGAGCAGTAATCATGGCGCTACCATTGTGAAAGTCTTGGAGACTGAAGTCATTTACGACGGACATGTCACTCGGCAAATAGAATGAAAATGGAGGTCCGTTCACCACTGTATCATCGTCCTTGGCGTGTAGTAAAGTTGACGTTTTGTTGATTTGTACAAGATGCGGATACTCTGAGTTTTCCCAAATCATGGGGCTGTACTGAATCTCGAATTCTGGAGCATTATCGTTTACATCATTAACACTCAAAACAGTTGTCGCACTTCCTGTCAGCGCTGGCTCACCCATGTCAGTAGCAAGTATCACCAAGCAATGCCGGGTAGATGTTTCTCTGTCCAATTGTCCAGATACCACAATCCAACCATCGTTGGAAATAGTGAAGTGACCACCAGGGTCAGATGAATTGAGGATATGGTAGGAAAGTTTTCCATTAAGTCCTGAGTCCAAGTCAACGGCCGATACCTGGAACACTTTAGCACCAATGGGAACATCCTCTGGCAATGGATCAATCTCATAAAAATGTGGGTAGAAGACTGGCTCATGGTCATTCGAGTCTTCCACGTGGATGATGCAGTAAGTAGAAGTAAAAAAATCCATGTCTTCTACCTTTATTGTCAGGTTAAACAATCTCTCATGGGATTTTTCATAGTCTACTTTTTTCCGAAGACGGAGGATTCCCCGCTTTTCTATTTTGTCTGTCTCGATGAAGAACTTATGGTCGTCATCTCCATCAATGATACTAAATGTCACTAATGCATTTTCACCCTCATCCTCGTCCTGAGCATAAAATATTGCCACTTCATTGTTGATGCCGGAATTTTCAGGAATGAAGACTGTGTAAGACTTCTGCGTGAAGACTGGGGCATGGTCATTCTCATCTGACACCAAAATGGTGGCTGTCCCTGTCCCTGTGAGCCCACCTCCATCTGTGGCTTCCACAACAATCAAATATTTGTCTTCTTTCTCCCTATCCAAAGACCCTAAGACATTATATATGGATCCATTGGCTGGATGAATGGCAAAAAAATTCATTTTTATCTCGTTCTGAACATTTTGTACAATTTGATAGGTGAGTACTGCATTCCTTTCAGATTTTGGGTCATCTAAATCCAATGCTGTCATCTCCATCACCGTTGTGTCAGCTGGAGAGTTTTCTTGGATATATCCTGTGAAACATCCATCTGAGGTGCATAGGAATGCTGGTGCATTGTCATTGATGTCTTTCACAGTGACTACTACATCAGCAAACCCAGTCAATCCATCACCATTTTCATCAGTAGCAAGAACCAGGAATCGCCACATAGCTTGCTGCTCTCGGTCCAGTTTTCTATGAATGTAAATATTCCGTTGAATTGGTCAATGACAAATTCATTGTTGGCCCCTTGTCCATGCAGAGAGTATCGAACTGCTGCTTGATCTGCTTCTTTGTCTGGATCTGTGGCTGAAACCTACAAGACATTATGATAAATCATTATGACACAATAAATTCAATTTATCTCAATTTTGATATATATTCCCACATTAAATGGCCTATTACCTATTCACCAATTGAAAGAACAGTGATGTACCTTGGGCTAACTATTGTGGCTGAAGTGAAGTAAAACAACGAGTTCACTATTAAGGGGACTGCCACTCTAGAGCACCATACCTTTCACCATTTTTTCCACCACAGGTTCTGCTGAAGTTGTCTAGTGTAAATCTTAGTATATGTTCAATTGACGTTTCCATCACAGATCCTGCCGAAGTTGTCTACCATAAATCTCAATGCATGTTTAAATGACATTTCCATGATAGTTTCTCCTTAAGTTATCTAGCGTAAATCTCAGTGAAGGTCTAAAGGTGTTTTCAACCATAGTTACTGCCCTAGTGTAGATTTCACCAAAGTCTCCACTGGCGTTTCAGTTGAAGTTGCCTAGCATTGTTTTCTACCATTGGTTTCATTGTAGTTTTTGTCGGAGGTCCATGGAGATTGCCGCTTTAAAATTGAGGTATATTCACCGTAATTGCAATTACCGGTGGAAAAAAGGTAAATATACAGGGTTATTCAGAGAGAGGTGAAAACCAGGAGAATAACTGAAGTGAAAATTCTAGGTCAGAATATCCGATTTATCCCTTTTTTTTTTGTTTGGTTTGGGCTCTTGAGTGCACTTTGAACCTGGAGGGAGTTTTGCACCTTATATGTGCCGGTGAATTCACCCCCTGCGGTCTCCCACCATAACTTATACAGCCAGCAGCCACAGCCACAAAATTAACGACGTACGTTTTGAATGAGTTGTATTATTTACAAGCAATCCACTAACTGCTTTATCTTCTTTATTTTTCTGTATTCCCACGATTCAAAAAAAAAATAAAAAAAAAATAGCCGATTTAGAAAGTGAGATAAATGGGAGAATTTTTCTGGTTTGGCTATTTTGACCTAGAATATTCACTTCTCCAGTCATTCTCCTGGTTTTTACCTCTCTCTGAATAACCCCGATAGAGTTACTACATCTTACGCTTTTTTATGTAAGAATAATTGTGGTATTGTTGTTCGTCGCTATGTACTATTATTTACAGCAACTTCATCTGCTCGTTAAATTTTCCATCTGTGAAGAGCTTAAGTTCAAGGCAGTTGTAACAATGGTGAACATCGGCACTTTGTGAATTACCCCACAACTGACATTGTACATTATATTTAAACTCAATCTATCTATTCATGGATGACCGTCTTAATTTGATTGTAGACCTCCTAAAATGCCGAGCCTGTGATAACACTTGCACCGGTTATGAAACTGTAAAGATTTATTGCTGAAAACTGTTAGATAATGAAATGTGAACATAATACTCAAGTCAAGTCATATTGCCATAGGATGAAATAACAGGTAGGAATATTTGGCTATGATACACTATATTCCCAAAAGTATTCGCTCACCTGCCTTGACTCGCATATGGATGGGTGAGCGAATACCTTTGGCAATATAGTGTATGTCATAGTTGGGTCATTGAAACACTGCATTAGCTTCTGGTTCTCTCTTTCCGCTGCATACCTACCTCTGCCAAAACCAGCCTTTATTTGGATGAGTTCTGCCTCTCCTTGCCCACATTCCTGTACCACTCGCATATGATGCACAAACAAGAAGAAGCACTCTGATTTGCATATGGTAACATCTTCTCTGTAATGGCACCATCGTGATAAAACCTCATATGTGAGCAGGGACTCAAAGGGCATGACACTTATGACATTGCCCGTTCTTGGCATTGTTCTAAACTTGTTTTTGTTCACTGTAAGTCTAGACGTGGACCCTCTTCACGAGTCCTAACAAGACTGAAACGCTCGTCAGAGGTTGGCATATCTCTCGTCCAGAGGAGACATCCTTGGCATTTCAGTTCTGGCCACCCTTTTTGGGTGATATCAGTCTGATTTGCATATGGAACAAAGAAACAATATGTCGTACTTGCTCAACCCTGTACAAATTTTAGGTTCACTTGTAATGGCCATTACAAGCATAAGCCCACCCGCCACATCAAGGCAAATTTCACCAGTGAGTCAAAACAAAAAAGTGCAAAACCAACAAAGAAAGAAATGTGAAAAATACTTTGTGAGAAAAATTATCATCCCTAAAGAGCCTTGGAAAGAGAAAACATCTCAAATAAATAGTGCTGACTTCTTATTCTTCCTATATTTAAAACGTGAAAACAGAAAAGTGCTACAATATAACTTAAGGAGATTTGAAGTAATGGACGACGCAGCAACTGGGCCAACACCCAAAATGCCCAAAGCATGGTCTCCTGTCTATTTCAACAGAAAGACAAACCTCCCCCTTACGGACAAACCAGCGGCCAGGGCGATTTTTCTTGTTAGTTGCATATGGTGACCTCTGTAAAGGCACCATCTAACTAAAACCTTATGAGGCCTGAGGGGGGGACACACACCGAAGGGCAAGCCCAAGCGCTGCTGCCCCTTTCTCAGTTTTTCTTGAACAAATAGGGGATATGTAAAAATGCGAACAAAAATATATAGGATAAAACCCCTAACGTCAAGTGTATATGAATAGGCCAATGGTGCACTCACAAAAGTAGCAGTGATAGAGCTTGTAGATATTCAATTATTGTTTCTTCATATTTCCATATATTCCACGGACCATATAGGAGGGAGAATATGACAATGATAGTGAAGGACCATAGGTGATAGTAGTAAAATACAATTTATTGCGCTTACAAAAATAAAAACTTTTACGCATATAACATCACCCGATCCCAGAAGTTGGCGGCAGTTCGAGCCTAGATTCAGCTATCTCGGGTCAGTCACTCGACGCTTTTCGTCTATTTGACTTCCTCAGGAGTGACATATATATGTGTAGGAAGTGTTTAGAAGTCACTCCTGAGGAAGTCGAATAGACGAAAAGCGTCGAGTGACTGACCCGAGATAGCTGCATCTAGTCTCGAACTGCCGTCAACTTCTGGGATCGGGTAATGTTATATGCGTAAACGTTTTATTTTTGTAAGCGCAATAAATTGTATTTTACTACTATCACCTATGGTCCTTCACTATCATTGTCATATTCTCCCTCCTATATGGTCCATGGAATATATGGAAATATAAAGAAACAATAATTGAATATTTACAAGCTCTATCACCGCTACTATTGTGAGTGCGTCATTGGCCTATTCATATACACTTGACATTAGGGGTTTTACCCTATATATTTTTGTTTGCCCCTTTCTCAGTGCCTTCATAAAATTGTTTTTGTTCATTAAAAAAGAAGAGGGGGACAGGTCTCCTGGATACCACTCTATTGGTGTTCACGACTTTAAGCCTATAATAATGATTAGCATAGGCGGGCACCCAGGCACACCCTAGTGTTGGGTGACAGCTTCATCTTTGACCCCCTACATTGACATTTTGGATGTTCCTTACCTGGTTCATGATAAATAGTATGAAAAGTAACTGAATCATTGCATAAACATTGGTTATTCCCAACTAAAAATAACTGTTCTGTGCTAAATGATCAGAGCATAAATGTGTAATTAATAAGTATTCCATAGGTGCACACCCTAATGAAATGGGCTGCGCACACCTTTGATAATAAGTCTAGGTTGAATACCTGTAGCACAAGTGCAGGGATATCTGCCAGTTCCTCGGGAACGCTTTCATGATATTCAGCCTGTGTGAAGACTGGAGCCTCATCATTCAAGTTAATGACATTAATGCAGATGAGTGTATGGTTTTCCCACTTGCCATCTGAAGCTACCAGTTTGAGTGAAAAATGTGCATCCTGTTCATAGTCCAGTGTCTGCGTTAGAAAGATCGATCCCACTTCTGGAACCACATCGAATATTCCTTTTTCATTTCCGTTTGAAATCTGGTATCGGATCTTGGCATTTGCTCCTGCATCAGGGACAATGTAAGAGAAAGCATCAGGTCACTAAAACAAGAGATATGACAAGGAAACCCGACACAGTACATTCCAATCATTCCCAAAAAGAGAAACTCTAGAACAGATGTAGCTGGACTTTTTAAAGCAGTGTTTCCCAAACCTGTCCTCAGGACTAGGGATGAGCCGAACACTCCCCGAGTTCGGTTCGAAGCCGAACCCGAACTTTCCAAATGTTCGGATCCGAACCCGAACTCCATACAAGTCAATGGGGCTGAAAATTCGGTTTTTAGAGTGCCCTCCAAGAGGCATATATGCTAGATATTTGCCATAAAAGGTGTATGGGGGTCTGGGTAGTGCCCTGGGGGACAGGAAACAATGACAAAAAGTTTAAAAAAAACGTTTTTAAAGGGACAGTGAGTTTTCCATGAAATGAGGGTTAAAAATAAAAACGAAAAATTCCTTCCTAGGAGGTCCCCATAACCTGCCTGTGAAGTGGCGGATTTCTAGGATGTATAGAAATATGTAAAAACCAAAAAATTACATTTCAAATGACGGTAAATGCTTTTCCTTTAATCTATCCATAAACAACTGCTTGGGGCGGCAGCTTGTATGAAAAGAGGAGACATTTTCGGACACGCAGAAAAAGTTTACTGATTTTTTGGTGGTGAAAAGCAGGAGAATGACTGGAGAATGGAAAATTCTAGACCAAATAGCCGATTTGGAAAGTGAGAAAAATGGGAGAATTTTTCTGGTTTGGCTATTTTGACCTAGAATTTTCTCTTCAGTCATTCTCCTGAGTTTCACCTTTCTCTGAATAACCCTGTCAGGGTTATTCAGAGAGCGGTGTAGAGCAGGAGAATGACTGGAGAATGGAAAATTCTAGGTCAAAATAGCCAAACCAGAAAAAATTCTCCCATTTAGGCTAGGGTCAGACTAGCGAATTTTTAACATGCGTTTAGGCGCACTTAATCACAGACGCACTAGCAGCAAATGACGGGCAATGACAGCCAATATACGTAGTACGGTCGCACAAAAGTCCGGCTGCGCAACGCAAGTGGAAAATGAACGCATTTTTTCGAGAACGCAGAAACGCTAGTACGGACGTACAGAGTGCGCTGCGTCCGCTAGCGGCGTGTGTGCGTGATTTGGAGACGTCAGACCCTGCTCATGTCCGGCCAACATAACGTCCAGACACCCAAAGTTTCCTGGTTTGGATCCGTAAAAAAATCACGCACCAAAATGCGCATCGTATGACCGTTTTCGCGCATTCCGTGAAAAAATAAGGCAATGCGTTCGGACGCACTTTTTGACGGTCGCTGTGAAAAATGCGTTAGTCTGACCCTAGCCTTATCTCACTTTCCAAATCGGTTATTCGGTCTAGATTGTTCTCTTTTCCTGCCATTCTCCTGGTTTTCACCTTTCTCTGAACAACCCTGAGAGAGAGGTGAAATCCAGGAGAACTGGCAGGAGAAGAGAACAATCTAGACCAAATAGCCAATTAGGAAAGTGAGTTAAATGGGAGAATTTTTCTGGTTTGGCTATTTTGACCTAGAATTTTCACTTCTCCAGTTATTCTCCTGCTTTTCACCGCTCTCTGAATAACCCTGTGAATGTTTAATCCCGAGGTGAAAAATAACATTGCTTAACCCTTTCACTGCTGAGGACGTGTGGGGAACGTCCTCATTGACTCCTAAGGAAAGATGGGGTGGAGAGAGGGGGTTCGTTTGAACCCCGATATCACCCGACTGTTGGCAGCTAGTAAGGTCATGTTTGGTATCATTAGAAAGGCCAGAGCATGGCCTTTCCAATGATTCCAAGCATAACCATGTTTAAAGTAAATAAAAAAAATAATAAAAATAATAATAAAAAAAAGAAAAACCTGTTTTTTTATGAAGTGAAATGGCTCAGCAGTGAATGGGTTAAGGCTGGGGTCAGACGAGCGCAGTTATCACGTCCGTGTTGCCGCACATTTGTACGTCCGTGGCAGCATAGCATTCTGACCAATGGAGCCCCACACACGAAGTACGTCCGCACGGAAGTGCGGATGCATGGCGGACGCAGCAAACGGACGCAGGTTAGGCAAGAACGTAATATTGCTAGAATGGACGTGCGGAGTGCGCCACGTCCGCAACGTCCGTGTAGCTTTGTATGTGAGTGATGAAACGAGGTCAGATGGACTGCATTTATACGTCCAGCATTTTTGACGGACAGAATGTTTTTTCATTGTAATTTATTTTCCCTGCTACATTAGTCAAAAAATACGTCAGTGAAAAAAACGGACTGTTTGGCCCCTACCTTGTTGTCAGTCAGTAAGTACGTCTGTACTGCACGGACGCACAGTCCGTACAAAATGCGCTCATCTGACCCTAGCCTTAGATGTTATTTTGAAATTTTTTCAAACACCAGTTAACCACTTGGTTGCTATGGACGCGCTCAGCGCGTCCAGCCAAGTGGTTCTCCTGTGCTATGGACGCGCTGAGCGCGTCCCTGCACAGGAGGCAGCAATCCACCGGGTTCCGGCGGATTGCTGCACCCCCTGGTGCGGGCTGACATCTTGGATGTCAGCCCAGCACTCCGGGACACCGGCGGAGCAATTAGATGCCATCGTGGCGGCGCGATGACATCTAATTCAGGCGCCCCCCCCCCTGCATGTGCGGAGGAAGCGCCTGAAAGGGAGGCAGTAACACTATGTGAAGCGGAAGCGTTTCTTCCGTTCACACAGATGTCTCTCAGTAGATGGGATTTTGAATATCCCGCTTGCCGGGGACAAACTCGGGGATTGATGATGTCAGCATTCTTTGTGTGATGACATCATGATGTCTCCAAACACTGGCAGAAAGCACTTGGCGAAAGCAGCCAAGAACTGGTGCTTCGCATGCACGGTGCACCCATAGCACCAATCCATCGTTCTGCGCAGGTTCTCATGTACCTTTTGTGTGAAAGTGCACAAGTTATATGAGATATGCAGTTTGCGTAACCTACGTACAAAAGTTAAGTATGATATGTAAATCACATAAGAAGATCCAGGAACATCTGCATTTTGGAAGCTTTGAGCGAAAGAGGAGGAGCAGCCCAGTGCCGAGGGAGAAAAGGTGAGTATTTACTGTGCTGTCTATCATAATGTTTATGCTTTAATAAGAAGAATCAGTGATAGATTTGTGTAAAGTTGTAATGTATGGTACATTAGTTATAGTGGAGTGTAGCACCATCTAGTGTCCTTTTGTGGTAGTACGGCTGTTAAACCATTTCATATATATTAGTAATGTATAGGAAGGAAGTTATCATTAATCAGAGAATGCTGGGTAGAATCTTGACAGGAAGTGAAGCATTCACCATTTTGTGTCTGAAAGTTATTACTGAAGCGAGGCATGTGTTTCTCATCCATCGCCATCTACCCCTAGAGAGCTAAAAAAGTAAGTTTACTGTATCATCTGGTAATGAAAATGCTGTTATGCATGTAATGTGATGTTTATGAAGTTTGTTTTTACTGTATTACAGTTTCACCTGGCTTGTCTTAATAAACCTGTGATCAAAATAAATATGGTATCCAAGTTTGTGGGACAAGAAGGTTTAGCTCGATGTCTTCGGACAGAACAGTGAAATTTTCTAGCTGACCTCTGAGAGGAAGATAAGCTGACTGCGAAGTCTGTACAGCCCGGGGCTACACAGCATCCATACAGTCAGAGGCTTTAAGGAAACATACCTGTGGCAGGCGAAGCAAGCAGCCAAGCTACACAGAGGCGCGCAGCATCGACACGAGCGGTCTCTATACAGCAAGACAGTTTCTTCCCCGCAGCCATGCCTCACAGTGAGACATCTTCAATCAAAACAAGATCACAAGCAAGCTCATCCAAGTCATTTGTCGCAAATGCAGCAGCCATAGCCCGTTCGAAAGCGGAAGCAGCAAGAGCCAGGGTCGCATTCGCAGACCAAGAGCTACAGATGAAAAAGCAGGAGTCATCCCTGAAATTACAGCAAGCTATCTTAGAAGCTAACATGGAGAGGCTGGCAGTGGACCGAGATGTTGCCGTTGCCATTGCAGAAGCAGAAGCATTAGAAGCAGCGGTCTACATTGAGTCAAAGGAATGTAGAAGCATGCCGAGTTTAGAGGAAGACAGTCAAGATGCAACGCAACGAACCTCAGAATATGTCCACCAGCACTATAACCCAAGCAGCATCCCACAAAAAGAAACCAAACAGGACGTCGGTGAGTCACAACAGATAAAGCAAAGACGAGACGACCTCGGAAACCAGTGCGACAAGCAAGAAAGGTCCGACAGGGTGCCAGACTTTCCCGTCCCAACCAGACCTTCTATTCCACAAGGTACCCAGCCTTCATACAACTACCAAACACCTGTCTTCACTCCAAAGGTGTATGCAACGAGTCCGTATGAAATGCCAATCTTAAGCAGGTATGAGCCCAACACACCTAAAGAGGAGACTTCTATCAGGTATGCCTATACACCGCACCAAAATACACCAGCAACCTACTCCAATCACAATCAGGCTACTATAGACTTTGCAAAATTCCTTGCGAAACGTGAGTTAGTTACCCAAGGTCTTGTCAAATTTAGTGATCGCCCTCAACACTACAGGGCGTGGCGATCCTCTTTCCAGAGTGCTATTCATGGTCTAGATCTATCCTGCAGGGAACAGATAGACCTCCTAGTAAAGTGGCTCGGCAATGAGTCTGCTGAACAGGCCATAAGGATCAGAGACATTAATATAAATCACCCTGAGATAGGCCTTACAAACATATGGGACAGACTGGATAGGTGTTATGGTTCACCAGAAGCTATAGAGAATACACTGTTTAAAAGGATAGAAGACTTCCCAAAAATGCCCAGCAGAGGTTATCAAAGGCTCAGAGAATTCAGTGATCTGTGTATGGAGTTACAAGTGGCTAAAGCAGAAGGGGACTTACCTGGTCTTTCTTATCTTGACTCTGCCAGAGGGATTCACTCCTTAGCACAAAAACTTCCTTATGAGTTACACGAAAGATGGATCACTCATGGCTGTAACTACAAACGAGATCGCAATGTGCCTTTTCCACCCTTTAGTGAGTTTGTAGACTTTGTAGACAGACAAGCAAGAATGAAAGATGATCCCAGTTTCATTTTTCCAGTGTCTTATTCCACTTCCTTTGGCCCCAAACAACCCAGAGCTCCAGTAGCCGTGCACAAAACTAACATTTCTTCCCAAAGGTTTACAGAGTCTCAACTAGAGGATCGAGACAGCGACCCTACAAAGTTCTGCCCTCTACATAAGATGCCACATCCTCTACAGAAATGCAGAGCCTTCAGGACAAAGACTATCCAGGAGCGCAAAGCTTTCCTCAAGGAGAACAACATTTGTTTCAAGTGCTGCTCTTCATCTACGCACTTCGCCAAGGACTGCAAGGTCAGTGTCAAGTGTACAGAGTGTGGCAACACAGAGCACAACACAGCTCTACACCCAAGGCCTACTCCAAGTACCCTCCCACCTGTGCATGGTAATACAGAGCAAGGCAGGGAAGCCAAAGACTCTAGTACAGACGCCATGGCAATCACTTCACAGTGTACTGAAGTCTGCAAAGGAACTACAGGCGGCAGATCCTGCTCCAAAATCTGTCCTGTGAGAGTTTACCCAAAAGGACGCAGAGACAAAGCGGTCAAGCTCTACGTCATTTTGGATGATCAGAGTAATAGGTCACTAGCGAGATCTGTGTTTTTTGACATTCTAAACCTTAAAAGCCCGAGCAGCCCTTACTCCCTTAGAACGTGTGCAGGTACAGTGGAAACGGCGGGGAGAAGAGCTGACGGGCTACAAATTGAATCTATGGATGGTAAGACATGCCTACCCTTACCGACCATAATAGAGTGCAACCATATGCCAGACAACAGGTCAGAGATTCCCACACCAGACGCAGCAGCTCACCACACTCACTTAAAGCACATAGCACATCTCATACCAGAACTAGACGATCAGGCTCAGATAATCTTACTTCTTGGGAGAGATATCTTGCAAGTCCATAAAGTTAGAAAACTGATAAACGGTTCCCAAAACGCCCCATATGCCCAAAAACTAGACCTCGGGTGGGTCATTATAGGTGATGTTTGCCTAGGTGGTGCTCACAAACCGGCATCTGTTAATAACCTGCTCACTAGTACCTTCGAGAATGGTCGTCCTTCTCTTCTCCAACCCTGTCAGAATCACATACTCATAAAAGAACTACCACACAACAACACCTACGACGACAACCAAAATGACTTAGGAAGCACAGTGTTTAAGAGGACAAAGGAAGATGACCAGGTAGCAATGTCCATAGAGGATAGACTCTTCTTAGAACTTATGGAAAAGAGTATAGAGAAAGATGTGACTAATAGCTGGGTTGCACCTCTTCCCTTTAGACCTCAAAGACGACGTTTGCCCAACAACCGAGAACTAGCACATAAACGCCTCTCGTCCCTAAGACACAATCTCCAAAGGAAACCAGAGATGAGTGAACATTTCTTTTCCTTCATGGAGAAAATATTCCAGAACGGTCATGCTGAGATAACCCCAGACCTCAAAGACACAGAAGAATGCTGGTACTTACCCATATTCGGGGTTTACCACCCTAAGAAGCCAGGGCAGATTAGAGTGGTGTTCGATTCCAGCGCCAAGCATGAGGGTGTCTCTCTAAATGATGTCCTTCTCTCGGGCCCTGACCTTAACAACAGACTGTTAGGGGTGCTTCTTCGCTTTCGCAAAGATTCAGTTGCGTTCATGGCAGACATACAACAAATGTTCTACTGCTTTCTTGTTAAAGAAGAACACCGTAACTTTCTGAGATTTCTCTGGTTCAAGGACAACAACCCTTCTGGAGACATCACAGAATACCGTATGAGGGTACACATATTTGGCAACAGTCCTTCCCCTGCTGTTGCTATATATGGCCTCAGACACTCTGCTAGAGTAGGCGAGTCAGAGTATGGGTCAGATGTCAGACAATTTGTAGACAGAGATTTCTACGTAGACGACTGCTTGAAATCACTGCCTACAAATGAAGCCGCTATCAGTCTCCTCAAAAGGACTCAGGCAATGCTTGCCTGTTCCAACTTAAAACTTCACAAGATTGCTTCCAACAGTAGAGAAGTCTTGGAGGCCTTTCCTGTCGAAGATCGTTCTAACGAGTTAAAGGACTTAGATCTAGGCACAGACTCACTTCCCATGCAACGCAGTCTTGGTTTGCTATGGGACTTAAGATCTGACACCTTTACCTTTCAAGTAAACACAGAGGAAAAACCCTTTACCCGTAGAGGCGTCCTGTCTACCATAAATAGCCTGTACGATCCTTTAGGTTTTGCAACACCTATCACTATCCAGGGTAAGGCACTACTGAGAGACTTGACCTGTGAGTCGTTAGATTGGGACCATCCTCTCCCCACTGACAAGAAGAACCTATGGACAGAGTGGAAGGACTCACTGACAGTTTTATCTAACCTTAACATCCCACGCCCATATGTCCCTCTGTCATCTGAGGAGTATCAGACGCAAAAACTTTGTGTGTTTTCGGATGCTTCTGTTAAGGCAATTGCTGCTGTAGCTTACCTGAAAACCATAGACAATAAAGGACAATGCCACATAGGGTTTGTAATGGGGAAAGCCAAACTTGCACCACTTCCCGAGCACACTATACCCAGGCTGGAGCTTTGTGCTGCAGTTTTGGCTACAGAGCTAGCTGAACTAATTGCAACAGAGATAAACGTAGAAATTCAAAAAGCTGAGTTTTATACAGACAGCAAAGTAGTTTTGGGTTACATCCATAATGAAATTAGACGTTTCTACGTCTATGTCAGTAACAGAGTATTGAGGATAAGGAGGTCTACCCTCCCAGAGCAATGGCATTTCGTGCCCACAGACCGTAATCCTGCAGACCTAGCGACCAGATCTGTAGCAGCCAGCCGCCTTGAGAGTACTTCGTGGTTCACAGGTCCCACCTTTCTACGCAGTACCGACTGTAACATTAAAGACCCCGCCACATTCGAGTTAACAGATGCAGACAAGGATCAGGAAATTCGCCCTCAGGTATCTACTGCAGTTACAACAACTTCTCTTAACCAGTTTAAAACTCACCGTTTCAATAGGTTTTCCACCTGGAGGTCATTAGTTAGAGCTATTACTTGCCTGAACCACATAGCTCAGTCCTATAAACAAAAAACACTGACTCCAGACAATTGCAGAGGTTGGCACCACTGCAAAAACGGCTACTCAGCGACTTACCTAGAACAATCTAAAAATTGGTTAATATCTGTTGTACAAAGAGAGGTCTTTGCTAAAGAAACGTGGATCTTCAACCCACCTCACTCTTCTCACATGGGAGGTGTCTGGGAGAGGATGATAGGCATAGCCCGCAGAATTCTTGACTCTATCTTCCTGCAAGTAGGAACTGCAAGGCTTACTCACGAATGTTTAGTGACCTTTATGGCAGAGGTTACAGCTATCATTAATGCCAGACCTTTGACACCAATTTCAAGTGACTTTGAAGACCCGGTGATCCTCACACCCGCCATGTTGCTCACGCAAAAGACTAATCTTGCCGGTGCTCCAGCTGGAGAGTTTTGTGAGAAAGATCTTTACAAGCGACAATGGAGACAGGTACAAGTTCTTGCCAATACCTTCTGGAGCCGGTGGAAGGAACAATGTATATCTACTCTACAAGTGAGGAGAAAGTGGCACACTGGAAAGCCCAATCTTAAACCTGGAGACGTTGTGCTAATGAAAGACTGTCAGACGCTAAGGAACATGTGGCCTTTAGGTCTGATCACCAAAGTACTCCCAAGCAAAGATAATCGTGTCCATAAGGTCGAGGTCAGGACCTTTCAACAGAATGAGGTTAAAGTGTTCTTAAGACCAGTGAACGAACTTGCTCTGTTGTTTTCTATGGAAGACTCTGCTAGTGACGTCGTGTGACGTCAGACGGGGAGTGTGCTGTCTATCATAATGTTTATGCTTTAATAAGAAGAATCAGTGATAGATTTGTGTAAAGTTGTAATGTATGGTACATTAGTTATAGTGGAGTGTAGCACCATCTAGTGTCCTTTTGTGGTAGTACGGCTGTTAAACCATTTCATATATATTAGTAATGTATAGGAAGGAAGTTATCATTAATCAGAGAATGCTGGGTAGAATCTTGACAGGAAGTGAAGCATTCACCATTTTGTGTCTGAAAGTTATTACTGAAGCGAGGCATGTGTTTCTCATCCATCGCCATCTACCCCTAGAGAGCTAAAAAAGTAAGTTTACTGTATCATCTGGTAATGAAAATGCTGTTATGCATGTAATGTGATGTTTATGAAGTTTGTTTTTACTGTATTACAGTTTCACCTGGCTTGTCTTAATAAACCTGTGATCAAAATAAATATGGTATCCAAGTTTGTGGGACAAGAAGGTTTAGCTCGATGTCTTCGGACAGAACATTTACATGTAAACTAAAAAATGGAAAAAAAAAATTGGCCAGGTGCTGTCAGCAGCATCTGCCCAATCATTTAAGGTATATAACAGAGTAAACATTCTCTTGTATTTTCAGTAATATAGAGTTCATCGCTCTGTATTGCGGACTTGGCAACATTTAATAAAATTTTCTATTGCAGGTTTTGAAGCCAAATTCAATTACAAAACAAAAGTTTTCCAGGGAACTCGCAACGTTTTACACAACGCATTGAATAGTAAATTTGCGGAATGATACTCAATTCTGAAACAGTAACCCTGAAACGCAAGGTGACGGTAATCTTGGTAAAAGAGCAACAAAACACTTCTGTCTAATTAGATATTTTTCTTTGCGCCCAAAGAAAGCCTATCAGGGTTATTCAAAGAGATTCGAAAAGTAACCGCACGTTCGGTGACTTTTTGTTCCCTGCACTTCAGGGCGATTCCGTGATCCTGGTTTGCCGACCCTGCAGTGTAAGCACCGCAGGGCCCCCTGTAGTGCAGGGAAAACTTGCCGCAAACACACTTAACACTCACCGAACATTCACCGAAACCTGCAGAAACAGCTGAATTAAGCCCGCCGAAAACTCTGGAGAAACCCGACTAACCGCAGATCACAGCGCAGAGCAGCCGCCGGAAAAACCCGACACGCAGACAAACGAGGTGAAAAAAACCCTCAAAACAGTACGCTTGAAAGTTTGAAATTTGAAACGCTGTTTGCAAAAACTATTGAATGCAAATGTCTGAAATTTACATATAAGATGCTATGAATGATAATAAAAAGGGCTGTTACAAAAAAATATATATTTTTAAAAAAACGTAAAAAAAAAGTTTGCAAAAAAATTCCAAAAAATGCCTAAAAGATCCAAAAAAATCTATAAATAAAGAGACTTTTTACTGCAGAATAAAATAATAAACGGTTTATTAGATATTGGATTAAAAGGGGAATATTTTCGACATTGAAGCCTATGGGATTCTCTTGAATAAACCTGTCGAATGAAACCAACGAACAGCAGGGCATTTCGGCAACTTTTCACTGCTGTTCGGTGTCTCTGAATAGATTAACCATTGCTTCTCTATGGGGGGTTTCACTGCCCTCGAACAGGCACCGTACGTGCTGGTAATTCGCCAACATTTGGCGAATTGCCTGCTCTCTGAATAGCCGAATGGCCAGGAAATGTAGCCGTACGCTGAATTTCAGTGTCCGGTTAGATTTCGGGGCCAGATCGGCGCTCTTTGAATAACCCTAAGTGTATCTACATTTAAGCTTAATCACATTCATGCATCAAATCAAACAATCGTATTAATGCAGGAATCGACGAGGAGATTTTTGATATCGGAATGATATTGATATTACTTTACATGGCTTTATTATGATGGCACCAGAGACCTCTGATATTTTACTCTCTGCACTGAAGTCCCGATCTGGATGCATTAACTGAGAAATTATGACCAGTAAAGATCTCAGATAATCATACATACCTTCATCTTCATCATCGGCATTTACTGTCATTACAACATAGCCCACGTCTTTATCCTCTTCCACGCTGGTCTCATAGTTTTGTAGAGGGAACCTTGGAGCATTATCATTAACATCACCTACAAAGATCCTTACATAGGCTGTATCTGGGGAGAAGAGGCATTATTTACAATAAGTATTTATTTGTCATAACTACTGTATGTTTGAAGATCCATGTCTCCTTATGTACCGAAAAGTTTATTACACTAAAGGAATTTTGATATTGAAAAGGACCAAAGTGTAATTTGATACAAGATAAAAATCGACAAAAAATGTATTTTCTTTCAACACTGAAAAAATAAAGACCAATGAAAAAATATATGGATAAGTCCAAAAAATTTATGTTAGAGTTTGTTGAAAATTTTAGATTACATTTAGGAATTAAAGACTTAAAAAAAATCCTCTCCTATTCACGTCTCTGGCTAGCTCCCTCACCCTTGCTGCAGCCCCATCCAAATCCTTAGTGATTGAGTCACGATGCCTCACCTTGATATCGGACGTATAGTGCCTGTATCAAACCCTTAGTGGGTCCTGCCCATAGAGACCTTAGGTAAGGGGAGTACATTTACAGGAAAAAATGTGGAAGACAGGAGATAATAACAAGCGACAGCAGGCGACAGCAGGCGACAGCAGGCACTTATTATCATTATTACTATTAACCCCTTCACTCCTAGAATCAAGTTCTCGATTTTGCATTGTAATACAATGAAAAAGCGCTCATTAGCATATCAAAACCCCATTTCTACACCTTTTTAAAGCAGGATTAGTGTGCCCCCCGTGGAGAAATAAAATTCAGTTTTATCTCTTTCCAGTCACAATGAAAATAGCAGCACCAATCCTTACTGTAACAAAAGGTTCAAACATATTACTGTTGCAATACAACAGCCATGGAGGGGGTAGAATACAGGGAGAGCTCTGGGGTCTATATTTGCTGAAAATCCCTGTACAGTCCAGATACAAGGTGTTACTGTAGTTTCCATACACAGGCATTATGTCACATACAGACATTATTTTTATATTATATTGGTACTTTTTTGGAAGCTACATTGCTAATAGCCTGATTATAATCATTGCAAAGCAGGAGATCTGAACATTTTACGATCTATCTTTCTCACAGTTACAGTATAAAATACAAAGTTAATTTCTGCCTGTATGCTGATAAAGCAGACCTCAAATGACATTGTTTGAGATAAGGGACACCATCTCAAGTACAGAATTTTTGATTCCAACAATATTTTTGTAAAGGATAAACAAATACATTAAAAATGAAATTGCAGGCCTGACTTTTGTACCTTCTAATGGTGTTAATTATCAGTCAGTGTAGTCGTTCGGTCGCCTGTTTTGTGATTTTGTTCATGTATTTTTGTTATGTATCTGATCCATTAATAAACATATTTTGAATTTTTTTTTAAAAAAATTAGCAAATTTAGATTATTTTATTTTTTTAACTATTTAAGGACAATCTATGTGCAAATTTTCTATTTCAACCTATATTTAATTGTTAAATTTGCATGCCGTGTTTCAAATAAATTATATGATAAACGTTTTAAAAAACATCAATATTAAAAAAAAATTTTTTAATCGCTTGGTAGTGAAGGGGTTAATAATATAATCACACTTTTACATTGATCGAGTGCCAACAGACTCCACATAGCTATACAAAGCACATAGTTGCCAACAGTCCCAGTTTTCCAGATCTGTGCCAAAGGGTTACTAGTCACGGGGCTCTAAATTTATCTTCCACCAGTCTGTCAATCTCAGGACAGATTCCTGGGGCGATTAACCCCCAGGACACCATACACAAACCAGAGTTGTCCCTGGGAAAACTGGGACTGTTGGCAACTATGCGAATGTACTTTCTGATGGAAGCAGTAACTTACCTGTGTTTGGATGACCTTGCATTCCAGAGCGAGCAGATTCGGAGGAGTCCTGAGACTGGACCTCTATGAGGTAAGACGCCTGCCTCTCCCTGTCAAAAGATGCCCTTGTAAATATGTTTCCAGTTTCAGGGTCAATCGCAAAGCAGAGATAGTCTTCATTGATGTCTTTCAGTATAACGTAATGAACCTGCGTGTAGCAAAAAGCTATTTAAATAATTTGTCGGGCAAACATCTAGAGCTGGCGCTGCATTCTTATAGAGTTCAAAATGAAAGAAATTCAGTATCTAAGCAATCTTCATTTTTAATATTGTTATTTTTGATTATATATATATAAATAATAAATTTAATTTACAATAGGAAAGCAATTTATAAACGGAATAAATGAATAAGGAAAATTGGAAAGGATTAGAACTAGGGTACATTGTATAGCACAGACAAGGGTTATATATATATATATACAGTCAGGTCCAGACACAATTCTAACATCTTCACTCTATACACCACCACAATGGAGTTGGAATGAAACAAACACAATGTGCTTTAACTGCAGACTGTCAGCTTTAATTTGAGGGTATGTACATCCAACTCAGGTGAACTGTGTAGGACTTACAGCAGTTTGCAGATGTGCCTCCCATTTGTTAAGGGACCAAAGGTAATGGGACAATTGGCTTCTCAGCTGTTCCATGGCCAGGTGTGTGATATTCCCTCATTACCCCAATTACAATGTGCAGATAAAAGGCCCAGAGTTCATTTCAAGTGTGCTATTTGCATTTGGAATCTGTTGCTGTCAACTCTCAAGATGAGATCCAAAGAGCTGTCACTATCAGTGAAGCAAGCCATCATTAGGCTGAAGAAACAAAACAAACCCATCAGAGAGATAGCAAGAACATTAGGTGTGGCCAAAATAACTGTTTGGAACATTCTCAAAAAGAAGGAACGCACTGGTGAGCTCAGCAACACCAAAAGACCCGGGAGACCACGGAAAAACAACTGTGGTGGATGACCGAAGAATTCTTTCCTTGGTGAAGAAAACACCCTTCACAACAGTTGGCCAGATCAAGAACACTCTCCAGAAGGTAGGTGAATTTGTGTCAAAGTCAACAATCAAGAGAAGACTTCACCAGAGTGAATACAGAGGGTTCACCACAAGATGTAAACCATTGGTGAGCCCCAAAAACAGGAAGGCCAGATTAGAGTTTGCCAAACAACACCTAACAAAGCCTTCACAGTTCTGGAACAAGATCCTATGGACAGATGAGACCAAGATCAACTTGTACCAGAGTGATGGGAAGAGAAGACTATGAAGAAGGAAAGGAACTGCTCATGATCCTAAGCATACCATCTCAAATACCATGTAGTGTCATGGCGTGGGCATGTACGGCTGCCAATGGAACTGGTTCTCTTGTATTTATTGATGATGTAACTGCTGACAAAAGCAGCAGGATGAATTCTGAAATGTTTCGGGCAATATTATCTGCTCACATTCAGCCAAATGCTGCAGAACTCAATGGACGGCACTTCACAGTGCAGATGGACAATGACCCAAAGCATACTGCAAAAGCAACCAAAGAGTTTTTGAAGGGACAGAAGTGGAATGTTATGCAATGGCCAAGTCAATCACCGGACCTGAATCTCATTGAGCATGCATTTCACTTGCTGAAGACAAAACTGAAGGGAAAATGCCCCAAGAACAAGCAGGAACTGAAGACAGTTGCAGTAGGCCTGGCAGAGCATCACCAGGGATGAAACCCAGCGTCTGGTGATGTCTATGCTTTCCAGACTTCAGGCTGTGATTGACTGCAAAGGATTTGCAACCAAGTGTAGCGCTCACTCCCGGAGGAGCCGCTGAATTTAAACCTCGGGTCAGTCTCCCCGCACTAGGGAATAAATATACACCAGCACTGTTGTGGATTTTATAACTTATATAGTTTACTGATCTCAAATAAACTGGCATATATAGAGCAGCACGGTATACATATATATTTACAGAAGTTCGTAATGCGAGAACCGCGCAGCGGAAAAGAAAAAAGAATCTTAACCCCTTCATTGCTGAAATGTGAGTCCCGTACAGGTTGTGTCCCAAGAAGGTGTACGTTTATGCGTGTGTTGGTACCCGGGTACTAGATTCAACTGGCCAGTGAATGATTTCAATGTGTCTTCGACTAGTCAGGTTGGGGCCCTGTAGGTTTAGACAAACTGCAGCATGCTTTATTATTTTCACTGTGGCCGGGAAGACCTCTCACCCATCCGCCAGATACTCTGCGCTCTGCTCGACCCAGGACGTCTTTCCGCTCGACTGGACTGGGACTCTGTGCCACCGGATCCGCTTGTCTTGCTTGTCCGTTTCTGCCACAAGATGCTCAGCTCACCGCCTGCACTCCCGTTAGATCATTGCGGTCTCCTAACTTGGGGTCCTTCTGCAGCTCTGTATCTTTTAAACTTCTCACCGATAGGTTAATAGGTCTTCTGGCAAGTGATTTGGGCCGATCTCCAGCTCTGCAAAGCAGCACCTGCGCTCCAGCCTGGTCACGATCGCTCCTTCTCACGTGCGTCTTGCTCTAATCACCCCTTGGCGCGCACTGGCTCTCCTCTGCACGAGGTTGCGGATGTCTCTCGGTTCTCCCCACCCACTTCCTGTTCCTGCCCCAAAGCATGCTGGAAAACGTAGTCCGAAAGTGTCCAGTATCAGTTTCCATTGCGTTCGTCTCCCCCTGGTGGCCATTGTAAGTAAATGCAGCAGAACAGTCTTTTTAACACAGCGCTACACTAGTATTAAGAAGGGAAAGTTTGATTTATGATTATTATTCTGTCCCATTACCTTTGGTTCCTTAACAAGTGGGAGGCACATCTGCAAACTGCTGTAAGTCCTACACCGTTCACCTGAGTTGGATGTACATACCCTCAAATTAAAGCGGACAGTCTGCAGTTAAAGCACATTGTGTTTGTTTCGTTCCAACTCCATTGTGGTGGTGTATAGAGCCAAAGATGTTAGAATTGTGTCGATGTCCCAATATTTCTGGACCTGACTGTATATATATATGTTTATCTCACTTTGTCCTCCACCACAACCCTTGTAGATATTGATTTACCCTACGGTCCAAGCATCCACTGCAACTGGTCATCATGCCTAGCTCCTAGCTGATGAGGGTCCAACAAACCCGAAACAGCTCTGTCCTAGGAGTGGCTTGCATAAACCTTATCTCTGCTACAAAGCCACAGTGTGGCATAGCATTGATTTTAGGGTTCTGTGTAATAACAGGCCCAGGATGCATAAAAGTGAGACAGATGTCATTTGCACATCCTACCCAGAGTTCCTTGCTGCATATGAGGAATGTGGCACAGGAGCTCTGGGATGCAATTCATCGAATTGCTGTGATGTGCAAGTGACTTCTGCAATAATAAACACACCTATACATATATACACTATATTGCCAAAAGTATTCGCTCACCCATCCATATGCGAGTCAAGGCAGGCGAGCAAATACTTTTGGCAATATAGTGTATATATATGTAATTGTTATCGAGGCCTATATAATGAGTAGTTCAGGTTTAAAACTAGAAGCAGGACTATTGTATACATTTTTTGAGAAACACAGGGTTTCTTAAGAAAGTGTCAAATTTAACACCGAATGGTGAATTTCACCATATGTTGCAATTTCATGGCAGTTCGTCTATTCACAAAGCTGTCACTTCACCAAAACCTGGCAATTTGACATCTAAATGCGGTGCAGTTCGCCACAGTTCATGGGTCTGCGGCAACAGCGAAATTGTCCCATAGAGAAGTATTGGTTAGTCTATTCACAGAACGCCGAACTGCATTGAAGTGTCAGTGAAATGCCTTGATTTTCAGTGATTCCGTTTGACAGGTTTAAACCGGCGAAACCCATTGGATTCAATGTAAAAAAAAATTAGCCTTTTTTTTTAATTTTATTCAACTGTTTATTCTTTTCATTTTCAGCAAAAAAGTATTTGTATTTATTTGTTTTTTGGAACACCTGTTTGTTTTTGGGGGTTGTTGGTTTTTTTTAGACAAATTTTTGATCCCCAATTTTTGTAAAGGGTGTTTTTATGTGCATTCTGCAACAGACCTTGTTATAATTTTTTGAAAGGACCTTCTTTATTATTCAGGCACATTTTAATCCAATTTTATTGGTTTAAACACCTATTAGAAGAATAAAAGAGTTCTGTTTTTTTTTCTTCTGCAGTTTGGCAGTGTTCAACAGTCTTCAGCGGTGTTCAGCTGTCTTCGGCGCACTTCGGGGACCCTGTGGTGAATAGTGAATAGAAACCGTTGAAACGCTCCAAAGTGCACCGGAGCAGAAAGCACCGAAATTTCGGTGCTTTCTGAATAACCACTACAGTCACAAAGTATGTTCAAAAACAATAAATCTATTTGTCTCCGCTTTGCTTCTCCATTAAAATGATCATCGCATGAGGGGGCGTGGCCAGCTGCTGAAGGGAGCAGACGTGTCTTGGTGGAGCTCGGTACGTCTTCTCCATACAGGGACCACTTGATGACTTTTTCCGCAGCATTTTGCTTTTAAAAGGTCCCTGAGTGGCTGGTCTTCGGTACTGTGCCGTCCGGAGCCTGTTTAGCACGCCCTCCGGACCAGAGACATCGCTGGCAGCTGCTGCCTCGTGGCTGCAGCGCCAGCGGCCATCTTGCAGCCTGCAATCAGAGCCGCGTTCAATACCTCAGCCGCTGCAAGTGCTAAGTTAGCAACTTGCCATTGAACGCCGTTCAACCGCTCAGCGCTCAGCAGTGCTAACCTAGCACTTGCAGCGACCCGAGGAGATGCTGAGTGTGACATTTAAAGATGGCCGCCGCCATGAAGCAAGTAACAATGCCATACAGCAAGATGGCCGCCGCCTCGAAGCAAGTAATAATTCCGTACAGCAATGTTAATTTTGAGGTTTTTGTTCACCAAAGCACAAAATATTTATTTATTATTTCCCCCTGCACATAGACATATATTACAGTTCAATTTATATATTGTTTCAGAAGTAACCATAACGTTTATTCATTAAAAACTATCATTTGTGGTGTGTGCATACAAAACGGAATTGTGCTGACTGCTTTTATTTATCATATTTTGTCCGAGTGATCCGAAAAACAACCTGAATTTTTCATTAAGAAATCGTCGGCCATTTTGGATTCAAAATTCGCATCCAAAGGGTTCCACGACACTGCTGCAGCAAACTGAATTGCTGCGCTGCAGCAATTCAGCAGCTGCTGAGGTATTGAACGGGCCTCTGGTTCCCGCTGTCTAACGGCCTCGCTGGTCAGACCGCCCTGCCCCAGATCGAGTTACTATTGCGGGCGACGGAGATGGTGGGCCCACGTCTCCCAATAGGCCTAGGCGACTGTTCCGTAGGAGTGGCAGACGGACCTGCGGGGAGCAGCATGGACGGGTCCTTCCCCCCTGGAGGTGAGGGAGCCCTGGTCACAGGCCTGGACACCTGCCTAAGACTGCTAGTTAGGGAGGACGCCAATAGCCCGGTCACCAGGGGTGTCTGGCGCTGGATGCTGGCTACTCTCTACAGAGGAGAGGCATTTCAATAACACTCTCCCAGACAAACAAAACCACCTCCGCCCATGCACTTATTAAGACTACAAGGCCAATCTTGTTAGCCAATTAAAGGCACAATGCAGGGTTAAAAAAGGGGGTGAGGAAACCAGAGGGGTTAACCAAGTTGCACTGCAACATTTAACAATATACCAATCTATGAAACAATCTTTGACACATAATATTATCTGAAGAAATAACCTTTCCATGCTGATCAGAGTCCAAGTCTGTCGCCAACACCTGGGCTATCGATGTCCCACTTTCTGCCCCTTCAGGTAATGTCACCTCATAAGCAGATGATGTGAAGAACGGCACATTGTCATTAACATCTGTTTCAAAGGATAGAGAGGTGGTTAGAAATCTGAGCAACGGTGTAAGAACTGCGTAGAAATTAGAGGTGTGCACAGCTGAAATATTTGTTTTGTTTGAAAATAATTACGTCCGAAACAGAATTCGTTTGAATACTGATTTGCTTCGTTTCGTAATTTCATTTCGTAATTTCAGATCAATTCGAAATCGATTCGCTCACTAAAAATAAATAAAATCCTGCTCAATTACGGTTACATTAGGGTTAAACATGAGGGTTAAAAGGCAAGCTAGGGTTAAATATTGAGCCGTCTATTGGCCTGTGCTGCTGAATACAACAGATTCAGCACCACCGCCAATTGACAGGGATGGGGAGCTTTGTGAAACAGTAAAACAAAACGGATTTGGTTTTATAATTTCATTTGTAATTTGGTATTGATTCGAAATCGATTAGAATCACGAAAAAAATCCTTAAATCAATGGTTCTCTTGTGAAACAGTATAACAAATCAATTTCGTTATATACCGTTTTGTTTCCGTTTCAATTCGGATGAAACCAATTCTTTATTTCCAAAGTACTTCCTAAATACGAATTTTCAAACGAATTGAGATTCGTTACAAAGCGAATGCACATCTTGAATAGAAATCATGTAGGGATCATAAAGGTATAAATATCGTATATGTATCCATAGTTATCCTCAGACATGTGTGAGGGATGCGCTGGGATTGTGGCTTTATGATACGGAGATGCTATGCTTCAGTGGATCACCCTAAAAATTACTCAGATTGTCAGTGTAAGTGTTGGTAGGGATAATGGTAAATGAATAATCTGAGTTTACTGGAGTGTAAAGGGTGACTGAGCTCCTAACCGGATACAATTAGTCATTTTAAACTAACCAATCGTCTGTTACAGCCTAATGTTGCTTGTATATACTCAGGAATATACACTGCATTAAAATCAAAGATGACAGAACAACACAACGTAATTATTCATCAAGATCTGTAATGTATTGAAGTGCCACTACCACCAAAAAGGAAATATCCTTATTGTGATTATTTTATGTTGCTGATATCTTACATGTGCTTTGTTTTTTCCTATGTTTTCTTAACTAAACAAACAATTTTACTTTCTATGTGTCACTGGATGCATCCATTGTGTGATCTTTTGGGTTATAAACTGGCCCCCGCCCCCAGTATCGTTATACCACTTGCTCCTCACTGTGTGGCTTTGGCCATAGAATGGAGTCTATGGGTCCGGCAGCCGACTCACATCATTGTATTTTGTGGACTTTATTCAAAGGACAATGTATATCCTAACCAATCA
Source organism: Leptobrachium leishanense (assembly GCA_009667805.1). Taxonomy (NCBI): domain Eukaryota; kingdom Metazoa; phylum Chordata; class Amphibia; order Anura; family Megophryidae; genus Leptobrachium; species Leptobrachium leishanense. The sequence continues at coordinate 57,897,395 of CM019067.1, forward strand.
TATGCCAGTGTTCAAATTGTCTGGTGACCGTTGCACTGTCTGAGTCAGTTGGTAGTTTGCCTCTGTGAGCAATGGTCATTTAGCAGCTCTGCCATATTATAATAAAACCAGCACCACACTTATCCTTAATTCTGCATCCGAGAGTCATTGGTACAAACTCCTCAGCAGCACCAAACCTAAACATTACAACCAGGGGGGGAGATTAAAGTGTTTTAAGCCCAGTATCACATCTCACTCTGATGCCAACTCTTATCTTGGGTAGCATGAATATCACAATAGCCGCCAGCAGCCTTTTCTAAACATTCACTCCTCCACTCCATTGACTGTTAAATACTGTAGAAGATAAACCACAGCTGTAAAGTAAAACTTGTGCACAGATTTTGGTAAATGTTGCATCATGGGAAAAAAATCCACAAAATGGAAACAGGAGATAGAAACCTAAATTTTATTTTCCTTTTTACATGCAATTACTTCAAATAAAGCAGCATGTGGTTTAATTTGTAATGCACAAGTAATCTAGTTACAGCGTATGTAAGTGGTAGGGTCCGTTTAAAAAATGCACATAAAGATGCAGATATAAGCAATACAGTTAAGAAATGAAAATATACTCTGTGGCGCAAATACAATGGTGTAGTACAAGATATTCACGTTTAATATATAGGGTGTCCATAAAGTCTCTTTACAATTTCAAAAAATTATTACGAAGGCAAATGAAAAGACAGGTAAGTGAAAATTATTGCAAAATAAGACGTATATATTTCATTTTTTTGCCTCATTTAATACACCTCTATATGGGCACCATTAGTTGCACGAAGCACACGAAGACGGTACTCGATTTCTTGCCATGTTCGCTGTAGCATCCCCTCATCAATGGTGGCAATGGCATCAGTGATCCTCTGCTTTAGATTAGTGATGTCCCCGTACCTTGGTTTAACTTGACCTTTTGACTGAATACGTGGCACCACAACTACATGACCTTCAACCATCCATCATTTTCCAGCAAGCTCCTGCACCACCACATTGGGGACTGTATGTTCGTGGGTTCCTAAATGAAACATTTCCAGACCGGTGGATTGGAAGGGGTGGCCCAATTCCCTGGTCATCTCGTTCACCAGATATCACTCCCCTCAGCTTCTTTCTATGGGGTTATGTTAAAGATATTGTGTATGGAACAAAAGGTATGGGACATCACTAATCTAAAGCAGAGGATCACTGATGCCATGGCAAGAAATCGAGTACCGTCTTGACTAGGGATGAGCTGTTCGGTTCAATCAGTTCGGAGTTCGATTCGAACTTTGGCCGTTCGCAAGTTTGCACACTTCGAACGTTTTGGCGTGTTCGGTTCGAGTTCGAAAACAAATTTGAAAAAAGTATAAAAAAATGCTTAAAAAATACAAAAAAATCTAGAAATAAAGAGACTCTTTACTGCAGAATATTATAAGCAATGGTTTATTAGATATTGAATTAAAAACTAATGTCTAGGTGCAAAGATTCTCACCTCTAAATGACCTGTGTTCTCAAACGGCGTAAACAACAGGTGTTAGTGTTGTGCTTTTAATTAGTCTGGTCTGATGAATTTGATACAATGTTAGAGACTGAGGGTGTGGTGTCTCCTGATCTGAACATGTATCAAACAACACCTGTGCTTTTGAGAAGTGTTCATTTCTCTACTAAATCTTCCTCTGATATGCTGTTTAACCCCTTAGCTCATTTTTACCGCTTTCGCTCATCATGTTTAAACACGATTTGAAGCCACATTTTATTAAATGACCCAGGCATATTAGATATCGTTCTTTCCGGCAGACTCCGCAGATTCATAATATATAATTTTCATATGTATACGTCATGTCCTGCATGTATATTATAACAAAAAATGCAATAGAAATTGAATTTTTAATCATCTGAAGTGTGTAAAGTGTTTTTTTCACATTTAGCACATGAGCGTTTGCGTTATGTTTTCTATGGGGTGCGCTTGTGCAAAAATTAGAATGGGGACTTGTTACATTTTGCGGGGGGAATACGTGATTTATAACAAAACACCCCATAGAAAAAAATCATTAGTGCAGCATCATTGTTCACATTATAATTGAAATGTGAACAATATTGCTGCATTAATAAAAAATAACACACAAAATAATTTTTTTTTTTCTTATACCTGGTCATGTGGGTATCATGCTCAGGCCTTCATCGATTGACACCCTCCATGACCCCCTAGCTGCCACGGTTCTGGAGATATCCTCTATCTCCACCAGGGGATTTCTGGGGGAGTATAAATATAAGGCCACCAGTCTAGACTCATGTTACAAGCAATGAATGAGCAGGTTATGTTTGCTAATGTAGCAGCCTGTGTTTCAATTTTGGTTAGGACTCGCCCTTTAGAGTGCCGTGACGTTGGCGGGCGAGCTAGTCTATAATGGCCATTAATAAGAAACCAAACCTCTAATTGTGTTTAGCTTCACACAGTGTAATTGGAGTAACACGCAGATGATATTTTTTTCTTTGTTATGTTCTACACATGTTGTTGGCTGGATGCATTTGGTGGTTGCAGCAACCCTTCGGGGAATAGGTGCGACCCCACCCCTCCTACACTATGTATGTTTTAATGTACTTCCAGCCAGGTCATCCCTGCAGCAAGACTCCCGCTCCGTGTCTTTGTTTTGATCCCAAAGTGGATTTGTTTCTGGGGAGCATAAATAAAGGCCCACCAGTCTACCTCATGTTTAACAAGCAGCATGAGCAGGTATGGTTTGCTATGTAGCAGCCTGTGGTTTCATTTTGGTTAGGACTCGCCCTTTTAGAGGTGCCGTGACGTTGGCGGGCGAGCTAGTCTTATAATGGCCATTAATAAGAAACCAAACCTCTAATTGTGTTTAGTTTCACACGGTATAATTGGAGTAAGCGCAGATGACATTTTTTTTCTTTGTTATGTTCTACACATGTTGTTGGGCTGGATGCATTTGGTGGTTGCAGCCAACCCTTCGGGGAATAGGCGCGACCCCACCCCTCCTGCACTATGTATCAAACAACACCTGTGCTTTTGAGAAGTGTTCATTTCTCTACTAAATCTTCCTCTGATATGCTGTTTAACCCCTTAGCTCATTTTTACCGCTTTCGCTCATCATGTTTAAACAGGATTTGAAGCCACATTTTATTAAATGACCCAGACATATTAGATATCGTTATTTCCGGCAGACTCCGCAGATTCATAATATATCATTTTCATATGTATACGTCATGTCCTGCATGTATATTATGACAAAAAAATTTTAATCATCTGCAGTGTGTAAAGTGTTTTTTTTTCCACATTTTAGCACATGAGCGTTTGCGGTTATGTTTTCTATGGGGTGCGCTTGTGCAAAAATTAGAAATGGGGACTTGTTACATTTTGCGGGGGGAATTATGTGATTTATAGCAAACACACCCCATAGAAAAAAATCATTAGTGCAGCATCATTGTTCACATTATAATTGAAATGTGAACAATATTGCTGCATTAATAAAAATAACACACAAAAAAAATACATGTTTTTTTTTTTACTTTATACCTGGTCATGTTGGGTATCATGCTCAGGCCTTTCGATTGACACCCTCCATGACCCCCTAGCTGCCACGGTTCTGGAGATACATCCTATCTCCACCAGGGGATTCCGGGCATCTTGGGGTTCCCCGGCTATCTGACGTCCTCACGCTATGCGTGAGGACGTCAGGCAGTGAGGGGGGACCCGGGGGTGGAGCCGCCATCCAAGATAGCGGCCCCCACCGGAGCTAGGCTGCACTTCGGCGCCGCAAGGCATCTCTATACACAGCCTCACAGCATCTCTATACACAACCTCACAGCATCTCTATACACAGCCTCACAGCATCTCTATCACAACCTCACAGCTTCTCTATACACAACCCCATCAGCATCTCTATACACAAACAGCATCTCTATACACAACCCCATCAGCATCTCTATACACAACCCCATCAGCATCTCTATACACAACCCCATCAGCATCTCTATACATGGCATCTCTATACACAACCCCATCAGCATCTCTATACACAGCCTCACAGCATCTCTATACACAACCTCACAGCTTCTCTATACACAACCCCATCAGCATCTCTATACACAGCCTCACAGCATCTCTATACACAGCCTCACAGCATCTCTATACACAACCCCATCAGCATCTCTATACACAGCCTCACAGCATCTCTATACACAACCCCATCATCATCTCTATACACAAACAGCATCTCTATACACAACCCCATCAGCATCTCTATACACGGCATCTCTATACACAACCCCATCAGCATCTCTAAACACAGCCTCACAGCATCTCTATACACAGCCTCACAGCATCTCTATACACAGCCTCACAGCATCTCTATACACAACCCCATCAGCATCTCTATACACAGCCTCACAGCATCTCTATACACAGCATCTCTATACACAACCCCATCAGCATCTCTATACACAAACAGCATCTCTAAACACAACCCCATCAGCATCTCTATATACAAACAGCATCTCTATAAACAACGAACGGATCCCCCCCTCCCTTCCAGGCGATCTCCCTGCATTGCCGGGGGGTTGCCTGGAAATGCGATGACGTCATTTACGTCGGGAGGAGCTTAACTTCAGCGTCTGAGGACACTGAAGTCAGAACGCCGCGGGACCCCGGACAGAGAGGTGAGTATCTCCGCCGGGGGTCCCGCAAAGCTGATGACGTGTGGGACACGTCCTCCTCAGCATACAGCGGGAGTAACTGAGGACGTGTCCCACACGTCGTCAGCAGTGAAGGGGTTAAAAATGTCTTTTTTTAAAAAACTTTTTGTCCTTGTTTCCTGTCCCCCAGGGCACTACCCGGAGCCGGACATTGTTTTTAAATGTTTCTATACATCCTAGAAATCCGCCACTTCACGGGCAGGTTATGGGGACCTCCTAGGCACGATATTTGAAGGAATTTTTCGTTTTTATTTTTAACCCTTATTTCATGGAAAACTCACTGTCCCTTTTAAAACCTTTTTTTTTTTACTTTTTGTCCTTGTTTCCTGTCCCCCAGGGCACTACCCGAACCCCCATACACCTTTTATGGGAAATATCTAGCATATATGCCCTTTTGGAGGGCACTCTAAAAATCGAGTTTTGAGTCCCATTGACTTGCATTGAGTTCGAGTTCGAATTCGAACTTTTGAAAAGTTTGAGTTCGAATGCGAACCGAACTCGGGGGTGTTCGGCTCATCCCTAGTCTTGACGTGCTTCATTGTGCAAATAATGGTGCCCCTAAAGAGGTGTATTAAATCTTAAAGTTCTTAAAGGTCCTTGAGATCCTCTACATACGGGATCATCTTGAATATGTACAAAAAGATGCTCCCCGAGCCCTGCCTATAGACAAACAAGTCTCTCTAAGTTTCTATCTATACCATTCAGACTTCAGGCAGCTCCCTCCAATTTGAAAGAAGGGGACAATCATTGTCTTATTATGAAGGCAACGCTTTCTGTCCCTTCTGTCAAATCATTGACCACAGACTTCAGATTAATAAAGAACCATTTGCTCAACCTGTGACCTTAAAAACCAAAATGCTGATCCTTAAGGCTTGATAATCTGCCCATTATACCCTGATACCCTAGGAACCTGCTGTGTACACCCAAGACCCGTAAAACCCATCCACATATCTTTATATCTTTATTCTGCCCCTCTCACCTGTAACATTGATGTACACTGTTGTGAATGATGCCAGAGGGAACGTTGCAACATTTTGGGCACGTATTTTTAATGTGAAAAACCTTCTTGTCTCATAATCAAGTGGTTCAGATACCAAGACAGACACTGAACCATCTGCCCTGTTGGATTTCAAATAGAAGCGTATGGGATAGTTTGTTTCTGGGACGAGGCCTTCTTCCATGTTGTACGTGACTCTAGGATCACCCAGTTGTGATGTAGCCTTGATGGTCTGAAAAAGAGGCATATGTGGAGTTCAGTTTAAGGCTAGGGTCAAACGAAAGCATTTTTACACGCGAACGTAAAAAAGTGCGTCCGAACGAATTGACGTATTTTTTCACGGAGTGCGCGAAAACGGTCATACGATGCGCATTTTTCGTGCGTGATTATTTCGGATCGTCAAAAAAACTCTTTTTGCGTCTGGACGTTATGTAGGCTGGACATTAGCAGTGTCTGACATCTCCTAATCACGCACACACGCCGCTATGCCGCAGCTGCGCACTCAGTACGTCAGTACTAGCGGTTCGGCGTTCTCGAAAAAATGCGTTCTTTTCCACTTGCGTTGCGCGGGCCGGACTTTCGTGCGACCGTACTTCGTATATTGGCCGTCATTGCCCGTCATCTGCTGCTAGTGCGGCCGGTAATTATGTGCGCCAGAACGCACGTTAAAAGTGCACTGGTCTGACCCCAGCCTAAGTTAGCGCTTAGTTTTACAGCATTGAACAGTTTGAGCACTGACGCCATTTATCATGGAGATTGTTATTTTGCAGGTTTTCCTGTGTCAACGGTCTGTATGCTTTTCTTAACACTTTTCTTAACAATAGGTTTGTCTGTTAACAACAAATACGTAACTGGCGGCGCGATAAATATCGCTGTAGGATCTTATGGTGGTTCTCTTGTCTTGTCTCGTTCACATATATGGTAAAAAACAAAGAGAATACAATAGTGCAGACGAAATTGCAACGGTAATAACTATGAATACTGTGTTGTTCCCACTCACAAAAGGAGAGCCCCAGCACTGGCTCTGAGTGGGTCAGCGTATGTGGTCAATGGTTCTCCTCTGAAGGGGATGACCTATCGCCTTCAGTGATGACGGTGGCTTCCGATATGGTGTGGAGAGGAAACATGTGGAAAGAAGAGAAAAACTCCTTTGCGTGGATCTATCAGACACACAATGTAGTATTGGTGAAGGAATTGCACTCACGTGGGTTGGAGCTTAAAGCCAAGCTCTAGGACAGACCGCTTGTGGACTTATTGGAGGAAACCATAGAAACCTCTTTAGACAGCAAACACACCAGGGACTGATGCAAAGAAAAATTTAATAGAACTTTAAAACATTATATAAAAAAATATAAAAAGCAATATCTGGCTCAGCCAGATATTGCTTTTTATATTGCTTTTTATATTTTTTATATAATGTTTTAAAGTTCTATTAAATTTTTCTTTGCATCAGTCCCTGGTGTGTTTGCTGTCTAAAGAGGTTTCTATGGACTTTTCCTCCAATAAGTCACAAGCGGTCTGTCCTAGAGCTGGCTTTAAGCTCCAACCCACGTGAGTGCAATTCCTTCACCAATACTACATTGTGTGTCTGATAGATCCACGCAAAGGAGTTTTTCTCTTCTTTTCCACATGTTTCCTCTCACACACATATCGGAAGCCAACCGTCATCACTGAAGGCGATAGGTCATCCCCTTCAGAGGAGAACCATTGACCACATACGCTGACCCACTCAGAGCCAGTGCTGGGGCTCTCCTTTGTGAGTGGGAACAACACAGTATTCATAGTTATTACCGTTGCAATTTCGTCTGCACTATTGTATTCTCTTTGTTTTTTACCATATATGTGAACGAGACAAGACAAGAGAACCACCATAAGATCCTACAGCGATATTTATCGCGCCGCCAGTTACGTATTTGTTGTTCATTGTTCACTGGTTTGGGGGAAACCACTGAGTGCTGGTTGGCTTTGGAATTTTGGTGGCGGTACAGGCGGGGGCGCCTACCACTTTTGTTGTGTTTTAGGTTTGTCTGTTGGTTTACAGTGATCCAGACAAATTATATATCCTTTTTTTCCAGCAGATTCATAATATATCATTATTATATGTATACATCATGTCCTGCCAGAATGCTATAACAAAAAATGTAAAATAATGTGAATTTCCATTAAAATTTCAATCGTCTACAGTGTGTAGAGTAATGTTTTAACATTTTATCATCCAAGCCTTTGCGGTTATATATTCTATGGTGTACGCTTGTTAAAAATATTAGAAATGGGAATCCGCTATTGTATTTTTCTGAGAAATTATGTGATTTTAGCTAAACCAACCAAAAAATCGTTAGTGCAGCATCATCCGCGTGATCCTCCTCTACTTTACGGGAAGGCGGGCGGCCCACGCCGGCGACTGTCTGAGAGAGTTAGGGCGAGACGCCAGGAGACTGGTGCGCCGCCCAGTAACGCCTCTGCCGATCACAGCGCTGTCTGTCTGCACGAAGACACTGGCAGATTTATTTTTGAGGATGTAAAAAGTGACAACGTTCTCCAGCTCGCGCTCACTGGCATCGGCCAAAAATGCCTTGAAATCCACTGGATTAACCCCATGGCTGCTGTCACTGTCCGTGTCCTCGCTGCTCACCATCTGCTGAGTCTCCTGGTTATAGCAGTGGATGAAGTCTCCCAGCTGTGCGGCCAGTGAGCGGTGTTTTTCGGATAACGGGATGGACCGGTCGGGGAGTGTGATGTGCAGAGCCTGCTGCAAGTTACCGGCCGCTCGCTTCAAGAACCTCATGACCAGCTCCAGACGTTCCTCTTCATTTGGAAGCATCTGGAGGGTCTGCAGGCGACTCTGCACTCGCTGGAGATTACAGGAAAAGATGAGACGGTCCTGAGCTTTACTCAGGTTGGCTCCTTCCTTCATGGCTGCCAGGAGGCTGAATCGGAGACACCGCGGTTCAGTCCCTCGGCAATTCACAGGGGGAGAAGCCGGTGTTTTCTCCACATAAACCTCTTCCACTTTGGCTGCACCTTCCTCCTCCTCCTCCTCCTCATGTGTCCGGGCTGTCCTGCGCATCCCCCTGTGCAGAGCCCTTTTTGCACGCAGCGGCTCCAGCTTGCGCTCATACAGAGCCGTGTGCGCCGTGTGTCCGCTGCATCGTCTAATTGCTGCGGGCCGGTCTGTGAAGAGGTGAACGGCCAACATGGAGTTCAGGGACGACCTAGATTCCATCAGAGACCCATACAGCTGCCATGTGTCTCCCCGGGGGAATATCCGGATGAATCCGCCTCTCCTGTCTGCCTCCTCCTTCACTCGCTGCAGGATCTTCATCTCATCCTCAGACAGTGGCGTGGTGGAGCTGCTGCATCCGGCAATCCTCGTCCTGTGTCCTGCTGGGGGCCCCGCGTCTTTATCGGTGGTCGAGGGTCGGCACGTGTTTTTCGGGACATTTTTGTCACGGAGTGCAGAGTCTTCTCTCCTGTCCTGTTGCGGATCCTGACATTCCAGACCGATGAGTGTCAGCATGTCTGAGATCACGCTCGCCTTCACCTTTAAATCCAGAGGAGCGTCACAACCCAGAGACGGAGACAGATTGACCTCCAGCAGCCAGGGCTTCAGCTGGTCATCAACGAGCACATCGAAGCCATACAGCTCAAAACAGTTCCCTCTGTGGGCGACTAATGATCTATAGGCCGCAGCAACCGAGCTCTCTGCCGACAGAACCGACTTAATGACGAGATCCTCAATCTGGAACATGAGAGCTGCAGTGTCCACCCCGTCCTGCTTAAGGTAACGCAGCATGGCGCTCATACTCCATTGATTCCCATAATCCTCCACCTCAGGTTCATCACAACTCACGTAATCCTCGCTCTTCTTGTTAACGCTGTAGTTGGTCAGGTGGATGAACTCGTTCTTGATGCTCTTGGTGCTGCGGTCATACTTTGCCGTGGCGAACCTGGTGAGTCCTTCCTCGTAGTGGTAAATGACGAGCGGATCGTACGATGTGATCAGGACGTAAAGACAGATATCGAATTTATACCCTTGGATCAGCATGGGGTTACTGACATATCGTGACACCAGGATGTTCTCCTCCGGGCTGATCTGGGCCGGTGAATTAATGGGGTGGATCCCACGGCTTTGAGACGAAGAAACCGGTTTCACAATCCAGACCGCGATACTTGGAGAAAGATCCGCAGAAGTCCTGGTACTCAGTGGGCAGGAGGTAGGTCTGGGGCAGGATGCTGAACCTGTGGATACCGTGACGCTGCTGCATGCACTGAATGTTTCTGCAAAGACGATCCTTCCGTGTCAGCTCGTAGGATCTGGGGAAGTGATTGACCTTCTGGAAGCTGGTGAGGCTCCTCAGGATGAACAACTTCACGTGAGTCCCCGTCCAGAGCAGGTTGAAGTGTTTGCTGTTGGAGTGGGCCTGGTGAAAGCTGTGCGCTGCCAGGATGTCCCGGATCAGCCGGCTGTCAGTGTGGAGCATCTTGTAGGACAGACGGTGACGTTCTCCCACCTGGCGCAGAGACGGATCCTTGGTTACGATGGCGCCAGCGTGAAACAGCAGAACCGGAACCCCCCAAAATCTTCTGGTCCAGAGCACACAGGGGGCATCGCTGGGGGGTGAGAGACCGCATTGCTCCCCCTTCTCGGGGCCCTCAGGGGCCCCCTTTTCTTTGAGCTGCTCTCTAACCATCTTATTATTTTTTATATTTTCTTTATACTTTTAACATGGTCATGTTTGGAATCATTGGAAAGGCCATGCTCTGGCCTTTGATAATCTGCCCATTAATCCCTGATACCCTAGGAACCTGCTGTGTACACCCAATGATACCAAACATTAACCTATAGCTGCCACGGATCGGGAGATAAGGGGGTTATTTGGACCCCCATATCTCCACCATAGGGTTTCCATAGGGAAACCCCTTGGCAGCTAAGGGTTAATTCTCACACTGACATCATCGCACCATGCCAAGATGTCAGGCAGCTTCTGGAGAGGTCCAAGACCCGGTGCCAGATCGAGGACCGGAACCTCAGGGGTTAAAGACAGGCATCGCTGGAAAGGGCAGACTCTGCCCTTGAAAGGGCAGACTCTGCCCTTTCCAGCGGTGCCTCTCTTTTACTTTAATCACCTCTCGATCGGTAGGGAGAGGGGTCCAAATGACCCCACTCCTTTCAGGTGTTCTTCCGGCTTTGCCGAGGGGCACCTGAAACTGACATCATCCCGCCCGTCGTGATGATGTCAGTGTGCCAGGAGGGAGTATAAAAGCAGGGTCTAACTTCAAGGAAATCAGACCCACACGGGACCCCGGAGGGAGAGGTAAGTATCAGGAGTCAGATCCCCTTAGCAGATGACATGTGAGGAACGTCCACCGGGTATATAGGGGAATCTCCATGACGTTCCCCACACATCTTCCGCAGTGAGGGGGTTACCTACTCTGCCAAGACTGTGCTACTGCCCCTTACTGTTATCAACTACACTCAGTTGATAGAAAAGACAAAAGGGTACAGTGAAAAAACTAAATATACAGTTTTGGTGCAAAACATGGGATTTGTTTGTATTATATGGCCTTACTGTGTGAGGTCTTCCCCAGTTGGTTTCCTACAGAAATGATGCCATAAAAAGTCACGTTAAAAGAAGATGTGAGTGAAAAGACTTGTCTTCAAAAGAGACGCGTTAAAAAGAGTCGCCTCATCTATGTCACTATGTCTAGGTCCTACACTATCATTAACATGGGAGATAAGCTTGCATTTATGCACAGAAGTGTGGACTCTCCCCTATACAAGCTCCACTCACTATCAAAGTGGAAGCTATGTTTTGGAGTGCTAGGGGTTCACCCAACATAAACTGCCGTGGGTTCAAAGACTTTTACAGGAACATAAGCATTTTAGAAGAACAGCCCGTACCCAGAGGACACTGAGAATAGACAGCAGTATAAGTGGCCTGTCCTATGATGGGTTTTCACTCAAGTATATTATGATTTTTGTTCGACGGTGCCATTACAGAGAAGACTATACCATATGCAAATCAGACTGCTATCACCCAAAAGGATGGCCAGAATAGAAACGCCACGGAGGTCTCCTTTGTACTTCGAGATATTGGTGGATCCTACTCTAATTTCAAAGTGCGAGATAGATTTATTTATTTGCAAAGTATTTTACCAAGAAGGATACATTGAGATTTCTCTCGTTTTCAAGTTTGTCCTGGGTTCAAGAACATTGAAATTTTTACATTTGTTACAGAAATACAAGGTAATAAAATGCAAGATAGTAAAAAAACAACACAAATATACAGATTATTACAGAAATATGTAGGAAATAAAGTCATAATGCTACATGTTTACAGGTGCATTCTGTATTGAGGTATGTTAATAGGGAGCTCTTGAGGGATTTAAGACTGGGGGAAGATTTGATTGTGTCTGGGAGATTATTCCATAATTGCGGTGCTCTGTAGGAAAATGAGGATCGAGCCACTTTCTTTTTGTATTGTGGTATTGCAAGTAAGGTGCTGGTCCTGGATCGGAGGTTATAGGATGAGGGAACTGCTGGGGGAAGCAGCCTATTCAGGTAGGGTGGCAGCTTCCCAGAAAAGCTCTTAAACACCAGGTTGGAAAGGTGAAGTGTGCGTCTGGATTCCAGTGACGGCCAGTTTAGCTGTTTAAACATGTCACAATGGTGGGTCATGTAGTTACATTGTAGCACAAAGCGGCAGAATGAGTTATACAATGTGGTAAGTTTATGAAGGTGTGTTTGCGGGGCAGCTGCATACACTACATCTCCATATTCAATAGCCGGAATAAGCATTTGTTGTACAATCTGCTTTCTTACCGCGGGGCTCAGGCTGGATTTATTTCTGTACAGGGCACCTAGTTTGGGGTAAAGTTTAGATGAGAGTTTTTCGATGTGGGGGCCAAAGCATAGATTTGGGTCTAAACACATACCTAGATATTTGAGAGAAGTGACAGTGGTCAGCGTGCCAATTGATTTTGTCCTGACACATACAGTTGTGTTCACAATTATTCAACCCCCACTGAAATTGAGTGTTTTGGCCAGTTTGACATTGATTTTGATCATTCAGTCATCTTGCTTACAATTAAATCAAAGAGGCACGTGTAGGTCAGACAAATATAACATAACATTTATAATGAAATAACCACAAATGTCTTTTCTGTGCTCACATCATTATCATTTTATTCAACCCCCAAGTGACATTCAATCTTAGTACTTAGTACAACATCCTTTTACAGTTATAACAGCTTTTAAACGTGAAGCATAGCTTGACACAAGTGTCTTGCAGCGATCTACGGGTATCTTCGCCCATTCGTCATGGGCAAAAGCCTCCAGTTCAGTCACATTCTTAGGCTTGCGCACTGCAACTGGTTTCTTTAAGTCCCACCAGAGGTTCTCAATCGGATTTAAGTCAGGTGACTGCGATGGCCACTCCAAAATGTTCCAGCCTTTAATCTGCAAGCATGCTCTAGTGGACTTGGAGGTATGCTTGGGATCATTGTCCTGTTGAAAGGTCCAACGTCTCCCAAGCCTCAGGTTTGTGACGGACTGCATCACATTGTCATCCAATATCTCCTGGTACTGAAGAGAATTCATGGTACCTTGCACACGCTGAAGCTTCCCTGTACCTGCAGAAGCAAAACAGCCCCAAAGCATGATTGACCCCCCGCCATGCTTCACAGTAGGCAAGGTGTTCTTTTCTTCATAGGCCTTGTTCTTCCTCCTCCAAACATAGCATTGATCCATGGGCCCAACAGTTCTAATTTTGTTTCATCAGTCCACAGAACACTATCCCAAAACTTCTATGGTTTGTCCACATGACTTTTGGCATACTGCAGTCGACTCTTTTTATTCTTTGGAGACAGCAAGGGGGTGCGCCTGGGAGTTCTGGCATGGAGGCCTTCATTACGCAGTGTGCGCCGTATTGTCTGAGCTGAAACTTCAGTACCCACATCTGACAAATCTTTTCTCAGTTCCTCAGCAGTCACACGGGGACTTTTCTCCACTCTACGCTTCAGGTAGCGCACAGCAGTCAAAGTCAGCATCTTCTTTCTGCCACAACCAGGTAGCGTTTCAACAGTGCCCTTTGCCTTGAATTTGCGAATGATGCTTCCTATGATCTCTCTTGGTATGTTTAACATCTTTGCAATCTCCTGTGTAGAGTAATCACCTCTTCTCTTGTCTTCCTGGACCATTCTCTTGACTTCACCATGTTTGTAACCACACCAGTAAATGTCTAGAAGGAGCTGAGTATCACAGTCATTTTAAAGCTGCCTAATTGGTGCTTATTATGCTTTATTGCTGCTCCGTGACATCCACAGGTGTTTTCAATACCTGATTGAAAACACTTGAATGAACCTCTGTTCTTCAGAGTGGTAGTCTTTAAGGGGTTGAATAATTGTGTCAATGAAGAATTCACAAAAGAAACATTTACTACTGTATTACAAAACCAATTGATGTCATTTTAGTTGCATATGGTTCTTTAAAAAGTCCTTGTAGGATTTCATTCTGAATACAATTACAAATGTACTCTAAATTCCCTAAAACCCTTTACAGCATTGGGGGTTGAATAATTTTGAACACAACTGTAGATGGGGAGTTTGCAATTTATGTAGTTTAGGTGCTTTTCCAAAGAGTATCGTGACAGTTTTGTTAGTATTTAGATAAAGTTGTGTTATGCATCACACTTGCTGCTTACGTAACCAAAAATAGTGAATTTGGCATCTCAAATCCCTTTAATCCTTAGAATTGCAATTTGGTCGTTTGGTTGGAATAAAGATCATTCAGGAACAAGTGTAGTAACTGCGCAAATATCAAGGTCCTGGATTTGTTTCTCAACAACTCAACCTTTGATCCAACACAAGGTGACACAATTTGCTCCATTGATTTGGATAATCATAAAGGAATAAAAGTATTGGTCTGTTCTCACCAAAATCTTTGAATCGCGAGTAATATTCTCAGGGACAGAGGTCCAATATTGCTCCTGCTCCCATTGTGGAGGCCGGTTAATCGCATTTGTGATGGTAACGGTAAGTTCCACACTGCTGCTCCGATTGCCTCCGTCTGTGGCTATTATGTGCTGAATGATACGTGAGATCTAGAACCGACAGAAACCATGATTTATAAATTAAGGAACAACATCATTCACAATTTGTACATTCTGTATAAAAAGTGCAGGTGAAATATAATGATTTATATGAGGGAATCAAATAAAAAAAACACTGAAACATAAGATGACAACCGTTATAAAGCCGATTTTTGCATCATTTTACCACAGACGTCGAGAGTTGCCCAGAATAAAGTGTTTTTGTAATTAACGAGGACTGTATTCTACAGTTGGTGTTAATGTTGCGTCTCGATATGTAATCGTTAGAGCTAGCATTAGTAAGTTTAACATATGGGATCGATATTCCAATCTTGACGCTAAACTAGGGTGAAAAGGTTATGCGCCTCGCAGTTTGCACGAGTTTACCATACTTAGCGTCTCCTATACTTAACAATTATTGCGCTCCCCATTTTTAGTGTCTCGACACTTGAGGTATTACAAAGTGCAGTCGCAAATTACCATTGGGATGTGAAATTAAAAATTTTATGACCTCCTAAAAAGCTGGTGCTAAATGATTCTGCAAATGCAAAATAATTTAACACGCTCCAAACCCCCTATCTAAAAAGCCCATACTCACCTCTCATCCTGCGGCGAAAAGGGTGGCCCAAACCACTGTTTCTTCTCGCTAGGAGCAGAGCAAGACTGGGAACAAATAGTTCCTAGTCTCCTTCTGCGATCACTACACAAGAGCGAGGTCACGCAGAGCTCGTGGCCCATAAGAGCAAGGCTCCATGGAGGCCTATGGATTCCAGGCGCTGTTACTCGCTGTGGTGCGGAGCGCTACAGCAGGTGTCAGGGAGGCTAGCACTGTATTCTGGGGCAAGGCGCTGAGGCAGCACCTTCCCGTAATAGGACGTCAACATAGAGACAGTAAGGGAAAATCTGCAAGCACACAATGTCCTGCTTACCGTCTCCATGTTGGCATCAGCTAGGGAATATAGGCCTGGGTTGAATGTCAGTGAGAACTTCAACCAGCATCTGCAGTCACATTAATCCACCATACACGTACAGTAGGGGTCAGCAACCATGCTCCTCCAGATGTTTTAGAACTACATCTCCCATGATGCTCCACCACTCGTTAGATTGGCTTCTTAGCTTTGTTGGAACCACAGTTCCAAAATATCTGGAAGGCCAAGGTTGCTGACCCCTGACATAGAGCCTAATTTTATGCCTGTTCATAAAGAACATGCAGACCTGTACAGGATCTGTTGCTTCATGCAGGGGAGCAAAAGCTAAGCAGATGCTAATTTGAAGTAAACTGAACTTAAGTCAATATTTTAAGGAAAACTGGAATGTGCTTCTATTAGATACATGGGATAACGTGACTGTGGTGTGGGTTTCCCTTACCTGAGAGATGGGATGTTTCACATACACCCATCCAGTGCTGGGGTTTATCTGGATATATTCTGGCAGTTGCGACAACATGCTGTATGTGATGGTGGCATTGACACCTTGGTCATCATCTACAGCAGCAGCTCGAAGGAAACTTGTTCCCACGGATGTATCCTCACGCAGAAAATCTATGAAAAGGGAAAAAGATATATGTCAGAAAGATTCAAATGAAAAAAGGAACATATTTAGTAGCTATGCCCTCCAATACAACTACTTTGGTCCAATTGTCACTTGGATGCGTCTGGTCACTCATATTCCTTTTAACCCAGCAATGTTTCTTCTTCCTTTTTCCCCCCATATTAAAAGTTTATTGACGATGGATCAATGAGAAAATAAACGGGAACAAAGAAAGAGAAAATAAAGTGCCCCCTTACATGAATAAAGCGACTAAAGCATTATCACGACCATGATAAACAGTACCTTTCAGGACACATCGGAAGCTAGTGAGCAAGAAGTCTCTGCAAGAATATGAAGAACAGACAGCTCGCAGCTTCGATAGTGAACGTTAAAATACAATAAAAATAAAGTATAACAGCAGCAAGCATCATATTTATATGTACAGTATGTTTTGATGGGAGGGAAATAAATAGGGCTGTATTACAAAGCTGGTGATAACTTAACCAGAGCTGTTGTAAGACTATGGGCCCTATTAAGATGTTGACGTTAAAAAGCGGCACAAAGGAGGAAAAACCGCGCCCACAGTTTTCCCCCTTGCGCCCGCTTTTTAACGCCACATCACAATGCAGGCGCAAAATATGCTGCCTGGATTGTTTGCGGGTGGTAAAATGCTGGATGCGTGCGGCAGCGCTAAGCAAAGCCGCGAGCATCCACTCAATGGAGTCCGTAGGACTCCATAGCGTTTCTCCTGGCCGGTCACATGACCAGCCGGATCTTGCTTCGTGAGGTCCGGCCGGTCTGCGTAGGGAAACGCAGGGAGAGACTGGGAGGACTTTTTCCCCCAGTCTTTCCCTACTCCCGCCGGCTGGAGGAGGTGAACAGAGCCGCGGTCATCGCCGTGGGACAGAGGGTGAGTATCTGATTTTTTTTATCCTGTGTTAACGGATTCTGCAGAAGCGGAATCCGTTAACACCAAGTCCTGGCTCTGGTTAACTTTTCGCTAACCAGAGCCAGGCGTTAATCAGCGCTGGGACTTTGCACTCCCCATGTTAAGTATAGGGAGCACAAAGTACAGTAACCTCGCGCTAAAAAGCACAAGGTACCAAACGCAAAGGGTTTTTTTTAACCCGTTTGCGTTTGGATTGTAATATGCAGTAAATACCGCAGCTAACGGTAGTGCTCACGCAGGTGAGCGCTACCGTTAGCTTTAAGAGTGTAATAGAGCCCTATAATGGCTCTGGTAAGTTTACAACAGCTCTGGTTAAGTTAGCACCAGCTTTGCAATATAGCCCATAGTGTGTTATAAGGAGAGAGTCATGGTGTTTCTTCTTTCTAAACCGAAAAAAACTGCTTAACCAAATTAACATTGAATGTACGTTAGCTGCAGCTAAACTCTTAGCTTCTCATTGGAAAACCCTTCAAGTTCTGCAACTGAAGGACATTATAAACACAACCAAATCCATGATGGAAGTGGACAGTCCAGTCTAGCTTAATCTTGCGGTATTTTCCAAGTCTTTGCACAGAATACGGTTAAAGGTTTTGCAAAGTGTGTAAACTGTTATTCAATTGACGCTCTTAATTAAGGTTTGGGAAGACTTCGGGCCACAACCTGGTAACTTATAATTGATTTCTACTTTTGCATTTTGTTTCAATGTGTATGATACAACTGTCAAGATTTCCCAGTGATTGACTGTTCACGTAAACGAATCCTAGCTTGATTAAAAAATAAGAATACTAAAAAATACTAAAGTACAAGTATTAAAAAAAAGTATTTCCATATTTGCTCTTTCATTTAAGAATAACCCAAACTAGTAACTAGATAGATTGTCCTTCATGAAGTCAATGGATGGATGCAGCTCTCCTGTGATACTACAGGCTCTACAAATATATACATTTAGGTAGTTATTTCCCAGTCAACATTGCATGATAAATACAAAATTATGTAAACTGTAATTTGTTTAGGCGTTTTTTTTATGGTAAACCTTTAATTCTGAAATGCCAAAATTCCCATTCATGGGCTCTATTACATTCTTCGTGCAAACGTTAACGCGTGTGCAAAAACGCATTAAGGCGAGGGGCAAAACCCTTTGCGCTGAACGTCGTATTACAACGTCCGCGCAAAAAATGCACGTTAACATCAACCGCGGGTGAACCTGCGCGAACGCTGCGTGAGCGTACTGTACTGTGCGCGTCCTATACTTAACATTGTTAGCGCAAATACGTTTATGCGCTGGTACGTGGAAGGTATTACAATCTATGCGCAAAATTTAACGCACAACGTTTGCACACATAATTTTAACGTCTTTGAAAAGCTGGTGGTAACAGCAAATCTGAACGTCCTGGCCGAACCCAAATACACCAGCATGAAAAAAACAATACAGCAAAGTATAGTTACACATTCTACGCATATACAAACAATAAAATGGAGAAGTTGTGCGTGTTTTTTATTGATGCAGCATATATGCGCAGATTAACTTCGACAAGCGCAAAAACTTAATGTGAGACAATTGTGGTACTTAATTCTGATTGGCTGAATCGCGTGAAAAAAACAGTCCGCACACTGATTTCTGCGCACGACGTTGCTGCGCGCATGTTTTTGCGTGTGTTATTTTTTGACGGTTGAAAAAATGCGCGAGGATTGTAATACCAGCGTTGTAGTTTATGTTTATATTATAAATTATTGTGGACATGGGAATGCTATTTTTTCCCTAAAGAAAAAGGCTTTTGTTTCATGTGCAGAAATGAAGACACTGCAAGCTGCTTGTGTGAGGAGTCATGTTGGATTATAGAACTGCATCCAGGTCAGAGGTCAGAACAGGAAACAGGAAGTATAAGCATAATCAATCCATAACAACTTTTGCTCACATTGATAACGGCCATTCTCAAATTTCGGATCATTATCATTGACATCAGCAATTAAAATGGTTATTTGGCAGACGCCAATCAGTGGCTCCTGGCCCATGTCAGTGGCTGTCACTGAGACAGTGTGTTCTCTCTGCGTCTCTCTGTCAAAGCTCTGCGTGGTGGTTATAACTCCTAAAGGAAAAAAGAAAGTCTGTCAACCTAAATGCACAAAGGTTTGAATAAATTCATATCAGTTTCAAATCAGTTATTGACCATTTATTTAGGGGGTTGGGGTGATAAATAATGACATTTAAAGAGACGTGTATGCGAAAAGAAAAATAAATATGTATATGTAAGACGTTTTACATTGTCATGACTGTATGATGTATTATTTCTCAAACCTGTGGCTCACGTTAATTCAAAGTACATAAATATACAGGTAGAAAATAGAAATTCCATCACGGTAACTTATTTTCCACTAGACTTGGAATACCGCACTGAGCTGCGACACCTGTACAAGCCCTCTCTGTTACAGCTACAACCCGACTTGGAAAAGAGCCCTAGATCCATAATATGGATTTTAACAAATATCATCGCTATCTGAGGCTTTGCATCTGTTCAGAATAACATCATATTTATGGTTAATCAATAAAACCAATGGGCAAAAAAAAAAACAGCATGTGTCCCTTACCGTACCTGTTTCTGCATCGATGGCAAAGTACGGTCTAACACCATCCCGCTGCATGATGCCATATTTCACTTTTCCGTTTAGACCAAAGTCTGTATCACTAGCTTCTACTTGGAGGACAAAAGTGCCCGGTGCTTGGTTTTCCAAAACCCATGTACTTTCACTGTATTGGTGACACTGATGAGAGGAAAGAATTCTGTAAGCTACATGGAAAGCTAGATATCACTCTGCGCCTCTGGTCGAGGTCTCGAATGTCTTTGCAACTTGCTACACTTGAATTGAATCCCTAAAAAGTGTTGATGGACCAATGTGTTTTCATGGGCCAAACCGAGTTTATACATTCCTTTCTGGGTTGTTCAGAGAGCACCGACATGTCACCTACATTTCAGTGTTCTCCTGTTCCCCGCACTTCGGCTAGTCCGATTCGCCGACCCTGCGGTGTATTCATCATTTACCACAGGGTCCCCAAAGCGCACGGAACAAGCCGCTGAACACATCCGAAAAACCGCCATATACATCCTACGATCCGCTGCAAAAAAATGCCAAATCGATCTGAAAAAGTCGACGACCTGCGGAACAGAGCGCCGACCAGCCGCCGGAAAAAGCCAACAAGCTGCAAAGGTGTTTGGAAAAAAACCTACTGCATGAAAATAATATATAAGGTCCTATGAATAAAAATAAAAAGGTCTGTTACAGAAAAAAGAAAACCTGCCGTTTTTTTAAAGAAAAAAGGGAAAAAAAAATCCCTGAAAAGTATCGCTATGTTCAAATTAAGGCATATGCAATAATGTCCCATGAATTCTGAATGGGAGGAGAATTACGATGAAGTCCTGTCCATTCCACTCACCTTTGTGAAAATGGGTTTGTTGTTGTTTACATCATTTATCCCCACAATAACTTGAGTGAATCCACTTAAAGATGAAGAACCGCCTGACGAGTTGTCATCGACAGCAGAAATATTTATCAAATATTCAGGTTTTGTTAATCTTGGTGGTGGTGTCTTTCTGAGTCTGAGGATGCCTGGAGGGGATTCAGAGATCGAGTATCAAGAGCAGTAGATTGACCTTTACAACGAACTTATCATACGGACACTATCCTCAAACTGGAAAGGATGTATCAGTAAGAATGTGCAGCCCTCAGTCTTCAAATTACTATTTAAGAGACGGCATGGAGGAAGGGAACACCTAAAACCTTATTCCCCTTTGCTGAGAAAGAGTCAATGCGAGCCGATAACCCTCAGCGACTCCCTAATGTCAACTCTATTACAATCGAGCCATTGTATTTTGGAGCCATGCGTAGATATCGGCAGTGGCTCCATGCATCTCCACTAGTATCAGACCCTGTAGTCCACAGAATTTCATGGAGCCGCACAAGACCCTACCCGAGCTCACGTATGTGCGGGCATTGAGACAGCAGAGAGACACCAGGAATTATTTGTACCAAGTGGTCCACTGAATGCAGTCATAAAGACAACTCATTTATAAAGGCACCTACTTAATTATTAATAGTAATTATTGTAATTTATTTTATTTTTAAACATGATGTGCTATATATATTGCATAAGATATTCATCATGAATGACCATTAGAATGTGCCTTATAATTTTGTACTTTATTAAGTGATTTATTCATTTATAACTTGATTAACATGTATGTTGGCACATTTTTTGCAACATTGTATACACATATTGTTTAATGGCTGATCCCCATATTAATTGGGATATGACCCCTAACCCCTTCACTAAAAAGTGATTTTCCAAAAAACCATGGTCAGAAACCAGTTGAATTTTCACTTCTCCAGCCCTTCTCCTGGTTTTCACCTCTCTCTGAATAACCCTGTATGTAATCAGCCGATTTTACACAGTTTTAGCTCTTTGGGCATTATGTCCACAGGGATAAAACTTTGGGGGCACCTTCTGCAGCCCAAAAGCAAAGGAAATTAGTTTTCAGCAATGAATTTCATTAGCTTTTGGGCTGCAGATCTGCAGATAAAGGTATCTCGATATCTGGGCACTGGATGCTGCCTTTGAAGCCCGAGATATCTCGATCTCGATAGAGAAGGGGTTAATTAATCACATGACTGCATATACCTATTTATTTCTTTGTGTAGCACTTGATCACTGGCTTTACAAACGCCTGGAAACAGGTCAAAGCTGTTTACCACTAGTGAACCTCCATAAAGGTTTGGAGAGGTTTAAAGGGGCACTACCACCAAAAATTGAAATGTCCTTACTGTGTTTATTTAATGTTGCTGATATCTTACATGGGCTTTGTTTTTCTCTTGTAGGTTTAGCTAAGACAGTATTTTACTCTAAGTGAGTCACTGGGTGCATCCATTGTGTGATCTTTTGTGTTGTAAACTCCCCCCCCCCGTATCTTTGCATCACTTGGTTCTCACTATGGAGAATTGGGCATAGAATGGAGTCTATGGGTCAGAAGTCCAGGGAAATTTACAATGTTTGGGATGAATGTAAATAATATCACCAGGGGGTATCATTCGGTGTTGGACGCCCACTGTCAGATCACATACAGCTGACAACACAATAGATCCCCTGCAACCTTGTCTAAACATTCCATCCTAGACCTAATTGAGTCTTCTCTTCTGGTTTTATCCTATACCACAGCTGTAAATCAAAACTTGCCATAAGAGTTTGGCAAATAATAAAGAATTTACCTTTTTTTGCTTTTTTTGTGCAATTACTTCAAACAAAGAAAAAAGCAGCAACGTGTGTTTTATAAGCAGGGTTATTCAAAGAGCTCCGAATTGCTTGAGAAAGGTAACCGAACGCTGAAAATCAGCGTTCGGTTACCTTTCCTGGCCATTCGGCTCTCCAGAGAGCAGGCAATTCGCCAAATCCTGGCGAATTGCCTGCACATACGGTGCCTGTTCGGTGCCTGTTCGAGGGCAGTGAAATCCCCATGAAAAAGCACTGCTTCGGCTATTCAGAGAACACAAACCAGCAGTGAAAGGTTCCCGAAATGCCCTGCCATTCAGTGGTTTAATTCGGCAAGTTAATTCAGGAGAATCCCATAGACTTCAATGTTAAAAATATTCCCGTTTTAATTCAATATCTAATAAACCGTTCATTATAAAATTCTGCAGTAAAGAGTCTCTTTATTTATAGATTTTTTAAGATATTTTAAGCCTTTTTCTTAATTTTTTTAAAAAAAAATTTTAAAGTCCGATTTATTTATTTTTTAAGTTTACTTATTTTTTCTGTAACAGCCCTCTTTATTATCATTCCCTTGACCTCATATGCAAATTTCAGACATTTTCGCTCAGTAGTTTCTTTGCAAACAGCGATTCATTTTCACAGATTCACACAAACTATTTTGCTAATTTATTCACCTCCCTCGTCTGGGATCTCAGCTGCTTCGGCTGTGTTCGGCTCCTGCACGGGCTTGGTTTTCGGCAGGTTAATTCAGATGTTTTTGTGGCTTTTCTGCGTGCATTCGGTGGGTTTTGCGGTTCGTTTTCGGCGAGTTTGCGGCAGCCTTTCCCTGCAATTCGGGGACCCTGTGTTGCTTGCTGAATACACCGCAGGGTCACTGAAATGGGATCGGCAAAAGGAACCGTATTGAAGAGATGAAAAGTCACCGAATGTGCGGTGACTTTTTTGAATCTCTTTGAATAACCCTGAAGGTGTTTTTGTTTGGAATGCACAAGTAATCTAGTTACAGCTTATGTTGGTGGTAGTGTCCCTTTAAGTTAGTTAGAGTACACACATAGAATGAAATATTTGCTGAATCTTTGCCCCGGTCAATGCGATGCATATTTAGGATACCTTTCTGGCTGTCCAGGTCAAAATTACAGTCTTCATTTCCTTCTACAATGAAGTATGAAACTCCATCTCCATCTGGATCCTTTGCATGAACGATGGCCACCAAGGTACTGGGCCCAGCCTCTTCAGAAAGGAACGTGTTGTAGCTGGGAAAAAATAGACAAAGGATGATAAAATAGATTTCATGAAGAAATCTAAAGTCAAATAAGTGGCTCTAACAGGCTGGATCTTTAACACTGTATGAGGAGTGCTCTGGACCATCACGATGGCTTTACACATAGATGAGGGCTTATACATATATATATATATATATATGTGCAACAAGTTTGACATTTTATTTACTTGCTTCAGTGATCACGCCGTGTTGCCGCACATTTTAACGCCCGTCGTAGCATAAAATTATGATCAATAGAGACCCAAACACGGAGTACGTTCGCACAGAAGTGCTGACTCACAACGCACATGGCACAGACGCAATTTAGGCAAGAATGTCGAACCGCTAGGATGGACGCCACCTCCGCGTAGCTTTGTGTGTGAGTGATGGAGCGTAGTGAGACGTACTGCATTTTTGACGTCCAGCATTTTTGACGGACAAAATGGTTTTTCATATCATGTATCAATTGTTTTCATTTTACATATTAATTTTATTTCCCATCTACATCAGTCAAAAAAACGTCAGTCAAAAAAAAACGACCGTGTGGTGTCTACAGAATCATCAGTCAGAAAGTACTTCAGTTGTGCACGGATGCACAGTGTGCTCAGAATGCGTTTGGAAGCCCCAAAAATCTGGGGGAGATAGGGCCTTAATCCCAGGCTCACAGTGTGCACAGGTCTAGGAGGAAAACTGTCCCCGGCCCTCACCCCTACCACTTCCTACGCCCATGAGCATAATTATAAATGTACATGTGAAGAGTTACACTGACTACTCTTTGAGCTACATTCCAAGCATGGCATAAATGTAACTAGACATCAGGTAAACTTACCAGAGCCAATGATTAACGTCTATGGAGTCGCTACCTTTACCAGAGCTCTGGCTGTTTTCACACCTTACTTACCCAGTCTTTTACCTTTGTTCTTAAAGGAACATGCTATTAAAAAATTGTTTCCTCTTTTACCCTTAATTGGACAGAAGCTGCTGACAGCCTCTGCCCAATGTTTTTTTTTTTAGCGCTTTAGGTTAGTTTTACTTACCTTATATCCCTCACCCAGGGGCGTAACTACCAGGCAGTGGTGTATTTAGGTTTTGTGCTGCCCTAGGCCTGACTAAACTCGTGCACCCCCTAATTTAAATTTGACACACCCCTTCCTGTCAAGGGCACACCTCTTCCTGGTTAATCCCCACCCTTCCTCTTTAAGCTCCACCTTTTCCTCTTAGAGCTCCGCCTTTTCCTCTCTTTATATTAAAAGTGGATACCAAGTGCCTACTTGTAGATTTTGTATACCATTTCAAATGTATAAATGACCTTGAGATAGGCATTGAAAGTCATGTATCAGTGTTTGCAGATGACACAAAACTAGGAAAAGTAATACAATGTGAGCAGGATGTTACTTCGCTGCAGAGGGATTTAGATAGATTGGGGGACTGGGCACTTAAATGGCAGATGAGATTTAATCTAGATAAATGCAAAGTTATGCACTTTGGAGTGAAGAACAGACAAGTAATTTATACCCTAAATGGTACAGAGTTAGGGAAATCCAAGCAGGAGAAGGATTTGGGAATAATCATAGACTTCAAACTAAGTAACAATGTGCAATGTCAAACAGCAGCCGCCAAGGCCAGCAAAGTATTGGCATGCATTAAAAGGGGAGTTCACTCACGGGATGAAAACATAATTTTGCCTCTGTATAAATCAATGGTCAGGCCGCACCTTGAATATGCCGTGCAATTTTGGGCACCGGTCTTAAAAAAAGATATTATAGCGCTAGAAAAAGTGCAGAGACGGGCAACTAAATTAATAAGGGGAATGGAAGGGTTAAGTTATGAGGCAAGACTAACAAGCTTAAACCTGTTTAGTTTAGAGAAACGGCGCCTTAGGCTAGGGTCAGACTGAGGCAGTGCGAACGCGCGTGCAGCCGCACTTAATCACGGCCGCACTAGCAGCAGATGCCGGGCAATGACGGCCAATATACGAAGTACGGTCGCACAAAAGTCCGGCTGCGCAACGCAAGTGGAAAATGAACGCATTTTTTCGAGAACGTGAAACCGCAGGTACTGACGTACAGAGTGCGCTGCGTCTGCTAGCGGCGTGTGTGTGTGATTAGGAGACGTCAGACGCTGCTAATGTCCGGCCAACATAACGTCCAGACACAAAAAGTGTTTTATTGATGATCCGTACAAAATCACGGACGAAAATGCGCATAGTATGACCACTATCACGTATTCTGTGAAAAAATGCGTCCATTCGTTCGAACGCACTTTTTCACAGACAACATAAAAATGCGTTCGTCTGACCCTAGCCTTAGAGGGGATCTGATAACCTTATATAAATATATACGGGGCCATTATCAACCATTGTCTGATAACCTATTCATTAACAGGACTATACACAGGACACAGGGTCATCCATTTAGACTGGAAGAAAGAAAATTTAGCTTAAAGCATAGGAAGGGTTATTTTACGGTGAGAACAATAAAGCTGTGGAATTCTCTGCCTGTTGAGGTGGTTGGGTCAGAGTCTGTACAGACTTTTAAAAAACGACTGGATGACTTCCTGCAGACACAGAATATTAAGGGTTATACTATTTAATATGTGGGTAAAAGCTTCTTGATCCAAGGAGACATCTGACTGCCATTCTGGGGTCAAGAAGGAATTTTTTCCCAGTATGTTGCATATTGGCAAGCATTTCAGACTGGGTTTTTTGCCTTCTTTTGGATCAACAGCAGTAGGTTATGTGGGAGAGGCTGAACCCGATGGACGCATGTCTTTTTTCAGCCTATATAACTATGTAACTATCTATTGAGATAAAGAAAATTATGAAATGTTTAAATTCAAGCATTTTTACAAAGAACAGCCACGCATGTCAAGTAAGCGGGATCACAGCTTCTCTAATTGGTTGAACAATAAAATCCACAGAAACGTGCACTCCATATGAGCGTATCACAGAGCTGCACAGCAATAAAACCCACAGAAATGGGCACTGTGTATGAGCATATCAGAGCTGCACAGCAATAAAACCCACAGAAATGTGCAGTGTGTATGAGCATATCACAGAACTGCACAGCAATAAAACTCACAGTAATGTACAATGTGTATGAGCGTATCCCAGAGCTCCAGGGCAATAAAACTCACAGTAATATGCAGTGTGTATCACAGAATCCACAGCAATAAAACTCCCAGCAATGCAATGTGCGGTGTGTATGAGTGCATCAGAATTCACAGCAATAAAACTCACAGCAATGCAATGTGTTGTGTGTGTCAGCGTATCAGAATCCACAGCAATAAAACTCCCAGCAATGCAATGTGGGGTGTGTATGAGTGCATCAGAATCCACTGCAGTAAAACTCCCAGCAAACCGAGTGTATATGAGCACACAGCAATTATGCTGTGGAGCCATCTTGTCAGCAGTGGGGTGTCACTGCCAGAGGGTGCACTGTAGCTTTGATTCCCTTCCCGGTGGGTGTTCAGTCCAGAATAGAGTCTGTTAACGAAAGGGCGGGCAGCTGCGCGCGTGCGTTTCACGTGGTTCAGCCAGTCATGTGGTACTGAGACTCAGAGAAATGGCAGTGAACTGCCCTGATGTCTGGTGGTTTCAATCAGCAGGTTTATTCAGGCGAACCCCATAGGTTTCAATGTTAAAAATATTCCCATTTTTATGCAATATCTAATAAATCATTTATTATTTTAATCTGCAGTAAAAAGTCAATTTATTGATTTTTTTTTAGTACCTTTTAGTCATTTTTCAGATTTTTTTTGGGCAAAATTTCCCCCCCTTTTTTTTAATAGCAGTTTTTCTTTTTTCTGTAACAGAACTTTTTATTATCAATCATAGGATCTTATATGTAAATTCCAGACATTTTCGTTCAGTAGTTCTTTTGAAAACAGCAGGCCACGGGTTTGCGGTGGCAGCATTCAGCGGCCGACTCCATGCACTTTGGGGACCCTGCGGTGAATGGTGAATTCACTGCAGGGTGAGGAAATTTTATTCTCCTAAATGCAGGGAACTACAGAACACCAAAAAGTTGGCGTCATTTCGGTGCTCTGTGAGTAACCCATTTAGTGGTGAGGTTTTTTGCTGCCCCCTGGAAAGTGAAATTGAAAGTGTAAATTAGTGAAATCTAAATGTATCCTTCCTGGTAAAATACTTTGCAAAAGTAAAAAAAAAAAAAAAAAAAAAAATTTTTTTTTTAGGGGTGGGGCCACCAAGTGCGGGCCGCCGCTCCCTGGAAATTGCCGCCCTAGGCCTAGTCGGCCTAGTCCAAAATACACCAGTGCTACCAGGGGTGCAGTGGGTGCCACTGCACCCGGGCCCCTGAGTCTGGGGGGCTACAACCAGATGGGTGGGGTGCCCTGACTAGCCCTGCTTGCCCCACAGTCCAGACAGGGGTCAGGCACCTGGTCTCCAGTTTGATCGGCAGCGTGTGGGATCAAACTCCCACACGCTGCACCAGAAGTAAAGGCCCTGCCGGGGGGAAGGGGGGGGAGAGGAGGAGGGCAACATGTTATGTTCCCCTACATGTTATGTTCAATAAACACATGAAAACATATGTTTGTGTTGTATAATTTTAAGCAGACTGTGTTTTTCAAATTGTTGTGACTTAGATGAAGATCAGAGCACATTTTATGACCAATTCATGCAAAACTCCACGTAATCCCAAAGGGTTCACCTACTTTTTCTTGCCACTGTATTAAAAATGGGGGGAAAAAAAGAAATTGCAAAACTTACACAGCCTGGGAAAAAATAGGAGCTTCGTCATTAATATTGGCCATGCGCAAACGCACAGACGCAGTTCCAGTTCTTGAAGGATTTCCATTGTCGATGGCTATGACCACAAACTCATACAGGTGATTGGGGCGTTCATAGTCCAGTCTCTGGTTGGACTGAATGACGCCCTGAGGAGTGATGGAGAAGTCCAGACTCTGGGTGAAGTACGAGATCTCAGAGTTGGATCCAGAGTCGCAATCTTGTGCTGTCACTAATGAGCAAACAGATATCAATCAGTGCTTTCAAGATGATACAACGTAATGTTGGTAGTGTGGTATGGGTAAACATGGTGGCTTTCTGTTCTGCTACATCAGGCCTGGAATGAACTGCTAAGGTGAAGAATCTGTAGGGATGAAGACACTGGCTTCCACTAAGACTCTCAAAGGACCAGAGGTACCTTCCTCTCCAAAGAAGAGTCGAAGGCGGTGAGAGTCTATAATGCTAGTTTTGCCAATTGTCTTGGGGATCTCATGAATGGTGGTGTCCACATCCTTTCTTTTCAAAAACCTTGCAAGTTTTATCTAGTATTAGAACAAATAGAGTCCTCGCGCATGCAAATGTCCAAGTATAGTTCTTTGTATCCACCAACGCCAAATCGACAAATTCCTCTGAGCTGAGGAGGTGCAATCGCGGACCCCATTGGAGCTCATTATTGGCCCGACCCACATCAGAAGGAATTTGTCGATTTGGCGTTGGTGGATACAAAGAACTATACTTGGACATTTGCATGCGCGAGGACTCTATTTGTTCTAATATTCTTCTTATGTATATACTGTGGTAGTGAGCATATATGGGACTTTGCTGCTGAAGTTTTCCTATTCATTTATATTTGATCTGCGCGGTTGTCACCTTGTTTGTATAAGGTTTTATCTAGTAGCAGGTCTGTTCACTAAAGGGTGAAGTCAGGAGAATAGGCAGGAAAAGTGAGCACTGAAACTTTGGTGCTCTTTCATTCGGCGCACTTCGATGAGATTCAGCAAGTTCAATTTGCCGACCTTGCAGCGTCCCCGCAGTGCACTGAATGGATCTACCGAACACTGCCAATAAACCTGCCAAACGCATCCGATAAACCGCAGAACGCAGTCGCAAACTGCCGAACACAGCCGATGATCCGATGAACGCCTCCGATCAGCCGTCGAAAAACACCAACTAGCCGCCGAACAGGGGTAAACCCCCGTCGCAATTTTTAAAAGGCTTTTTAAACAAATATACTGCATGAAAATAATATATAACGTCCTATGAATAGCAATAAAAAGGTCTGTTTCAGAATAATAAAAAAACGCCATTAAAAAAAAAAAAAAAGAAAAAATCGAAAATTTTGCCGAAAAAATCCAGAAAAATGCCTAAATTTTTTAAAAAAAAAAAATTAATAAAGAAACTTTTTGCTGCAAATGAAAATAATAAACGGTTGAATATTTTTTTTTATAAAAACAGGGATTTTTTTTTACATTGAAACCTATGGGATTCGCCTGTTTAAACCTGTTGAACAAAAGCACCAAAAATTTGGGCATTTTTCCAACCTTTCACTGCTGTTCGGCGTTCTCTGAATAGATTAATCATTACTTCTCTATGGAGAATTTCCCTGCCGTGGAAGGTCGCCGAATTGCACCATATTTTGCTGGCAACTCGCTAATATTTGGCAAATTGACAGCTTTCTGAAAAGCCGAATTGCCACGAAATTGCACCGTATTCGGTGGCAAATTGGGCAGTCTTTGAATAACCACTTAGGGCAAAATAGCTAAACCAGAAAAATTCACCCATTTATCTCACTTTCCAAATTGGCATTTTTGGTCTAGATTGTTCTCTTCTCCTGCCAATTCTCCAGAGTTTCACCCTTTAGTGAATAGACGTGTTAATATTTGGGGGGTTTTGTATGAAAATATGTTAAATCCTTCGCCCACCAATACAAGGTGTTGATTTAGAGCAGCCATTTCAAATTCTGGCCCCCAGATGTTTCTGGACTACAACTCCCATGACTGTCTAGCCATCAAGTGCATTGAAAGAAAGTCTCGGAATTCTAGGCAATCAAATTCTGGGGGGTGGGCAAACACACCTGAGCTGGCAGGATTAAAGCTTCTGATCTGCCAGATGCCAATATTACCGCCAGGCCTCAGAAAACACCTCTGCTTCCCTTGACATTGTAGTCATTTATTAGTAAGAGCAAATGAGTTCAGTAATATCTTACATTTTTAAAAAAAAATTAGGGTAAAGAATGGTATAATATGGCAGTTTATGAGATTAATGGATACTGGAAAAAAAAAAAATATATATATATATATATATACACAAATATTAAAGTAAAGTAATATGTTTTCTCCTTGAGTACATCAGACAATATTCGCAGTGACTGTTCTCAACCATACGGCATAAACCTGAGCAGGTTTTACCATCTACCGTAGATACTCGAGTATAGCGCGACCCGAATATAACGCGATGGATATAGATTTATTATGGAAACGAGAGAATATTCAAGACTCGAATATAACGAGAGGAACAAAATTTTACTGTACCTGTAAACAATTAAAATCCTTCCAGGTTCTCTTAACAGAGTCAGGCTACCCCTCAGCCCGGGGTGCTCTGCTCTAGAATGATTGCAGTTGCTACTAAGTATGAAGCTGCCGGTCACCTGTCTTCTTTACTAGCGATTAGATGGCCGGCGGAGGTGAGCGAGGTGAATGATTGGTTTAAACCAAGAGTGCCCTCTGGCCGTGATGGATCCCAACTCTCCCGAATCCGGGAGTTCCTGGAGTGTTTGCAAGCATCTCGGAGCCCGCATTCACTTCAGCGAGACTACCGGAACTTCCGTGAGACTTGGGATCCAGAGCAAGGCAAGTTTTTTTCTTTCTTACATGCGATGCAGATGTCTCGAATATAACACGACCCCTCCAATTTTAAGGTAAATTCTTGTCACCAAAATCTAGCGGTATACTCGAGTATCTACAGTTGTTGGTTTACCCTGTTCTTGTTATCCATAAATCAAGTGACATTCCCACAAATATGAATCCTGTGCTTCCAAAGCGACTTATGCCAGCTTGTCTTACACAATGGCCTCTCCTGCTTCGTATCTGTGTGTTTCAGCCACCTCCCCTCCTACTGCAGCGTCAACCTTCTCCCTCCCCTCTACACTGTGGATACTGGGACTGGGAGTCTTTCCCTGCCAGGCCTCACAAGAGGGAGGGCTTGCTTCAGTCTGCACAGTGCAAGAAAATCAATGTGTGCCAGTTCCCCAGTTGGAAACTTGATACAAATCAAATCTGCCAGATATCAGTCTGTCTACAAAAAGCTTTCACCTGGCAGGGTTGGATCCTCCAGGTCCCTTAGAAGGACAGGCCCGGTTACAGTCGCAGCCTCATCATCCCCTGTGGTTACGCCCCTGGTTGCATGAATACCATATAAAGATGAAAATATGAAGGACAATAGATTTAAACACAAACCTTGCAACAATGAAGAGCCAACTGGGATGTCTTCTAAAATGTTGTTTTGGCTGTAAATAGATCTCAAAAACTCTGGATTGCAGTCATTGTCGTCTGTGATATGAACTATTGCCTGGGGATTAGCAGAAAAAATGCGAGGATAGAATTTATTGCAGATATTCACTCATTCGAGGAAAGGAAAAGAAAAAGCACTGGAGAATAGAATCAAAAACCAGTGTCTACAATGGGCATAACCCGGCAATATTAAAGAAAAAAAATAAAATTCACTCATTCGACACTTAATTATTATGGAGTCCATCTTTTCCAGTAAGAAATTCTAGCAGCTAGTGGGTTAAATCCCAAAGAGAGAGACAGACACACAAACACGCGCATATATAAATGTAATCATTTTATTATACAGTAGTTCTACAAGAGGCTGCAACTCTGATGACTTTCCATAATCCCGAATTTCTGTGCCCCCAGACACACCTGTATAGATATACTACTCTATGTATTCCAATAAATTCCATTGAGGAAAATATGGAAAAAAAAAACAGATCACTGGCAGATCCAGAGAGGGGGCTCATGGGGCACCCCCCCCCCCACACACACTGCAAACCCATTGTAGGTGATACAGGGGACCTTCGGATGTTTAAACTTCTGTATCTCTGGTTCCATACATCCTACATGGTCAGTTCAGAAGTCATTGGAAAGGTCATACTCTGCTCTTTCCAATGATATCATACATGACCAGGTACACTGTGCATAGCGAAAAATAAATTCCAAGAGATACATTTGCTTTCATGAACATAAATGTCCAGTAGTTTGTGATAACTAAGAAGTCTGGGAATTGTCTAGTTTTTGAGCCTGCCTCCAGCGACTTCCCTAAATGGTGTGTGTGTGTGTTTGTATGTCTGAGTTATATGGCATTGTATGGGTATCTATACCTGCAACGTGTTATTGCTGGTGGTGCTTGAGTCTCAGTGACAGGCAGAACAGGTGTCAGAATGCATAACTGCAGAGCATTGCTGTGCGGGGGTCTGTTAGGTGTCAGCTGAGCAGCAGGAGGACAGACCCTGTGCGGCAATGTTCTGTAGAGAGTGAGTGTGATGAGCACAGCCTGCGATCCGGTACCCGCTATGCCTATCATTGCGAAATTAACACCACCTCTTAGCCAAGATTGGTAGAATGCCTCCTCTCCGATACCTTTGTCTGGATCCGCCCCAGATACAGATAGGGCTGTGCTGCCCCAAAGATGGCACCATGCTTTAAAACACAGCCGGTACACATAGACTCTGCATTATGTGAGTGAGCATTTTGGAGAACGTTTATAGATATATATACTGTACATACCCAGATTGTAAATGCATTACTGCTCTATATTTTGTCTTGTCTCTGTAATTTTTGAGATCATTCAAGAGAGACTGAGAATCGGATTGGTCATTGATATAAGTCTCTATTATTTGATAGCATGTCTGGTTGCAAGTTATCAAAGACATCAATGAAGGAGCCAAGTAATACCTATATTAACAAATAATGCAAATCATGCCGCACCTCAGTGACGCTGCTAAGCCCACTATCTGCCTCCATGGCCTTCACCAACATGTGATAGAGGTGATGTTCGCTCTCATAATCCACAGCATGGGTAAGGATCAGCTCTCCGCTCTCTTGGTTAATATCGAACAAGCTGCTTGGATTGGCCAGCAAGGTGTACGTGATGGGTTTGCTTTGGAATGACATCGCTTCCACCACGGTTATCCTACAGAGGAGCAAAAATCACATACAGTAGAATGTTTGATTTTTTTTTAATAAAACCAAAACCACGAGATCTCACATGTTATTTGCACCTTTGCTTTTGTAATTTTGCTTACTCTATAGCAGTGTTTCCCAAACATGTCCTCAGGTCCTCCTAAGCCTCGGGTCAGACGAACGCAGTGTTCACGTCCGTGTTGCCGCATATTTTAACGTCCGGGGTAGCATACAATTATGATCAATAGACAGAGGTGTAACTAGGGACCTCAGGGCCCAGGTGCAGGAACCACGACGGGCCCCCCCACCCTAGGCAAAAACAGATTTTGTCCCCCCTCCCATCAACATGTATTGGTCCCCTCCAAGTCCACAATGTTGACTCCAGACAATCAGTGTCCCATTTTTTCCAAGTCCACTATGACCTCTTCAGTTCATCCCATTTTTAATGTAATGTGCACTATTTGTTTCTCACAGAGCTCCACAGCAATAAAACTCACAGTAATGTGCAGAGTGTATGAGCGTATCACAGAGCTTCACAGCAATAAAACTCACAGTAATGTGCGGTGTGTATGAGCGTATCACAGAGCTCCACAGCAATAAAACTCACAGTAATGTGCGGTGTGTATGAGCGTATCACAGAGCTCCACAGCAATAAAACTCACAGTAATGTGCGGTGTGTATGAGCGTATCACAGAGCTCCACAGCAATAAAACTCACAGTAATGTGCAGAGTGTATAAGCGTATCAGAGCTTCACAGCAATAAAACTCACAGTAATATGTGATGTGTATGAACATATCACAGAGCTCCAAAGTAAAACGCACACATAAGTATAAAATAAATTATAAAAATAATTATATATATAAAGTATAGGCAAGCCCCCAGGCAGGCGAGTATGGGCCCCCCCAGACTCAAGGGCCCGGGTGCGGTGGCACCCTCTGCACCCCTGGTAGTTATGCCCCTGTTGATAGAGACCCACACACGAAGTACGTCCGCACAGAAGTGCGGACGCACAACGGACGTGATAAACGGACACAGGTTAGGCAAGAATGTAAAACCGCTAGAACGGACGTGCGGAGTGCACCACACCCGCAACGTCCGCATAGCTTTGTGTGTGAGTGATGGAACGTAGTCCGACGGACTGCATTTTTGACATCCAGTATTTTGACGGACAAAATGTTTTTCATATTAATTTTATTTCCCTTCTACATCAGTCCAAAAAAACGTCAGTCACAAAAACGGACCATGTGGCCACTACCTTGTCGTCACAAAGTACGTCCGTTGTGCACGGACGCACAGTTCGCACAGAATGCGCTCGTCTGACCCTAGCCTAACAGGCCAGGTTTTAAGGATCACCTTGGGGAAATGCAGACTGAATCCTGCAATCACTGAGCAGCAAATCATATCACCTGTGCTGTGCTTCAAATATCTGGAAACTTGGCCTGTTAGGGGACCTGAGGACCAGGTTTGGGAAACACTGGACTAGAAGAAATTGAATAGACATGAAAATAATATGTAAAAAAAATGATTTAGCAATTTACAGACAGCCAGAAGCAAAAAGAGTTATAAAACCTCAGTTGCTAAATACTTACAGTTTCAGTTGCTAAATTACTTTCAGGGTTATTCAGAGAGCAATGTCGGCGACATTTCGGTGCCCTTTCGTTCACCGCACTTTGGGGCTATTCAGCGATTCTACTGCAGCGAATTCAAGTACAGCTGCAGGGTCCCCGGAGTGCAGGGAAAACCCGCCGCAAACCTGACAAACAATTGCCAAACACTCACGGAACAATCACCGAAAACTGGCAGAAATCATCCAAAAACCACGCCGAACACGCCGGAAAAAGCCAACGAGCCAACGATCACAGCGCAGAGCAGCTGCCGGAAAAGGCAAACAAGCTGACGAATGGGGTATTAAAAAAAAAAAAGTTCGCTTGAAAGTTTGAAAATTGAAACGCTAGAAAACTACGCAATCGCTACCAGAAAGGTAGAGCGTAACAAGGTGATACCAGAAAATTGAGAAATACAAGAGAAAAATGGGGGCAATAATGAGAGACCAAAGGGTTTACCCCTAGATGTGAATTAACTTCAGTTACTCTGATGTGACCATCAGGGTACTAGTGTCTCCCAGAGACCAAATTAATATTTAACTTTTATTGAACGATATAAAAAAGGGGAATCAAACATAAACATAAACATGAATTGACAAAGTTCACAGGACAATGATAAAATCAAATCTGCTGAAAAAGGGTGTGTATATACCAGCAGGAGCGGTGATTGACAAGCTATGCAGCGGGTGACCTATGCATAGCTGAGCTCTAATGAGTTAAGTTAAACTCACCCCTAAGATTTTTGAGTGTATTAATTAACCACTTCGCTGTATATTTGATCAGGCGGCGCGTCAAAGCGTGAGGATCTATTTACGTTTTATATTCTAGTACAGTCCTGTTAACCTTTTACGTCGCTATATTGAATTTTTCAATCAGCTAATTCCAACAGGTTGCTATACTTATATACCTATTCTCATTTTGAGCAATAATGAGTGAGGTTAAACTCACCCCCAAGATCTCTAAGTGCATTAATTAATCACTCCGGTATACACCTGACCAGGCGGTATGTTAAAGTGTGGGGATTAATCTTCGTGTATCCTGTTAACTACTGTGTCGCAATATTGTATTTGGCAACATATTAATGTATCATCACCTTCGTGATTCCATGTTGCTACAATTCTCAGTGGTAATTCCATTGAACATGTTATTATTATTTTTTATTACTTCACACGAATCTCAGTAATCCACTATTCCTCTCACTCCAGTGAACTTCATTAAGAACATAAATATTTATTCTCTGGATCGGTACCCGTTGGTAATGAGATTTTGATCAACTTCTGTGGCTATATTGTAATTAGGCCGGTAAACAACAAACATTTGTGCTACCAGCTGTTCAGGCAGACGCCATAAACATTGATTCTCATTGGTTGTTCTGCCTGTCAATCTTTAAGATAGGCAATCGATTGGACCATTTGCTACCTCGCTATTTCATTGGTTGATTCACTAACCAGGGCGGAACTTGACTTATTTAAACAGCTTTCTTCCTCTTCAGCCCGTAAGCACTCCTGACGAGCCATTCTCGGCGAAACGCGCGTCGGGTGCACTTCGTCGGCAGGAATTCTCCAATTTCACTTTCTAAATCCATGCTTGGAGACTCGAACCACTGGTGGTTTATACCCATCTTGATGCCTTTGGCAATATATAATTGAGTAAATCTCTGAGCATGATTGTATTGGGTTATTTGAGTTAAACTCCCCATTGGAGATCCTTGCCGTTTTTTCTGCTCATTTAATTGTTTTTTCTGCCTTTCATGCGCAGTGTTTTGTCATTCAACATTGTCAATACCTACGTTTTCAATTTTTCTTACTACAACACTTTGAAATGATCCTCGAAGGTCATTTATCGTGTTCATTGTAATTCATTGCCTCTGTTGTTATGTATATACATTACCTTCCAGCAGATTTGTTTCTCTGCTCATTGATCTGCAATGTATCTGTGACTTTCGATTGATAAGAAGCAAATAGCTATTACTTTCCGAATATTTCTCATTATAACACTTTGAAATGATCCTTGAAGGTCATTTATTGTGTTTATTGTCAATTATTGCCTTGGTTGGTATATATATATACATTCCTTTATAGCAGAATTGTTCTCCTGCTCATTGACCCGCAGTGTATTTGTGATCTTTTGATTGATAACAAGCCAGCAGCTCACTTTTTCCACTGCCAAATTATTTTTGTGATCTTGCATAGGTCACCCGCTGCATAGCTTGTCAATCACCGCTCCTGCTGGTATATACACACCCTTTTTCAGCAGATTTGATTTTATCATTGTCCTGTGAACTTTGTCAATTCATGTTTATGTTTATGTTTGATTCCCCTTTTTTATATCGTTCAATAAAAGTTAAATATTAATTTGGTCTCTGGGAGACACTAGTACCCTGATGGTCACATCAGAGTAACTGAAGTTAATTCACATCTAGGGGTAAACCCTTTGGTCTCTCATTATTGCCCCCATTTTTCTCTTGTATTTCTCAATTTTCTGGTATCACCTTGTTACGCTCTACCTTTCTGGTAGCGATTGCTCTGTCTCATGGTTTCAATACCTAAATAGTAACATTTTCACTGTGTATCTATAGTTAGTACACCATATTCATATCTACAGGCTTTTCTTTTGAACAAAATGTCTGACCTTTTAAAAAAACTAAGTGATACAGCTATGTGGAATGATGATTTATCAGCTGTTTTTTCCACATTACCTCTACCCACCAACAAACTAAATGGTGATATTGGTCAATCTTTTAATCACATCCAAAAATTGTACCAAAATCAAATCAAAAGTTGGTGGGAAATTAATAGTTTAGAACAATACATTGAACGCAAATTGGTACCCAGAGGTTTACGTCCTGAAGTATCTTTACCTAATCGTATTACTACTGACGACCAGGTTGATGAATGGAATTCTCTTTTATTAGATTGCTCCTTCAAACTTATGTCTTTCTTAAACCGCTTAGAAAAAGAACATCTAGAAACAATTAACAAGTCCCTTACTGAGAATATTACTGCCCTAGAGGCTTTCAAATCTGATCCCCAATTTAACCAAATGGAAATACGACTCCAAAAAAATCTTGATAACTTCAAAAAAACTATCAAAGAAAAGAAACATTTTAAATTTCAACGCGACATTAATGATTTCAAAACTAAAAATATTTTTAAGCAAAAAAATCATATACGCCGTAGGCGCCCCTCTGATATTTCTAACAATGATGTGGTCTCTACTACGGATTGTGAGACCTCACCTGATGAAAACGAGACTGAAATAGCCTCATCTCGCCCTATTATTGGTTATAACAGGGGTAGAGCTCAGATTAGACATCAGCCTAAGCATGTTTCTTTTCGGGTAGACGATTGGAAATCAGATCCCCCATCGGAAGCAAGATTACGCGATCGACAAAAATGGGGTTACAAAGGGAGACGTCAAAACGATTACCCCTCAAAAAAGTGGTAACCAATCTCTCTCTTAACTCCATTATAAACCTTTCTAGCTTTAATCTCCTCCCCAGACACCGTTCATTATTAGAAAAAGGTCTTTCTTTTGTTCCGACCCCTCACTTCAATAAATTTGGGTGGATCAAGGACCTCAATTTGTTTGCGAGGAGGTTAGCTTTACATCTTTTTATGGAGAAAAAGAAAGAGAGAGAGGCCAAAAATCTAGGTGTGTCCAGTGAGGACTATGTGCATCTCGAAAATTTGTTGGCTCTCCTGGATGAATGTCCTCCTGATTCGGCTAATTTTTCAAAAAAATTTAAGCAGAAAACCAAATTCACGCCTTCATTCTCTGATTTCTCTAATTTGGAGGTTTTCGTCAATCTTGTTACTTCTGAGATTGAATCTATTCGTAATAAAGATCTACAGTGGGAATCTAATTTATCTCAGGCAGAACAACTAGCCCTTAATGAACTACAAGATGTACGTAATATTGTTATTAAACAGTCTGACAAGGGGGGTAACTTGGTAATTATGGATCGTGATGACTACGTTGCAATGTGCATGGTGCATCTAAATGACAATGATGGCTATAGAAAATTGAGATGCGACCCCACCCAGCTGTTAAATGACAATGATGGCTATAGAAAATTGAGATGCGACCCCACCCAGCTGTTCGCTAAAGATCTGCAAACTCTACTAACACAGGGTGTACAACTGAATCTAATTTCTGATGACAACTATAAATTTCTTCTTCCAAAATATCCCACTATCCCGACCCTATACTGTCTTCCCAAGACACATAAATC
The DNA here is from genome assembly GCA_009667805.1 of Leptobrachium leishanense. NCBI lineage: Eukaryota > Metazoa > Chordata > Amphibia > Anura > Megophryidae > Leptobrachium > Leptobrachium leishanense. The sequence goes on from CM019067.1 coordinate 57,936,969, forward strand.
TCTCGTCTCTCCACCTGGTCGCCCGATAGTTTCGGGAAATAACTCATTGACTGAACATATCAGTGAATTTGTTGACTGTTACTTACGACCTCTAGTACTCGATATTCCCTCTTACATAAGAGACACACAACATGTGCTTCAGAAGTTATCCGAGATACATGTCCTCCCAGGGGATATTTTAGTTAGCCTAGATGTAGTCTCACTATATAACAACATTCCCCATTCTGTGGGACTACGGGCTACTAAATACTTTCTGAACAGCAAATATTCTGACCAAGATACTGAATTCATTTTGTCTCTTTTGGATTACATACTAAATCATAATTACTTTCTATTCAAAACCAATTTTATTTGCAAACTCGGGGCATGGCCATGGGAACATCCTGTGCCCCGAGTTATGCAAACCTGTACCTTGCTTGGTGGGAAAAATTATTTGTCTTCTCTACGGAAATGACGAGATTCTCTATGCACGTCAAAAACTGGATGCGTTATATTGACGACATCCTGTTTCTTTGGCAGGGTCCCATCGAGATGCTAAACGAATGGTTGGCCCTCTTGAATAATAACGAGATTGGACTTAGTCTTACCCTAGTAATTGGTGGTAACAGCATTGAATTTCTTGATCTTAATATCACTATCAACTCAGATCTTGAACTGATTACTATACTTCATCGCAAAACAACTGCAACCAACAATTTTCTAAACTGGTCCTCTCATCACCCACAAAATCTCAAGAGAGGGATACCAATAGGCCAATATTTAAGGGCCAGACGCAATTGTACGTCTCTAAAAGACTTCCAACTAGAAGCAAACCTCTTAAAAGACATGTTTCTATCTAAAGGTTATCCAAGGAAATGTCTAAAAAAAGCGTACCAAAGAGCACTTTTGACTCCTAGGAATGAACTCTTGATCCCGAAAAAAAGAGATGATACAACATCCATAAGATTCATTGCTGACTATGACAATGGTTGGTCCCAAGTAAAATCTATTTGCGAGAAATATTGGCCTATTCTACACATGGAAAAATCTTTAAAAAAAGTTCTCACCCCTTTTCCTTCATTCACTGCAAGAAGGACCAAAAATCTGAGTGATAAATTGGTCCATAGCTTTCTACAACCAGAAAAAACTACACGTACCTGGTTACAACAACCAAAAGGTGTTTTTCAATGTACCCACTGTAAAGCCTGCAAGTTTGTTCATAAATCTAAACAATTTTCTAGTAACATTACAGGGCGTCACTATGACATCAGACAATTTATGAACTGCTCTAGCCAGGTACTTGTTTATCTCATTACTTGTGAATGTGGAATCCAGTACGTTGGTAAAACGATCCAGCAATTTAAACGCCGTATCCTCCAACATGTCAACTCTGTCTATAATAATCTTGAGACTTCAGTTTCCAGACATGTTCGACACCAACATAATTCTGACCCCTCATGTTTGTCCTTTCAAGCCATCGAAGGGATGGTCTGTGGACCACGTAAAGGAAATTTGGATAAAAACCTTTGCCAGAGAGAGTCCTATTGGATATACACGCTTAAAACTTTGTATCCACACGGTTTAAATGAAGATTTCAACTATACGCCATTCATTTGACTATCATGCTGTTTCCCAACTTATTTATTTATTCATTTGGATTCATTTTGTTCCATTGTCAGACATTTTTATTATTTTTTGTTCTTTGTCATTCGCCTGTTTTACTTCATAACCAGAATTAATAATATCATTTATTCACTATTCATATATATTTCTTGTTTAGCCTTAATTATAATGAGTCTATCAACATCCATATCATCATTATATCTTAGTTTCATAGACGGTTTTATATTTGTCATATTCTCGTTTCCTGGTCCATTTATTATCGATGGCCAGTCTCCTGCCTCCATTGACATTTTTTTCAGCTGAGTAGCAAGTTTTTGTTATATCCATCATCTAAGATTCAACTCATCAATTTATCCTCACATCTCAATTTTTTCTTTTTATTTAGGTTACTGTAGTAATTATACAGCGATTTCTGTTGTCATATATTCTCCAACATCTATATTGAGGATTCCATTAACTGATATCCTATATATGTAGCTCTTGGCTAAACCTTTTATGATGTTGGATTGATTATATTCAATTAACAGTTTAATAATAAATGCATCTTAAATAGTTTATAATGATAATCCATCATTGTCTTGTAATTAACAGGACATAATATCTATTTATCACCTCTAGACCTATGTTATTAATGTTACCATCGTTGCTAATTTATATTCCTTAGTCGTGTCACCCTTTGGATTTATATGCACATTTTTATTTATTATTCATATCTTTTTTCCAATAAGTATTTCCTTTTTTCTATACATATATTCATATTTCCAATTTGCTAACCTTAATAGGTTGTTATACCTATGCATTCACTGAGCTCTAATGAGTTAAGTTAAACTCACCCCTAAGATTTTTGAGTGTATTAATTAACCACTTCGCTGTATATTTGATCAGGCGGCGCGTCAAAGCGTGAGGATCTATTTACGTTTTATATTCTAGTACAGTCCTGTTAACCTTTTACGTCGCTATATTGAATTTTTCAATCAGCTAATTCCAACAGGTTGCTATACTTATATACCTATTCTCATTTTGAGCAATAATGAGTGAGGTTAAACTCACCCCCAAGATCTCTAAGTGCATTAATTAATCACTCCGGTATACACCTGACCAGGCGGTATGTTAAAGTGTGGGGATTAATCTTCGTGTATCCTGTTAACTACTGTGTCGCAATATTGTATTTGGCAACATATTAATGTATCATCACCTTCGTGATTCCATGTTGCTACAATTCTCAGTGGCAATTCCATTGAACATGTTATTATTATTTTTTATTACTTCACACGAATCTCAGTAATCCACTATTCCTCTCACTCCAGTGAACTTCATTAAGAACATAAATATTTATTCTCTGGATCGGTACCCGTTGGTAATGAGATTTTGATCAACTTCTGTGGCTATATTGTAATTAGGCCGGTAAACAACAAACATTTGTGCTACCAGCTGTTCAGGCAGACGCCATAAACATTGATTCTCATTGGTTGTTCTGCCTGTCAATCTTTAAGATAGGCAATCGATTGGACCATTTGCTACCTCGCTATTTCATTGGTTGATTCACTAACCAGGGCGGAACTTGACTTATTTAAACAGCTTTCTTCCTCTTCAGCCCGTAAGCACTCCTGACGAGCCATTCTCGGCGAAACGCGCGTCGGGTGCACTTCGTCGGCAGGAATTCTCCAATTTCACTTTCTAAATCCATGCTTGGAGACTCGAACCACTGGTGGTTTATACCCATCTTGATGCCTTTGGCAATATATAATTGAGTAAATCTCTGAGCATGATTGTATTGGGTTATTTGAGTTAAACTCCCCATTGGAGATCCTTGCCGTTTTTTTGCTCATTTAATTGTTTTTTCTGCCTTTCATGCGCAGTGTTTTGTCATTCAACATTGTCAATACCTACGTTTTCAATTTTTCTTACTACAACACTTTGAAATGATCCTCGAAGGTCATTTATCGTGTTCATTGTAATTCATTGCCTCTGTTGTTATGTATATACATTACCTTCCAGCAGATTTGTTTCTCTGCTCATTGATCTGCAATGTATCTGTGACTTTCGATTGATAAGAAGCAAATAGCTATTACTTTCCGAATATTTCTCATTATAACACTTTGAAATGATCCTTGAAGGTCATTTATTGTGTTTATTGTCAATTATTGCCTTGGTTGGTATATATATATACATTCCTTTATAGCAGAATTGTTCTCCTGCTCATTGACCCGCAGTGTATTTGTGATCTTTTGATTGATAACAAGCCAGCAGCTCACTTTTTCCACTGCCAAATTATTTTTGTGATCTTGCATAGGTCACCCGCTGCATAGCTTGTCAATCACCGCTCCTGCTGGTATATACACACCCTTTTTCAGCAGATTTGATTTTATCATTGTCCTGTGAACTTTGTCAATTCATGTTTATGTTTATGTTTGATTCCCCTTTTTTATATCGTTCAATAAAAGTTAAATATTAATTTGGTCTCTGGGAGACACTAGTACCCTGATGGTCACATCAGAGTAACTGAAGTTAATTCACATCTAGGGGTAAACCCTTTGGTCTCTCATTATTGCCCCCATTTTTCTCTTGTATTTCTCAATTTTCTGGTATCACCTTGTTACGCTCTACCTTTCTGGTAGCGATTGCTCTGTCTCATGGTTTCAATACCTAAATAGTAACATTTTCACTGTGTATCTATAGTTAGTACACCATATTCATATCTACAGGCTTTTCTTTTGAACAAAATGTCTGACCTTTTAAAAAAACTAAGTGATACAGCTATGTGGAATGATGATTTATCAGCTGTTTTTTCCACATTACCTCTACCCACCAACAAACTAAATGGTGATATTGGTCAATCTTTTAATCACATCCAAAAATTGTACCAAAATCAAATCAAAAGTTGGTGGGAAATTAATAGTTTAGAACAATACATTGAACGCAAATTGGTACCCAGAGGTTTACGTCCTGAAGTATCTTTACCTAATCGTATTACTACTGACGACCAGGTTGATGAATGGAATTCTCTTTTATTAGATTGCTCCTTCAAACTTATGTCTTTCTTAAACCGCTTAGAAAAAGAACATCTAGAAACAATTAACAAGTCCCTTACTGAGAATATTACTGCCCTAGAGGCTTTCAAATCTGATCCCCAATTTAACCAAATGGAAATACGACTCCAAAAAAATCTTGATAACTTCAAAAAAACTATCAAAGAAAAGAAACATTTTAAATTTCAACGCGACATTAATGATTTCAAAACTAAAAATATTTTTAAGCAAAAAAATCATATACGCCGTAGGCGCCCCTCTGATATTTCTAACAATGATGTGGTCTCTACTACGGATTGTGAGACCTCACCTGATGAAAACGAGACTGAAATAGCCTCATCTCGCCCTATTATTGGTTATAACAGGGGTAGAGCTCAGATTAGACATCAGCCTAAGCATGTTTCTTTTCGGGTAGACGATTGGAAATCAGATCCCCCATCGGAAGCAAGATTACGCGATCGACAAAAATGGGGTTACAAAGGGAGACGTCAAAACGATTACCCCTCAAAAAAGTGGTAACCAATCTCTCTCTTAACTCCATTATAAACCTTTCTAGCTTTAATCTCCTCCCCAGACACCGTTCATTATTAGAAAAAGGTCTTTCTTTTGTTCCGACCCCTCACTTCAATAAATTTGGGTGGATCAAGGACCTCAATTTGTTTGCGAGGAGGTTAGCTTTACATCTTTTTATGGAGAAAAAGAAAGAGAGAGAGGCCAAAAATCTAGGTGTGTCCAGTGAGGACTATGTGCATCTCGAAAATTTGTTGGCTCTCCTGGATGAATGTCCTCCTGATTCGGCTAATTTTTCAAAAAAATTTAAGCAGAAAACCAAATTCACGCCTTCATTCTCTGATTTCTCTAATTTGGAGGTTTTCGTCAATCTTGTTACTTCTGAGATTGAATCTATTCGTAATAAAGATCTACAGTGGGAATCTAATTTATCTCAGGCAGAACAACTAGCCCTTAATGAACTACAAGATGTACGTAATATTGTTATTAAACAGTCTGACAAGGGGGGTAACTTGGTAATTATGGATCGTGATGACTACGTTGCAATGTGCATGGTGCATCTAAATGACAATGATGGCTATAGAAAATTGAGATGCGACCCCACCCAGCTGTTAAATGACAATGATGGCTATAGAAAATTGAGATGCGACCCCACCCAGCTGTTCGCTAAAGATCTGCAAACTCTACTAACACAGGGTGTACAACTGAATCTAATTTCTGATGACAACTATAAATTTCTTCTTCCAAAATATCCCACTATCCCGACCCTATACTGTCTTCCCAAGACACATAAATCTCTCGTCTCTCCACCTGGTCGCCCGATAGTTTCGGGAAATAACTCATTGACTGAACATATCAGTGAATTTGTTGACTGTTACTTACGACCTCTAGTACTCGATATTCCCTCTTACATAAGAGACACACAACATGTGCTTCAGAAGTTATCCGAGATACATGTCCTCCCAGGGGATATTTTAGTTAGCCTAGATGTAGTCTCACTATATAACAACATTCCCCATTCTGTGGGACTACGGGCTACTAAATACTTTCTGAACAGCAAATATTCTGACCAAGATACTGAATTCATTTTGTCTCTTTTGGATTACATACTAAATCATAATTACTTTCTATTCAAAACCAATTTTATTTGCAAACTCGGGGCATGGCCATGGGAACATCCTGTGCCCCGAGTTATGCAAACCTGTACCTTGCTTGGTGGGAAAAATTATTTGTCTTCTCTACGGAAATGACGAGATTCTCTATGCACGTCAAAAACTGGATGCGTTATATTGACGACATCCTGTTTCTTTGGCAGGGTCCCATCGAGATGCTAAACGAATGGTTGGCCCTCTTGAATAATAACGAGATTGGACTTAGTCTTACCCTAGTAATTGGTGGTAACAGCATTGAATTTCTTGATCTTAATATCACTATCAACTCAGATCTTGAACTGATTACTATACTTCATCGCAAAACAACTGCAACCAACAATTTTCTAAACTGGTCCTCTCATCACCCACAAAATCTCAAGAGAGGGATACCAATAGGCCAATATTTAAGGGCCAGACGCAATTGTACGTCTCTAAAAGACTTCCAACTAGAAGCAAACCTCTTAAAAGACATGTTTCTATCTAAAGGTTATCCAAGGAAATGTCTAAAAAAAGCGTACCAAAGAGCACTTTTGACTCCTAGGAATGAACTCTTGATCCCGAAAAAAAGAGATGATACAACATCCATAAGATTCATTGCTGACTATGACAATGGTTGGTCCCAAGTAAAATCTATTTGCGAGAAATATTGGCCTATTCTACACATGGAAAAATCTTTAAAAAAAGTTCTCACCCCTTTTCCTTCATTCACTGCAAGAAGGACCAAAAATCTGAGTGATAAATTGGTCCATAGCTTTCTACAACCAGAAAAAACTACACGTACCTGGTTACAACAACCAAAAGGTGTTTTTCAATGTACCCACTGTAAAGCCTGCAAGTTTGTTCATAAATCTAAACAATTTTCTAGTAACATTACAGGGCGTCACTATGACATCAGACAATTTATGAACTGCTCTAGCCAGGTACTTGTTTATCTCATTACTTGTGAATGTGGAATCCAGTACGTTGGTAAAACGATCCAGCAATTTAAACGCCGTATCCTCCAACATGTCAACTCTGTCTATAATAATCTTGAGACTTCAGTTTCCAGACATGTTCGACACCAACATAATTCTGACCCCTCATGTTTGTCCTTTCAAGCCATCGAAGGGATGGTCTGTGGACCACGTAAAGGAAATTTGGATAAAAACCTTTGCCAGAGAGAGTCCTATTGGATATACACGCTTAAAACTTTGTATCCACACGGTTTAAATGAAGATTTCAACTATACGCCATTCATTTGACTATCATGCTGTTTCCCAACTTATTTATTTATTCATTTGGATTCATTTTGTTCCATTGTCAGACATTTTTATTATTTTTTGTTCTTTGTCATTCGCCTGTTTTACTTCATAACCAGAATTAATAATATCATTTATTCACTATTCATATATATTTCTTGTTTAGCCTTAATTATAATGAGTCTATCAACATCCATATCATCATTATATCTTAGTTTCATAGACGGTTTTATATTTGTCATATTCTCGTTTCCTGGTCCATTTATTATCGATGGCCAGTCTCCTGCCTCCATTGACATTTTTTTCAGCTGAGTAGCAAGTTTTTGTTATATCCATCATCTAAGATTCAACTCATCAATTTATCCTCACATCTCAATTTTTTCTTTTTATTTAGGTTACTGTAGTAATTATACAGCGATTTCTGTTGTCATATATTCTCCAACATCTATATTGAGGATTCCATTAACTGATATCCTATATATGTAGCTCTTGGCTAAACCTTTTATGATGTTGGATTGATTATATTCAATTAACAGTTTAATAATAAATGCATCTTAAATAGTTTATAATGATAATCCATCATTGTCTTGTAATTAACAGGACATAATATCTATTTATCACCTCTAGACCTATGTTATTAATGTTACCATCGTTGCTAATTTATATTCCTTAGTCGTGTCACCCTTTGGATTTATATGCACATTTTTATTTATTATTCATATCTTTTTTCCAATAAGTATTTCCTTTTTTCTATACATATATTCATATTTCCAATTTGCTAACCTTAATAGGTTGTTATACCTATGCATTCACTGAGCTCTAATGAGTTAAGTTAAACTCACCCCTAAGATTTTTGAGTGTATTAATTAACCACTTCGCTGTATATTTGATCAGGCGGCGCGTCAAAGCGTGAGGATCTATTTACGTTTTATATTCTAGTACAGTCCTGTTAACCTTTTACGTCGCTATATTGAATTTTTCAATCAGCTAATTCCAACAGGTTGCTATACTTATATACCTATTCTCATTTTGAGCAATAATGAGTGAGGTTAAACTCACCCCCAAGATCTCTAAGTGCATTAATTAATCACTCCGGTATACACCTGACCAGGCGGTATGTTAAAGTGTGGGGATTAATCTTCGTGTATCCTGTTAACTACTGTGTCGCAATATTGTATTTGGCAACATATTAATGTATCATCACCTTCGTGATTCCATGTTGCTACAATTCTCAGTGGCAATTCCATTGAACATGTTATTATTATTTTTTATTACTTCACACGAATCTCAGTAATCCACTATTCCTCTCACTCCAGTGAACTTCATTAAGAACATAAATATTTATTCTCTGGATCGGTACCCGTTGGTAATGAGATTTTGATCAACTTCTGTGGCTATATTGTAATTAGGCCGGTAAACAACAAACATTTGTGCTACCAGCTGTTCAGGCAGACGCCATAACATTGATTCTCATTGGTTGTTCTGCCTGTCAATCTTTAAGATAGGCAATCGATTGGACCATTTGCTACCTCGCTATTTCATTGGTTGATTCACTAACCAGGGCGGAACTTGACTTATTTAAACAGCTTTCTTCCTCTTCAGCCCGTAAGCACTCCTGACGAGCCATTCTCGGCGAAACGCGCGTCGGGTGCACTTCGTCGGCAGGAATTCTCCAATTTCACTTTCTAAATCCATGCTTGGAGACTCGAACCACTGGTGGTTTATACCCATCTTGATGCCTTTGGCAATATATAATTGAGTAAATCTCTGAGCATGATTGTATTGGGTTATTTGAGTTAAACTCCCCATTGGAGATCCTTGCCGTTTTTTCTGCTCATCTAATTGTTTTTTCTGCCTTTCATGCGCAGTGTTTTGTCATTTAACATTGTCAATACCTACTTTTTCAATTTTTCTCACTACAACACTTTGAAATGATCCTCGAAGGTCATTTATCGTGTTCATTGTAATTCATTGCCTCTGTTGTTATGTATATACATTACCTTCCAGCAGATTTGTTTCTCTGCTCATTGATCTGCAATGTATCTGTGACTTTCGATTGATAAGAAGCAAATAGCTATTACTTTCCGAATATTTCTCATTATAACACTTTGAAATGATCCTTGAAGGTCATTTATTGTGTTTATTGTCAATTATTGCCTTGGTTGGTATATATATATACATTCCTTTATAGCAGAATTGTTCTCCTGCTCATTGACCCGCAGTGTATTTGTGATCTTTTGATTGATAACAAGCCAGCAGCTCGCTAGAAAACTACTGAACGAAAATGTCTGGAATTTACATATAAGATCTAATGAATGATAATAAAAAGGTCTGTTACAGGAAAAAAAAATATGATTAAAAAAAAAAAACTAAAAAAAATGTTGCCGAAAAAATCCCAAAAAATTCCTAAAAGATCCTAAAAAAATCTATAACTAAAGAGACTTATTACTGCAAAATAAAAGAACAAACTGTTTATTAGATATTGTATTAAAACGGGAAAATGATTTAACATTGAAGCCTATGGGGTTCGCCTGAATAAACCTGACAAATGAAAACACCAAACAGCAGGGCACTTTGACAATTTTTCTCTGCTGTTCGGTGTCTCTGAATAGACGAACCATTGCTTCTCTATGGGGGATTCAACTGCCATCGAGCAGGCACTGTACAGGCAGGCAATTCTCCAAAATTTTGTGAACTGCCTGCTCTCTGAATAGCCGAATGGCCCCAAAATGTCACCGTACGCTGTGACCGGTTACATTTTGGGGAGAAATTTCAGACGTCTCAGACCCTTTAGACAGGATTTATTGAGGTTTACATTAAAACCACTAGAGTTCCATTTTAGGAATAATGAAAGCTTTAAAGATTCAAAAATAAAATGTCTTATGTGTGTAGAGGTGTTGAAATAATGTTCTGGGGCCCCAACTCTTAAGTTTTAATAGAAAAAAAATGCCATTGGTTCCCAAGCAGTATTATGTAAGGCAATTTCCTACAAAAATCTATTTGTGCTGGTGAACGCAGCCTATCAGGGTTATTCAGAGAAAGGTGAAAAGCAGGAGAATGACTGGAGAATGGAAAATTCTAGGTCAAAATAGCTTATTTGGAAAGTGAGATAAATGGTACAATTTTTCTGGTTTGGCTATTATGACCGAGAATTTTCCATTCTCCAGCCATTCCCCTGCTTTTCACCTCTCTCTGAATAACCCTGTATGTAATTAGAGCGTGCACCCATGGTACCCTACAAAATGTATCAATCACAGCAATACAACACTTAGAAAATTAAATATATAATATACATTTTGGAGCCAGATTAGGAAACTAAAAAAAAGGTATCAGCTGAGACTAAGACTAACAGGGTTATTCAGAGAAAGGTGAAACTCTGGAGTACTTTTGGAGAAGTGAAAATTCTACGGCAAAATAGCTGATTTGGAAAGTGAGATAAGTGGGAGAATTTTTCTGGTTTGGCTATTCTGACCTAGAATTTTCACTTCTCCGAAAGTTCTCCAGAGTTTCACCTTTCTCCGAATAACCCTGTTAATATAGGGACATGCCGGATCAATTCATCCAGCGCTAGGGTGTGTCTGAGCACATTATAATCATGCTCTCTGTGCAGCGTCACACTCACTTTTCCCCTGGTTTCGTGCTTTCTGGCACAAACAAGTTGTAAGAAATGTTGGTGAACTGCGGGGGCCGGATCCCAGCTAAGATGGAGACAGACGCGCATGGGCTTTTTTCCCCGTGCCGGTCAGTAGCCTGCACAGTGATGGCATACTCCTTATTCCAAGCCAGTGACAGTCCTGTGCTTCTGATAATGCCTGTATCCTTATCGACTTCAAATCGCTGCTCACCACCTTCACAGAAACAACAGATTGTTATTTAACGCATAGTGTGAGATGACCAAGAGCATGTACAAAAATAAGTCACATACGCAATCATTTTTGCCCTGATTCAGCATTTTTTTTGCGCGCAGCGATAAGCGTTATCGCGCGAAAATTAAAGCTGGTATTACGATCCGAACGCATTTTCTCCTCCGTCCGAAAATAACATTCGGAAAAACTACGCGCAAAACGAAGAGTAATACGCCGCAGTAACGTAGCACACGTAAATCAGTATGCGGACTGTTTTTTTCGTGGGATTCAGCCAATCAGAATTAAGAACCTTAATTGACATCAATTTACCTTAATTGACTCACTTAAGTTTTTGCGCCTGTCAAAGTAAATCTGAGTATACATGCTGCAGCAATAAAAAAAACATGCACGAATTCACAATTTTATTGTTTGGGTATGTGTAGAATGTGTAACTATACTGTGCTGTATTTTTTTTTCGTGCTGGTGTTTTTCGTTTCGGCCAAAACGTTCCGATTTGCAGTTACCACCAGAATTTCAAAGACGTTAAAATTATGTGCGCAAACGTCGTTCGTAAAAAGATGCGCATCGATTGTAATACCAGCCGCGTACCAGCGCACGAACGAATTTGCGCTAACAATGTTAAGTATAGGACGCCCACAGTTCATCACGCTCGCCCAAGTCCATCCGCGTTAAACGATAACGTGCATCGTTTGCGCGAACGTTGTAATACGACGTCAGCGCAAAGGATTTTGCCCCTCGCGCAAATGCATGAGGAATGTAATAGGGGCCTAGGTTGGCTAAGACTGATGGGAATTGTCCAAAATATCTGGAGGGCCAAGGCTGCCCACCTTTGTTTTAGAGGAAGAAGCGCAATAACCTGGAAGCTGGGCAGAAGAAACTATTGATTAGGGAAAAGGATGCTTAATAAATATAAAACAATTCTACAGAAAATTATCAATACACGTCGTAAGCATGGAATATCCTTAGATTGGTAACGCTTACCTTCGATGACATGGTAAGATATTCTGCCAGCAGAACTTTCAACGTTGTAGCAATGGGCTAACAGCTGGTATACAAAGGTTCCCCTGGGCGCATCGGGGTTCACACGAGCCAGGTACGGGAAAGGATACATTGCCCATTCCAGAATTTCTTCTCTCGGAACAACAATTGTTATGTGGCTCAAATACCAGTCGCTGTCTGCAAACACGACAGTGTTAAAATATATATATATTATTCTGAAACCCCAGGGTCATATGCAAGAAGTGAATGTCACATGCAGGATATGATTGAAGTCAGATAGCTTAACTCATCCCCTTTTGAAGGCACACAAAGTGCTTTATATTTTCTTCACTTTATTGGGAAAATAGCAGCAAATAAAAGGTGTCTTGAAAGAAGAGAGGGCTTCTCAAGTGTACCTTGTTATGGGGGGATGGTAAATACAGGATGCAATCACCCAATATGTATAGATCCTTGCTGACTGCCTCTGTGGTAATACTTACAGGAAGGCAGGCTTTGCTAAGGAGGAAGTAGGCTGGGCCAAACTATGTGATTAAGACAGGGAGAGCAAAAGAGTCCATTTTAAGTAAAAGCATAGAGGGAAAACAAATAAGAAATCTGGTTCCATGACATATATGATATCTACATATCAGCTGACTCCAGCCAAGGAACTTTTTGTGTAAAACCCATATGGAAATTAATTATATTATCATTTTTATAGTCGTGATACATAATATTATTCTGATGCCTGTTCATCAGTATCAGCGATGGGAGTCTCCCCTCGAGCCGAGCATGCCATTACTATTACTGAATCTGGCGAATGACTCTAGCATTTGACTGACACACTACTCTGGCAATACAATTCATGATATTCCAGTGACATATTTCTGTTATTAACCCCTGCTGGGTATTTGCGCTATTTACCCTGTCTTTCTGGTTAAAGAGTAGACTATCTTGGTCTCAGGTCTATGGTCATCCTTACTGTTAAACCTGTGTGTGTATACCTCTCTAAGCTTCCCCCTGTGGGTTTTGGTAGTAGGTAGCTGTGCCGACCATCTTGAGGATCGGAAGAGTTGGATATCTGTTCTGCGTTTAGGGATTAGTTTATTAGTTATTGGGGGGGAACGTAACAGCTGCTCAGTGATTGCAGGATTCATTTAGCATTTTCCCCAAGGTAAACTTTAAAACCTGACGGCTAGAGTCAGACGAACGCAGTCTGAGCGCACACTGCGTGCGTGCATAACGGACAGACGTACTGACGGAAGATACTGTAGACACCACACTGTCAGACCTTTTCAGATATGAAATTTCTATAACGCAGGAATGTTTAAATTTGGGGCCAGAGATTGCTTCACACAGATAAACTCATCTGCGTCGTTAATATGTGACAAGAATATGCGTTCTAAAGACAATAGATAAGCTAAACTCGTTATTGTTACACATACAAGAAAGGACATTTAACATTGATCAAAGACAGTCTAATTGACTCTGGTTGTAAAAATAAACAAACAAATTTAGATCAAATGGTTTAAAAGTAAGGGAACACAATGACAACTAAGATAGATATCTCAATATTGTGTTTATTTCGTCAGATCGAAACTCTGAAAGACACGTAAACATGGAACAATGGGTTGCCCAATAAAGGAAAAAAACCCAAAGAAGGTTAAATGGCTTGGATAAACCAGCTTGTAATGCTATGCTATTCGGCGGTATGATCTAACACTATATGGTATTTGAATATTTAATTTATGTGGTCAGTTAGAATAGATAACCTTGGCATCTTATAAAAACAGAGACCCTACCACATTCAGCTGATTATTACAAATGTCTGGTGTACTAACCCGCATGAAGCCGATTAAGTCGGGTAAAGTGTGAATGTTAAAGACGATACCACGAATGAATGAATGTATGTCCCCTCACATACACATCCCTGTGGATATAAGCAAAGGGGGATGAGATGCACACACGCCGTGGCGAAGTATGCCGGCGATGCCACAATAGAAATAAATTTTGATTTGTTAATAAAATCTATGGAGTCCCGGGATATAGGAATAAAACGACCCCAGAGCAGTAAAAGATTGGTCAAACACATAAATTAATTCCTGCAGAAGGCTGATGGATGATCTGAGAGTGCCATCTGCTGGCCAGGTAATATAACACCTGGACAGACCCCTGGAGTTGATGAATATATATATCCTCCAATCAAATGAGGCCACATAGTGATGGGCTAGATCTAAAACTGGGCGGAAGACCACTATATAGAGGGGACACTCCAGAGCAGAAGGATCAACACACACTGAGAAAAGCTTGGGGAGAGACCTGAGGGACGCTTGGAGGGGAGAAAGGCAATTATCATCAGCCGCCCCCTTTAAAGACGCGACCACACCCTAATCTTCCACCACTCTATCTTCACTAACCAGATGGTAAAGTATGCCTGAATAACTTGATATCTATTTTCTAATTTTCTAATTGCATAGTCCCTACTTTAGATGTCCATCACAAACTAAAGGAATGTAAATGAATTATTTTGCTGTTTGAGCTTCCTCGGTAGAATAGTAATTCAACCTTCCAGTCCCCTGCAGAGGATTGCTAGGAAGAAACTATTCCCGGCTGAATACTTGAGCCATAATTTAGTGAAATTATTTGTATTCCAAGAATACTGGTTGTGGACATCTAAAGATCAATTATATACCTATAGTGAGATACGCTGGGACCGTGAAATAGCTTTTATATGTCAAGTGCCGTCAGTCCCATTCGTAAAACCAGCATAACTCACTCCATATCCATCTTGCAGCCCTTTCGATTGAATGAAGTGCTGTGATTGATCTGTGGAAGAGATAGTCTACCTATCGAGTATGTTATGTATCTCCCTGAAGGAAGTTGCATTTAGTGAATAGGCCCCCACAATAATAAATTGTGCTGCAGGTGATGCCCAGTAACTGAGTGTTTATTTTAGCCGGGTGGAGGATTGGTTTATAATGGGAAAGGTTTAAGTGAATAGAATAGAGCCTGGTGTTTAAGAACTGAGGCGTGTATATCTGTGGTGCGGTCTATAAACCTAAAATATTTGTCCATTAGATTATTGCGTGTCGCAGTATCGCTACTAATCACGATCTATAATCACTTGTAAATTGTATCTTGCTAATCCGTTGATAACATATGATTGTATGAAACTTGACGTGTGAATAAATTTTGGTTTGAATTGTTTTACCGTTACGCAGTCTCATATCATCTTTATTGATTTTATTGTGTTTAAAAATATCTAGATAGCATCAAAAAACTCGGGATAACGCGCCATATATTTGTTAAGACGTATATTCATTGATTGGTTAGTAATCCCTATTTTAGGGGTTAAATACCAATTTATACCACCGGTACTGGAGGCACTGTCAATAATATATATATATCTATATATATCTACAATAAGAAAAATATGCGTCATAATTAATATATCCCTGACCTATTAAAGAAGTCAATAATCTCTAACAACACGGTCCGTTTTTCTTGACAGACGTAGAATAAAAAGGGAATTATGGGAAATAAAATGAATATGAAAAATTATAAAAATTTGAAAAGGATATGAAAGCCCATTGTGTGCGTCTAAGTTCTGGACGTCGCAAATGCGCTGCGTCTGACATCTCCTCATCACTCACACAGAATGTTACGCGGACGTGGCGCACTCTGTGCATCCGTGTTAGCGGTTTTACGTTCTTGCCTAACTTGCGTCCCTTTGCCACGGTTGTTGTGCGTGCGCAGTTCGGTGCGCACGTACTTCGTGTGTGAGTCTCTATGGATCATGATTCTATGCTACGACGGACGATAAACTGTGCGGACGTGATCACTGCGTTCATCTGACACGGGTCTAAGTGGGCCTCCGAGGACCAGGGTTCGGGACCACTGCTATATATGATGATTAAAAGTAAAACATTAGAAAAATAAGGGGAAAAAACCACACACACACACTCACACACACACACGTACCAGTGACATATAGGGGCCTACACTATGAAAAGCAATTTACTAAGGCAACAGTAAAAGGGGAAATCTTGTTTAATCCCATAAAGCCTGAGCAGTCTAAGTCTGTATCAGCTGCAGAGACGTTCTTCTCCATTCAGCAAAGGTTTTTAATTCTGATCAACAGACACTACGGCCTCAGAGAGGTCCAGACACATTTCGGATTAGGGAGATTTAGGAATTTCAGACAAGAGATATTTAAAAGTTGATTAATCACATATGGGTGGCATGGGCTTTTTCATTTTTGGATTCTTCCAAAGCGTTGCCCTAGAACATTTTGTGCCTTTTCGCGGGCAGTGATCCCATTGAAAGCGTAATTAAATTGGGCTTACGTTTATCCCATGGGAACAAAGATTCTTTGAGACGTGCATTCATGTGCACACGTTTAAGATGCCCTACGTCAGCCCTCTTACTGCCTCTAGTTCAGGGGCTTTCTAAAAGGCTGACATCATCGGAAAGCCTGATCCTCATCCCTGGCATACAATGCACATCCCAAGCAGTGACACTAAGTAGCACTTATCTTTTGCAGGATCCTTCTCGCAGGCTTCCGGGTTTATGTACGTCTGTTAAAGGCTTTAAGAGATGCACTGATTCTCATTGTACGGTTGATATTACATTTCCTATGATTCCGTTTATGATGCTTTTAGGACATTTCTTGGCTCTAAGAGATGCTGCTTGTGTTTTTACCAAACTGTCATAAAATTGCCCCTTAATTAAGTAATTCAGAACGCACCGTTGCCGTAATGCAAGCAAACGCCGGCGCTTCGCAACAGAAAAATCCACACAGCCAAGGAGCCTGGCTGTGGAGCTTCTCCTGCGGCAGTTTGGCTTTTTCTTGTGCGAAAGACCGGTATGTTTCACGTTACAACAATGGTGAGTTTCCACGGTGTCTGCCCTTAAATGATTTATCATGAATATAATGAAACAAAACAAGGTGTTACAATAGAAAAAACAGGGGTTTAGTAAAAGAAAAGAAAAGAAGTTGAAGAATTCTCCAAGATTTCTGCTCCTCAATTAACCATTGACATGTTGCACTTTATCCATTTAACCATTTAATATGCAAATTTGATATCAATGTTTATAAATGTTTTAGGGAATCTTTAGGATAATTGCAATTTATATCACATATTTCTGGTGATTTAATAAGGAAACATATGATAAGAAGCTAATAAAAGCTTTTCAATGTGTGGGCCAAAAGGGTACTCCACTCCCAGTGAGAAAATAGTGGAGGAACTGTGTTCCCGCGGGTTCCTGCTTCACTTGACCCCTGTAAAAAACAAAAGAGGTTGTGAGGGCAGTGTGCGCTGCGGTATGCTCCTGATGATTCCCTTGGTTCTGATGGTGATGATTGCTCCACCTCAATCCACATTCTGGATTCCAGGGGCTCTATTTTGACGCTGCCATTAATTTAATGGCTTGAGCCGCTATTCTGACCTTGCTGCAAGCTTTGCTTGGAATTAGAGGCACCTTATTGTAAATTAAAGGGACACTACTGCGTACATAAACTCTAACTAGATTACTTGTGCATTACAAACAAAACCACCTTATAAAACAAATGCTGCTGGTTTTATTCTTTTGTCTGAAGTAATTGCATTTAAAAAAGGAAAAATAAAATTAGTTTTTTATCTCCTATTTCAATTTGTGCATTTTTCTCATGACGCAACATTTGCCGAAATCTAATGGTGAGTTTTACTTTGTGACTGTGCTTTGTCTTATACTGTATTTTACAGTTTAATGACATGGAGAGTTATTATTCTTCAGGCTACTCGAGATAAGAGATGGCAGCTGAATCAGACAAGACAGGGAGCTTAAAAGACTTCTAATCTACTCCTGGTGATGTCCTTTGAATACATCCCACACAATACAATGATTTGAGTCAGTGATCAACCCATAGACTCCATTCTATGACTAATGCCACACGGTGAGGAGAAAGTGATGGAAAGCTCCGGGGGGCAGTTTACAACACAAAAGCTCACACAATGGATGCACCCAGTGACCATTGACACATATAGAGTAAAATATTTTCTCAACTAAACATACAAGAGAAAAACAAAGCACATGTAAGAGATCAGCAACATCAAATAAACACAATAATGACATTTCATTTTTTGGTGGTAGTGGCCCTTTATAAACTCCTATATTTTGCATAGGAGCCATTAATAATAGCTCAGCTGGAGAATTCAGTTTTTTCAAAATCACGTAACAATTAAATTTGAATATTAAAACATCTTGTAGTTACCCCTGTGGTGTAAGTATACGATTGCTTAGAGCTCATGCAGGGTCACACTTGGCTTCATGGAACCTTGTGGATTCCAGTAGGGAATACTAGCGGCAGCGCGCGGCACCATTGCCATTACCTGTGAAGGGCTCCTAATTATTCTGACTCAAATCACTAATACATCCAGGGCCAGATTTATAACTAGGCAGAGTAGACATGTGTCTACAGGCGCCTGCCACAAGGGGGAACCTTGCTCTGTAAAAATTAATATTTTTTTACAATTTACAATCCTTTAGACCGCTGTATCGTTGGAACCCTAAGGACTAGACTCACTAGAGGGACATATGAGGTATCAGGGGTGTCGCTAGGGGGCGGGGGGTGCGGCCCGCACCGAGTGACACCACCCCTATTTTACCAGGAAGGATACATTGAGAATTCTCTAATTTTCAAGTATGTCCTGGGTAGGCAAGGCCTAGGCTGGCAAAAAAAAAAAACACCACAAAGAGGATATTCACAGAGCACCGAAATGACGCAGACATTTCAGTGTTCTGTTGTTCCCCGCACTTTGCGGAATCAAATTTCCCCGGTGAATTCACCACAGGGTCCCTGAAGTGCTGAGAATCAGCCACCGAATGCTGCCGCAAACCCGCTGCCTGCTGTTTTAAAAAGAAGCTACTGAACAAAAATGTCTGGAATTAACATATAAATTCCTATGAATGATAATAAAAAGGACTGTTACAGAAAAAAAAGAAAAATTGATATTAGAAAACAAAAATGGATTTTTTTGGAAGAATGCCTAAAAGATACAAAAAAAATAAAATCAATAAGTAAAGAAATTTTTTACTATGGATTAAAGGAATAAACGGTTTATTAGATATTGGATAAAAACAGGAATATTTTTAACATTGAAACCTATGATGTTCGTTCGCCTGAATAAACCTGCCAAATGAAAACACCGGACATCAGGACATTTCTTTGCTGTTCGGTGTCTCTGAACAGATTAACCATTACTTCTCTATGGGGACTTTCACTGCCTTCGAACAGGCACCGTAATTGCTGTCAGTTTGCCAAAATTTGTGTATGAGCATATGAGAGAGCGCCACAGCAATAAACCTCACAGTAATGTGCGCCGTGTATGAGCATTCAGTGTTATATGGGAATACTGATTTACGAGTAAAAGTAGTTAAAAAAACCTGTAAAACTCGGGGGGGGGGGGTGACACCATAAGTTACCGCACCGGGTGACACCAACCCTAGTGACACCACCGTCAGATATCATTGGAAAGGCCAGGTGATGGCCTTTCCAGTTATACCAAACATACTCAGGTTAGATTTATATAAAAATAAAATAATATTACTCTCTCTTATTTGTAACGCAGCACTAATATTCAGTTTAAAATTATGAAGTGATCAGTGATGCTGCACTAACGCACCTTATGATGTCCCACACTGCCAGCAAGGGTGGAGCTGATGATGCAACGCATTGTTTCACCAACAACCTAGACCAGGGGTCAGCAACCTTGGCTCCCTGATGTTTTGGGAACTACATTTCCCATGTGGCTCAGTCAGCCCAATGGGTGACTGAGCATCCTGGGAGATGTAGTTCCCAAAACATCAGGGAGTCAAGGTTGCTGACCCATGACCTAGACCGTGACACTGCAGTGAGGAGAGACAGGTGGACTTTGGAATCCGCATATCTGAATTGCACACCGAGCAAGGTTAAGTGAGGCATCATTGGAAAGGTCAGAGTATGGACTTTACAATGATACCAAACATGACCATGTAATGTGTAAAAAAAAAAAAAAAAAAAAAAAAATGATAAAAAGTACCTGTAATTCAAAATGTATTTTTCTCTCTGTTCTATGGCAGGGGCAATATATGCTTTTACACATAACTAAGGCAACAGATTCTGCCCCTTCTTTTGATTTGATGCTGAGAGAAACTGCTTTTCAGCTGCTTAAAAAAATTTCTTTGCCCTAAAAACGAAAATTTAAAAAGTAACTTTGCTATGTTTCCTTTTTTTTCGGGGGGGGGGGGATCCTCATTTCTGTGCCCACGGACAGATGCAAATCCGGCCCTGAATACAGCAGCTCGGTCAGAATAGAGTTGGCAACAAGGAGCCGCTTAGGGCTATTGATCAAGCTGATATTTCCCCTTAGCGGCTCCCTGTTACCAAGAAGGTCAAAATAGGGCCCAAGTCAGGTGTAAACATAACCAGAGCTGTGATAAACTTACCAAGTCCATGGACTTTAATGGCTCTGGGAAGTTTTCACCATGTATAGTATAGTGCAATTCTTTGCATGTATGACAAGGTTTTCAAGTTAATAATTTCTCGATGATTATTCCCAAATCACAAGTCAAATTCTAAATTACTGCATCCAGTAATTATTTAACCCCTTAGTGACCGGGCGGTTTTACACAAATCCGTCCGTTCGTGACCGCAGCTGTTTTTATGTTTCTGCGCTCTTAGTGTTTACGTCAAATTTTCCTCTTACTCGTTTATGTAACCCACACATATTTTACACTGTTTTTCTCGTCACTAAATGGACTTTATAAAGATACCATTTTTTTCATCATTTCATATAATTTACTATAAAAAATATTGTGAAATATGACACAAAAATTGAAAAAACACCACTTTTTCGAACTTTGACCCCCAAAATTTCTTATGTATCAACAACCGTCAAAAAAAATTTATTCCTTAGTAGTTTCTAAATTTAGTACTGAGTTTAGCAATACCCAATGTTTACATATTCTTCGCTTTTTTCCTTATTTTATGCAACAATAAGTGCAAGTAGCACTTTGCCATTTCCAAAGAGTTTATTTTCAAAACTAGTGATAGTGACATTGTAACACTGATATCTGTCACTAATTCCTGAATAACCCTCCACATATACATATTTTTTTAAAGTACACAAATCAAGGTATTAAACTTGGGGTATTTTGACTCTTTCCATGCAAACCATTTTACCACAAATCTATGCCAAAGTTTGAAAAAAAAAAAAAAATTTTGGTGATTTTTTTTTTTGAACGCAATTTAAGAATACATGTACTGTGAACTTTAAGGTTTACTGCCAAAAAGCACCCCAAAATATGTTCAGCAACATCTTCTGAGTAAATTGATACCACCCAAGTATAGGTATGTCGGGTCATTTGGGGGCTAAAAGGCCTTATTTGGGGGGGGCGCATTTCAGTTTTCCAACTTGGAATTTTCACATTTCGTCATCATGCACCCATGTCCTATTTGGGACATTTTTGAAGCCGGCCAAAGTAATTTACCCCCATCAAACCATATATTTTTAGAAAGGGCACACCCTAGGGTGCTTCAAAGAGTTGTATTTTAACACTTTCCATGCACTAGCTCTTTGTCAATCTTTCAGGTAGTCACTTTTTGTGTTATTTTTTCACACACATTGTACTTTAGGCATGAATTGTCAAATCCAGTTATGGGTTACTGCCAAAAAACACCCCAAAATATGTTCAGCAACATCTTCTGAGTAAATTGATACCACCCATGTATAGGTATGTCGGGTCATTTGGGGGCTAAAAGGCCTTATTTGGGGGGTGCGCATTTCAGTTTTCCAACTTGGAATTTTCACATTTCGTCATCATGCACCCATGTCCTATTTGGGACATTTTTGAAGCCGGCCAAAGTAATTTACCCCCATCAAACCATATATTTTTAGAAAGGGCACACCCTAGGGTGCTTCAAAGAGTTGTATTTTAACACTTTCCATGCACTAGCTCTTTGTCAATCTTTCAGGTAGTCACTTTTTGTGTTATTTTTTCACACACATTGTACTTTAGGCATGAATTGTCAAATCCAGTTATGGGTTACTGCCAAAAAACACCCCAAAATATGTTCAGCAACATCTTCTGAGTAAATTGATACCACCCATGTATAGGTATGTCGGGTCATTTGGGGGCTAAAAGGCCTTATTTGGGGGTGCGCATTTCAGTTTTCCAACTTGGAATTTTCACATTTCGTCATCATGCACCCATGTCCTATTTGGGACATTTTTGAAGCCGGCCAAAGTAATTTACCCCCATCAAACCATATATTTTTTAGAAGGGCACACCCTAGGGTGCTTCAAAGAGTTGTATTTTAACACTTTCCATGCACTAGCTCTTTGTCAATCTTTCAGGTAGTCACTTTTTGTGTTATTTTTTCACACACATTGTACTTTAGGCATGAATTGTCAAATCCAGTTATGGGTTACTGCCAAAAAACACCCCAAAATATGTTCAGCAACATCTTCTGAGTAAATTGATACCACCCATGTATAGGTATGTCGGGTCATTTGGGGGCTAAAAGGCCTTATTTGGGGGTGCGCATTTCAGTTTTCCAACTTGGAATTTTCACATTTCGTCATCATGCACCCATGTCCTATTTGGGACATTTTTGAAGCCGGCCAAAGTAATTTACCCCCATCAAACCATATATTTTTAGAAAGGGCACACCCTAGGGTGCTTCAAAGAGTTGTATTTTAACACTTTCCATGCACTAGCTCTTTGTCAAACTTTCAGGTAGTCACTTTTTGTGTTATTTTTTCACACACATTGTACTTTAGGCATGAATTGTCAAATCCAGTTATGGGTTACTGCCAAAAAAACACCCCAAAATATGTTCAGCAACATCTTCTGAGTAAATTGATACCACCCATGTATAGGTATGTCGGGTCATTTGGGGGCTAAAAGGCCTTATTTGGGGGGTGCGCATTTCAGTTTTCCAACTTGGAATTTTCACATTTCGTCATCATGCACCCATGTCCTATTTGGGACATTTTTGAAGCCGGCCAAAGTAATTTACCCCCATCAAACCATATATTTTTAGAAAGGGCACACCCTAGGGTGCTTCAAAGAGTTGTATTTTAACACTTTCCATGCACTAGCTCTTTGTCAATCTTTCAGGTAGTCACTTTTTGTGTTATTTTTTCACACACATTGTACTTTAGGCATGAATTGTCAAATCCAGTTATGGGTTACTGCCAAAAAACACCCCAAAATATGTTCAGCAACATCTTCTGAGTAAATTGATACCACCCATGTATAGGTATGTCGGGTCATTTGGGGGCTAAAAGGCCTTATTTGGGGGTGCGCATTTCAGTTTTCCAACTTGGAATTTTCACATTTCGTCATCATGCACCCATGTCCTATTTGGGACATTTTTGAAGCCGGCCAAAGTAATTTACCCCCATCAAACCATATATTTTTAGAAAGGGCACACCCTAGGGTGCTTCAAAAGTTTGTATTTTTAACACTTTCCATGCACTAGCTCTTTGTCAATCTTTCAGGTAGTCACTTTTTGTGTTATTTTTTCACACACATTGTACTTTAGGCATGAATTGTCAAATCCAGTTATGGGTTACTGCCAAAAAACACCCCAAAATATGTTCAGCAACATCTTCTGAGTAAATTGATACCACCCATGTATAGGTATGTCGGGTCATTGGGGGCTAAAAGGCCTTATTTGGGGGGTGCGCATTTCAGTTTTCCAACTTGGAATTTTCACATTTCGTCATCATGCACCCATGTCCTATTTGGGACATTTTTGAAGCCGGCCAAAGTAATTTACCCCCATCAAACCATATATTTTTAGAAAGGGCACACCCTAGGGTGCTTCAAAGAGTTGTATTTTAACACTTTCCATGCACTAGCTCTTTGTCAATCTTTCAGGTAGTCACTTTTTGTGTTATTTTTTCACACACATTGTACTTTAGGCATGAATTGTCAAATCCAGTTATGGGTTACTGCCAAAAAACACCCCAAAATATGTTCAGCAACATCTTCTGAGTAAATTGATACCACCCATATATAGATTTGTTCTGTTGTTTTGGGGTGCTACGCCAATCTTTGACATGTGCTTGTCAATTTTCTAATTTGACATACAGTATCTTCTTTGCTTATCTTCTTTTTAGGGGCCTTTTTACATACCCCAGTTTTATGAACGTGCATATATTTGGTAAGCTAACACCCCAAAGTATTGTAAATGGAGTGTTTTTATGCTATGGATGCATCCGTTTGCTCCAAACAAATTAGATACTGTTTGGTGGTCATTTTTCATTTTCACACCCACATCAGTTTTGGACTGTGATTTAGGAGACACTGTTGTTTTTTACTGCATGAAAACTCTCCAGGTTGTTTTCTGCAAGGTCTCCTGAGTACACCCATGCCCCCCATGCATAGGTTTGCCAGGATTTTGGGAAGGTTCAAATACATTTTTATGACTTTGTCATTGGAGTTGAAATTGAGATTATTTCTTCAGCTAGGCCTATCTTTGGTTTTGGGTCTACCGCATACCCCATTTTGAATTATTGCCAGAAAATTGTTTATATTTGTTATGTTGACACCCCAAGGTATTGCATATGGAGTGCTTTGATGCCATGGATGCAACGGTTTTAGCCCAAAACATTTGGCAACAAGGTGTGTGGCGGTAATTTTTCAAATTTCAGATTTTTACGCCCACAGTAGTTTTGGACTGTGATTTAGGCTAGGGTCAGACGAGCGTAGTGTTCACGTCCGTGATCGCGCCTAAAAGTACGTCCGTGATAGCATGACATAAAGTCCAATGGAGCCCGACACACGAAGTACGTCCGCACTGAACTGCGACGCACAACGGCCGCGGCCCACGGACGCAAGGCAGGCAAGAACGTAGAACCGCTAGAACGGCCGCACAAAGTGCGCTGCGTCCGCAACGTCTGCATAGTTTTGTGTGTGAGTGATGGAACGTGGTCAGACGGACTGCATTTATACGTCCTGCATTTTTCACGGACAAAATGGTTTTGCAATTGAATTTATTGTCCCTCCTACATCTGTCAAAAAATAAATGTCAGTGAAAAAACGGACTGTGTGACCACTACTGCGTCTTCCGTACTGACGATGTCCGTACTGCACGGACGTACAGTCCGTAGAAATCACGCTCGTCTGACCCTAGCCTTAGCAGACACTGTTGTTTGTTACTGCATGAAAACTCTCCAGGTTGTTTTCTGCAAGATCTCCTGAGTACACCCATGCCCCCCATGCATAGGTGTGCAAAGATTTTGGCAAAATACAGCACCAATTGTAGAACATAAAAATGTACGAATAAAATGTAAAAGTCTGGTGCCTGTCAAACTGGGGATGCTCTCTAGGGGAGCACAGGCTGTTGTCACTGAAGTGCATGAAACGCAAAATGTTTTCATACCTTCTACGTGACATTGATTGGAGGTAAATGGGGGTAGAGCAGATGGGGCTACTGCTCCAGCAGGAGAGAATTGAGGGCTTCTTTATGATGCCCTCAGCATAGTAAGTGCCCAGAATTTCAGAAATTCTGGCACATCTAGCGGGGTCCATTGCTGCCTTGCCAAGTAGGAGTCTGGCTTCGCAGCACAATGCTGATGGGCATACAGATTTGATTGGGCCACGATGTGGCCCAACAAATCATCCCCCATAAACACCTGCAAAAACTGTGTGGCGGTAAATCCTGCAACATCAATATTGATGCCAGGATTTGCCGTGAAAGGAGGGATATCTGGCCTCTGGCGATGAGGCACTACCCACTCCTCAGCTGGAGCTGTGCGTCTCCTGCTGGCAGGTGGTGACCCAGGATCTGCATCAGAAACATCACTAGATACATCAGCCAGCATAGATAATGTATCTAGCGACGCCTCTGAGCAGTTAGCGGGGTCGAAATGAGGGTCTGAGTCTGACGCAGATGCCTCAGATTCTGACGCCAGGATGGCATATGCCTCCTCGGCGCTGTACACCCTCTCAGACATTATATATAATAGATTATAAAATTTTATAATTATTATATATATATAAGCGGATTGTTGGTTCTTAGAAGAACCGTTGGGTTTCACAAGAAAATACAAATAAACACCTAAATCTCTCTAAATCCCTCTAAACCTGCCTCAATTCTTCTAAATCTCCCTAAAATCTCTCTAAATCTGCCTCAATTTTTCTAATCTCACTAAATCTCACTAAAATCTCTAACCTGTCAAATCTGATCTCTCTCTCTCGCTCACCAAAACACAAGTGAGGAGAGGGAGGGAGAATCACAGAGGTCAGAGCCAATATTTACAAAATATTGGCCTGACCTGACAAATTAGAAATTTTATTTTGATTTTTTCTAACTTCTGATTGGATGTTGCTAGCCTGCCTCTCTGATGAGGCAGGCTAGGAACATCCCACTCAGCCCCAAGATGACCCTGCCCTTAGAACCCTAACCCTACCCCTGACCCTGCCCTTAGAACCCTAACCCTAACCCTACCCCTAACCCTAACCCTACCCCTACCCCTAACCCTACCCCTAACCCTACCCCTAACCCTAACCCTACCCCTAACCCTAACCCTACCCCTAACCCTAACCCTACCCCTAACCCTAACCCTACCCCTAACCCTAACCCTAACCCTACCCCTACCCCTACCCCTAACCCTAACCCTAACCCTACCCCTAACTGTCAGTTTATTTTATTTATTTTTCTTTTTTTACACTTTTTTTACACACTTTTTTTTACTTTTTTTTTACTTTTTTTTACACTTTTTTTTTCTCTGCTGGGTGCCTTGATCCCTCGAGGCACCCAGCAGAGCACCTGATCACTGAAGTGATCGATTTTGTACTGAGTGCCACGATACCTCGTGGCACTCAGTACTTCCTGCCGCTACCGGAAGTGATCGCTCGGGGGGAGCGATCACGGACGGACCGGCGGCAGGTAAGTATATTACAAGGATGCCTCGATGTCGAGGCATCCTTGTAATATGCTCAGAGCAGCTGGAAGCGATCCGATCGCTTCCA
Source organism: Leptobrachium leishanense (assembly GCA_009667805.1). Classification (NCBI taxonomy): domain Eukaryota; kingdom Metazoa; phylum Chordata; class Amphibia; order Anura; family Megophryidae; genus Leptobrachium; species Leptobrachium leishanense. The sequence goes on from CM019067.1 coordinate 57,964,346, forward strand.
GCGCTCTGTAGAAGTGCCGGGCACCTCTCCGGTGCAACCGGATGTAGATCGCTCCCGGGGAGCGATCACATGGTGCCCCGGCACTTCTAACGGCCATTGCACGGATGCCTGGACTCCCAGGCATCCTGCAATGGCGTTTGAGCTGCTGGAAGCGATCCGATCGCTTCCAGCAGCTCAAAAAACGGCAGGACGTACCATGTACGTCAGCGGGTCTAAGAGAGACCCGCTGCAATGACGTACATGGTACGTCCGCGGTCGGGAAGGGGTTAATCAATGTTTGTAGAGCAGCGCAGGCTAAGGCTAAGGTCAGACGAAAGCAGTTTTAACGTGTGTTTAACCGCACAAAATCACGGCCGTGCTAGCAGCAAATGACGTCCAATGCCGGGTAACATACGAAGAACGGCCGCACGAACGTGCGTCCGCGCAACGCAAGTGGCAAACGAACGCATTTTTTCTAGAATGTCAAACCGCTACTACTGACGTACAGAGTGCGCTGCGTCCGCTAGAGGCGTGTGTGCGTGATTAGGAGACGTCAGACGCTGCTAATGTCCGGCTAACATAACGTCCAGACACAAAAAGGGTTTTATTGATGATCCGTACAAAATCACGGACGAAAATGCGCATCGTATGACCGCTATCGCGTATTCCGTGAAAAAATACGTCCATTCGTTCTAATGCACTTTTTCACGTACGACGCGAAAAATGCGTTCGTCTGACCCTAGCCTTAGAGTATTTTTTTGAACGCCATACTAGTAAAACGTTGGATTTTTTTTACCGTACACGTTGCTTTTTTTTTTATTTATCTGGAAAACGTAACCTGATATTATAATGGGATAGATTATGTTATTGTCATTTTCTGTAGCATTAATACTAATCTGTATATACAGATGGTTTTAACAGAATCATGCTAGGGAAATTCCTGTTTTTATCTTTTATTCCATATATGAGGAGTTCTGAAGTAAGAAGATTTGACAGGTTGATGGGTGACTAAGAATAAGAAGGTAATACCCATAAAGCAGACTAAACTAAAGCCGGTTGGGGCTCATCCTATGTGAGCGTGCAAGCGGCGCGCTGAACTTGCAAATATTTGTAAAATACAGAGGTATACTGCACAATCAGTTCTCTTTACGCTTTGTTTTCTCACATGATCCATGGAGACACAGAGAAGACCTGCCCAGTGATACAACGTGTATGTGATACTCAGAAATCATTATATTGAGTGCACTGTACCCATTTTAGAACACTTTAGACATTTTTAGTCTTGGATTTGTGTTTAGGGAAACCAACGATAAGGTATATAGCGACGGATTAGCCGATTGGTGTTTGGGGATTATTTTCTGGTGTATCGCTCCACTTAACTTCGAAGCATTAACCTCCCTGGCGGTCCGATTCTGACTTATTTTATATGTCAGAATCGGTACCATTTTTTTCATCCCCCTGTCGGTAATCCCGCGTGTGGCTCGGGGTTAAATTTCAATGCTGAAAGCGATAACCCCGAGCCACACTCGGGCTAGATACATACCTGTCTCGGTGCTCCCTCGCTGTCTCCCGCAGTCACATCCATCCGATCGCGGTGTCCTGCTTCCTGCTCACGAGAAGGGAAGCAGGACGCCGCGATTGGACCGAGGAGAATGCGTTTGCGGGAGGTCAGCGAGGGACGCAGGTTCAGGTATGTATCCAGCCCGAGTGTGGCTCAGGGTTACCGCCTTCAGCATTGAAATTTAACCCCGAGCCACACTCGGGAACGCCACCAGGGAGGTTAATACTAACCCCACGTGACTCCCTGGAATCAATGTGACACTAGATTGATACGTGACTGGGCGAGATGTCAGGTTTTGGTCGTAGAGATTTTTTTTTCTTCATTTACACTAATATATTATTTAGTAGGGTACATCTCTAATATTTTTTGTTAGTTTTTGTTTTATGCAATGGGTATTCAGCCGTCGCTCTAACTCTTCGTTGCTCTCTTTGGACGCCTATATGAGATTATGGTCCGTAGCAGTTGTAGTCTCCCTCGCGCCATCTTTGATATTTAATGCAGTGTCACTCAATAACAGACTCATGCATTCGTTTTTGATTGAATCACAATTCATTTAAATTGCCATCAATTCGTCTTAATAATTGATCAATAACCACATAACAACCTTGACAAAATGGGCAAAAAAAAAAAAAAGGAATCAGATAATGGACGTATTTTCATCCAGTGAGTTGTTTATTCGTCCATTCTGTCATGTGACTTTAAGTGTCAGCTGACCAGGGCTTGAAAGCTAACTGCCAGTGTAAAAATGAAAACTAAAACCATATGTTCATCATTATTATTGTCATCATTTATATTTATCATTTATATTTCCCCTTAGCGGCTCTGCCAGGCTCATCCACCTCACCCACCGCTCTGTCTCTGCCGCTCCTCTCTCCGAGTCCCTTCACTGGCTCCCCATCCACTGCAGAATTAAGTTCAAAATCCTTATCCTTACCTACAAAACCCTCACTAACTCAGCTCCCCACTACCTGTCCTCACTAATCACCAAATACACCCCAGCCCGCTCCCTGAGGTCAAACAGTGACCTGCGCCTAGCTTCTCCCCGCATCACCTCTTCCCATGATAGACTGCAGGATTTCTCACGCGCAGCCCCCACTCTCTGGAACGCTCTCCCTCGTACTGTCAGACTTTCCCCTAACTTCTCTTCCTTCAAACGCTCCCTGAAAACATTCCTATTTAGGAAGCCTACCACCCAACTCACTGACGCAACCATCAATCACTCTCACCTTACAGTCCTCTCCTCCTGTTTCCAACCCCAACCCTCCCAGATTGTGAGTTCCTACGGGAATAGGGCCTCATCTCCTCCTGTACTGTTTGTCAAATGTTGTTCAATGTATTGTAACCCGTCTATACTGTGCCTATTGTACAGCGCTGAGGAATATGCTGGCGCTTTATAAATAAAGAATAATAATAATTTATATAGCGCCAACAGTTTCTGCAGCGCTTTACAATAACCAAAGGGAACAAGACAGATAAACGGACATAGGATGGAAACAAGAGATGTTGAGGGCCCTGATCATAGGAGCTTACACCCTATGCCCTTACCTGACATGTTCCGGGTGGGGCAATATCAGCTAAACAGTGAGCAGCTACTATCCCAATTACAGTTACAAGTTTTTATAAGGCGCTAACAAGTTCTGCAGCGCTGTACTAGCACTGAAATAATAGGAACTGAGGAGCTATAATGAGTAATGCCTTCAGCCCCAACCCAGCTCTTAAAAAAAGCGTGTGGGCATTCATTTGCCATTGTTTCACCCCAAATGTGCCTTACCTTGTGGGCAGGGGCTCCAAGTCCCTCCAGATGTTTTGGAACTACATTTCCCATGAGTCTCCGTCAGCCCATTGAGTGGCTGAGCATCGTGGGAGATGTTGTTCCAAAACATCTGGAGAGCCATGGTTACTGACCCCTGCCCTACCAAGCCACATCCCCCCTTAAAAATACAAACCACCCCCCCCCAGTAATTGAATTGATGCTCAAAGAAGATCAGAAAAATAATATGTAAATTCAGTGAACATCTCTGTGCCCAATCTGAAAATACAGCAGTCCTATGAGCCGAGCCCCAGGGTCACTGCACTCATGATGGAGCGTTGTGGAAATACATGATCAATCCGAAGTAACCTTGAACCTATATCGTTTCGTGAAGGTCCTTCCCTGGGGCCAGGAAAGCTGTCAATACACTGTCATTAATGCATGGGATAACGGAATTCTAATCACAGGATTTTGCGCATTGGCTAAGTGGGACATCAACAGTATAGCAATATAACAATACATTATATTAAGTAAAATACAGTACAGTAATTTAGCAAAGCCAGTCAGTTCTATTCAAAGAAAGGTGAAACTCAGGAGAACGACTGGAGATGTGAATAATTCTAGGTCAAAATGAACAAACCAGAAAAATTCTCCCATTTATCTCACTTTCCAAATCGGCTATTTGGTCTAGAAGATTGTTCTCTTCTCCTGATTTTCACCTTTCTCTGAATAACCCTGTATGTATCATTTAATAATTTGGCCAAAGAATATTTGCGGTGCCAGGGCAGGATATGCAGTGCCAGGCAGCGGTGTATTCAGGCTGGTTGCAACACTTCACACTACAAATTTTATAATAATATTATATAACCCCCAGTTTATTGTGACCAAACATGTTTTATACTGTATATTATAAGGTAAAAATAAAAATAAACATGTAAGAGTTAAGTTTTAATTGTATTGGCCTGGAGCCCTTTGTCCTCAGCTGATTTAGCAGGGTTAATGTTTGTATATGTTACGGGTAAAACCTGAAGTGTGGTTAATCCTAGCATTACCCAAAACCGCTGGGTAAAGCTGCAAAAAAATGAAAATTTCGGACTTTACCCGGGTAATTTTAGGACTAACCAACTGCCCTTGGGTAACAGTCTGGAAGAGCTGAAATATGCGCACTTTACCCGGATAATGTGCAAGTCTGAAGCTTCACCCGGGTAATCTGAGGACTATCCACAGCTTCACCTGGGTAATCTGCAGAGCATCCAACCCCGCTTGGGTAACAGTCAATTTTGCTATTATCTGGATATTATCAACAAAAATGGCAAAAGACAAACATTAAAATGTATTGCGGATATAATGAATATACAGAGTAATAGGATATGTTTCTTATATGACTGTGAAAGAGTTACATGATCTTTATTATGTGTCATATGTGCTTATATATCATTTATAAAACATAATAACCATCAGGTTACTCTTTATAGAATATCTTTATCTTCATAAATTGATTTTCAGACAATTAACGCACAGAGTAACATGACGGTTATTTAGTGCGGTTTGTGACTGTGGTTAAAATTTCATTAAAAATAACAAAAAACACTATTTTGTTATGAGTCAGATAACAGTTTGCAGCTTTACCCGGGTAATCCTTGGAATTCAGTCACCTGTAACCTGCTGAAAACCCAAGAAAAGTGGAGTACTGAGAGGCGTTTGGATACTTTGCAGATTACCCGGATAAAGTCTGATGTTTCGTTGCACATCGCACTTTATCCAGTAACACTAGGGTAATGTGCAAATTACCCGGTTAACACAGAGCAGAAAAGTAGGGTACCCAGAGGCCTCTGGATACTTTGCAGATTACCCGGGTAAAGCACAAAATTTCATTTCACTTCGGACTTTTGCTAATGACACCTGCGTAATGTCAGGATTACCCGGGTAATCCTAGGATTAACCGCACTTCGGGCTTTAACCTTAACATATACATACAATGTATCTTGGAGGCTTAACTCTCCAGTGTGTGCGCTCCAGTGTATAAATTGGATACAGTCTGCCTCAGCCTTAAGGAATAGGTTTTCTTATTTTGTTCTTTTTTTAAAATGCAATTTAAGACAAGAGAAGAGTATCTTATTGGCACCAAATAATTTATAAAGACATTCATAGTAGCTTAGATATTCTTAAAATCAGGAAAGAAATTTGGGAATAAAGGGGACCTTTGTCTCACTCAACACTCAAAGTATTAATAAAATGCTGCCCGACCCATCTGCTGCCCTAGGCCAGGCTTAGTTTGCCTGTGCAAGAATAGCCCCCCCCCCCTGCTGCCAGGACCAGTCAGGGGAGAATAGTCACTGTGAAAATAATATATATATATATACGGTATATCTCACTTTAATGTGCCCAGTATGCGTTCCCCTGCCAACCACAGGCCCCATTTCACATCAGTCACTATTGATTGTGGGCTAGGGTCAAGTAGTAAAACAAAAAGTGTGGGAATGCACCAAGATTTCTGTTTCAATTAGCAATTATCAACAAACACACACTCACAATTATTATATTTATAAATACATATGTGAACTTTAGCAAAAATATATGATAAATCATCTATTAAAAATGGCAACTTAACGAGGAAACATGTCTGAGCACCTGAATAGAAGCTTTATAGTGTAAGGCAGTGGTTCTCAACCCTTGGTCCTCAGGTTCCCCCAAACAGGCCAGGTTTTCCAGATATGTGAAGCACAGCACAGGTGATATGATTTGCTGCTCAGTGATTGCAGGATTCAGTCTGCTTTTCCCCAAGGTGATCCTTAAAACCTGGCCTGTTAGGGTGGACTTGAGGAAGGGTTGAGAACCACTCGTGTAACGGACCAATGGGAACTCCGTTCCCTCTGGAAAAATAGTGGTGGAATTAGCAATTCCTAGCTAATAGTTATTCATGAATATTAATTCATAAGATCGTATTGCTGTGCATAAACTTCAACACTGTCAAAATATTTATGTTGAGCAATTCATTGCTCTATGGAATTCCATATGAAAGTCATGTCATGACAGTAAGGCCGGGGTCAGGCAAGCGTTTTTAAGAGTCGAAGGAACATCCGTGAGAGTGAACGCTCCTTCCACTCTGATGCCCGTTTGGCCGCCTCGCTGAGCGTAGTTAGTGCGCTCAGGGCTGCAAGACTCGATCCTCCTATAGAGGATCGCGCTTTGCAGCCCTGTCGATTGTACATAGGCCGGGGTCAGACGAGCGCACTAAGTCGGACCAGGCGCTGCTACAGAATATCATGTAGTAATGATAACTGACCAATCGGCACGCTGTATGGAAGGGGGGTCACCATCTAGAAACCTAAGACAGGGATCAGAAAACACAGTCTTCGCTCATATTACTGCTAATGATATGTTGAAATAAAAAAATCTTAGGTGATATCAAATTTTTACTGACAGTGACAAAAAAAAACCCCACAAAATAACTTTTTGGATTAAAAAAATAGAAATCGCTTTACAATATAAAATATAAAAAATAAATTTATAAACTTATATGAAAAGAATAAATGGTTAAATTAAGAAAAATACTAATCTATACAATGTGTACTTATTTTAATGTAAGTCACATTTCCCAGGCAGACGTTGAAGGTTTCCGCAGGTTTTTTTTTTGTGATTGCGCCACTGGTAACACTTTGCACTACATAAGTCTTTGGTAAATCAGCCTCTGATCTGTTCCGAAGCAAAACCAGAATAAAAAATAAATGACATGAAATGCATATGCGAAAGGCATATTTATATAACAAATACAGGTTCTTCCATAAACCGTGAATTGTCTTGAACTGTCCAGAGAGCTTCCATTTGTAAAGGGATAGTCTACAACTTCTGTAGCTTTACCTAAAACATCTCCGTATGTTACAACAATCAATCAAGTAGGGATGTGCGTTTCGGAATTTCGGAATTTTCACGAAATTTCCCGATTCGTGTTTTCGGATGCGGCCGATTTTCCGAAAATTTTTAGATCCGAAAATGGCAGATCCGAAAAGTTTTCCGAGCCGAAACGAAATATTTTCGGAATTTTCGAATGGACTTGAAATGTGTCAAATCGAAATTTATTTTCGCTCTATTCATGATTTCGGTTCCATTCGTGATTTCGGTTCCATTTCGGTAATTCTGGAAATCGTATATTTAACTATTATCGGTTATATCGCTGATTCTGTAAATTTTGTATTTGTAAATGCATATCACTTGTTTCTTGTGGCATTCGGGTCAGTTTAGCGTTTTTTAAATCGTTTTGTTCATTTTTTTTGTTCCTTGGCTTTCATACCATTTTAATATGATTAAATAAAGTTGTGAAATGTATATTCAATTATTCATAAGAAAAAACGGATCTTTATTTAATAAAAAAACCACGATAGAATCGCCAGAATTATTGTAGACACTTTGAAACGAGGAGAACAGACGTTCCGAAAAAACGAAAATTTCCGAAATTTCCGAAAAGTCGATACAAAAAACGAGCAAAGTGACCCGAAAACACGAAAAATGGTCGATATTCCGAAAAAAAATGTACACGAAGAACGATCCGAACCGAATCGAAACAGAAATCGGTCGAAACAAGCCGAATCGAAAAGTTTAAACATCCGAACAAATCGAACCGAATCGAACCGAAAAAAAAATCGGTGCACAAGCCTACAATCAAGCCTTTTTATAATTGATATCCTTTATTCTTTATCTGCTCACCTTTACAGCATTATTCATGCTCAGGGATCAAGTCCAACAGAATGAAGTGTGGGAACTCCCCAGTATTGTCACCGAAAGAAATAATTACCATCTTTAGCTCCGACAGAAATTTTATAAGGACATTAAAACTATAGTGAGTCTGGGTTTTAGGGACTCATTCAGAAAATAATCATGAAAAATATATATATATTTTCTGAAAACAAAAGATATAACTATACCTAAAAAACATACAGCCTTTCAGTTTGTGGACCAAATGGGAACTCTGTTCCCTTTGGAAAAATACTGAAGGAACTACGTTTCCGCGAGCTCCTGCTCGACTTTACCCCGGCTAGCTAATTAAAAAAAAATTCTACCTCCTGAACTAAACACACGTGCTCTACTTACCGGTGGCTATGTCCCTGCACAGATCCCTGACTCTGCCATGCACTGCTATGTGACTCATTATTTTTGCGTCCGATTTGTATATATGCTGCAAGAATACTATGATGCAATTAGGCTTGAAAAGGGCTAATTTCACCCAAAATGTAACAGGTTCCTGAATAAAAGTTGCGGTTATGTTACGGCTTTTTGGAGTGCCTGGATTATACTCTATTTTTGTTTCAATACTCTTTTAGGCTAATGTCAGACGAACGCAGTCAGAGCGCACTCAGCGTGCGTGCATAACGGACAGACGTACTGACGGAAGATACTGTAGACACCACACGGTCCGTTTTTGTTAACGGACGTATAAAAAAAGGGAATTATGGGAAACAAAATTAATATGAAAAATGATAATTTGAAAAGGATATGAAAGGCCATTGTGTGCGTCAAGGTGCTGGACGTCGCAAATGCGCTGCGTCTGACATCCCCCTCATCACTCACACAGAACGCTATGCGGACATGGCGCACTCTACACGTCCGTCTAGCGGTTTTACGTTCTTGCCTAACTTACATCCGTTTGCCACGTGCATTGTGCGTGCGCAGTTCGGTGCGCACGTACTTCGTGTGTGAGTCTCTATTGATCGTGATTCTATGCTACGACGGACGTTAAACTGTGCGGCAACACTGACATGATCAGTGCGTTCGTCTGACGCCGGTCTTAGGCCACTCTGGGGTCCCAGCAGGATATCCCATTGAATCATGCAATTTGTTGTGCGCCTCCTTCTTTGTTGTTAATGGCAAGGATGATTGTGTCACCTGCCGGGACATAACTAAGCAGCGCGCACAGGTTTGGGGCAGGATGAAGAATTCTGCAAACTCCTCTTTTAATTATTAATAACTGGCTATAGTTAGCAAACAAATAAATCGATATAAATTAGGAAATTTTATTCCTGATTTAGGGACATTTCAGAAATAAATATAATGTCCTCTTAAGCCAAAATAACAGACCCCCCCCCAGTTTTTTTTTTGTTCTCATGTTTCTAGCTCCCATGATACAGGAGATACAGAGGGAGCTTTACATCATGAGCATGTTTTAAAAGGTAAATGAATTTGCTGCTACACATGGCACCGCCAGTACTCCTCCATATTGATTGGTAACTGTCAGGAATGAAACCTGAATTACCTTATTAAATATTAACTAAATATATTTTTGATCAAAGTGTCCTGAATCAGAGAAGAGATGAAAAAATCTAAATGTGGAGCAGTCATCATGGAAACCATTGACCTAACATTACATTCTAATGGAATGTCAATGTTTATTCAGGCTGGCAACATTTTTCTCAAGAAGACACATTGATGAACACCACCCTACCCCATATGGACCATCCTGTGATCCATTCAAGTCGTGGACCTGCAGCAGCACCATGCACCCACCTTGCTCCAGATTGTGCACCTTGACTTGCACCTCTGTCTGTCCTCCCTGCAGCCTGCGGGTCAGGAAGAGCCTCCCAGAGCCACTCTCTACCCTCACAGGGGGGTCTGAGGGCCAACTCAGCTCAAACCACTTTCCCCTGTATCTCCTGTCAGGGACCGTGAAAATGGTCTCCCCCAGGGCGCCCCCTGCAGGTACCCTGACAGTGTGAGAAGAGGAGATGGCTTGGGTCTTGAGGGAGCGGGCAGAACGGTGGAATGCAGGGGAAAAGTGCACGAAGGAGAAGACAGGACTTAACTTGGATGATTTATGAGGTCTAGGGTTGGAGTAAGAGGGAAGGGTTGCAGGATAAGTTGATGGACCACAGGGTGAAGGAAAACATAGGTCATATGCTCTTGACTGGGCAGGAGAGCCCTGAGGAGTTGGGCTGCTCAAGGAGGAGCCTAGGAATGATGCAGAAGAAAGAGGTCCATTGAGATGAGATGACTTGGAGGGTCTTAGCACATCATCTGGGGTAAGATCTACCATGGACGTGGAGAAGGTAAGAGCAGAGCTGTACAGAAGGTCCACTATCTGTCCTCTGGTTGAAACACCATCAGATCCACCATCCCTTTGTTGCTCAGAAGTTGAGGCTTGTGAGCTGATTCTTGTCCTAGAGGCATCATCCATAATCCTCTTCAAAGAGACCTTGTGGTCATCTAGCACTTTGGGAAAATAGGCATTGTGGTCATCTTGATCATTAGCATTTCTGTCACCACCATCCTCCACCCTGGGCTCCAAAACCAGTCCAGGAATCTGTCCCAGGCAGAGGAGGGGAAGGGGCATCAGGAGGAAAGTGAAGGCTAAGTGCCTGCAATCCATGATCCTTTTCCTTTGGTCCATCACCCCTGCATCCAGCATCCCAACCAGCACACAGCTATCTCCAGGGCTTACAGAGCAAACACAAAGGAGTTTGAGGTCCAGCAGAATGTGTCCTCCCTCCTCACTTTAGTTTTCACTGCTGCATCCTCTCCCTTGCAGCACATGTGGGATACAGGACCTGCCTCCAGCCCTCACATCCATTCATTCACACTGCTGTGTGATCACACACCAGACCACACAGTCCTGATCTATTCAATGCCATCCATTGTTAACCTTATACAGCCAAGGGACCACAACAAGCAGCACCAACAACTTTGGTTATTACCTTCTCCTAGGGTTACACCATTGATGTGGAGCCCCCCCCCCCAGAGTCATTACAGCCCATCAAGACAAACTGCTTGAATTCCCAAAAGAATTACCTGCTAATGTCAGCTCATTCCCACAAGTTCTGAATATTTTTTTGGGGGGGGGGTTGAGAAAGTCAAACCTTCACTACCAAACACCAAGAGACTTTGTAACATTCCTGATTTTCCTCTTATTTACAGAAGCATGAGGATTTTTCTCATTTACGGTCATTTATGCTTTTTCTAAGTCCATCCGAGGAAAAGGATTTGGGAGAATTCCCGGTGATTCGGTGCATGATCAAAGTAATTTCTTCCAAGGGTTATATTCACTAAACTGTACACTGCGCGGAAGACGTGACGTTTTTACATTTTTCATCATTATTTTTAGCTTTAATTTTTTTAAATAGATGTTGGAGTGCTCCATTGTTACATAAAGTTTTTCAAGTAGTTACAGGCAGGGGTCTAGTCCTAGAAAAAGGAAATGTGGGAACTCGCCAAGATTTCTATCTCCCAATTAGCAATCATCACCTCGCTCTTGACATACACGTGTCCACAAATCTGATATATTCATATATTCATGAGGCTTTTACCAAAAAAGATGCGGACAGTTATATATTTATTATGACTTAACAGGGAAACGTAAGCTTGAGCACCTGATGTAGTGAACCAATGGGAACACAGTTCCCTCTGCAAAAATAGTCAAGGAACGGATCTTCCCTCTGCGGGCTCCCGGTAACCCGTAAGCAGTGTACCGGCTGGGTGGAGTAGAGGTAATGTCACCGCTCTGCATGGAGAGAGCCTGTGGAGTCATGGGTTCGATCCCAGCGAGCAACCTCTCCAGTAAGTGTCCTTGGGCAAGACACCCAACGGTACATACTCGCCACCCAGGACATACTTGAAAACGAGAGAAATCTCAATGTATCCTTCCTGGTAAAATCCTTTCACAAAAAAATAAAAATAAGAAGAAGGTAGAGGGTAATCCTACAACGAATTAAAATCACTTAGAGGTGCATGTTAAATGAACAAATAGTATTTGAATCAATTCACGCACATCAAAAAACAAGATCGTTATCACCGTTCCATGGGTACCTAGGGTATGATTTCCTCCACAGCCAATGCACTTCAGGAACAATCAGCCAAGACCAAAGTTTCTCCAGTCAAAGGATTTTATTAATAAAAATAAAGATAAGACTGCTCACGTTCGACGCGTTTCGTCAAAAGACTTCATCAGGAGCAATATGTGCAGTCATAAGTACATGGTTAAAAAATATACACTTTTATTTTTTAACCATGTACTTATGACTGCACATATTGCTCCTGATGAAGTCTTTTGACGAAACGCGTTGAGCGTGAGCAGTCTTATCTTTTATTTTTATTAATAAAATCCTTTGACTGGAGAAACTTTGGTCTTGGCTGATTGTTCCTGAAGTGCACCGGCTGTGGAGGAAATCATACCCTAGGTCCTAGGCATCCATGGAACGGTGATAACGATCTTGTTTTTTGATGTGCGTGAATTGATTCAAATACTAAGTGATTTTAATTCGTTGTAGGATTACCCTCTACCTTCTTCTTATTGGAACAGCACTGTAACCTTAAATATTGTGAACTAAAACATTTAACTTTAGAGAGTTCACAAACAAAATGAAATGTATCGCACCCACATGTCCCCTCTCGACTTGACCCCCGATTACAGTGAAACCGCAGTGAGCACATTGACTGACATAAATGCGACGAGTGACCTTTGTATGAAAAATTACAAGATTTCATATTTTTCTCATCTTGCTGAGAGCCGTGAGAAAATGAGACCGGCCATGGCCATGAGCCTGGCAATATTCCTGTGCACAAAGCCTCAGTAATCACCGCACTTTTCAGTCCTTCTCCATCACAGGGAAATCGATACGCGTTATTAAAATGAAATGAAATTCTCTGTTACTAAAAATAAGCTCATTACGTGAGAATCACAAAGGAACCCGAACAGCTCACATCAACAAATATCATTACACCATGTAAGAACTGACGAGATTACAGCGCATTCTACGGAAACTATAAACCAATGGGCAGGAGGAAATGAGAGCTAAAAAGCAAATTATTCATTCTACAATCAGTGCTGGACAAACATCACTGCTGCTTCTATGCCTTTATCTGTTGAACCGTCTCACTCAGCTGGATATTCCTTTGGAAGGAGGCGAGAGGCAGATTGACAATGTGGGAATTGTTTAAGGAATGGAGATGTGGAGACAGCGCTTATGTATGTGTTTTATCTTGTATGTCAGGACAAAGTATTAGGGTGGGTGCTGCCACTAGAATATAAAGCGTCCACACACCTCAAAAGACACAATAAGATAAAGCAAGAGAAAGGGTTCTGGGCGCACCCTAGTGGTTATGTACTAAAACAGCATATGTATGTATATATATAATAAGAGCAATTTGCAAGAACAAATGTAATATATACTGATAAATTCACGCATAGGATGGAAGTACTGTAAGATTGGAATACTTATATTTAGTTGATATAGACTTTTATTTAAATTAAAAAAGCCATATGGCAGGAATAAATCTGCTATCAAAGTAAACAACCAAACCCTGCAACACCCCCTAGATGTAGCAAATGCCTTTAATAATTATTTTGTTGGTTGCACCACCACCCTGATTGCTAAGCTAGCAAATGACACACATTCAGAAAGGCAGCACACAGGTCAGATCCCTCCAACTGTGCAAAAACCCTGTATCAAAGAGAAATTCAGTTTTAGACCGGTGCCTGTCAGTGCCATTACTAAACTTCTCCGTAACCAAAAAATGAAACACCAGTCAGGACCTGATCAAATCCCAGCAATGCTGCTGAAAATCAGCACACCGGTAATTGAAAAACCTGTCACAACCCTAATCAATGAATCACTGGTGACTGGATATATACCCAAACTCTGGAAAGACTGCGAGAGTGGTACCTATCCATAAAAGTGGAGACAATACTTTGGTATCCAACTACTGCCCGATATCATTGCTCCCTGTAATGTCAAAAATTCTGGAAAAATGTGTTAACACTCAATTACGCGATTACTATCAGTATTGGAACTATTTAACCCCAGATCAATCCGGCTTCCTTCCAAATCATTCAACCACAACTGCCCTTTTAAAAGTTTGCAATGATATCCAGGCTGGCATGGAACAAGGAAACCTAACTGTAGCCATCTTCCTTGATTTTGCCAAGGCCTTTGACACAGTAGACCATGGCATCTTAATACAAAAAAATTAAAAACTCCGGTATTGGTGATCACACACACATTTCTGGAAGCTCCTCCCTCCCCCTCCCAGTCACTTGCGGTGTACCCCAAGGCTCGATACTCGGCCCCCTGCTATTCACGATATTCATAAATGATCTGCCCAATGTCTGCAAAGCCTCAACTGTACACATGTACGCAGACGACACTGTAATCTATACCAGCAAACCAAATCTCCCGCAGCTGGAGGCCGTGCTGCAAGAAAAATTCACAGAGGTAGAAAAGTGGATCAAAGATAACAAACTTTTTCTAAATACTGACAAAACAGTTACGATGCTCTTTGGAACAGTACCTAAATTACACAAATTGCAAACACCCCATCTATGTGTCAGGACAAAATCAAATGGCACGCTGACCACAGTCAATGCTCTCAAATATCTAGGTATGTGGTTAGACCCAAATCTATCCTTTGGCCCCCACATCGAAAAACTCTCATCTAAACCTTACCCCAAACTAGGTGCCCTGTACAGAAACAAATCCTGTCTGAGCCCCGCGGTAAGAAAGCAGATTGTACAGCAAATTCTTATGCCAGCATTTGAATACGGAGATGTAGTGTATGCAGCTGGCCCGCAAATGCACCTTCAGAAACTTACTATGTTGTATAACTCATTCTGCCTCTTCGTGCTACAATGTAACTGCATGATCCACCATTGAGACATGTTAAAAGAGCTAAACTGGCCGTCACTTGAATCTAGACGCACTCTTCACCTTTCCAACCTGGGGCCATATTACATACTCGGTGCTAACTTAACCAGAGCTGTTGTAAACTTCCCAGAGCCATTATAGCCTATGGAGGTTTTCAGTTTACAACTGCTCTGGTTAAGTTAGAAACATAGAAACATAAAAAATGTCAGAACCTGTCGGCCCATCAAGTCTGCCCAATTACATGGATACTTTACCTGGATTTATCTTTTGTTTAGGATAGCCTTATGCCTATCCCATGCCTGCTTAAATTCAATTACGGTTTTGGCCTCTACCACTTCAACTGGAAGACTGTTCCATGTATCCACCACCCTCTCAGTAAAATAATGCTTCCTGATGTTACTTTTAAACCTTTGCCCCTCTAATCTAAGACTATGTCCTCTTGTTTTGCTACTTTGTCTCCTTTTAAATATACTCCCTTCCTCTACCTTGTGGATTCCCTTTACATATTTAAATGTTTCCATCATATCTCCTCTGTCTCGTCTTTTTTCCAAGCTATACATGTTAAGATCATTAAGCCTTTCCTGGTAACTTTTCTCCTTCAAGCCGTACACCATTTTAGTAGTCCTTCTCTGAACTCTCTCTAAGGTGTCTATATCCTTCTGGAGATACGGTCTCAAGTACTGCACACAGTACTCCAAGTGAGGTCTCACCAGTGCTCTGTACAGTGGCATGAGCACTTCCCTTTTCCTACTGCTAATACCTCTCCCTACACAACCAAGCATTGTGCTAGCATTTCCTGCTGCTCTATTACATTGACTACTTACCCTTAGATCCTCTGCAATATTAACCCCTAAATCCCAACCCTCAGATGTTGAGGTTAGGACTGTATCAAATATTCTATATTCAACCCTTGGGTTTTTACGCCCCAGGTGCATTATCTTGCACTTATTCACATTAAAACTCAATTGCCACAGCTCCGACCATTTATTTAGTTTACCTAAATCATTTGTCATTTGGCTGATCCCTCCAGGAACGTCAACCCTGTTGCAAATCTTTGTGTCATCAGCAAAAAGACATACTTTACCATTAATACCTTCGGCAATATCATTAATAAAAATATTAAAGAGAATGGGTCCAAGTACTGACCCCTGAGGTACCCCACTGGTAAAAAGACCTTGCGCCGCATAAACTCCATTTACCACAACCCTCTGTTGCCTGTCACTCAGCCACTGCCTAATCCATTCAACAATATTGGAATCCAAGCTCAAAGATTGCAATTTATTGATATAAGCCTTCTATGCGGAACAGTATCAAAAGCCTTACTGAAATCTAAATAAGCAATGTCTACTGCACCACCCAGCATCTATTATTTTTGTTACCCAATCAAAAAATTCAATAAGATTAGTTTGGCATGATCTCCCTGAGGTAAACCCATGTTGTTTCTGATCTTGTAATCTATGTGTTTTTAGATGTGCAACAATCCTTTCCTTTAACATGGTTTCCATTAATTTCCCCACTACTGACGTAAGACTAACTGGCCTATAGTTCCCCGATTCCTCCCTACTAGGGATGAGCCGAACACCACCGAGTTCGGTTCGCATTTGAACTCGAACATGTACTCAATACAAGTCAATGGGACTCAAAGTTCGATTTTTAGAGTGCCCTCCAAGAGGGCATATATGCTAGATATTTGCCATAAAAGGTGTATGGGGATCCGGGTAGTGCCCTGGGGGACAGGAAACAAGGACAAAAAGTTTAAAAAAAACGTTTTTAAAGGGACAGTGAGTTTTCCATGAAATAAGGGTTAAAAATAAAAACGAAAAATTCCTTCAAATATCGTGCCTAGGAGGTCCCCATAACCTGCCCGTGAAGTGGCGGATTTTGTAGGATGTATAGAAACATTTAAAAGCAAAAAAAATGAAGTTTTGAATGACGGTAAATGCTTTTCCTTTAATCTATTCATAAACAACTGCTTGGGGCGGCAGCCTGTATGAAAAGACATTTTAGGACGCGCAGAAAAAATTTAGTGATTTTTTCTCTAAATTATGGTGAAATTTATGCAGGCTTTGGATGAAAGTAACAATAGGTGCTTTAAAATTGTGCCTTTAGCGTCGGCAACAGTGCCGTCACACCATAACCCCTCTGTGGTATTGTGGAAGAGTGCAGGGGTGGACCATGCAGTCCTATATTAAAAAGATATGAATCTGGTAAAGACATCAGTGCACCCAAATATTGTGCCTTTGGTGGTAGCAAGTGCCTTCACACCGTAACCCTTTTGTGGTATTGTGGAAGAGTGCAGGGTTGGACCCTGCGGTTCAAAAAATTTAAAAGATATAAATGTGGCACAGGCGTCAGTGCAGCCAAATATTGTGCCTTTCATGGCAGCAAGTGCCTTCACACCGTAACCCTTTTGTGGTATTGTGGAAGAGTGCAGGGTTGCACCCTGCGGTTCAAAAAATTAAAATGATATAAATGTGGCACAGGCGTCAGTGCAGCCAAATATTGTGCTTTTCATGGCAGCAAGTGCCTTCACACCGTATCCCTTTTGTGGTATTGTGGAAGAGTTCAGTGCTGGAGGTTTTGTGAATGCAGAAGACATCCCCGATCTATTCCGTTACGTCAGCATCAGGGGATTGATAGCTGCTAATCCAGGACTGATTAATTTTTATAAATGTCAGCCGGTCTACAGAGTCGGTGGACAGACGCACTCTTTTGTCTGTGACAAAACCTCCAGCGGCACTGAACGTCCTTTCAGAAAGCACGCTGGATGAAGGGCAACCTAGTAGCTGCATAGCATATTGGCTAAGTTCTGGCCAGTGATCCAATCTCAACACCCAGTAAGCCAGTGGATCATCTGCTGGAAAGGTATCCAGGTCTGCCCTTGCCCCTAGGTAGTCCTGCACCATATGGTGAAGACGCTGGCAATGGGTGCCTACATTTGATGTCCCTGGGCGTCGTGGACTAAAAAAATTAAAAAAGGCATCAGTCAAGCGGCCCCGGCCTTCACCACTATTCCTCTGATCATCCGCTGCCTCAGAAGCACCTGTGTCATCACTTGGTAACCTACCAGTGCCTGGAAGGGTGTTACACAAGTGTCGCTTTAGAGCGTCCTCAAGTTTTTTCATCCTGTGCTCCCTCTGTGCGGGCAGGATGAGCTCTGCAACTTTACCCTTGTATCGTGGATCAAGAAGGGTCGCCAACCAGTAATGATCCCTCTCCTTGATAGCACGAATCCTGGGGTCCTTTAGCAGGCTTTGCAGGATAAGGGAGCCCATGCAGCATAGGTTGGAGTTGGCATTAGCTTCCGAGTCTTCCTGGTCAATGAGGAGGATGACCCCATCGTGCACTTCCTCCTCCAAGCCACGTACTAGTCCTTGTGTTTCCGGGCACACAAAACCCTCCCTTGAGGAATCCCCACCTTCAATGCCCCCCACTACTTAAATATTCCTCCTCCTCCTCCTCTCCCTGTCTGATCTGAGGAGGACCCACTGGAATGCTGTCTGCGGAAAGACTGGGGCCTTCAGAGCTAGGGAAGGCCTCCTCTTCCTCCCGCTGCTCTGCCTCTAGAGCCACATCTATAATTCCCCGCAGAGTGTGCTCCAGCAGGAACACTAAAGGAATTGTGTCACTGATGCATGCACTGTCCCTGCTCACCATCCTCGTTGCCTCCTCATATGGTGACAGTACAGTGCATGCATCCTTGATCATCAGCCACTGCGGGGGGGAAATCAAGTTGACCTGAACCTGTCCTTGTGCCATACTCACACAGGTACTCGTTGATGGCCCTCTGCTGCTTGTGCAGACGCTGCAGCATTGCTAATGTCGAGTTCCATCTGGTGGGCATGTCACAGATCAGACGGTTTGTGTGAAGGTGGAATTCTCTTTGAATTTCTGTCAGGCGAACACTTGCTGGGAATGACCGTCTGAAGTGGCTGCAGACATTTCTGGCCTGACTGAGAAGCTCTGCCAGCCCTGGGTACCTGTTTAGGAAACGCTGTACCACCAGATTTAGGACATGTGCTAGGCATGGTACATGCGTCAACTTACCCAGGCGTAGGGCGGAGAGAAGGTTGCTGCCATTATTACAGACGACCATTCCCAGCTGAAGCTGGCATGGTGTTAACCATCTCTGCACCTGCCCCTACAGAGCTGACAGAATTTCTGGCCCGGTGTGGCTCCTGTCCCCTAAACAAACCAGCTCAAGCACAGTATGGCATATTTTTGCTTGAGCCATTGCGTAGCCCCTGTCAGGCGTCGGTTTAACGGCCACTTCGCCAGAGACACAGAAGGAGGAGGAGGAGGAGGAAGAGGGAGAGGTGGTGGTGGAGCAGACAGACCTTATACAAGCAGCTTTCTAGAGGCGTGGTGGATGAACAAGCTCCAGCACAGAGCCCTTTCAGCTGCAATCAGAGTTACCCAGTGTGCCGTGAAGGAAATGTAACGACCCTGTCCATGCTTGCTGGACCACGTGTCTAAAGTCACATGCACCTTGCTGCTGACTGCCTTTCCCAATGACACGATAACATTGTCTTCCACGTGCTGGTATAGTGCTGGAATGGCCTTCCGTGAAAAGTAATGGCGTTTTGGAACATGCCACTGTGGTACAGCACATTCAGCAAATTCACGGAAGGGAGCAGAGTCCACCAGCTGGAAAGGCAGCAGCTGCAATGCGTGTAATTTTGCTAAGCTGGCATTTAGACGCTGTGCTTGGGGATGGTTGAGACTATATTTTTTCTTACGCTGCAGCAGCTGGGGCAACGTAATCTGACTACGTAAATCTTCAGTTGATGGGATGCTGTCACATTGTGAAGAAGGACATGGTACATCCATTACTGTAGTATCATCCCTGTCAGTGGAGGTTGTAGGCAATGATATGGCAGGACATACAGTGGGGGTAGAGACAGATGAGGAGGAGGACCAACTTGGCAGTATGCTGCAGCTGCTGGGACAACATGAGTGCCAGTTATTTGTGTGTCATCACTGGCACCCCCTTCCTCTAGGTTGATTATACTCCCTTCCTCAACCTCAGAGATTGAATCAGAGCACTGTACTTGCTGCGCATCCTCAAGCAGCATGTCACTGTCATTGTAGTCAAACAATTCAGCTGACACCTCCGTGTGTGATAGTGAGGCTACGGCAGGAGTAGCTGTGGACATGTTAGGCTGCATTAGATGCTTTGGCAGCGGAGGTGGACTGTAAACCACTACAAGCCTGGCTGGCAGAGGACTCGGAGGATGAGGATGGCCTGGTTAGCCAATCCACCAAATCCTCTGTATGTTGCTGCTGCTTAAGACGGCCAGCACCAGTTAGAAAGGACAAGCGTGCCCCTGCAGAGGATGCACCACGTCCACGACGACCAGAGGCACAGCCTCCCGACACAGAGGCTGCTTGCCCTCTTATCTGTGTCTGGGAGCGTCTGCCTGTCCTTTTTGGTCTTTCTGACATGGTGAGTGATATATAGATTAAATATATACAGAACTCTGATTCAACTCTGGTATAAAGATTAAAGATTTCCAGAACTCTGGTATAACTCAGTGAGACACCCTGATAGCTGGCAGCCAGTGACAAGACACAGATTACAATTCCCAGAAACCTCCTATAAATCAGTGAGACCCCCTGATGGGTGGCAGTGAGAAGACACAAATTACAATTCGCATAAATCTGCTACAAATCAGTGAGACCCCCTGATAGGACCCACTGATAGCTTGCAACAGTGACAAGACAGATTACAATTCGCAGAAATCTGCTAGAAGTATGTGGGACCCCCTGATAGCTGGCAGCGATAAAACACAGATTACAATTCCCAGAAACCTCCTATAAATCAGTGAGACCCCCTGATGGCTGGCAGTGAGAACACACAGATTACCACAATTCTCAGATATTTTGTGGAAATGAGACCCCCACAATTGCTGCTGGCAGTGAGAACACATGGATTAGAACAACTCCCAAATATTTTGTAGAAATTACTGACCCCCAAAATACTTGATGGCAGTGAGAACACACGGATTATAACAATTCCCAAATATTTTGTAGAAATTACTGACCCCCAAAATACTGGGTGGCATTGACAAGACACAAATTACCTCAATTCCCAAATATTTTGTAGAAATTACTGACCCCCCTCAATAAAGAGTGCACCTGTTAACATGTAACATAGTGAATATATTCATTTTCTGTTAATATGTATATTTGTCCTGTGTTATTTTTAATATTTTGCATTTTATCTATTACTTTGTATTTCTGTAACAAGTCAATGTTCTTGAACCCAGGACATACTTGAAACTGAGAGAAATCTCAATGTATCCTTCCTGGTAAAATACTTTATAAATAAATAAATACAAAAGCTTTAAAAGGATCACCAGAACGCGCTTTTGCCGTATAGGCTTTCTCAGTGAGTGTCCTTTTAAGGCAGAGTAATCTCGAATTTTTTAGATTGACTTTAGAGATTACTCTGCCTCAAAAGGACACTCACTGAGGAAGCCTATATGGCGAAAACGTTTCTGGTGATCCTTTTAAAGCTTTTGAATTATTTTGTACCAAAAAAAATAATAATTTTTTTTTTTAGATTTATTCCTGCCATATGGCTTTTTTAATTTAAATAAAAAGAGTCTACATTTTTTTTCTTATACATGTCTTTCTGCCTGGTCTTTTCCATCGACACATTCTTTCCTGAGCCCACTTATTCTTCCATCACACCCTGGAATCTGGATTGCATCGCTGGATCCAAGGAAAAGAGAAGAAATCAACTAACAGGGTTATCCAAAGAGATTCGAAAAGTCACCGCACGTTCGGTGACTTTTCGTTCTCTTCAATTCGGTTCCTTTTGCCGATCCCATTTCGGTGACCCTGCGGTGTATTCAGCAAGCACCACAGGGTCCCCGAATTGCAGGGAAAAGCCACCGCAAACCTGCCGAAAACTAACCGCAAAACCTGCCGAATGCACGCCGAAAACCCTCAAAAACATCTGGATTAACCCGTCGAAGACGCCGGAAAAACCCGAGCAGGAGCCGCTCACACGCAGCGAAGCAGCTGGAAAAAGCCGAGATAAAGCCGACATCGCAGACAGAGGGAGGTGAGTAAATTAGCAAAACAGTTTGTATGAATGTGAAAGTGAAACGCTGTTTGCAAAGAAACTACTGAGCGAAAATGTCTGAAATTTACATATGAGGTCCAGGGAATGATAATAAAAAGGGCTGTTACAGAAAAAATAAGTAAACTTAAAAAAAAAAAATCGGACTTTGAAAAAAAAAAATAATCTGAAAAATGCTTAAAGTATCCTAAAAAATCTATAAAGAGACTCTTTACTGCAGAATTTTATAATGAACGGTTTATTAGATATTGAATTAAAACGGGAATATTTTTAACATTGAAGCCTATGGGATTCTACTGAATAAACCTGCCGAATTAAACCACCGAATGGCAGGGCATTTCGGGAACCTTTCACTGCTGGTTTGTGTTCTCTGAATAGCTGAAGCAGTGCATTTTCATGGGGATTTCACTGCCCTCGAACAGGCCACCGAACAGGCACCGTATGTGCAGGCAATTTGCCAGGATTGGCGAATTGCCTGCTCTCTGGATAGTCGAATGGCCAGGAAAGGCAACCGAACGCTGATTTTCAGCGTTCGGTTACCTTTCTCCAGCCATTCGGATCTCTTTGGATTACTTATATTTACAGGGTTATCCAATCTTACAGTACTTCCATCCTATGCGTGAATTATTCAGTATATATTACATTTTTTCTTGCAAATTGCTCTTATTATATATATATATATATATACATACATATACTGTTTTAGTACATAACCACTAGGATGCGCCCGGAACCCTTTCTCTTGCTTTAATGTGGGAATTGTTAAAATTGCCCCAGTTAAGGCCAGGGTCAGACGAGCGTTTTGCAAAGCGAAAGGAACATCCATGAGAGTGGTCCACCCAGTGGCGTAGCGTGGGGGGGGGCCAGGGGGGCCGTGGCCCCGGGCGCAATTTTCATAGGGGGCGCAAAACTTCAAAAGAAATTTGGCCCCCAAAATTTCTAACAGCCGATCAGCTAGTGTTCCTCACACGGCCATCCCATTGGCTGAACTGGTCATGTGATTGATGACACAACGTAGGCAGGAAATCCTCCTGACTGGTGGGGTGGGGGACATGTGACTTCTCATCACTGACCCATGTGGTCTGTGTAGAGGATGAGACGCCTGCCCTGCGCTTAGTGAGTGGGAGGGTGTGAGTGGCTGCACAAGAAGATCCCAAGCTGCAATCAGTGGGTGAGTAATACAAAGCAGGGGCATTAATTACCACAGGTGCAGGGGGGAGTGATGGGTCCCCCTTCCATTTAACAATGTGATTATTGCTCTTTGCTGCTAGCCAAGAGCTGCTTCTCCCTGTAGTGAAGGCTGCCCTGCCCCCTAATTTCCGGCTGGCGAAAGTGTGGAGCATGCTCAGCATGGTGATAGATAAGCAGGCACATGCAGGCTGCACCCTTCTGCCCCTTCCCCACTAACTGGAGTCAGAGGAGAGGTCTGTATCTGGGCACAAAGCAGCTGATGCTTTGCTGCTTGTCTCCTAATCTTCCCCTGCACAGTATGGAGCCTGAGATCACTGTCACCTCCTGGAGATGCAGAGATACAGAGATTCTCCCCCTCCTGATTAAGGGAGGGTGTGGGGAAGGGGGATCTACTGCATTTCTGTTTAACCCCTGTAAGGCCAGGGTCCTTGACAGATTATTACTGACATTTTAGCTTTCCCTCCTGCTTTCCTGTGAAATAAACTTTTAGAGTGTGTGTGTGTGTGAGAGAGAGGTGTGTGTGTCTGTGTGTGTGTCTGTGTGTCAGAGCTGTGTGTGTGAGAGAGCTGTGGTGTGTGAGAGAGAGCTGTGTGTGAGTGTGAGAGCTGTGTGTGTGTGAGAGAGAGCTGTGTGTGTGTGTGTGAGAGAGAGCTGTGTGTGTGTGTGTGAGAGAGAGCTATGTGTGTGTGTGTGAGAGAGCTGTGTGTGTGTGAGAGAGAGCTGTGTGTGTGTGTGAGAGAGCTGTGTGTGTGTGTGAGAGAGCTGTGTGTGTGAGAGAGAGAGCTGTGTGTGTGAGAGCTGTGTGTGTGAGAGAGAGCTGTGTGTGTGAGAGAGCTGTGTGTGTGAGAGAGACAGCTGTGTGTGTGTGTGAGAGAGAGAGCTGTGTGTGTGTGAGAGACAGCTGTTGTGTGTGTGTGGTGTGAGAGAGACAGCTGTGTGTGTGTGTGAGAGAGAGCTGTGTGTGTGTGAGAGAGAGAGCTGTGTGTGTGAGAGAGAGAGCTGTGTGTGTGAGAGAGAGAGCTGTGTGTGTGTGAGAGAGCTGTGTGTGTGTGTGAGAGAGCTGTGTGTGTGTGTGAGAGAGAGTTGTGTGTGTGTGAGAGAGCTGTGTGTGTGTGTGAGAGAGAGCTGTGTGTGTGAGAGAGAGCTGTGTGTGTGAGAGAGCTGTGTGTGTGTGAGAGAGCTGTGTGTGTGAGAGAGCTGTGTGTGTGTGTGAGAGAGAGCTGTGTGTGTGTGAGAGAGACAGCTGTGTGTGTGTGTGTGTGTGTGAGAGAGAGACAGCTGTGTGTGTGTGTGTGAGAGAGAGCTGTGTGTGTGTGAAAGAGAGAGCTGTGTGTGTGAGAGAGAGAGCTGTGTGTGTGAGAGAGAGAGCTGTGTGTGTGTGAGAGAGAGCTGTGTGTGTATGAGAGAGCTGTGTGTGTGTGAGAGAGCTGTGTGTGTGAGAGAGAGAGAGCTGTGTGTGTGTGAGAGAGAGAGCTGTGTGTGTGTGAGAGAGCTGTGTGTGTGTGAGAGAGCTGTGTGTGTGTGTGAGAGAGAGTTGTGTGTGTGTGAGAGAGCTGTGTGTGTGTGAGAGAGAGCTGTGTGTGTGTGAGAGAGAGCTGTGTGTGTGAGAGAGAGAGAAAGCTGTGTGTGTGTGAGAGAGAGCTGTGTGTGTGTGAGAGAGAGCTGTGTGTGTGTGAGCGGTGTGTGTGAGCTCTGTGTCTGTGAGCTGTCTGTGTGTGTGTGTGTGTGTGTGAGCTCTGTGTGTGTGTGAGCTCTGTGTCTGAGCTGTCTGTGTGTGTGTGTGAGCTCTGTGTGTGTGTGAGCTCTGTGTGTGTGTGTGCTCTGTGTACGTGTGAGAGAGATGCGCGCTCTGTGTATGTGCTATGATACGCTCATACACACTGTACATTACTGGGAGTTTTATTGCTGAGTCGACATTGTGGACCTGGAGGGGTCCAGTGCGTGGGGGGACGCAATTCTCGCCTTGCCCCGGGCGCTGACAACCCACGCTACGCCACTGGGTCCACCTCGCTGAGCGCTCCTCCTATGGAGGATCACACTTTGCAGCCCCGTCGACCGCACGTCGTAGCCCTTTGACAGGGAGACTTTCTGAACGGATGCAGCACGCCTGCTGTAGCACACGTAATTTGTGCGTGCGCTACAGCATGTGTCTGGCCCCATTGCAGTGACGGACGCTGGGAGGCACATCAGTACAGGCGTACATAGTGAGCTCGTGCGACACGGCCCTAAACCGAAAACAATAAGGAACTGGAGTTGAATATTTCAGCTATAACACGTAATATTATATCCGGAATATTCTGTTATGATGAGATAGCAGAATATTCCGGGTACACAGGTTAAGTATCCCTTATTCAAAATTCCTATAATCCAAAATATGGACTTTTTGAGTGCCAACATAACACTAAAAGTGTAACATTCCACCCCTGACCTCATGTGACAGGGGACAAAAGGATTAATCCTCGATGATGATGTCAGCCCACACCGGGGGGCCACCGCGATCGGCCGTAATCCTGGCCGATCGCCGCTGCAAAGGGAGGACGCGCTCAGCGCGTCCTCTGCAGCGAAGTAGCCATGCGGCAGCGCGTCCTCCGCATGGAAAGGGTTAAGGAACTACATTTCCCATTAGTGTCCAACAACCTGATGAGTCAAGGGCAGTGTAATTCCAAAACATCTGACGGGCCAAGGCTGCTGACCACCCAATACCTCAGCTCCCTCATCCCGCAATTCGTACGCGCGCGCTACAGCATGTGGCCGGCCCCATCAAGGCGTCACAATGCTGCGTCAGACGCCGGGAAGCACGTCAGTTGGGGTGCACATAGTGCGCTCATCTGAACCCGGCCTTAAATGTTTCAGTCCTGGCAGGGTGCAGGGGCCTTACACAGTGACACATCAGTCAAACTGTCTGGCAGTAACTGCTGCCAACTGAAGTTACCAATTCAGTGTTATCCGTAAAATCGGAATCTGCCCCCCAAAAATGTGCCTCCTGAGGCCCATGGTCCCGTCATGGGATCCATTATGGGCTGTCGCTTCAGCAGATTGCCATCTGGTCTTTAGGCTGGGAATGCAACCAAGCAATGCCTCCCATCGTGCTTGCAGAGCAGGGGAAAGGAGGGTTCAGGAGGTATTAATATATATATTTTTTTTAAGTATCATATTGGAATTTTTAATCAAAGTTTCATAAAGTCACTCGTCAATAAACCGCTATAAAATATCACCTGGATTAAAATATAAACTATTCCCGGTCACCCAAGGAAAAATGTCGAACAGCGGTGCATGGCCAAAAAATGATGTCACTGTGACTCGGAGAAAAAAAAAAAATGATGTGAATGATGTAGTACAAAAGATAGCTCAGCTCGCATTAAAAAATTAAGGCGAAAATTTAAAAATGTATTAGAAATATGCATCAGGGGAAAAAAACAAACCCCTAATCGGCAGATTCAGCTTCATGTTTTTTGACACGTGTCGCTACAATTCGTTTTTAGGTGCCAAGTTCTGCTCTGTTTTTTTTTTTTTAAATAAGCTGGGGGGGGGGGGCGGGAAAAAAAAATATTTTATCAGTTACAAAATTCTGGTAAAAGTAGCAGATCACAAGTGCAAGGACATATAACCACTTTTAACCCCTTTTGTTACAGTCTGTATAACATTATGCAAAACTATTCTCAATACAGGGCATTTAATCACCTGCCCGTCCGACTGCCTGGCACGAATCCATGCCTTACAATTAAAGCAGTGATTATGAGTTTCCGATGTGGATGAAGGAGGGGATAATTACAGAGAGGGAGTAAAGGAGAGCAGCCACAGCCAACTGCTCTTATTACATGCTACTTATTACGCTAGGCTTGTCATGGGATAAAAGCCTTCACATTCACAGCCCTTCCAAAAATTAAAATACAGATGCGCAAGTGGAGCTATAGCCGCTACTTTCTGCTCCATCATCTGCATTTTGATATTAATGAGCTAAAACAAAGAGAATGTGCGGAAATAGAGGCAAATCATTTCACATTCAATTCCATAAAGGTTTTTTTAATATCGTTGTACCGGGGCTTCTAACACACAATACACACACACACACACACACAGTTGGATCAGTACTTGCGTGACATGGAGGACCAGGGCCTGAAGATCCTCACAGCAGGTCATGGATGGAGAAGTCTTTATAACACAGTGGATCACAGATGAGTCGACGCCTCTCAATTTCGAGAGCTAGAAGTGCTAAATCCAACGACTCCATCAAGAAAACGCCCAGTTACACCGATTACAGAGACACTTTAAAAAGCTGAAGAAGTGGTCAAGGTATGTAAAGTGGTCAGGCTGAGTAGAGTGCCTCACCTCCAGCCAGTGCCGTACGAGGAGATATTCTTGGGTGAAGCGGAGGAGTTTCCTCCGCCCATGCACGCGTCACCAGGAAACAGGACTTAAATATCCCGTCTGCCAGTCACCCAACTTGCTGACATTCTTTCTCTAAAAAGCTCAGCAGTCAGGGCCAGATTAAGATCTCTATGGGCCTGGAGCTGAATATTTCGGTGGCTTTATTTGGAATTTTGGTGAAATGAAAACATATTTAGGTTATTTAATAGTGCAGATACGGCTATAACTAACCAGGCAGATACTGTGTGAGGACATTTTCATTCAGATTTCAATAATTTACAGCGTGTAAAATAATTTTTTCACATTTTATCATCCAAATCTTTTTGGTTATACATTCTTTAGGGCACGCTTGTTTTTTTTTAAAAAAAAGGGAACTTGTTACTGCATTTTTCTGAGAAAATATACAATTTTAACCAAAACTGAAAAAAAATGAAAATTTTCGCTTGTGTTTTGGAGGATAGTGTTTTATGAATATGACTATGTATAAAATACTGAACTTACCTTCTGATTTCCCACATTGGGAGCAACGGCAGTGGTATTGCTCATTTTATAAGTGACAAATGGACAATACCATCACTTTGGAACTAAAATTAAAAAAAAGGTATTTTTTTCTTCTTTTAGATTTTACATGGTCATGTTTGGTATCAATGCAAAGACCAGACTCTCAACCCTTCTGCAGTGTATAGATTGTAGATGCAGGGTTCCAAAGTTCCATCGTCCAGTGCTTCTCGCTGCAGTGCGGTGGTTTAGTATTTTGATGGAACAATGCATAATAACGGATTGTGCCATCGCCTCCACACTTGTTGGTGACGTGAGAAATGAGATGGTGAGTTGGTGCAACATCATTGTTCACTTTATAATTGAAAGATGAACAATATTGGTGTATAAAACAGAAAAAAATTTTTTTTTTATTTTTCTTGTTGCATAAAACCTGGTCATGATTGGTATCATTGGAAATTTGTGCTCTTGCCTTTCCAGTGATACCTGACATTACTCTGTAGCTATGGAGTCGGAGATACAGGGGTCCAAATGCTCATCAATGCAGACATAGTTATCCTTTCTGTGGGCCTATTAGGGGGCATGGGTCTGGAGCTGCTGCTCCAATAACCCCATGTTAATCCGGCACTCTCAGCAGCGAGTGTACTAGGAGACAATGGATTGGTTCATCAAGCTTAATTTAAAATAAAACTGATGGAGAATCAAACTAAAAGCATTTTTATAATTTTTTATTTACTTTGCAATTTGGGGCCAGGCGGCCTCATTGACAGAGGTCGGAGTGCCTCGGTGACAGAGGTCAGGAGCCAGGGTGCCTCGTTGATGGCGGTCAGGAGCCAGGGTACTTCGTTGACTGAGGTCAGGAGCCAGAATGCCTCGTTGACTGAGGTCAGGAGCCAGGGTGCCTCGTTGACTAAGGTAAGGAGCAAGGGTGCCTTGTTGATGGAGTATGGGAGCCAGGGTGCCTCGTTGACAGAGGTCAGGGGCCAGGTGCCTCGTTGATGGAGGTAAGGAGCCAGGGGGTTCCTCGTTGATGGAGGTAAGGCGCAAGCATGCCTCGTTGAAAGAGGTCAGGAGCCAGGGTAGCTCGTTGATGGAGGTCGGGAGCCAGGGTGCCTTATTGATGGAGGTCAGGAGCCAGAGTGCCTCGTTGACTGAGGTCAAGAGCCAGGGGGCCTCGGTGACTGAGGTCAGGAGCCAGGGTGCCTTGTTGACTGAGGTCAGGAGTCAGGGTGCCTCTTTGACAGATGTAAAGAGCCAGGGTGCCTCGTTGATGGAGAAAAGGTGCAAGAGTGCCTCGTTGACGGAGGTCAGGAACAAGGGTGCCTCGTTGATGAAGGTCAGGAGCCAGGGTGCCTCGTTGATGGAGTATGGGAGCCAGGGTGCCTCGTTGACAGAGGTCACAGGCCAGGTGCCTCGTTGATGGAGGTCGGGAGCCAGGGTGCCCTTTTTGACGAAGTCAGGAGCCAGAGTGCCTCTTTGATGGAGGTAAAGAGCCAGGGGTGCCTCGTTGATGGAGGTAAGGCGCAAGCATACCTCGTTAAAAGAGGTCAGGAGCCAGGGTGCCTCGTTGACGGAGGTCATTAGCCAGGGTGCCTTGTTGACAGCGGTAAGGAGCCAGGGTGTCTGGTTGAAGGAGGTCAGGAGCAGGGGGCCTCGTTGACAGAGTTCAAGTGCCAGGGGGCTTTGTTGGCAGGGGTCCGAAACCTGCCTCGTTGATGGAGAAAAGGCGCAAGAGTGCTTCGTTGACAGAGGTCAGGAGCCAGGGTGCCTCATTGACGGAGGTCAGGAGCCAGGGTGCCTCATTGAGAGAGGTCAGGCACCAGGTGCCTCGTTGATGGAGGTAAGGAGCCAGGGGTGCCTCGTTGACAGAGGTCAGGGGCCAGGTGCCTCGTTGACAGAGGTCAGGAGCCAGAGTGCCTCTTTGATGGAGGTAAGGAACCAGGGGTGCCTCGTTAATGGAGGTAAGGTGCAAGCATGCCTCATTAAAAGAGGTCAGGAGCCAGGGCCTCGTTGACAGAGTTCAAGTGCCAGGGGGCTTTGTTGGCAGGAGTCAGGAACCTGCTTCGTTGATGGAGAAAAGGCACAAGAGTGCCACGTTGATGGAGGTCAGGAACCAGGGTGCCTCATTGAAAGAGGTCAGGAGCCAGGGTGCCTTGTTGATGGAGTATGGGAACCAGGGTGCCTCGTTGACAGAGGTCAGGGGCCTGGTGCCTCGTTGATGGAGGTAAGGAACCAGGGGGTTCCTCGTTGATGGAGGTAAGGCGCAAGCATGCCTCGTTGAAAGAGGTCAGGAGCCAGGGTAGCTCATTGATGGAGGTCGGGAGCCAGGGTGCCTTATTGATGGAGATCAGGAGCCAGAGTGCCTCGTTGACTGAGGTCAGGAGCCAGGGTGCCTCGTTGACAGAGGTCAGGAGCCAGGGTGCCTAGTTGACAGAGGTCAAGAGCCAGGGGGCCTCGGTGACTGAGGTCAGGAGCCAGGGTGCCTCGCTTGACTGAGGTCAGGAGTCAGGGTGCCTCATTGACTGAGGTCAGGAGCCAGGGTGCCTCGTTGACAGAGGTCAGGAGCATGGGTGCCTCGTTGATGAAGGTCTGGAGCCAGGGTGCATCGTTGATGGAGGTCGGGAGCCAGTGTGCCTCTTTGACAGAGGTCTGGGGCCAGGTGCTTCGTTGACGGAGGTAAGGAGCCAGGGTGCCCTTTTTGACGGAGTCAGGAGCCAGAGTGCCTTTTTGATGGAGGTAAGGAGCCAGGGGTGCCTTGTTGATGGAGGTAAGGCGCAAGCATACTTTGTTAAAAGAGGTCAGGAGCCAGGGTGCCCCGTTGATGGAGGTCATGAGCCAGGGTGCCTTGTTGACGGCGGTAAAGAGCCAGGGTGTCTGGTTGAAGGAGATCAGGGGCAGGGGGCCTCGTTGACAGCGTTCAAGTGCCAGGGGGCTTTGTTGGCAGGGGTCAGGAACCTTGTTGACGGAGGTCAGGTTATAAGGAGCCTCGTTGACAGAGTTCAGGGGCCAGGGGGCCTCGTTGACGGAGGTCAGGAGCTTGGTTGGCAGAGGTCAGGAGCCAGGGGCCTTGATAGTAAAGGTCAGGAGCCAGGGGATGCCTCGTTGATGGAGGTCAATAGTCAGGGTGCTTCATGGGCAGAGGTCAGGAGCTAGGGTGCCTTGTTGACGGAGGTCAGGTGCCAGGGGGCCTCGTTGACGGAGTTCAGGTGCCAGGGGGCCTCGCTGGCAGAGGTCAGGAGCCAGGGGGCCTTATTGGTAAAGGTCAGGAGCCAGGGGTGCCTTGTTGAGGGAGGTCAATAGTCAGGGTGGGTGCTTCGTTGAAAGAGGTCAGGTGCCAGGAGGCCTCGTTGACGGATGTCAGGTGCCAGGGGGCCACGTTGACAGAGGTCAGGTGCCAGAAAGTTTTGTTGGGGGAGGTCAGGAGCCTTGGCGGCGGAGGTCAAGAGCCAGGGAGCCTCGTTGCCAGAGGTCAGGAGCCAGGGGGCCTCGTTGACAAAGGCCAGGAGCCAGGGGGCCTCGTAGGCAGAGGTCAGGAGCCAGGGGGCCTCGTTGACAGAGGTCAGGAGCTAGCGGGCCTCGTTGGCGGAGGTCAGGAGCCAGGAGTGTAGTTGGCTTTTTGCTGCAAGTGAAAAAAAATTAATGATTTAAGAAATATTTAATAAAACAGGGATTTTTTTAACATTGAAACCTATAGGCGAATCCTATAAGTTTAAATGTTAAAAAAAATGTTTTTATTACTTTGAAATCATTTTGTTAATTTTTTTTATCGTTTTGAGTCAATTTTGTTCCGTTTTATATCGTTTCGGTTCCTCTTGCCTTACAACATTTAGTTTAGTCGCTTTTGTTGTGCTACCGCAATTCGAAATTTCGACCGATTCGTACTTTTGGACAGCAGATATTACGTTTTTCGGAAAAGATTCCAGTTCGCCGACCCTGCGATCAGTAAACACCCGGGGTTATTCAGAAAGCATTGAAATTTCAGTGCCTTCTCGTTCAGTGAATTTCGGTGATTCTAGTTCGCTGACCCCGTGATGAGTTCACTATACGCCGCGGGGTCCATGAGGTGCGCCGATTTTGGAACCACCGAAGACTGCTGATCAGCCCACTGAAGACAGTCGATCAGCCCGCTGAACGACGCTGAAGAGCACCAAAGTGAACGTTGAACTGTGAGAAAAACATATAAAATATCTAAGACCGTATGAAATTGTAATATGATCACGATTTATATTATTTTTTTATCACTTTTATGATTTTAAGATATTGGGAGTGTTGCTCCCAATACCTTAAAATCACATAAAATGTGTATTAGTGCAAACAATGCCGCATAAAAGTATAATTATATTATATTGAAGCACAAGCCGGCTGAGTGGACTAGAGGTAACCAGGGATGAGCTGTCGGTTCGATCAGTTCGGAGTTCGTTTCGAACATCGGCAGTTCGAAAGTTTGCGAACTTCGAACTTTTTGGCTGGTTCAGTTCGAGTTCTAAAAAATATATTTTTTAAAAAAATAGAAAAAATGCTTAAAAAATACAAAAAAATCTAGAAATAAAGAGACTCTTTACTGCAGAATATTATAAGCAATGGTTTATTAGATATTGAATTAAACTAATGTGTAGGTGCAAAGATTCTCACCTCTAAATGACCTGTGCTCTCAAACGGCATAAACAACAGGTGTTTAATTAGTGTTTGGAAATAACATGTGCTTCTAAGTAGTCTGTCTCATGAATTTGATACATTGTATGCAGACTGGAAGTGCTAGGTGTCGTGTGTGGGTCTGTGATGGCGATGTTTCCATACATCCTACAAATCCGCCACTTCACGGGCAGGTTATGGGGGCCTCCTAGGCACCATATTTGAAGGAATTTTTCGTTTTTATTTTTAACCCTTATTTTATGGAAAACTCACTGTTCCTTTAACCCTTTCACTGCTGAGGCATTTCACCGCTGTGTGCTGAGCTAATTTTTACCGCTTTCGCTCATCATATTTAAACGCAATTTGAAGCCACATTTTATTATACGACCCAGACATATTATATATCGTTCTTTCCGGCAGACTCGGCAGATTCATAATATATCATTTTTATATGTATATGTCATGTTCTGCCTCTGTATTCTAACAAAAAATGCAATAAAACTTGAATTTTTAATCATCTGCACCGTGTAAAGTGTTTTTTTTTCACCTTTTATCTCATGAACATTTGCGGTTATATTTTCTATGGGGTGCGCTTGTACAAAAATTAGAAATGGGGACTTATTAAATTTTTTGGGAGGAATTATGTGATTTTTAGCAAACGCACACCATAGAAAAAAATCATTAGTGCAGCATCATTGTTCACATTATAATTGAAATGTGAACAATATTGCTGCATTAATAAAAATAAGGGGGGGGGGTGTTTGGGAGGGTCCTGAGAACGAGCAACAGCACAATGGCCTGCTCTACGGTGGGTGCCCGCTCAGGTCTCACAAACAAGGTTTTAGCTTGCTTGTGCCATTACAGGGATGAATTTTCCATATGCAAATCAGCCTGCTCTCACCCAGAAAGGGTGGCCAGTGCTGACTGCCAAGGACGTCATCCCTGCACGAGAGGTGCAGCAACCCCCGACGATCATTTCGGCCTTCTTGAGCCTCATCAGGAGGGTATAGCTGACACCCCTCTAAGCACATCAAGCAAGGGGTCCACGTCTGGATGACCCTTTACAATTATAGTGAGAAGCAAGGGGGGGGTGTTTGTGAGGGTCCTGAGAACGAGCAACAGCACAATGGCCTGCTCTACCCTCCTGACGAGGCCCAAGAAGGCCGAAACGATCGTCGGGGGTTGCTGCACCTCTCGTGCAGGGATGACGTCCTTGGCAATCAGCACTGGCCACCCTTTCTGGGTGAGAGCAGGCTGATTTGCATATGGAAAATTCATCCCTGTAATGGCACAAGCAAGCTAAAACCCTGTTTGTGAGACCTGAGCGGGCACCCACCGTAGAGCAGGCCATTGTGCTGTTGCTCGTTCTCAGGACCCTCACAAACACCCCCCCTTGCTTCTCAACTATAATTGTAAAGGGTCATCCAGACGTGGACCCCTTGCTTGATGTGCCTAGAGGGTGGTCAGCTATACCCTGCTGACGAGGCCCAAGAAGGCCGAAACGATCATCGGGGGTTGCTGCAGCTCTCGTGCAGGGATGACGTCCTTGGCAATCAGCACTGGCCACCCTTTCTGGGTGAGAGCAAGCTGATTTGCATATGGAAAATTCATCCCTGTAATGGCACAAGCAAGCTAAAACCCTGTTTGTGAGACCTGAGCGGGCACCCACCGTAGAGCAGGCCATTGTGCTGTTGCTCGTTCTCAGGACCCTCACAAACACCCCCCCTTGCTTCTCTCATTAATAAAAATAACACACAAAAAAGTACATGTTTTTTATTTTTTTACTTTATACCTGGTCATGTTGGGTATCATTCGAAAGGCCATGCTCAGGCCTTTCGATTGACATCCTCCATGACCCCCTAGCTGCCACGGTTCTTGAGATATCGGGGTTCAAATGAACCCCCTATCTCCACCAGGGGATTCCGGGCAGCTAGGGGTTCCCTGGCTATCTGCATGAGGACATCAGGCAGTGAGGGGGTACCCGGGGTGGAGCCGCCATCCAAGATGGCGGCCCCCACCGGAGCTAGGCCGCACTTCGGCGCCGCAAGGCGCGAAGTGCAACCCGGTGCCTAAGGGGCTAAAGCTAGACTTGTGCACCGAATTTTTTTTTTCGGTTCGGTTCGTTCGATTTTGTAAAATTTCGTTTCGGCTCGTTTCGGACGATTTCCGTTTCGGTTCCGTTTGTTTCGGTTCGTTTTTCGTATCGACTTTTATTCGTGATTTCGGAAATTTTCGTGTTTTTCGGAACATCTGTTCTCCTTGTTTCAAAGTGTCTATTCGTTTTGACGTAAACTAATGGTTTTTCAGATCCGATATTTATGTCGATACGATAATTCTGCCGATACGATATTTCTGCCATTGAGATTTCTCATGGTTTACAAGAAGGATACATTGAGATTTCTTATGTTTTACAAGAAGGATACATTGAGATTTCTCATGTTTTACAAGAAGGGTACATTGAGATTTCTCATGTTTTACAAGAAGGATACATTGAGATTTCTCATGTTTTACAAGAAGGGTACATTGAGATTTCTCATGTTTTACAAGAAGGATACATTGAGATTTCTCTGGTTTCCCGGGAAGGTTACATTGAGATGGGAATGATACAAAATTACAGAATCAGTGATATAACCGAAAAATACGATGTCCGAAATTACTAAAATGGAACCGAAATCACGAATGGAACGAAAATGAATTTCGATTTTACACATTTCTAGTCCATTCGAAAAGTTTTTGTTTCGGCTCTGTTTGTTCGGATCTGCCGTTTTTGGATCCGAAAATTTTAGGAAAATCGGCTGAGTTTGAATGCACGAATCGGGAAATTTCGTGAAAATTCCGAAATTCCGAAACCCGAAACACACATCCCTAATTAAAGCCAGGTACCGCTTAAAAGGGGAGACTCTCCCCTTTTCAGCGGTGCCTGGCTTCTTTTTGTGGGACCTCCCGATCGGGAGGGATCCGAACGGATCCCCCCTCCCTTCCAGGCGATCTCCCGGGATTGCCGGGGGGTCGCCTGGAAATTACGTCATCGCACATGGCACGATGATGTCATTTACGTCGGGAGGAGCTTGACTTCAGTGTCTGAGGACGCTGAAGTCAGAACGCCGCGGGACCCCGGACAGAGAGGTGAGTATCTCCGCCGGGGGTCCCGCAAAGCTGATGACATGTGGGACACGTCCTCCTCAGCATACAGCGGGAGTAACTGAGGACATGTCCCACGAGTCGTCAGCAGTGAAGGGGTTAAAAACGTATTTTTTAAAACTTTTTGTTCTTGTTTCCTGTCCCCCAGGGCACTACCCGGAGCCGGGACATTGTTTTTAAATGTTTCTATACATCCTACAAATCCACCACTTCATGGGCAGGTTATGGGGACCTCCTAGGCACGATATTTGAAGGAATTTTTTGTTTTTATTTTTAACTCTTATTTCATGGAAAACTCACTGTCCCTTTAAAAACTTTTTATTTTTACTTTTTGTCCTTGTTTCCTGTCCCCCAGGGCACTACCCGGACCCCCATACACCTTTTATGGCAAATATCTAGCATATATGCCCTCTTGGAGGGCACTCTAAAAATCGAACTTTGAGTCCCATTGACTTGCATTGAGTTTTGAAAAGTTCGAGTTCGAATGCGAACCGAACTCGTGGGTGTTCGGCTCATCCCTAGTTCAGGTAACATCACTGCTCTGCGTGGAGAGAGCCTGTGGAGACATGGGTTTGATCCCTGCGAGCAACCTCTCTACTAA
The DNA here is from genome assembly GCA_009667805.1 of Leptobrachium leishanense. NCBI lineage: Eukaryota > Metazoa > Chordata > Amphibia > Anura > Megophryidae > Leptobrachium > Leptobrachium leishanense. Next base: position 58,000,781 of record CM019067.1, read on the forward strand.
GTGTCCTTGGGCAAGACACCTAACAGTACATACTCGCCACCCAGGACATACTTGAAAACAAGAGAAATCTCAATGTATCCTTCCTGGTAAAATACTTTCTCAAAAAAAAAAAAAAAAGCACATGCTTTATTTGAAGCTACAATTAGACAGGCTGTTTTTACTCCATCTTAACCAGTGGAATAATATAATTATACGTTAATGCTACATTGTTTGCACTAATACATATGTGATCTTTTTAAGTTATCGCGAGTATCACTCTCTAATTTGTTCTTGATTCATATTTTTTTAATCACAATTTCATACAGTCTTAAATTATTTGAACCAGATACTTTTTATGTTAAATGTGCTGTTGTGCGAGCAATATGTGTGATTTTAATGTATTGGGTCTAACACTCTGTAATGTGATCACAATTCACAATAAATATCGATTTTCTATGGGAGGAGGGGATGAGGGGGGGGGGCATCCTGAGGGTCAGTAAGGGGCCCCACAATGTCTGATGACTGCCCTGGTTAGGCAAAATAGACAGAATACATAGAGCCGGTGGAAGGATTTTTGACTACACAGGCGAAGGTGCATTTTACCGCCCCCCCCCCTCGCTCCATCTGTGACAGTCAAAATCTCCTCATAGAGATGCACAATAACAATGCAAATCTATAGGGAACCTATAGACACCAAAAGTTGGTCTTGCAAGGAAAGCCACTAGCAATGTCGATTGGGACAGATGTAAACACGACCTTTGCTCAGGAATAGCAGTTTTTACATTTAAATTTCTCAGACTGAAGGGTCAAGTTCTATTCATTGTTGGCAGAGGTCACGAGCCAGGGTGCCTCATTGACGGAGGTCACGAGCCAGGGTGCCTCATTGACGGAGGTCAGGAGGCAGGGGGCCTCGCTGGTGGAGGTCAGGAGCCAGGGAGCCTCATTGACGGAGGTCAGGAGGCAGGGGACCTCATTGACGGAGGTCAGGAGCCAGGGGCCCTCACTGGTGGAGGTCAGGAGCCAGGGAGCCTCATTGACGGAGGTCAGGAGCCAGGGGGCCTCATTGACGGAGGTCAGGAGCCAGGGGGCCTCATTGACGGAGGTCAGGAGCCAGGGGCCCTCGCTGGTGGAGGTCAGGAGCCAGGGAGCCTCATTGCCAGAGGTCAGAGGACTCGTTGGCTTAGGTCAGGGGGCCTAGTTATCAGAGTTTAGGGGGCCTTGTTGCAAGTGGTCGTGTTCCCAAAGGACAGAGGGCAAGGGCCTCATTGGCAGAGGTCTCGTGGACAGAGGTCTCGTTGCCAATGGTCAGGGGGCCTTGTTGCCAGAGGTTAAGAGCCAGGGGCCTTGAGGACAGATATCAGTGCCTCGTTGACAGGGTCCTCCTTGCCAGAGGTCAGGGAGCTCATTATTAGAGGTGAGAGGTCTCGTTGCCCGAGGTGAGGGGCCTCGTTGCCATAGTTTAGAGGCCTGGCGTCGTTGACAGAGGTCTGGGCTAGGGACCTCGTTGCCAAAGGTCAGGTGGCCTCGTTTGGCTGTCAGGGACCGGGGGTCTCGTTCAGTGGTATGAGGCCTCGGGTGTCATGGAGATCGGTGGGCTCGGGGGATTCGTGGAGCGATGTGATCCTGGGGGCTCGTCTCCTAATGCATTGCAGTCCCAGGGGGGCCTCCTCAAAATTCATTGCAGTCCCTGGGGGCCCCCTCCAAAAGCATTGCAGTCCCAGGAGGACCCCTCTCTTAAAGTGTTTTAGTCTCAGGGGCCACCCTCCTAATGCATTGCAGTCCTGGGGGGCGACTCCAAAAGCATTATGGTCCCGGGGGCCCCTCTCAAAGTGTTGCAGTCCCGAAAGGACCCCCTAATAAAGTTTTGCAGTCCCAGCGGGGCCCTCTCCTAATGCATTGCAGTCCCAAGGGGCCCCCTCGTAAAGTGTTACAGTCCTGTGGTGGGCACCGCCTAGTAAAGTGTTGCAGTCCCAGAGGGTCCCCTCCTAATGCGTTGCAGTCCTGGGGAGGCCCCCTTAAAACGCTGCAGTCTTGGGTGGCCCCTCTCTTAGTGCGTTGAAGTTGGGGTCCACAGTCCTAAACGTTGTAGTCCCAGGGCACCCCTCCTAATGCATTGTAGTCCCAGGGCCCCCTCTTAAAGTGTTGCAGTCCCGAGGGCCCCACCCCCTAGTAGAGTGTTGCTGTCCCAGTGGGTCCCCTCCTAATGCGTTGTAGTCCCGGGGGGCCGCCCTGCTAAAGTGTTGCAGTCCTGGGGAGGCCCCCTTAAAACGCTGCAGTCCTGGATGGCCCCCCTCTTAATGCGTTGAAGTTGGGGTCCACAGTCCTAAACGTTGTAGTCCCAGGGCACCCCTCCTAAAGCATTGTAGTCCCAGGGCCCCCTCTTAAAGTGTTGCATTCCCGAGGGCCCCACCCCCTAGTAGAGTGTTGCTGTCCCAGTGGGTCCCCTCCTAATGCGTTGTAGTCCTGGGGAGGCCCCCTTAAAACGCTGCAGTCTTGGGTGGCCCCTCTCTTAGTGCGTTGAAGTTGGGGCCCACAGTCCTAAAGCATTGTAGTCCCAGGGCCTCCCCTCTTAAAGTGTTGCATTCCCGAGGGCCCCACCCCCTAGTAGAGTGTTGCTGTCCCAGTGGGTCCCCTCCTAATGCGTTGTAGTCGCGGGGGGCCGCCCTGCTAAAGTGTTGCAGTCCTGGGGAGGCCCCCTTAAAACGCTGCAGTCCTGGATGGCCCCTAACGCGTTGTAGTAAGTGCCCCCCCTTCTAAAGCTTTGTGGGGGCCCCAGTGGCCCCTCTTTCTAAAGCAGTGCAGTTTTGGGGTATCCCTCCCTAAAGCGTTGCCCACCAACCTGTTGCAGCTCTGCTCCAGGTCTTGTTTGTGCTCCCTTAGCTTGTTTTAAACCGTGAGTTCAGAATGTGTAGAATCAGCGTTGCTCTGCTTACTATGACATCACTCTGCCAAGAATCTATGAACAAGTGGGCGTGGCTTATCACCTGACAGCTCAACTTTACAACAAAGTTGTTTTTTTTTCGTTCTAACACAGCGGCATTGTTCACTTTTAATGTAGAAGATAAATAATGTCGCTGCCATTACCTTCGCATTTCCGGTGCCAGAAGCATGACTGTTTTATATATAATCATAATAGTCATAAAACCTAAGAAGCACCAAAACACAAGTGTAAAACTTAGTTGTTTTAGATTTGGTTAAATTGTGCATTTCAAGAACAGATTCTCCTGTTATTTATTAAAAGATTAACCCATAGAATATAAAACCAGAAAGGTTTGGAGGTTTGGATGATTAAATGTGGACCCCTACTGTCCACCTGTCCGGCTCTCCAGACACTCGCTCAACAAATCAGCTCGGCCTTTGAATCACTAACTAATTCGATACCTCGAGTGGCCAATCCGCTCGTTCAATCTAGGCTTGTGCACCGATTTTGTTTTCGGTTCGATTCGATTCGATTTTTCGGATTTTCAAACTTTTCGATTCGGCTCGTTTCGACCGATTTCTGTTTCGATTCGGTTCGGCTCGACTCGTTTTTCGTGTACATTTTTTTTTCGGAATATCGACCATTTTTCGTATTTTCATGTCACTTAGCTCGTTGTTTGTATCGACTTTTCGTGATTTCGGAGATTTTCGTTTTTCGGAATTGTACATGTTTCCGGAATATCGACCATTTTTCGTATTTTCGTGTCACTTTGCTCGTTTTTTGTATCGACTTTTCGTGATTTCGGAAATTTTCGTTTTTTCGGAATGTCTTTTCTCCTCGTTTCAAAGCAATAAATTTCGATTTGACACATTTCAAGTCCATTCGAAAATTCCGAAAATATTTCGTTTCGGCTCGGAAAACTTTTCGGATCTGCCGTTTTCGGATCTAAAAATTTTCGGAGAATCGGCCGCATACGAAAACACAAATTCCAAAACCCGAAACGCACATCCCTAGTTCAATCCTCTCTTTCGATCCAGCAGATGGATTTCAGATGGCCGCTCAGTGCCTTCCCAGGTGAGATGATTGTAGCCCTGGATGAGACACCAGGCAAGCTGTATGTTCAAACAGGAGATTCTTTGTAGCACAAGAACAAACACCAGGCAGGCTGTATGTTGGTTCAAACAGGAGATCTCATTTGATTTATTGGGACACAGAAACATGGATAGTTATGACAGACACATTCAAACTTCCTGCCCACCTCAACAGTTCACATTGGCTGGTTTCAAGTCCACTGCAGGCTTCACTCAGGTCCTCCTCAGGCTCCACTTGGGTCCGCCAGGCTTATGCGGATGAGGTCTTGAAACTGCTGGCAGGTTACTCCAGGGTGAAGCACACAAATTCGCAATAAATTCTCCAAGTTAAAATGACGCACGTCACAGGGGAACAGTCTGTTTAATGGGGAGCGGGCTCCCAAACAGGGAAGGGGCCAGGGGGTAACAGTTGCAATATACAGTCCACAGAGCAAAACCCAGGGAATAAAGTCTGTCTGTGGGATCAAGTAGGGGAGCGCTATGTCAGGTCCGTGACAGGGGAAAAATAGTTTTATAATTAGTAAATAGTGATGAGAACGCTGGCCTGATACAAAAATAAATCAGGTGCACCTCCAATTTGGCGAGGCCGTCAACTGACTGAAATGGGCCCTGGTATATGTGTAATATAATCAAAGCAGACTCCAGAACAAACGGTGTATCCACCCGGGGGAATAAAACTCACAGCAATATGTGGTGTGCATGAGCGTGAGTTTTATTGCTGTGGAGCTTTGTGATACGCTCATACAGACTGCACATTACGGTGAGTTTTATTGCTGAAATAATACCGATACTGAAATATCTCGATCTGCAGCACAAACGCAAATGAAATTAATTTGCTGCAAACGAACTTTGTTTGCACTTGGGCTGCAGAAGGTGCCCCCAGATATTTAGCCCTGTGGGCTTAATTCCCAAACAGCTGAAAGTGTAAAATAAGCTGATAAATGCTCTGAAATATCGGGCTTTAAGCAGCCGATGCTGGAAAAAAATTAGACCTGCAGCTCGAACCTCTGTAAGTCAATTTGGCAGTTGATGGTGGAGGCTGTAATGTTTGGTTTTAATGCTGCTAAGGCAAATATTACAAAGGCCAACTCTCACGGCATGTCTCCCTTCAGTGAAGCTGATCGCCACAGATGGCTGCACAGGGGACTGCCTGAATGCGAGCAGCCTGCCTGAAGCTAGTTGCAGCGATCAGCCGGCATGGAAGCAGTAGCCGGAAAAAACTTAGACACTCCATAGCAGTGGCGTAACAACGGGGGTGGGGGGGAGCCTGCTGCAGGTGCCCCGGGCGCAGGACTGAGGTGGGGCGCCGGCCCCCCAGTTATTATGCCCACTGCCATTCCAGGGGCAGACTGACCCTGAAACTGCCGCGGCGCTGCTGTCTGCCTGCATCCCACACATTCTGTTAACTGGAGCAGGCACGTTGCTTAGGCACCGCCCCCTCCTGTGATGCTACGTGCACACCATCGATCCCCATATTACCCCCATGCCACACCGTCCATCCCCATATTACCCCATGCCACACCATCCATCCCCATATTACCCCCATACTACACCATACATCCCCATATTACCCACATACTACACCATACATCCCCATATTACCCACATACTACACCATCCATCCCCATATTACCCCATACTACACCATCCATCCCCATATTACCCCTATACTACACCATCAATCCCCATATTACCCCCATACTACACCATTCATCCCCATATTACCCCATGCCACACCATCCATCCCCATGTTACCTCATGCCACACCATCCATCCCCATATTACCCCATGCCACACCATCCAACCCCATATTACCCCATGACACACCATCCATCCCCATATTACCCCATGCCACACCATCCATCCCCATATTACCCCATACTACACCATCCATCTCCATATTACCCCATACTACACCATCCATCCCCATATTACCCCCATACCACACCATCCATCCCCATATTACCCCCATACTACAACATCCATCCCCATTTTATCCCCATACCACACCATCCATCCCCATATTACCATCATACTACACCATCCATCCCCATATTACCCCATGCCACACCATCCATCCCCATATTACCCCCATACTACACCATCCATCCCCATATTACCCCATGACACACCATCCATCCCCATATTACCCCCATAAAACACCATCCATCCCCATATTACCCCATGCCACACCATCCATCCCCATACTACCCCATAGTACACCATCCATTCCATATACCCCACATACTACACCATACATCCCCAATACCCCATACCACACCATCCATCCCCATATTACCCCATACTACACCATCCATCCCCATATTACCCCATGCCACACCATCCATCACCAATATACCCCATACCACACTATCCACCCTATACACCACCATCCATCCCCATATTACCCCATGTCACAACATGCATCCCCATATTACCCATACTACACCATCATCCCATATTACCCCATACTACACCATACATCCCCATATTACCCCATGCCACAGCATCCATTCCCATATTACCCCATACTACACCATCTATTCCATATTACCACATACTACACCATCCATCCCCATATTACCCCCATACCACACCATCCATCCCCATATTACCCCCATACTACACCATCCATCCCCATATTACCCCATGCCACACCATCCATCACCATATTACCCCATACCACACTATCCATCCCTATACACACCATCCATCCCCATATTACCCCATGTCACACCATCCATCCCCATATTACCCCATACTACACCATCCATCTCCATATTACCCCATACTACACCATCCATCCCCATATTACCCCCATACCACACCATCCATCCCCATATTACCCCCATACTACAACATCCATCCCCATATTATCCCCATACCACACCATCCATCCCCATATTACCATCATACTACACCATCCATCCCCATATTACCCCCATACTACACCATCCATCCCCATATTACCCCATGCCACACCATCTATCTCCATATTACCCCATACTACACCATCCATCCCCATATTACCCCATACCACACCATCCATCCCATATTACCCCCATACTACAACATCCATCCCCATTTTATCCCCATACCACACCACCATCCCCATATTACCATCATACTACACCATCCATCCCCATATTACCCCATGCCACACCATCCATCCCCATATTACCCCCATACTACACCATCCATCCCCATATTACCCCATGACACACCATCCATCCCCATATTACCCCATAAAACACCATCCATCCCATATTACCCCATGCCACACCATCCATCCCCATATTACCCCATAGTACACCATCCATCCCATATTACCCCATGCCACACCATCCATCCCCATATTACCATCATACTACACCATCCATCCCCCATTACCCCATGCCACACCATCCATCCCCATATTACCCCATACTACACCATCCATCCCCATATTACCCCATGACACACCATCCATCCCCATATTACCCCATAAAACACCATCCATCCCCATATTACCCCATGCCACACCATCCATCCCCATACTACCCCATAGTACCATCTATCCCCATATTACCCCATACTACACCATACATCCCCATATTACCCCCATACCACACCATCCATCCCCATATTACCCCATACTACACCATCCATCCCCATATTACCCCATACCACACCATCCATCACCATATTACCCCATACCACACTATCCAACCCTATTACACACCATCCATTACCATATTACCCCATGTCACAACATGCATCCCCATATTACCCCCATACCACACCATCCATCCCCATATTACCCCCATACTACACCATCCATCCCCATATTACCCCATGCCACACCATCCATCCCCATATTACCCCATACTACACCATCCATCCCCATATTACCCCATACTACACCATCCATCCCCATATTACCCCATGCCACACCATCCATCACCATATTACCCCATACCACACTATCCATCCCTATACACACCATCCATCCCCATATTACCCCATGTCACACCATCCATCCCCATATTACCCCATACTACACCATCCATCTCCATATTACCCCATACTACACCATCCATCCCCATATTACCCCATACCACACCATCCATCCCCATATTACCCCCATACTACACCATCCATCCCCATATTACCCCATACCACACCACCATCCCATATTACCCCATCATACTACACCATCCATCCCCATATTACCCCATGCCACACCATCCATCCCCATATTACCCCCATACTACACCATCCATCCCCATATTACCCCATGCCACACCATCCATCACCATATTACCCCATACCACACTATCCATCCCTATACACACCATCCATCCCCATATTACCCCATGTCACACCATCCATCCCCATATTAAGCCATACTACACCGTTCATCCCCATATTACCCCCATACTACACCATACATCCCCATATTAACCCCATGCCACACCATCCATCCCCATATTACCTCCATACTACACCATCCATACCCAAATTACCCCATACTATACCATCCATACCCATATTATCCCCATACCACACCATCCATCCCCATACTACACCATCTATCCCCATATTACCCCCATGCCACACCATCCATCCCCACATTACCCCATACTACACCATTCATCCCCATATTACCACCATACTACACCATACATCCCCATATTACCCCATGCCACAGCATCCATCCCCATATTACCCCCATACTACACCATCCATCCCCATATTACCCCATGACACACCATCCATCCCCATATTACCCCCATAAAACACCATCCATCCCCATATTACCCCATGCCACACCATCCATCCCCATATTACCCCATAGTACACCATCTATCTCCATATTACCCACATACTACACCATACATCCCCATATTACCCCCATACCACACCATCCATCCCCATATTACCCCATACTACACCATCCATCCCCATATTACCCCATGCCACACCATCCATCGCCATATTACCCCATACCACACTATCCATCCCTATACACACCATCCATCCCCATATTACCCCATGTCACAACATGCATCCCCATATTACCCCATACTACACCATTCATCCCCATATTACCACCATACTACACCATACATCCCCATATTACCCCATGCCACAGCATCCATCCCCATATTACCCCATACTACACCATCTATCTCCATATTACCCACATACTACACCATACATCCCCATATTACCCCCATACCACACCATCCATCCCCATATTACCCTATTACCCCATACTACACCATCCATCCCCATATTACCCCATGCCACACCATCCATCCCCATATTACCCCATGCCACACCATCCATCACCATATTACCCCATACCACACTATCCATCCCTATACACACCATCCATCCCCATATTACCCCATGTCACACCATCCATCCCCATATTACCCCATACTACACCATTCATCCCCATATTACCCCCATACTACACCATACATCCCCATATTAACCCCATGCCACACCATCCATCCCCATATTACCCCCATACTACACCATCCATCCCCATATTACCCCATGCCAGACCATCCATCCCCATATTACCCCATGTCACACCATCCATCCCCATATTACCCCATACCACACCATCCATCATCATATTACCCCCATACCACACTATCCATCCCTATGCCACACCATCCATCCCCAGTTTACCCCATGCCACACCATCCATCCCCCTATTGCCCCCATACTACACCATCCATCCCCATATTATCCCCATACCACACCATCCATCCCCATATTACCATCATACTACACCATCCATCCCCATATTACCCCATGCCACACCATCCATCTTCATATTACCCCATACTACACCATCCATCCCCATATTACCCCATGCCACGCCATCCATTACCATATTACCCCATACCACACTATCCATCCCTATACACACCATCCATCCCCATATTACCCCATGTCACACCATCCATCCCCATATTACCCCCATACTACACCATTCATCCCCCATATTACCCCCATACTACACCATCCATCCCCATATTACCCCCATACCACACCATCCATCCTCATATTACCCCATGCCACACCATCCATTACCATATTACCCCATACCACACTATCCATCCCTATATACACCACCCCATCCACCCCATATACACCCATGTCACACCATCCATCCCCATATTACACCATACTACACCATTCATCCCCCATATTACCCCATACTACACCATCCATCCCCATATTACCCCCATACCACACCATCCATCCCCATATTACCCCCATACCACACCATCCATCCCCATATTACCCCATGCCACACAATCCCCATATTACCCCTTGCCACACCATCCATCCCCATATTACCCCCATACTACACCATCCATCCCCATATTAACCCCATGCCACACCAGCCATCCCAATATTACCTCCATACTTCACCATCCATACCCAAATTACCCCATACCTTACCATACATCCCCATATTATCCCCATACCACTCCATCCATCCCCATTTTACCCCCATACCACACCATCCATCCCCATATTACCCCCAAACCAAACACCATTCATGCCCATATTACCCCATGCCATTCCATCCATCCCCATATTCCCCATGAGTCTTATTGTTGTGGAGCTCTGTGATACGCTCATACACACTGCACATTGCTGCAAGTTTTATTGCTGTGGAGCTCTGTGATACACTCATACACACTGCGCATTGCTGTGAGTTTTATTGCTGTGGAGCGATGTGATACGCTTATACACATTGCACATTACTGTGAGTTTTATTGCTGTGGAGCTCTGTGATACGCTCTTACACACCGCACATTACTGTGAGTTTTATTGCTGTGGAGCTCTGTAATGTTCAGTGTGTCAGGATCGCACAGTATCTTCGTCGAATTATCCTTACAACCAGAGTGGATGTTTACAGTAAAATAAGGGGGGCGAAAATAAATTCCTGCCCCGGGCGCCCATAACTCTGGTTACGCCACTGCTCCATAAACTTTAATGGCTCTGGTAAATTTACTAAAACTCTGGTTTTGTTTATGCCTGTCTTGGGGTCCTAGTCCAACCAAGCTGTTTCGCTAAATGAAAGAGTCACTGAACCAATTCCAGGCAGGGGAGTTAGACGCTGGCTATTACAGCTACCCACTTTACATCAATGCTTCCTATAGTTTGCATAGGAGGCGCTAATCAGTAGGCATCCGGAGAATAGTGAGCGATTCCTGCCAGCTATGTAACTTCTACATTTTATACTTGAACTCCTGCTACCTCTATAGCTGCTGCCCACCACAGTGTTACCACTACTTTCTCCCCTTGCAGTACACTAGGAAGGACGTGGGGAGGTGATTGGGTAGAAGCTGGACCCTAGAATATTCTCTACCCTGAACTGTATCCCCACCTGATGCCCAATGGGTAGGGGCAATCATCTGGGCCCAAACTGACAGGGCAACGACTGCTATATTAAGCCTTTAGCTACCATCTGTCTTTCATGCCACAATTCGTGCCATTCGTATCAAGTTTAATTTTAAAAAAATGATGGAGAATCAAACTAAAAGCATTTTTATAATTTTTTATTTACTTTGCAATTTGGAGCCAGGGGGCCTCATTGACAGAGGTCAGGGTGCCTCGGTGACGGAGGTCAGGAGCCAGGGTGCCTCGTTGACTAAGGTCAGGAGCCAGGGTGCCTCGTTGACTAAGGTCAGGAGCCAGAATGCCTCGTTGATGGAGGTCAGGAGCCAGGATGCCTCGATGACGGAGGTAAGGAGCCACAGTGCCTCATTGATAGATGTAAGGAGCCAGGGTGCCTCATTGATGGAGATAAGGCGCAAGAGTGCCTCGTTGACGGAGGTCAGGAACCGGGGTGACTGGTTGACGGAGGTCAGGAGCCAGGGTGCCTCGTTGATGGAGTATGGGAGCCAGGGTGCCTTGTTGACAGAGGTTAGGGGCCAGGTGCCTCGTTGATGGAGGGCAGGAGCCAGGGTGCCCTTTTTGACAAAGTCAGAGTGCCTCGCTGATGTAGGTAAGGAGCCAGGGGGTGCCTCGTTGATGGAGGTAAGGCGCAAGCGTGCCTCGTTGAAAGAGGTCAGGAGCCAGGGTAGGTCATTGATGAAGGTCGGGAGCCAGGGTGCCTCATTGACAGAGGTCAGGAGCCAGGGTGCCTTGTTGACAGAGGTCAGGAGCCAGTGGGCCTCGTTGACTGAGGTCAAGAGCCAGGGTGCCTCGTTGACAGAGGTCAGAAGCCAGGATGCCTCATTGACAGAGGTCAGGAGCCACGGTGCCTCGTTGACTGTGGTCAGGAGCCAGGGTACCTCATTGACAGGGGTCAGGAGCCAGGGTGCCTCAGTGATGGAGGTAAGGAGCAAGGGTGCCTTGTTGACAGAGGTCAGGTGCCAGGTGCCTTGTTGATGGAGGTCAGGAGCCAGAGTGCCTCGTTGATGGAAGCAAGGAGTCAGGGGTACCTCGTTTATGGAGGTAAGGCGCAAGCGTGCCTCGTTGAAAGAGGTCAGAAGCCAGGGTGCCTCATTGAAGGAGGTCAGGAGTCAAGGTGCCTCGTTGATGGAGGTGAGAAACCAAGGTGCCTCATTGATGGAGGTCAAGAGCCAGGGTGCCTCTTTGACGGAGGTCAGGAGCCAGGGTGCCTCGTTGATGAAAGTCAGGAGCCCCGGTGCCTATTTTACAGAGGTCAGGAGCAAGGGGGCGTCATTGACGGAGGTCAGGTTATAGGGAGCCTCGTTGATAGAGTTCAGGGTCCATGGGGCCTCGTTGACGGAGGTCAGGATACAGGGGGCTTTGTTGGCAGAAGTCAGGAGCATCATTGGCGGAGGTCAGGAGCCAGGGGCCTTGATAGTAAAAGTCAGGAGCCAGGGGTGGGTGCCTCGTTGACGGAGGTCAATAGCCAGGTTGCCTTGTTGGCAGAGGTCAGGAGCTAGGGTGCCTTGTTGACAGAGGTCAGGTGCCAAGGAGCCTCGTTGAAAGAGTTCAGGTGCCAGGGGTGCTTCGTTGACAGAGGTCAGGAGCCAGGGGTGCTTTGTTGACAGAGGTCAGGTGCCAGGGGGCCTCGTTGACAGATGTCAGGTGCCAGGGGGCCACACTGACAGAGGTCAGGTGCCAGAAGGCTTTGTTGGGGGAGGTCAGGAGTCTTGGTGGCGGAGGTCAAGAGCCAGGCGGCCTCGTTGCCAGAGGTCAGGAGCCAGGGGGCCTCGTTGGCAGAGGTCAGGAGCCAGGGGGCCTCGTTGACAGAGGTCAGGAGCTAGGGGGCCTTGTTGACGGCAGTCAGGATCCAGGGGGCCTCTGACGGAGGTCAAGAGCCAGGAGGCTTTGTTGGCAGAGGTCAGGAGCCAGGGTGCCTCGTTGACCGAGGTCAGGAGGCAGGGTGCCTCATTAAAGGAGGTCAGGAGTCGAGGTGACTCGTTGACGGAGGTCAGGAGCCATGGTGTCTCGTTGAAGGAGGACAGGAGCCAGGGTGCCTCATTGATGGAGGTCAGGAGACAGGGTGCCTTTGATGGAGGTCAGGAGACAGGGTGCCTCATTGATGGAGGTCGGGAGCCAGTGTGCCTCGTTGACAGAGGTCAGGGACCAGGTGCTTCATTGAAGGAGGTCAGGAGCCAGGGTGCCCTTTTTGACGGAGTCAGGAGCCATAGTGCCTCGGTGATGGAGGTAAGGAGCCAGGGGTGCCTCGTTGATGGAGGTAAGGTGCAAGCATGCCTCATTGAAAGGTCTATTTCAAAGGTCATGCCTCATTGAAAAGTCAGGAGCCAGGGTGCCCTTTTTGACAGGGTCAGGAGCCAGAGTGCCTCGTTGATGGAGGTTTGGAGCCAGGGTGCCTCATTGACACAGGTCATGAGCCAGGGTGCCTTGTTGACGGAGGTCAGGAGCCAGGGTACCTGGTTGAAGGAGGTCAGGAGCAGGGGGCCTCGTTGACAGAGTTCAAGTGCCAGGAACCTCGTTGGCGGAGGTAAGGATTCAGGGTGCCTCGTTAACGGAGGTCAGGAATCAAGGTGCCTCGTTGATGGAGGTGAGAAACCATGGTGCCTCGTTGACGGAGGACAAGAGCCAGGGTGCCTCTTTGACGGAGGTCAGGAGCCAGGGTGCCTCGTTGATGAAAGTCAGGAGCCCCGGTGCCTATTTTACGGAGGTCAGGAGCAAGGGGGCCTCATTGACGGAGGTCAGGTTATAGGGAGCCTCGTTGATAGAGTTCAGGGTCCAGGGGGCTTCGTTGACGGAGGTCAGGATACAGGGGGCTTTGTTGGCAGAAGTCAGGAGCATCGTTGGCGGAGGTCAAGGGCCTTGATAGTAAAAGTCAGGAGCCAGGGGTGGGTGCCTCGTTGACGGAGGTCAATAGCCAGGTTGCCTTGTTGGCAGAGGTCAGGAGCTAGGGTGCCTTGTTGACAGAGGTCAGGTGCCAGGGAGCCTCGTTGAAAGAGTTCAGGTGCCAGGGGGCCTCGCTGGCAGAGGTCAGGAGCCAGGGGGCCTCATTGGTAAAGGTCAGGAGCCAGGGGTGCTTCGTTGACAGAGGTCAGGAGCCAGGGGTGCTTCGTTGTCAGAGGTCAGGTGCCAGGGGGCCTGTTGACGGATGTCAGGTGCCAGGGGGCCACATTGACAGAGGTCAGGTGCCAGAAGGCTTTGTTGGGGGAGGTCAGGAGCCTTGGTGGCGGAGGTCAAGATGCAGGCGGCCTCGTTGCCAGAGGTCAGGAGCCAGGGGGCCTCGTTGGCAGATGTCAGGAGCCAGGGGCCCTCGTTGACAGAGGTCAGGAGCTAGGGGGCCTTGTTGACGGCAGTCAGGATCCAGGGGGCCTCATTGGCGGAGGTCAGGAACCAGGGGGCCTCTTTGGCAGAGTTCAGGAGCCAGAAGGGCTCGTTGGCGGAGATCAGGACTAGGAGCCAGAAGGGCTCGTTGGCGGAGGTCAGGAGCCAGGAGTCTAGTAGGCTTTTTGCTGCAAGTGAAAAAAAAATTATGGTTTAAGAAATATTTAATAAAAACAGGGATTTTTTTAACATTGAAACCTATAGGCGAATCCTATATCCTATCTCAATGTATCCTTCCTGGTAAAATCCCTTCTCAAAAAGACAAAAAAAACCTTGTGCTTTAGGCTGGGGTCAGACTAACGCATTTTTAACGTCCGTTTAGGCGCACTTAATCACGGCCGCAGTAGCAACAAATGACGCGCAATGACGGCCAATATACGAAGTACGGCCACACGAAAGTCCGGCCGCGCAACGCAAGTGGAAAATGAACGCATTTTTTCGAGAACGCAGAACCGCTAGTACTGACGTACAGAGTGCGCTGCGTCCGCATAGCGGCGTGTGTGCGTGATTAGGAGATGTCAGACGCTGCTTATGTCCAGCCAACATAACGTCCAGACGCAAAAAGTGTTTTATTGACGATCCGTAAAAAAATCACGCACGAAAATGCGCGTCGTCTGACCGTTTTCGCACATTCCGTGAAAAAATACGTCAATGCGTTCAGACGCACTTTTTGACTGTCGCTGTGAATAATGCGTTCGTTCGACCCTAGCTTTATTTGAAGCTACAATTAGACAGGCTGTTTTTACTCCATCTTAACCAGTGGAATAATATAATTATACGTTAATGCTACATTGTTTGCACTAATACACAATGTATGTGATCTTTTTAAGTTATCGCGAGTATCACTCTCTAATTTGTTCTTGATTCGTATTTTTTTAATCACAATTTCATACAGTCTTAAATTATTTGAACCAGATACTTTTTATGTTAAATGTGCTGTTGTGCGAGCAATATGTGTGATTTTAATGTATTGGGTCTAACACTCTGTAATGTGATCACAATTCACAATAAATATCGATTTTCTATGGGAGGAGGGGATGAGGGGGGGGCATCCTGAGGGTCAGTAAGGGGCCCCACAATGTCTGATGACTGCCCTGGTTAGGCAAAATAGACAGAATACATAGTGCCGGTGGAAGGATTTTTGACTACACAGGCGAAGGTGCATTTTACCGCGCCCCCCCTCGCTCCATCTGTGACAGTCAAAATCTCCTCATAGAGATGCCCAATAACAATGCAAATCTATAGGGAACCTATAGACACCAAAAGTTGGTCTTGCAAGGAAAGCCACTAGCAATGTCGATTGGGACAGATGTAAACACGACCTTTGCTCAGGAAAAGCATTGTTTACATTTAAATTTCTCAGACTGAAGGGTCAAGTTCTATTCATTGTTGGCAGAGGTCACGAGCCGGGGTGCCTCATTGACGGAGGTCAAGAGCCAGGGGGCCTCATTGACGGAGGTCAGGAGCCAGGGGGCCTCATTGCCAGAGGTCAGAGGACTCATTGGCTTAGGTCAGGGGGCCTAGTTATCAGAGTTTAGGGGGCCTTGTTGCAAGTGGTCGTGTTCCCAAAGGACAGAGGGCAAGGGCCTCATTGGCAGAGGTCTCGTGGACAGAGGTCTCGTTGCCAAAGGTCAGAGGCCTTGTTGCCAGAGGTTAAGAGCCAGGGGCCTTGAGGACAGATATCAGGGGCCTCGCTGACAGGGACCTCCTTGCCAGATGTCAGGGAGCTCATTATTAGAGGTGAGAGGTCTCGTTGCCCGAGGTGAGGGGCCTCGTTGCCATAGTTTAGAGGCCTGGCGTCGTTGACAGAGGTCTGGGCTAGGGACATCGTTGCCAAAGGTCAGGTGGCCTCGTTTGGCTGTCAGGGACCGGGGGTCTCGTTCAGTGGTTCGGGGCCTCGTTCAGTGGTATGAGGCCTCGGGTGTCATGGAGATCGGTGGGCTCGGGGGATTCGTGGAGCGATGTGATCCTGGGGGCTCGTCTCCTAATGCATTGCAGTCCCAGGGGGGGCCACCTCAAAATTCATTGCAGTCCCAGGGGGGCCTCCTCAAAATTCATTGCAGTCCCAGGGGGGCCTCCTCAAAATTCATTGCAGTCCCTGGGGGCCCCCTCCAAAAGCATTGCAGTCCCAGGAGGACCTCTCTCTTAAAGTGTTTTAGTCTCAGGGGCCACCCTCCTAATGCATTGCAGTCCTGGGGGGGCCCTCCAAAAGCATTATGGTCCCAGGGGCCCCTCTCAAAGTGTTGCAGTCCCGAAAGGACCCCCTAATAAAGTTTTGCAGTCCCAGCGGGGCCCTCTCCTAATTTCATTGCAGTCCCAAGGGGCCCCCTCGTAAAGTGTTACAGTTCTGTGGTGGGCACCGCCTAGTAAAGTGTTGCAGTCCCAGAGGGTCCCCTCCTAATGCGTTGCAGTCCTGGGGAGGCCCCCTTCAAATGCTGCAGTCTTGGGTGGCCCCTCTCTTAGTGCGTTGAAGTTGGGGCCCACAGTCCTAAACGTTGTAGTCCCAGGGCAACCCTCCTAAAGCATTGTAGTCCCAGGGCCCCCCCTCTTAAAGTGTTGCAGGCCCGAGGGCCCCACCCCCTAGTAGAGTGTTGCAGTCCCAGTGGGTCCCCTCCTAATGCGTTGTAGTCCCGGGGGGCCGCCCTGCTAAAGTGTTGCAGTCCTGGGGAGGCCCCCTTAAAACGCTGCAGTCCTGGATGGCCCCCCTCTTAATGCGTTGAAGTAGGGGCCCCCACTCCTAACGCGTTGTAGTCAGTGCCCTCCCTTCTAAGGCTTAGTGGGGGACCCAATGGGCCCTCTTTCTAAAGCAGTGCAGTTTTGGGTTGTCCCTCCCTAAAGCTCCGCCCACCAACCTGTTGCAGCTCTGCCCCAGGTCTTGTTTGTGCTCCCTTAGCTTGTTTTAAACGTGAGTTCAGAATGTGTAGAATCAGCGTTGCTCTGCTTACTATGACATCACTCTGCCAAGAATCTATGAACAAGTGGGCGTGGCTTATCACCTGACAGCTCAACTTTACAACAAAGGTGGTTTTTTTTTCGTTCTAACACAGCGGCATTGTTCACTTTTATTGTAGAAGATAAATAATGTCGCTGCCATTACCTTCGCATTTCCGGTGCCAGAAGCATGACTGTTTTATATATAATCATAATAGTCATAAAACCTAAGAAGCACCAAAACACAAGTGTAAAACTTAGTTGTTTTAGATTTGGTTAAATTGTGCTTTTCAAGAACAGATTCTCCATTTCTGTTATTTATTAAAAGAGTAACCCATAGAATATAAAACCAGAAAGGTTTGGATGATTAAATGTGGATGTAACGGACCCCTACTGTCCACCTGTCCGGCTCTCCAGACACTCGCTCACCAAATCGGCCCGGCCTTTGAATCACTAACCAATTCGATACCTCGAGTGGCCGATCCGCTCGTTCAATCCGCTCTTTCGATCCAGTAGATGGATTTCAGATGGCCGCTTAGTGGCTTCCCAGGTGAGATGATTGTAGCCCTGGATGAGACACCAGGCAAGCTGTATGTTCAAACAGGAGATTCTTTGTAGCACAAAAACAAACAGCAGGCAGGCTGTATGTTGGTTCAAACAGGAGATCTCATGTGATGTATTGGGACAAAGAAACATGGGTAGTTCTTGGACAGACACATTCAAACTTCCCGCCCACCTCAACAGTTCCCATTGGCTGGCTTCAAGTCCACTGCAGGCTTCACTCAGGTCCTCCTCAGGCTCCACTTGGCTCTGCCAGGCTTATGCGGATGAGGTCTTGAAACTGCTGCCAGCGTACTCCAGGGTAAAGCACACAAATTCGCAATAAATTCTCCAAGTTAAAATGACGCACGTCACAGGGGAACAGTCTGTTTAATGGGGAGCGGGCTCCCAAACAGGGAAGGGGCCAGGGGGTAACAGTTGCAATATACAGCAAACAAAATAATCCGGGACTCAGGCAGCTAGAAAATGTGATTTATTCACGGGAGTGAAATCTCCCCAGCAAACAGTGTGACGTTTCGGCCACAAGGGGACTTAATCATAATGTATGAGTAAGTCCCCTTGTGGCCGAAACGTCACACTGTTTGCTGGGGAGATTTCACTTCCGTGAATAAATCACCTTTTCTAGCTGCCTGAGTCCCGGATTATTTTGTTTGCTGTATGAGGAGGGGGTTTTCGGCACCCCCAGATACGGAGACTTGGCGCTAGTTACAGTGGACTCCCAACATTGAGGATTGTGGCACTTGTGGATGACCTAGTTGCAATATACAGTCCACAGAGCAAAACCCAGGGAATAAAGTCTGTCTGTGGGATCAAGTAGGGGAGCGCTATGTCAGGTCCGTGACAGTGGAAAAATATTTTTACAAAATAGTAAATAGTGATGAGAACGCCTGATACAAAAAATAAATCAGGGGCACTTCCAATTTTGCGAGGCTGTCATATACCCTGGTATATGTGTAATATAATCAAAGCGGACTCCAGAACAAACGATTTATCCACCCGGGGGAATAAAACTCACAGTAATGTGTGGTGTGTATGAGCGCGAGTTTTATTGCTATGGAGCTTTGTGATACGCTCATGCACATGGCACATTAAGGTGAGTTTTATTGCTGTGGAGCTTTGTGATACGCTCATACACACCGCACATTACAGTGAGTTTTATTGCTGTGGAGCTTTGTGATACGCTCATACACACCGCACATTACAGTGAGTTTTATTGCTGTGGAGCTTTGTGATACGCACATACACACTGCACATTACAGTGAGTTTTATTGCTGTGGTGCTTCAAAGCAGCTATGCTATTGTCTGACACTTGCAGCACACTGTCTACAACTCCAATCACTCTTGGGCATCCCTAGAGTATATTGAGGACTGCCTGAGAGTGATAGGAGTTGTAGTCAGATTGCTACAAGTGTCATATTAGACAATATATATGGAGTTACATGGGCTAGGTTTTATTTTGAATGGGTTATGGATTTTTTAAAGAAGGGTTTCTCTAACATTGAGATGCTCTTAAAAGACAGTGTAAAAGCATTAGAGCGCCTCTGTTAGTGAGACCCTCTCCAGGACCCAATACACTCCACTATTGTATTCTATAATGGGGCCTGGAGGGGTCCCTTTGTAATAGAGACTGTTTTAAAAGACACTGTGAGGGCCTCTTTAGTGAGACTTTTTTGCTCAGAGGTGGGGGGGGGTCCAAAAGAGAGTATCTGCCCTGGGTGCCTAAGTACTTTATTCATTTATATACCTTCCCTATTTATTTACTCTCCAATTTTTGGAGACGTTTCATCTCCATACCTTCCAACTGGGTCCATCCTACCCAGATATAACAAGGATCCATAGCTTCTCAAACTATTTATCTGGGTGCCTAAGTACGCCATCTGGTGCCCCGATACTGAAATATCTCGATCTGCAGCAAAAGCAAATGAAATTAATTTGCTGCAAACGAATTTAGTTTGCACTTGGGCTGCAGAAGGTGCCCCCAAATATTTAGCCCTGTGGGCATAATGCCCAAACAGCTGAAACTGTTTAAGAATTATACCCCTATTCTCTTCTTACAACTTCTCCCATGTAAGTTACCTTCTTAATACCAACTACCCCCCCTTCCCCCTCCCTTTTCCCGTAAATGAAAACACAACAAAGTATTGGCATTTTGAAAAGGTCACGTCTTTTATTACTTAAGGCCAAATTCTTTGCCTCTAAGGCAGAATTATTATTATTATTATCGATCCTCGTATGCCAAATACGCTACACCAGATAACACTGACGCCAGATAACACTGGCAACTGCAATGCACCACAAGCATTGCCCAGAAATAGCGCCCCACGTGGCTAAGCAGGATGACCACACGTCTGCTCAGTGTATTTTTATGGCAGATAGCAGGCCGAGAGGATCTGCAAACCAGGAAGGCACCTGAGCCTGGCCATATGAAACCACAACTCACCCCGTACCCTGCAGACCCTCCCCACACTATCGCCCTCCACGTGCCAGGCCGCCTATTTCACCGCCACCAAAAACGAGGACCCTCTTTTTACTGCCACCAATAAAAAGCCGTGACCTTTCCTTCCTCTTACCCCACAAAAGGCACCTTATCGCGCCTTCAATGAAGAGTGTGTTCCCAGCCTTATCACTCCTTCAATGAACTCCTCACTTCCTGCTCCTATTTCGGGGTGCTCCAAAACCATTGCCAGATAACATCTGCAAATGCAATGCACCACACATATTGCCCAGAAATAGCGGCCCCACGTGGCTAAGTAGCGTGACCACGCGTCTACTCAGGGGTCTCTTTATATCGCAAATAGCAGGCCGAGAGGATCTGCAAACCAGGAAGGCACCTGAGCTTGGCCATACGAAACCACACTCACCCCGTACCCTGCAGACCCTCCCCCTACCATTGCATCCCCACGTGCCAGGCCGCTATTTCACCACTCACAATACCTATCTCTTCTCTAGCTGTCCCCTAAATGTAGTACCACAATATCTGGCTTACCCCTCTTTCTCCTGGATGTTTTTTTATTCCCAATAACTGCCCCACCCCCTACCTTGCTTCCCTATCCATCTAATCCCTACTTCAATTACGCTGCATCCCGGGGTTGCTCCTCTCTTGGTGCCAGCAGCATGACTCTCCATCCAGTGCACATAGGAGTGTCCCAGGATCTGCACTCTCATTGCACGTCCTGCAAATAACCAAAATGTAAACTATTAACTGTAATGCACACACACACAGTGTACCCGAACTGAAAAGAAACCAAAAGAAACAAGGAAACAAATTATTATTATTAAAACAAAACAATTGTTCCCCATAAGTTTTCCTTTAATTTCTTTAATGACCTCACATATCTCCTATACACTTCCCATTTCCATCTCCCCATCTTTTTAATTCGATCCTTTGGGTAACCCAATTCTGCCTCAGTTCTAGCAGCTCCTATCCTGAAAGAATGAGGGCAAATATAACCCCTTTCAACCAAGCCCCTCCGTGGCTTGCTGCGGAAGCATTTTGAATTGATACCCGGACAAGTTAGTACCACCCTTTTGCCCCCAGAACATGCGACCGTTTGAGTCGCCTCCAAGTATCCCCTCATACATACCACTGGGCATACTTCCCCACCATGGGCACCTAGAGCAATGGTTTCCTCAATCCTTAGGGCAGCTGAAAAACTAAAACAAATGCTGCCCTACAAAGATTGTTATCAGTTCCATCTTACTGTATCTCCTACTTGTACTCTGCTGTCAAGATCTTCCTCACCACGAATTGTTTAGCCCAGTCCTCTTCCTTTAACCGAGCAAAGTATGAAATACCACTAAATAGTTCCAAGCTGTCCTTTATTGACTTACCGCCGAACTTCAGTAGCTATTTGAAAACAACATTCTGCCCTACCTCCTCTGTCCCTTTAAAACTTGATCCAACCCTTTCACTGCTTGCTCTACGGTGCCCATGTCTACTGCAACAACAATCTCCTCACCAAATCATTGATGCCCTCTAACTGCTCCCCATCTGGCAAAGAAATGGAGGGCAGTGTTCACCCTGGAAATTTTTTTTTTTATTATTATTATTATTATTAATTTTTTATTTATTTTTATTATTATTATTTTTTATTTTTTTTATTTCCTTTTTTATTTTTCTTTCCCCCTCCCGGTGCCAATTGTCGGAACACATCCCACCTGAAACTGGACAATGTATCCGCCACCACCTTCCTTACCTCCGGTATGTGATTTGCCGTGAAATTAATATTGCTTTTCAAACATATCAACACCAAATACCTGACATAGGCTACAACCTGCGGTGATGATGCAGACATGTTATTCAGCACATGCACCACACCTTGAATATCAGACCCAAAAATAAAAAAAGGGGGGAGGGATTTTTTTTTTAAAATTTATTTATTTTTATTTATTTATTTTTATTTATTTATTTATTTATTTTTTAATTCTATCCCCCACAGTGGTATTGCCCCGACGATTGGAAAATAAAAAATTCCAGAAACACCAAGCTTTGCACCCATCCATTGAATCCACTCCTGGGCCATTTGCCTGCTCTCAATTTGAAATTACACTAGACCATTTGATCTTAATGTCTGGCCATTCCCCCCAAACCACTTACAATTCTCCCCGATCAACTAAACTTATATTGTAACCCCCCCATCCTACCTCATTCTCCAGTCCCTTTGGAACCCGTTACCATGAAATCGTCCAAGTAATGTACTATACGTCTCCTCCCCGCTCTCTTCTCCACTAAGCTATGCAAAAAAGTAGGAAGCCTTTAAAAAGGGAGCATGGGCTATTGCCCACCCCAATGGGTAAACAGATAGATGTAAAATTAACCATCGAATTTACACCCCATTAAAAAAAAAACCCCTGGACACAGCGGTACGGCCTGAAGGCTGCCTCTAGATCAAGCATAGGTAACTCTGTCCCCTCGCCAGCTACCCTTACCAAAATCACCACCTGAATGAATGGTAGCTAACAGAAACATCTTCCATACTTATTGCCTCTGCAAAGAAACGGCCGTCCCAATGTTTATTTGTATGTATTTTCCTTACATTCCCTTGCTCTGTGTATCATGTAGAGTATTGTATTCCCTCTGTATAGCGTAACCTCTGTATTACGATCCAGTCTTTGTATAGTGTACACCCCCTGTAAGTAATGAATTCCTTTTGTTTTCACATGCTTCCATCAGCCCCTCCCCTCCCCCAGCAACTAAGGTCACCAGCTCACTGTTATCTGATCCATTGTTTGCATCTGAGAGTGACTCCATTGTTTGTGCACCTTACCCCTCTGTATGTGTGTGTCCCCTTGCGAAATGTAAATAACGCCATCTCCATTTTGAGTTGAGAAAGAGCAAGGATGTTCTGTACATAAGTGGCCGCATTGTCCTCCATTTTATGAGTCCTCAGCCCTGGAATCCCTTATCAATAGAACCAAGCTGCACATGTGAAAGTCTTTAACCTCCGTCCACAATGAAACTGATTCTTGCTTAGTATATTAATCTATAGACCCGAAGTTAAACCAACCAAACTAACCTAATGACACAGCATTTGCTAACATACAAAATCACTGTTTAGTTGATAAGCCTCTTCAGAAATTATGACACATTTAGATGTGTATTTGGTTAGTAATTGTTATATATTCATAAATCTGGCAGAAACAATCTGGATTAATTTAGTTGCGCAAATGTAAGCTTAAACAGATTGTACAGTTACTGCTGCAGCCCTTCCTCATTGGCAAAAGCACATGTGACTTTTTGAGGTTTAAGATGGCTGCCAGCCATGCGGTCACTGATTATACAACTAATAAGGTTTGATCAAGTATTACAAAGTGAAGCAAATATCGACGAGCATATTCTAGCTAACAATGCAAATCACTAGAACGGATAAATTAGCGCGTATTTAACCCAATAGATTACACACACACACATATAGTATATCATCAACATAGCTTAAAATTCCCCGAATAAATACACTTAATACTTATCCACTCGCAGGCTTTATTATGATGGTGGTACAAGTGTGAAATATGAGTGAGTTACTGCTCATGTTTCCTCTATTTCTGAAATAAGTCTCTCCTCTCCCTCAATAAAGACAAAGTTACCGTTCTAAATAATTGTTTACTCAACTGTAGCAAGTGCTCAAAACAAGAGATTGTACATTGCTGCTGTGTCACTTTAAAATTGCAACAATTAGAATAGTGAACTTAAATACAGTATGCAAATTAATTTGTTCATCAACTTATTGCTTAGCCCTTGGGGTTACTCCAACATTATTTAAAACACACAGCTCTTTGAATAACCCTGTAAATCATAACCCACATAAAAGGCCAGCATGTGAAGCTGCTTGAGAATCCACTAAAGGTGTTACTCAGCAATGCACGTATGGCGCTTTTCTCATTCGGCACACTATAGAGTTATAGTGATTAATGTCCAGTGATTCAGTCTGTTATAGCAAGTTCCTATGTGTGATTACATTCCCTTTGTGTTGTCTCCGTGTGCTATGGCTAGGTCCTTGTGGGGTCTCCGTGTGCTATGGCTAGGTTTCTGTGTGTTTCTATTGTGTGATTACGGCGTGTTATAGCAAGTTTTTATTTTACTTTTATGTTTATTATAATATATATATATTTATATATATTGAATTTTTTTATTTCTCTTAGTGTTATACTACATTAGTGAGGTCCTACGTGTGATTTCACTATGTATAGTGAGTTCCTACTGTGTGTATGGTGAGGGCACATGCGTGTATAGGGAGGCCCTGTGTTTGTTTACGGTGTTTATATGGGTTGCTTATTATGATTTTGGCTTCAGCCATGGATGATACTAAAATTGGACAGTCAGTCATGCGCTATACTGAGCACCCAAACTAATAAGGCACAGCAGTCCACAAACAGCCAAAGCATAACCACTGGAAATCCCAATGCCCCCAATAACATACTAAACAACAAATCACTGAATTCTGGCAGAGCCACCCCAGACCAACAACCCATTAGAAATTACTATCACGTAGCTGGACACCAAATGAACAAAGAATACAGTATTGCAAATTGAAACAAACATACAAGCATCCACTAAATAAACCTACAGATCCGTACAATGGGAAACCCACACCTATCCCTCCAATAAATAATGGAACTAGGAATATATATATATAGCAGACTTATGATAATAGAGTATGCATAACAGATAGATACTGCAAGTAATACTTATCCAGTCATTGGTTTTCATACGATGATGGTGATGCAAAATGGAGCTCGCCGCCGCCCTGTCTCTGAAGTTCTTAGTAAAAGAAAATTAACTGCAATACACACACTGCCCCCACGCCTTGTCTTTTATACCCCCCTTCCCCCTCCCTCCCATTGTTCCTCTCCCTATTGCATCCAATCACAAATCGACCATGCTTCAGCTCATTAAGCAAAAAAGCCCCCATGCCTGATCCCATAGAACAAAGGGATCCCTTTCACTCTTGTGTAATACAGGGATAATTCTTAAACCTTGCTCAATCCTAATTAGTCTCTCTCTCAAACAAATCAGATGATAAATGCTCTGAAATATCGGGCTTTAAGCAGCCGATGCTGGAAAAAAATTAGACCTGCAGCTCGAACCTCTGTAAGTCAATTTGGCAGTTGATGGTGGAGGCTGTAATGTTTGGTTTTAATTAGGGATGTGCGTTTTGATACGGCCCGATTCGTTTTTTTCACGAATTGGGCTGATTCGGTGCCTCGGATTCGGCAGATTTTCAGAATCGGATCGGATCGGATCGGAAACCTTCCGATACGAAAAGATTTTCGATACGAAACAAAATCACTTTATTTAATCATATTAAAATGGTATGAAAGGCCCAAAAATGAACAAAACGATTTAAAAAACGCAAAACTGACCCAGATGGTCTGACTTTAAAAATAAAAACCAGAACAAAAGGTTTTAAAATGGAAAAAAAGTTGATCAACATTATCTGAAACGGAAAAAAAAAAACCAGAACAAATAAAATGATTTAAAACAAAAGAAAAAAAAAGAAATTAACCCTTTTCGCTGCTGAGGCATTTCACGCCTGTGTGCTGAGCTAATTTTTACCGGTTTCGCTCATCATGTTTAAACGCATTTTGAAGCCTTATTTTAGTATATGATGAAAGGTATTTTAATATGATAGGTAGTTTTTTAATTTTTGCATTAGTGTGAAATTCCCCCCTCCTTGTTCCAGCACGGTGTCTGTTCAATTTCGTTTCCTCTCGAGGCTAGTCAGCGGGGTGATGGAAATAGATATCCTGTGTTAACTTAGAAATGCCCGCAAAATCTTTGTTACATGATGTAGAAATGTATCTGCTCTGATTGGTTGTTGTATCACATTCCTATGTTGGGAGTGAACACTGCAGGAAGTTTTTATATATAACGAACATTTCTATTGGATGTTGAAACAATAAACGAACCTGACAGACCACGGACTGATCAGATGATAATCTGCCATATCTCGGTGTGGTTGTGTCTATCGTCTCCTCTGATCAGAGTCGCGCAGCGCCTTACTTCGATTTTGATATATAAGAAGAAACTTGAAAAAGGTTTATGGTAATTATAATGGAAATCTAGAATTTAACAGTTGGTGTCAAAAGTGGGATTTAATAATTCAATTGTCTGATATGATTTATTTCATGTTAAACAATTGCCTATATAGATAAAATAATCTTTGCTTCCATGGGGAGGCTGCCTGTGAGAGCCACTGTGTTGTTGTAGGACGCTCTGTTTGTTTTTTTTTGTTTATTGTTTGTTTATCTTAACTCGCCTGATAGAGAACTTAATGAGTGGTGACTCACTCGTTATGTTGATGTACCCTGATGATGTTCTGGAGCTGAGTATTCGTTATGTCACTCACATGGGAAACTGAAAGATGTTTCTAGCATTGAGTAAATGTGGTTGTCTTTGTGTCCATAGTGTAGCTCCTTTGTGTTCTGGAGTTCTGGCTCGTAGCATTTTATTTTAATTGATTAGGTCCGGTTTCTTCTTATATAGCAAGATAGAAAACAAAATAGCGTTGCTTCCATTGAGAGCAATTTTTCTTTTGCATTCTTGCCATTTTTTAAATTTTTTTTGTTTTTGTTATTTATTTTATATTTTTTGCATTGCGGTATGTTTGCAAATCCTTTAAAAGTAGCGCGCAAACTGTTTTTCTTTCAGATTTAAAATTTTTGTATTTTATTTTTTCCCTTTGGTTTCTTGCCATTGATTGCGTCTGTTTATTTAAATGTTTGTCTTTACTAACTATTAATGTATGTGTTTATCTTTGATGTTTTGTATTTCGTAGGTTTGATATTATGTTTTTTATATGTAATTTATGTATAGGGACTGCTTCTCTTAAAACAGGTTGCTTTGTTTCTGTCTTTACTGCCTTGCCTCGTGTAAAAAAAAAATAAAAGGCACAGGAAATGGAGACAATAGGGCTTTACTTTTTCAGTAAATTTCAAAAATGACTGCTTTTTTTATTCTTAGCTTATGTTTGAAAAATGAACATAGAAAGTCAATACTCTGACAAGGCAGGTTACACGTGAATGTTATGTTATAAGTTGATGTATGATATATAAAAAAAATTGTGTATCAAGGTGATGGGCTCAATCTGCCTTAATATAAATTATACATTTTCCCAAAAGAGGCGTGGTCGGTTATTTCCTCTGGTCTTTGTTTGAGTCCAGCACTAAGGGATTGACCACACCTTAATATAGGTTATATGTTTTGCCAAAATGGCTGACTGAGATCATTTACAGTTTTGTAACTTGTATAATGAAATATATATATGTAGGTTCATGTTTAGTTGTTTGGAATCTAAGAGGATGAAGTGATATAAAGCTGAAGGATTTGAATGAAAGTTTAAAGGAAAGCGCCTACAGGTTTAGTAGCGCTGTACAAAGGAATTTAGGCAGATTTCAAATGAGAGAAGGTGTTTTTTTTGTTTTATTTTAGTTGATAAAGGGAGATGGAAGGTTGTAGTTTGGTATCTGAGTATTGTTTGATTGTTTTCTTTTTCTGCAGTGGTAGCCAGATGTCTAGTTTTATTTTTTGCTGTCTGATGTTTTTGTCTTTTGGTGTGAAGTGCAACAACGTATAACTGTGCCCCCATTGAATATTCTTGGAGGGAATAAAACAGGTTGTAAAATAGCTGCACAAACACCTCACGTGTGAATATTTGTTTTTAACCAATATCCTTAATAATGATTGTAGTTTTAGATGTTTATTAAGAATATTTTTCTCTGAGTTTCCTCTGAGAACTTTGCTAGTTAACGCGTCAAGTTTTAAACATGCCCTTCTATACTTTCTTTCCCAGTTCATGATATTTTTGTTATTTTTTTTTATTTGAATTGAAGAGCATTTTGAGAAAATTGGTGACCGTTGCAAAAGTAAAAAAAAACAAAATAAAACAGTTTTCACTTTTTCTCCCAGCCCCTCCATTTTCTCTCTCTCTCATGACCACTCCTTTTTCTTTGTGTCCAAAAATGTGTTGCATTTTTTTTCTCCATTTTAAAAGTATTTTAACCATATGAATTTTAAAGTTTTTGACAGGTTAATAATACATTTTTTCCCAAGTTTTTACTTTAGGTGAAAATTACCCATGCATGCCAACTTTGATCAAGCTAGATGGAAGATTATGTGATACCGATATTGATAAAGCTGTTGGAATTGAAGGAAATTTACTCAAACACATTATCATTTCACATTGCAATGTTACATCAACCAGATAATAAGGAATTATCAGACACCAGGCAATAAAACATTCTAGTTTATCGACAACTCATCAATAAATCATGCGATTAAAGAAGATAATTGATTTGGAAATAAAACTTAAGACATGTCAGTTTTACAAAACTGTTATTTTCAACCAATAAGACAGAAGACAAAGAAAGAAGATAATGTATTTTTATATGCTGATGGATTATCTTTGTGTTGTCGTCTAAGTGATAATTATTTTGTGCCTTTTATTATTTTATATTTTATTATTTTTGTTGTTTGGTTACAATCAATATTGTTCAAAATTCCCTGACACATTTAGGATTATTGAAGATCACATCCAATTAAAATTAGAGTTAATTAATGTATTTAGGAACATATAATTTAATGCATTTGCATAAATACGTTTCAAGACATTTATAGTGATAAATGGAAAGTTCTGATTCGGTAAAATTAATGCTGTTTTTATTTTTTTTTATTTCATTTGAGGATTGGTGTGTTTTATAAACACCAGGTTTGTTTCAAAGCACCGAACAAGACTGAATAGGATAGTAATTAAATATTTTTTTGATGTTTAAAATGGGTGGAATATGCACTTCGGCTATTTCCCTTTTGAGCCAAAGTTGCGTATATATATTTTTCTCTAACAATGAGTCAGAAGTAGTATAATTTTTTTCTCGTTGCGTGAGGCCGATAGGCTTTGCGGGGAAATTTTAAAATTTATTATCTGTGTCTCTTCTTGTGTAAATTAAATTTTTTATTGTTTTCGTGCATTTGAGAGTGACAATGAATGAATGGATGTATATGATTAGCGGGGTATACCATATTTTATTTTCTTTTTTCTTTTCTTTATTGTTGCTAAAACCGTATCACATCATCAAGAAACCTGACAGTCACAATGACTGCATATAGAATGAATCATGGACATTTTGTGTCAATGTCAAAGGTCACAGGTAATAAGCAACCAGCGCAAAGAGACAGCTTGTTCATGAGTCCCTATGGTGGGAGCTCTGATGACATTCAATGATTATGCGTCTCAAGCTGGGATGTTGAAAAAAAAGACCACACCCTGATCTCGCACTGTGGACTACGGTATTAGATTATGGAATATTTTATTTTTTATTTTTTATTTAATCCCCTAGATAAGTGTGAGAAAGGATTGGATTTGTGAAAATGAGAATGTATTTCTTGAGTGTGTGTATGAATGCAGGTGTGTATGCATTTTGTGGAGTGAAGCTGAACATAGGAAAACACACAGATATAGATCTGACTCATGTTGATTTATTTTTCTTGTTCGGTGAAGTACATTTTGGGAAATGGGAATAAATAGTTATTCAATGTCTAGATTAGGTATTTTGGCCCAAACTCCAAGTGTGGTTCGCTGGTAGAGTGAATCTAGATAGATAAGTATTTTATGCTCATAAAGGGCCTCCTTGGGGAATCTCTTTCGTATATCGTAAAGGTATTAGGCGAGGATACTATGGCCCCAGGTATAATTAGTTTAATTGTCTAGTTTGTTTTATCCATTTTAGTGATCACGATTGTATATGTGATCAATGAGACGATTGAAAGGTATTTTAATATGATAGGTAGTTTTTTAATTTTTGCATTAGTGTGAAATTCCCCCCTCCTTGTTCCAGCACGGTGTCTGTTCAATTTCGTTTCCTCTCGAGGCTAGTCAGCGGGGTGATGGAAATAGATATCCTGTGTTAACTTAGAAATGCCCGCAAAATCTTTGTTACATGATGTAGAAACGTATCTGCTCTGATTGGTTGTTGTATCACATTCCTATGTTGGGAGTGAACACTGCAGGAAGTTTTTATATATAACGAACATTTCTATTGGATGTTGAAACAATAAACGAACCTGACAGACCACGGACTGATCAGATAATAATCTGCCATATCTCGGTATGGTTGTGTCTATCGTCTCCTCTGATCAGAGTCGCGCAGCGCCTTACTTCGATTTTGATATATAAGAAGAAACTTGAAAAAGGTTTATGGTAATTATAATGGAAATCTAGAATTTAACATATGACCCAGACATATTATATATCGTTCTTTCCGGCAGACTCGGCAGATTCATAATATATCATTATTATATGTATACATCATGTCCTGTCTGTTGAATTTTCAATAAACGTGTACAGTATTTTTTTTCCACATCTTAACATGCGAGTGTTTGCGGTTATATTTTCTATGAGTTGCGCTTTGTTAAAAAAAAAAATGAAATGGGGACTTGTTACATTTTTTTGGGGGAAAATTACACAATTTTTAACAAACGCACCCCATACAAAATTCCTTAGTGCAGCATCATTGTTCACATATAATTGCAATGGGAACAATATTGCTGCATTAACAAAACAAAAAAAAAACTGTATAGATTTTTTAAAAATATTTTTTATTTTATTTTCATTTTGTATAATATTTTCTTTTAATGTAACATGGTCATGTTTGGTATCGTAGGAAAGGCCATGCTCCACGGATCGGGAGATAGGGGTTTCTAATGAACCCCCTATCTCCACCATTGGTGGCAGCTGGGGGTTAACTCCAGAACTGACGTCATCGCGCTATGCACGATGATACCAGTCATCAGGGGGAGATCCCGGAAGCTTGGCCGACATCCAAGATGTCGGCCAACTCCGGGAGAGCATAGTGACCTGGCACCTTTCGTGCCGAATCACGATCCAGCCCCCAAGCGGTTAAAGCCAGCAACTGTTTGGAAGGGCAGGCTGTGCCCTTCCAAATGGTGCCTGCCTTTTACTGCTGCCCCCAGCCGATAGGGAGGGAGAGAGGTCCAAATGAGCTCCCCCCTCCCTTTCAGGCAACTCCTCCGCACTTGAGCAGGGGGGGCCCTGAAATAGATGTCATCGTGCTAGAGGGATGACATCTATTGTCCCCGCCGTGGAATCCCGGCCGATTGCTGCCTCCTGTGTTAGCCAAGTGGTTAATGCAGCATATGAATCTGCACACTGCAGGGAAGCGCCTCTCATAGTTACATAGTTATATAGGCTGAAAAAAGACATGCGTCCATCGGGTTCAGCCTCTCCCACATAACCTACTGCTGTTGATCCAAAAGAAGGCAAAAAACCCAGTCTGAATGCTTGCCAATATGCAACATACTGGGAAAAAATTCCTTCTTGACCCCAGAATGGCAGTCAGATTTCTCCTTGGATCAAGAAGCTTTTACCCACATATTAAATATTATAACCCTTAATATTCTGTGTCTGCAGGAAGTCATCCAGTCGTTTTTTAAAAGTCTCTGCGGTATAATTAATGCAGCATATGAATCCGCACACTACTGCTGGGAAGAAGCGCTTCTCTGTGTTATAATTAATGCAGCATATGACTCCACACACTGCCGGGCAGCGCCTCACTGCAGTATAATTAATGCAGCATATGAATCCGCACACTGCCGGACAGCACCTCTCTGCGGTATAATTAATGCAGCATATGAATCCACACACTGCTGGGTAGTGCCTCTCTGCAGTATAATTAATGCAGCATATGAATCCACACACTGCTGGGAACCGCCTCTCTGCAGTATAATTAATGCAGCATATGAATCCGCACACTGCCGGGCAGCGCCTCTCTGCAGTATAATTAATGCAGCATATGAATCCACACACTGCTGGGAAGCGCCTCTCTGCAGTATAATTAATGCAGCATATGAATCCACACACTGCTGGGAAGCGCCTCTCTGTGGTATAATTAATTCAGCATATGAATCCGCACACTGCGGGGAAGCGCCTCTCTGCGGTATAATTAATGCAGCATATGAATCCACACACTGCTGGGAAGCGCCTCTCTGCGGTATAATTAATGCAGCATATGAATCCACACACTGCTGGGAAGCGCCTCTCTGCGGTATAATTAATGCAGCATCTGAATCCACACACTGCTGGGAAGCGTCTCTCTGCACTATAATTAATGCAGCATATGAATCCACACACTGCTGGGAAGTGCCTCTCTGCGGTATAATTAATGCAGCATATGAATCCACACACTGCTGGGAAGCGTCTCTCTGCAGTATAATTAAGGCTAGGGTCAGACGAATGCATTTTTCGCGTCATCCGTGAAAAAGTGCGTTCGAACGAATGGACTTATTTTTTCACGGAATACGCGATAGCGGTCATACGATGTGCATTTTCGGCCGTGATTTTGTACGGATCATCAATAAAACCCTTTTGCGTCTGGACGTTATGTAGGCCGGACATTAGCAGCGTCTGACGTCTCCTAATCACGCACACACGCCGCTAGCGGACGCAGCGCACTCTGTAGTCCGTACTAGCGGTTTGACGTGCTCGAAAAAATGCATTTGTTTGCCGCTTGCGTTGCGTGACCGCACTTTCATGCGAACCGTACTTCGTATATTGCCTGTCATTGCCCGTCATTTGCTGCTACTACGGCCGTGATAAAGTGCGGCTGCACGTGCGTTCGCACTGCGTTCGTCTGACCCTAGCCTAATGCAGCATATGAATCCACACATTGCTGGGAAGTGCCTTTCTGTAGTATAATTAATGAGCGCGTCCTTAGCAGCCAAGTGGTTAATGCAGCATATGAATCTGCACACTGCGGGGAAGCACCTCTCTGCGGTATAATTAATGCAGCATGTGAATCTGCACACTACTGCTGGGAACAAGCGCTTCTCTGCGGTATAATTAATGCAGCATATGAATCCT
Organism: Leptobrachium leishanense; assembly: GCA_009667805.1. Taxonomy (NCBI): domain Eukaryota; kingdom Metazoa; phylum Chordata; class Amphibia; order Anura; family Megophryidae; genus Leptobrachium; species Leptobrachium leishanense. The sequence continues at coordinate 58,034,443 of CM019067.1, forward strand.
CACACTGCTGGGTAGTGCCTCTCTGCGGTATAATTAATGCATCATATGAATCCACACACTGCTGGGAACCGCCTCTCTGCTGTATAATTAATGCAGCATATGAATCCACACACTGCTGGGAAGCGCCTCTCTGCAGTATAATTAATGCAGCATATGAATCCACACTGCTGGGAAGCGCCTCTCTGCGGTATAATTAATGCAGCATATGAATCCACACACTGCTGGGAAGCGCCTCTCTGCGGTATAATTAATGCAGCATATGAATCCACACACTGCCGGGCAGCACCTCTCTGCAGTATAATTAATGCAGCATATGAATCCACACACTGCTGGGAAGTGCCTCTGCAGTATAATTAATGCAGCATATGAATCCGCACACTGCCGGGCAGCACCTCTCTGGAGTATAATTAATGCAGCATACGAATCCACACACTGCTGGGAAGCGCCTCTCTGCGGTATAATTAATGCAGAATATGAATCCACACACTGCTGGGAAGCGCCTCTCTGCAGTATAATTAATGCAGCATATGAATCCACACACTGCCGGGCAGCACCTCTCTGCAGTATAATTAATGCAGCATGTGAATTCGCACACTGCTGGGAAGCGCCTCTCTGCGGTATAATTAATGCAGCATATGAATCCACACACTGCTGGGAAGCGCCTCTCTGTGGTATAATTAAGGCTGGGGTCAGACCAGCGCACTTTTAACGTGCGTTCTGGCGCACATAATTACGGCCGCACTAGCAGCAGATGACGGGCAATGACGGCCAATATACGATGTACGGCCTCACAAAAGTCCGGCCGTGCAACGCAAGTGGAATTTGAAAGCATTTTTTTGAGAACGCTGAACCGCTAGTACGGACGTACTGAGTGCGCAACTGCGGCATAGCGGCATGTTTGCGTGATTAGGAGATGTCAGACGCTGCTAATGTCCAGCCTACATAACGTCCAGACGCAAAAAGAGTTTTATTGACGATCCGTACAAAATCACGCCTGAAAATGCGCATCGTCTGACCGTTTTTGCGCATTCCGTGAACAAATACGTCAATGCGTTCGGACGCACTTTTTCACGATCACGGGGAAAAATGCTTTCGTCTGACCCTAGCCTTATGCAGCATATGAATCCACACACTGCTGGGAAGTGCCTCTCTGCAGTATAATTAATGCAGCATATGAATCCGCACACTGCTGGGAAGCGCCTCTCTGCAGTATAGTTAATGCAGCATATGAATCCACACACTGCGGGAAGCGCCTCTCTGCAGTATAATTAATGCAGCATATGAATCCACACACTGCGGGAAGCGCCTCTCTGCGGTATAATTAATGCAGCATATGAATCCACACACTGCTGGGAAGCGCCTCTCTGCGGTATAATTAATGCAGCATATGAATCCACACACTGCTGGGAAGCGCCTCTCTGCGGTATAATTAATGCAGGATATGAATCCACACACTGCTGGGAAGTGCCTCTTCCATCGCTGCCGACGACGGGCCCAGCCACCTCCTCCGAAGCTGCTGTTTGTCACCGACTCAGCAGCGGCTGTAAGGAGGAGTAACAGCGCCGCTGCACATGTGAATAGTGGCGTGTTTCTCCTCATAGCCAGCAGTGACACCAGCAGCCTGAAATGCCATAGCGACCCAGGCAGCCCGCACTGCATCAGCGGGATGTTCTGGCTGGGCCCCCCTGTGCCCCGGGGCCCGATAGCGGATGCTCGGTCGCTATGGTGATTGCTTCGTCACTGCATGAATCGCATATGTAATTCTTAACTAAATTAAGGCATAGAAACAAGATCGAACACAAAAACAGCTGTGCAATGAAATAATGGCATTTTTAGTTTTCGTTGTTGTTTCATGTTCGACCGCGTTTCGTATGTAGATCGTATGTAAACTCGATCGAAAACGGCCTTCCTCTATTTCGGACTACTCCGCACAAATCAGCTTACTTTTGCAAAACACAAGTATGGACACTTTTAGTGATTGATATGTAGCTTATAAACTTCACGATTAAACTTTATTTTAGAAGTTTTGTTTCGGACTCGGTTCGTCCGCGTGTCGCGCGCACGCACGGACATCTGTCTCCGTTCCGGCCTGTCATTTACAGTGAGGGGATATAGCCACAGTAGAGGTGATAGAGAGAAAGCCTAAAAAATTTACATATTTTTTAAAAATAATCATGGCTCAAAGGGAGTCTCGGTCGGACACCTCATCCCCTTCCACCCCGGAGACACCTGAGACTTCCAGAAAAAAGCGGGCCAGCAACATGGAATTTGAGGAAATGGTGGACTACGATTGCCGTAAGGAGCCTTACGGAAAGAATATGAATGCCTGCAAGGACCACATCCTTGCCAAGGTCCGCACCACCCTAATGAAGAAGATTGGCAAAGACTGAACAAAGGACCAGGTCCGTAAACGTTGGTCGGACCTGAAGACACACGAGGAGGACCAATTGAAGCACATATGGCATGTCATAGCCAAACGTGTCATGTTATATTGTAAAGCGCTGCGCAAACTGTTGGCGCTATATAAATCCTGTATAATAATAATAATGTGCTCGCATGTGCTAATGTGCACAGAAACACGTAGATTGATCTAGTCCTTTTTTCATGCAATGTGTATAGCTTTGCGTTTTCAGGACTCATACATGCATTTTTGCCATAGCTCTTCTTTTTTGTGATTTTACGTATTCGTGAAAATTTTGATATTTGATGTATGTAGATGAAATTACAATGCTGGATTTCTTTTGGCACTGTGTACTGTAGTGTGTGTTGTGGGGGAGGTTGTTGTGACTGAGTGATGCATACGAGATGACCTCAGCTTGCCCAATATTGGCTCTCACCTGCGCATCAACAAAAATCTCTGAGCCTCTGTTAAGTGGTAGGATGGGACATGTAGTTCTTTTGAAAGTGCATCCAACCAGCTTTAGGAGGAGGTTTAGGAGTGTGTGTTTATGGGAAGGCGGGAATTGCAGTCTCCACTCTAATTCATCCCAAAGGAGTTCTATGGTGTTGAGGTCAGGACTCTGTGCAGGCCAGTAAAGTTCCTCCACCCCAAACTCACTCATCCATGTCTTTATGGACCTTGCTTTGTGCACTGGTGCACAGTCATGTTGGAACAGGGAGGGGCCAGCTCCAAACTGTTCCAACAAAGTTGGAGCATGAAATTGTCCAAAATGTCTTGGTATGCTGAAGCCTTAAGAGTTCACTGGAACTAAGGGGCCAAGGCCAACCCCTGAAACCCCCCCCCATAATCCCCCCTCCACCAAACTTTACACTTGGCACAATGCAGTCAGGCAAGTACCGATCTCCTGGCAACCGCCAAACCCAGACTCGTCCATCAGATTGCCAGATGGAGAAGCACGATTCATCACTCCAGAGAACACGTCTCCACTGCTCTAGAGTCCAGTGACGGCGTGCTTTACACCACTGCATCCGACGCTTTGCATTGCACTTGGTGATGTAAGGCTTGGATGCAGCTGCTCGGCCATGGAAACCCATTGCATGAAGCTTTCTACGCACTGTTGTTGTGCCAATCTGAAGGCCACATGAAGTTTGGAGGTCTGTAGATATTGACTCTGCAGACAGTTGGCAACTTCTGCGCACTGTGCGCTTCAGCAAGCGCTGGCCCCGCTCTGTCATTTTACATGGCCTACCACTTTGTGGCTGAGTTGCTGTTGTTCCCAGTTACTTCCACTTTGTTATAATACCAGTAACAGATGATCGTGGAATATTTAGTAGCCAGGAAATGTCACAGAAGGACTTATTACACAGGTGACAACCTATCACGGTACCACGCTTGTAGTCACCGAGCTCCTGAGAGCGACCAATTCTTTCACCTATGTCTGTAGAAGCGTCTGCATGCCGAAGTGCGTCATTGTATACACTTGTGTCCATGGAGGGGATTGGTTTATATTTTTACTATAGTATTTAGTGAATAATTAGACCCTACGCAATACCATTATACAACATCATGGTCCTGAAGAACCAGGCCTGCTCTGTAAAATGTGTTGAACTTTTCTGTGTTGAATCTAACCATCTGATCAGATATAAGAAGCTGAGAAGTTTTACTAACACAAAACTTTTTCCTTGCATTTCTATATTGACTTTGATATGGTCACATTGTTTAGTTTTAATTAGAAGGAGTCCTCTCCTGATATGCTTTTCGGATAAAAATTTTTTTTTAAAAAAGAAGAACTTTTTAGATCACAATCATTATGTTTTTGTTTATTTATAGCAATACAAATAATAAGTGTTGAACATAAAGTACCATTTTCTTCGGTTTGCTATATGTTTCTTGTAAAGCATGTCAACACTGTAAAATACCAACATAGTTTCCTCCTTTAGAACTATGAGATGGGAGTAGTGGTGGGTCAAGCTAGTAGTGGAGGGGTGTCTCAATACTTTCGGCAATATACACGGTTATTCAAAGAGATCCGAATTGCTGGAGAAAGGTAACCGAATGCTGAAATTCAGCGTTCGGTTACCTTTCCTGGCCATTCGGCTATTCAGAGAGCAAGCAATTCGCCAAATCTTGGCAAATTGCCTGCACATACGGTGCCTGTTCGGTGCCTGTTCGAGGGCAGTGAAATCCCCATAGAGAAGCAACGCTTCGTCTATTCAGAGAACACAAACCAGCAGTGAAAGGTTCCCGAATTGCCCTGCCATTCGGTGGTTTAATTCAACAGGTTTATTCAGGCGAATCCCATAGGCTTCAATGTTAAAAATATTCCTGTTTTAATTCAATATCTAATAAACCGTTCATTATAATATTCTGCAGTAAAAAGTCTCTTTATTTATAGATTTTTTTCGGATTTTTTAAGCATATTTCGGTATTTTTTTTTTCCTTATTTTTTTCTGTAACAGCCCTTTTTATTATCATTCCTTGGATCTCATATGTAAATTTCACATATTTTTGCTCCGTAGTTTCTTTGCAAACAGCGTTTCACTTTCAAACATTCAAGCAAACTTTTTTTTAAATTTATTCACTCCATTCGTCTACGGTGTCGGCTTTTTCCAGCAGCTGCGCTGCGTGTGATCGGCTCCTGTTAAGGTTTATCCGGCGTTTTCGGCGGGTTAATCCAGATGTTTTTGCGGGATTCGGTGTGCGTTCGCCCTCATTTTGCGGTGAGTTTTCGGCGGGTTTGCGTGACTTTTCCCTGCATTTCGGCGGCCCTGTGGTGCTTGCTGAATACACCGCAGGGTGGTCGAAATGAGATCGCCAAACCGCACCGAATTGAAGAGAACGAAAAGTCACTGAATGTGCGGTGGCTTTTCGATTCTCTTTGAATAACCCTGATAGTGTATAGATATACCATTTTTTACAGTCTGCATTATTTACATATACAGTCAGGTCCAGAAATATTGGGACATCAACACAATTCTAACATGTTTGGCTCTATACATCACCACAATGGAGTTGGAATGAAACAAACACAATGTGCTTTAACTGCAGACTGTCAGCTTTAATTTGAGGGTATGTACATCCAACTCAGGTGAACGGTGTAGGACTTACAGCAGCTTGCAGATGTGCCTCCCACTTGTTAAGGGACCAAAAGTAATGGGACAATTGGCTTCTCAGCTGTTCCATGGCCAGGTGTGTGATATTCCCTCATTACCCCAAATACAATGTGCAGATAAAAGGCCCAGAGTTCATTTCAAGTGTGCTATTTGCATTTGGAATCTGTTGCTGTCAACTCTCAAGATGAGATCCAAATAGCTGTCACTATCAGTGAAGCAAGCCATCATTAGGCTGAAGAAACAAAACAAACCCATCAGAGAGAGAGCAAGAACATTAGGCGTGGCCAAAACAACTGTTTGGAACATTCTCAAAAAGAAGGAACGCACCGGTGAGCTCAGCAACGCCAAAAGACCCGGGAGACCATGGAAAACAACTGTGGTGGATGACCGAAGAATTCTTTCCCTGGTGAAGAAAACACCCTTCACAACAGTTGGCCAGATCAAGAACACTTTTCAGGAGGTAGGTGTATGTGTGTCAAAGTCAACAAACAAGAGAAGACTTCACCAGAGTGAATACAGAGGGTTCACCACAAGATGTAAACCATTGGTGAGCCTCAAAAACAGGAAGGCCAGATTAGAGTTTGTCAAACAACACCTAACAAAGCCTTCACAGTTCTGGAACAAGATCCTATTGACAGACGAAACCAAGATCAACTTGTACCAGAGTGATGGGAAGAGAAGAGTATGGAGAAGGAAAGGAACTGCTCATGATCCTAAGCATACCACCTCATCAGTGAAGCATGGTGGTGTTAGTGCCATGGCGTGGGCATGTATGGCTTCCAATGGAACTGGTTCTCTTGTATTTATTGATGATGTGACTGCTGACAAAAGCAGCAGAATGAATTCTGAAGTGTTTCGGGCAATATTATCTGCTCACATTCAGCCAAATGCTGCAGAAGTCATTGGACGGCGCTTCACAGTGCAGATGGACAATGGCCCAAAGCATACAGCAAAAGCAACCAAAGAGTTTTTGAAGGGACAGAAGTGGAATGTTATGCAATGGCCAAGTCAATCACCTGACCTGAATCCCATTGAGCATGCATTTCACTTGCTGAAGACAAAACTGAAGGGAAAATACCCCAAGAACAAGCAGGAATTGAAGACAGTTGCAGTAGAGGCCTGGCAGAGCATCACCAGGGATGAAACCCAGCGTCTGGTGAGGTCTATGCGTTCCAGACTTCAGACTGTGATTGACTGCAAAGGATGTGCAACCTAGTATTAAGAAAGGAAAGTTTGATTTATGATTATTATTCTGTCCCATTATCTTTGGTCCCTTAACAAGTGGGAGGCACATCTGCAAACTGCTGTAAGTCCTACACTCATCCCCAGCTATGAGTTCTCTCCCACCGCTGCCCGCTAAGACGCTGCCCGCCAAGAAGGTCACGTCGTTGCAGGAAGACAACAGCGTGGGGGAACGGCAGCGGCCGACAGTCCCAAGACACAACCAAAACGAAACCATATTAAATCAGTATCGGAACCGAAACGAAATCAGTATGGGATTCGAAACGATACAGAATCAGTATCAGAAACGAAACAAAAGCAAGTTGATTGAAGCCTATGGCGCATAAAACTTTCCCACACCTTGTGCCTCAAAAAAAATAATTCGAACAATGATTAAAAGATCCTAAAAAATCTAAAAATAAAGAGACTCTTCACTGCAGAATATAATAAACGGTTTATTAGATATTGAATTAAAACAGGAATATTTTTAACATTGAAGCCTATGGGGCAAAACAATTCCCACAACTTGTGGCTCAGAAAAAAATTATTCGAACAATGATTAAACGATCCTAAAAAAATCTAGAAATAAAGAGATGCTATACTGCAGATTCATATGCTGCATTATTATACTGTAGAGGTGCTGCCCGGCAGCGTGCGGATTCATATGCTGAATTAATTATACTGAGTGTAGAGTGCTGTCCCACAGTGTGCGGATTCTTATGCTGCATTAATTATACTGAGTGTAGAGTGCTGTCCCACAGTGTGCAGATTCATATGCTGCATTAATTATACTGAGTGTAGAGTGCTGTCCCACAGTGTGCGGATTTCTATGCTGCATTAATTATACCGCAGAGAGGCGCTTCCCCGCAGTGTGCAGATTCATATGGGAATACACTACCTATCCATCATTCTGCGCAGGTGCTACAGAACGTGTGCACAAAAGTATGCAAGTCCTGAGCGATGGACAATTTGCATAGTGGACACAACACAAATTGTGTTAGACAGCTGCAGGGACTTCCACATTTCAGATGCCCTGGTCTGTGAGAGCTGACATAATATTGGGCTAATCAAGCTGAGGCCCAAGAAAAGAAATGCACAATAGTGTAATCATGATGGGTGGGATGGGACACAGTCAAAATAGGCTTGAGTAGTCTCCTCTTTGTTACTACTGTTGCAAGAACAGGACTTTGTTAACCTGACCACTTCCCCTTTTCCATTCTTCGCTCTCCCTCCCCTTTCCACATCTGCGAAGCTGCCCAGTTCCCCACATTCAGTTCATTGCGCCCACGTTACGGTTTGCTTTTGACCGGACAGTCTCCTTTTTTCTGGTATTTAGTAATAATGATGCTGTATTTATTCTTTTTTATGCCAGAGATGCACAATTGTATCTCACTATCTGTATGTATCGAGAAATGGCCCATAAATTCAATAAAAATGAATGAAATGACACAGGTTCAATGGAGGAGAGAAGGATAGAGAAAAGGCACAATGGAGGGGGTGAGAGGGAAGCAGCAGTGGTGTATTTAGGTTTTGTGCTGCCCTAGGCCTGACTAAACTCGTGCACCCCCTAATTTAAATTTGACGCACCCCTTCCTGTCAAGGGCACACCTCTCCCTGGTTAATCCCCACCCTTCCTCTTTAAGCTCCACCTTTTCCTCTTAGAGCTCCGCCTTTTCCTCTCTTTATATTAAAAGTGGATACCAAGTGCCTACTTGTATATTTTGTATACCATTTCAAATGTATCTATTGAGATGAATTTAAACATTTCATAATTTTCTTTAAGTATTTTTACAAAGAACAGCCACGCATGTCAGCGTATCACAGAGCTGCATAGCAATAAAACCCACAGAAATGGGCACTGTGTATGAGCATATCAGAGCTGCAAAGCAATAAAACCCACAGAAATGTGCAGTGTGTATGAGCATATCACAGAACTGCACAGCAATAAAACTCACAGTAATGTGCAGTGTGTATGAGCGTATCCCAGAGCTCCAGGGCAATAAAACTCACAGTAATATGCAGTGTGTATCACAGAATCCACAGCAATAAAACTCCCAGCAATGCAATGTGCGGTGTGTATGAGTGCATCAGAATTCACAGCAATAAAACTCACAGTAATGCAATGTGTGGTGTGTGTCAGCGTATCAGAATCCACAGCAATAAAACTCCCAGCAATGCAATGTGTGGTGTGTGTCAGCGTATCAGAATCCACAGCAATAAAACTCCCAGCAATGCAATGTGCGGTGTGTACGAGTGCATCAGAATCCACTGCAATAAAACTCCCAGCAATGCAATGTGTGGTGTGTATGAGTGCATCAGAATCCACTGCAATAAAACTCCCAGCAAACCGAGTGTATATGAGCACACAGCAATTATTTATTCTACATTTACCGGCCTCTGTCCGCGGTAGGGCTGTGTGCAGAGTCAGCAGGGACTGTGTACAGACTCAGCAGGAGGTCCCTCCAGGCCACGTTAGGATCATGGCTGTGCCTGTGCGTGGAGCCATCTTGTCAGCAGTGGGGTGCCGCTGCCAGAGGGTGCACCGTGGCTTTGATTCCCTTCCCGGTGGGTGTTCAGTCCAGAATAGAGTGACAGTCCATGTTAACGAAAGGGCAGGCAGCTGCGTGCATGCGTGTCACGTGGTTCAGCCAGTCAGGTGGTACTGAGACTCAGTACCACCTGACTGGCTGGACCGAGTGTGACCTGCACGCAAGCAGCCTCACCAGGAGCCAGGCAGCTCAATGACAAATTTCTATCACTGCAGTGCTGGTTAAGGAAAGGTCCACTTTAAACAGCAGTAAGCAGACATGGCTTCATATTCTGCTGAAACCCCCCCCTTTACCTGCCGTTTACTGTCATCTTCTCTCTCTGGACACAAATCACATCCCCCTCCCCTCTCCTAGAGCTGCTGCGAGGCAGGGGAGGAGCTATGGAGGGAGGAGAGGGGGATTTTTATTCTATTTGATTTTATTCCGTATGCAAACGCCATGCTCCGCTGCTCGTTGTTTGAGAACACAGCTCAAAGCTGACACACAGTGACAGTGGCACCTCCTAGTACCCCCTAATGACACCCCAATAATCACTGGTACCTGGGGCGGCCCGCCCTCCGCCACTCCTCTAAGTACACCACTGCTCTGGTGATATGCTCACACACAAGTTTGGTGAACTGCCAGCAAGTACGGTGCTGTTTGAAGGCAGTGCAAATCCCCATAGAGAAGTAATGGTTAATCTATTCAGAGAACACCAAACAGCAGAGAAATGTCAGTGAAATGCCCTGATGTTCGGTGGTTTCAATCAGCAGGTTTATTCAGGCGAACCCCATAGGTTTCAATATTAAAAATATTCCCGTTTTTTATGCAATATCTAATAAACCATTTATTATTTTAATCTGCAGTAAAAAGTCTTTATTTATTAATTGATTTTTTTGTACCTTTTTAGTGATTTTTCAGAATTTTTTGGGCTAAATTCCCCCCCTTTTTTTTTAATAGCGGTTCTCCTTTTTCTGTAACAGAACTTTTTATTATCAATCATAGGATCTGATATGTAAATTCCAGACATTTTCGTTCAGTAGTTCTTTTGAAAACAGCATGCCATGGGTTTGCGGTGGCAGCATACAGCGGCTGACTCCATGCACTTTGGGGACCCTGCGGTGAATGGTGAATTCACTGCAGGGTTGGGAAATTTTATTCCCCGAAGTGCAGGGAACTACAGAACACCAAAATGTTGGCGTCATTTCGGTGCCCTGTGAGTAACCCAATTAGTGGTGAGGTTTTTTGTTGCCCCCTGGAAAGTGAAAGCCTAGGCCTTGCCTACCCAGGACATACTTGAAAATTAGTGACATCTCAATGTTTCCTTCCTGGTAAAATAGTTTGCAAAAGTTAAAAAAAAACAAAAAAAAACACCATTTTTTTTTTAGGGGTGGGGCCACCCAGCTGGCCGCCGCCCCCTGGAAAGTGCCGCCCTAGGCCTGGGCCTTGTTGGCCTAGGCCAAAATAAACCAGTGGGAAGCGGTTAAAGTACAATGGCAGGTGTTAGGGAAGGGATGAAAGCAGAAGGAATGTAAGAGGGATGGGAAAAGATACAGTGAAGGTGAGAGATACAGTGGGGCAAAAAAGTATTTAGTCAGCCACCAATTGTGCAGGTTCTCTCACTTAAAAGATGAGAGAGGCCTGTAATTGTCATCATAGGTACACTTCAACTATGAGAGACAAAATGAGAAAAAAAATCCAGAAAATCACATTGTCTGATTTTTAAAGAATTTATTTGCAAATTATGGTGGAAAGTAAGTATTTGGTCAATATCAAAAGTCCATCTCAATACTTTGTTATATATCCTTTGTTGGCAATGATAGAGGTCAAACGTTTTCTGTAAGTCTTCACAAGGTTTTCACACACTGTTGCTGGTATTTTTGCCCATTCCTCCATGCAGATCTCTTCTAGAGCAGTGATGTTTTGAGGCTGTCGCTGGGCAACACGGACCTTCAACTCCCTCCAAAGTTTTTCTATGGGGTTGAGATCTGGAGACTGGCTAGGCCACTCCAGGGCCTTGATATGCTTCTTACGAAGCCACTCCTTCGTTGCTCGGGCGGTGGGTTTGGGATCATTGTCCTGCTGAAAGACCCAGCCACGTTTCATCTTCAATGCCCTTGCTGATGGAAGGAGGTTTTCACTCAAAATCCCACGATACATGGCCCCATTCATTCTTCCCTTTACAAGGAGCAGTCGTCCTGGTCCCTTTGCAGAAAACCAGCCCCAAAGCATGATGTTTCCGCCACCATGCTTCACAATAGGTATGGTGTTCTTTGAATGCAACTCAGCATTCTCTCTCCTCCAAACACGACGAGTTGAGTTTTTACCAAAAAGTTCTACTTTGGTTTCATCTGACCATATGACATTCTCCCAATCCTCTTCTGGATCATCGAAATGCTCACTAGCAAACTTCAGAAGGGCCCGGACATGTACTGGCTTAAGCAGGGGGATACGTCTGGCACTGCAGGATTTGAGTCCCTGGCGGCGTAGTGTGTTACTGATGGTAGCCTTTGCTACTTTGGTCCCAGCTCTCTGCAGGTCATTCACTAGGTCCCCCCGTGTGGTTCTGGGATTTTTGCTCACCGTTCTTGTGATCATTTTGACCCCACGAGGTGAGATCTTGCGTGGAGCCCCAGATCGATGGAGATTATCAGTGGTCTTGTATGTCTTCCATTTTCTAATGATTGCTCCCACAGTTGATTTCTTCACACCAAGCTGCTTGCCTATTGCAGATTTAGTCTTCCCAGCCTGGTGCAGGTCTACAATTTTGTTTCTGGTGTCCTTCGACAGCTCTTTGGTCTCGACCATAGTGGAGTTTGGAGTGTGTCTGTTTGAGGTTGTGGACAGGTGTCTTTTATACTGATAACAAGTTTAAACAGGTGCCATTCATACATGTAACGAGTGGAGGACAGAGGAGCCTCTTAAAGAAGACGTTAGAGACAGAAATCTTGCTTGTTTGTACCGTACTGTAGGTGACCAAATACTTATTTTCCACCATAATTTGCAAATAAATTCTTTAAAAATCAGACAATGTTATTTTCTGGATTTTTTTTCTCACTTTGTCTCTCATAGTTAAAGTTACCTATGATGACAATTACAGGCCTCTCTCATCGTTTTAAGTGGGAGAACCTGCACAATTGGTGGCTGACAATACTTTTTTGCCCCACTGTATAGGCAGAGAATCGATGGAAAGGAGAAGAAATGGTGCAGAAACACACCTGGAGTTATGGGTATAGGACAAAGGCATCATGGAGGTGACTGTAATGGGACAGATACAGCAGGGGGGTGAGAGGGATGGGGCAAATGTACAACAGGGCTGAAAGGAATGGGGCAAAGGCCCAGTTAAATCCTTACATCCATACCCATTCGGGGATTCCAGGAGTATCGATTCCGCAAATGCAGGGTCAGGTCTCAAAATGGGCCAGTGGAAAGTTAAAGGGATACCCTAGGCAACATGACCACCTAAGCTTTTTTTAGGTGGTCATGATGCCCTGAGTATGCCCCCTCTGTCTCCCCTCCCTCCGCTCAGCCGATCAGCTGAAAAAGCTGAAAACAGCTGAGAGAGACGGAGGACTTTACTCCGCCCTCCCAGCTGTCAGCAGAGCGGGATTCATATTTCCCGCTTGTGCCAACTTTTGCCGAGTAGGAGACGTTATCGCGCTTTCAGTGCGATGACGTCTCCAACTCACGCAGTAGTTGGCGGCAGCCTGAGGATTAGTGTTGCGCGCATCCTCTTGCGCGCAACACTAATCCTCAGCAAATAGTATACCAAGGTATATGGGAGCGCATATGGGCATATACAAACAGTATGATAAATAATAAGTCCGTGAATTTGAAGGTCAGGTTTTAGTCCATGGATCCTAGAAGAGGAGAAAGAAAAGGACCATTGTGCAGTATGTACTGAAAACAATTAACCACACATTGGTGTTTATAGAACTCAGGGGGACTCCACCCGTATGGTGATACTGTGTCTTGATGATACTGTGTTTTGATAGTAGATGTATCTCAAATAATAAAAAAGAAAATATAGTATAATACTGTTTGTACTGAAATATATATAGGTGTAAAAGAGGCACACTCACGTGTTTCAGAACCTCCACTTGTGGGTGGTTCTGTAATCTCGCCTTGGACCTCTTATAGTCTGAGGGGGTCCCACCTCATGAACACCACTTCAGGATCCAAGGAGCGTCGGAATGGAGACCCCAAAAGTTGTCAACCTTTTCCAGGAAGCGAGAGGAGTTGAGCGAATTCTGTGCCTCCCAGGTATATACCGTACTAATGGGTATATAGCCAAAAAAAGGGTGAAGTAAAATAAGAGATGTTAAGGATAAAATAAATAAAATTTATTGAATCATAATAGTAAAATCTCGATTTTACTATTATGATTCAATAAATTTTATTTTATTTATTTTATCCTTAACATCTCTTATTTTACTTCACCCTTTTTTTGGCTATATACCCATTAGTACGGTATATACCTGGGAGGCACAGAATTCGCTCAACTCCTCTCGCTTCCTGGAAAAGGTTGACAACTTTTGGGGTCTCCATTCCGACGCTCCTTGGATCCTGAAGTGGTGTTCATGAGGTGGGACCCCCTCAGACTATAAGAGGTCCAAGGCGAGATTACAGAACCACCCACAAGTGGAGGTTCTGAAACACGTGAGTGTGCCTCTTTTACACCTATATATATTTCAGTACAAACAGTATTATACTATATTTTCTTTTTATTATTTGAGATACATCTACTATCAAGACACAGTATCATCAAGACACAGTATCACCATACGGGTGGAGTCCCCTTAGAGTGACTTAAAGGCCTACATCTAGAGTCTTGAAGACTCCCCGTTTGTGAGTTCTATAAACACCAATGTGTGGTTAATTGTTTTCAGTACATACTGCACAATGGTCCTTTTCTTTCTCCTCTTCTAGGATCCATGGACTAAAACCTGACCTTCAAATTCACGGACTTATTATTTATCATACTGTTTGTATATGCCCATATGCGCTCCCATATACCTTGGTATACTATTTACAGTTAGTTAGGAGTGGAGGATACACTTAGCTGGTGAGCTGCAATCAACATCTATTATTCGTTTATACATTTTTGAGCGCCTATACACTTACCTTTTAGGTTATTTTTATTACTAATCCTCAGCAGATGGAGCCGGGAGGAAGCCTGCCGATTTGGCTGGCTTACGTGAGAGGCGCACATGCGCGCTTCTCACGTAAACCATTAGCCAAGTGAAAGGAACAAGGACGGGAGCGGAAGAGGAGGGAGTATAAAAAAAAAAAAAAAAAACTTGTTGGAAAGAAGTGGATTTTAGGGTAAGTATTACCGTAAAGTAAAAAAAAAAGAAGAAATCCCTACCTATTTATTAAGGTAATAGGGATAAATTAATGTAAAAAAACGAGGGGGGGATTTTTTATTACAGTGTTCCTTTAACTAAGGGAGAACCTGGAGCTACAGATTTAGAAGGGGAGGCATTGGTGGGGAAAGGATGGCACAAAGTCACAATGTTTTTTTTTTGTTCCACAAAGCAGGTAAAGAAATGTTTAGGTATGTCTGAACCCTACGCCTGCCTGCTTTGCGTGTAGGGGACAGGTGCCATATCTCAATACGGTTTATTTAAAGCGGTAGATGTAGACTTACACAGCTCTACAAGGGCATCATGCTATATGGCTAATGTCAGACGAACGCAGTCTGAGCGCACTCTGCGTGCGTGCATAACGGACAAACGTACTGACGGAAGATACTGTAGACACCACACAATCCGTTTATTTTGATGGACGTAGAAAAAAAAGGAATTATGGGAAATAAAATATGAAAAATTATACAAATTTGAAAATGATATGAAAAGCCATTTTGTGCGTCAAGGTGCCGGACGTCACAAATGCGCTGCGTCTGACTTCGTGTCATCACACACACAGAATGCTATGCGGACGTGGCGCACTCTGCAAGTCTGTCTAGCGGTTTTACGTTCCTGCCCAACTTGCGTCCGTTTGCCACGTGCGTTGTGCAGCGTGCGCAGTTCGGTGCACACGTACTTCGTGTGTGGGTCTCTATTGATCATGACTCTATGCTACGACGGACGTTAAACTGTGCGGCAACACTGACGTGATCACTGCGTTCGTCTGACACCGGCCTTAGACACGAGCAGCTGTCTGGCTGGACACTAAGCGCTATGGGAATATCTTCTCATTTCCTTGGTTAAAATGTTACCGGAGAAAATATAAAACGCAGCAGATGGACGCACGACAAGAACACCGGATGGGATTATGGGCTTTTCATACAGGTTTCGTTTGAGGGTCTTATTGAGGGGGCGAAAGGATCTAGGAGGGGGTAAAGGGACACTTTCTCGATGCTGAACCTTAAAGCTTTGAAGACTATTGGTACGTACGAAAGGGTCTACATGATATGGACATGTTTCCATTAGGTGCTGCTCCAGACAATATAAATTCTGCTGCACTCCCAGACCCCCCCCCCCCGAGTGAAATAAATATGCGAATACGATTCAAAGACGAACAGTCACAATCTATTGGGGTAATTTAGGTCAGCAAAAGTGTATGTTATTTCTAATGACACTCAGATTGCTTGGATTTTTATGGTTTTGCAGATTTTTCGCACTTGCCCCCTCTTAGGCTAGGGTCAAACGAAAGCATTTTTACACGCAAACGTAAATAAGTGCGTCCAAACGAATTGACGTATTTTTTCACGGAATTCGCGAAAACGGTCATACGATGCGCATTTTCGGGCGTGATTTTGTACGGATCGTCAATAAAACTCTTTTTGCGTCTGTACGTTATGTAGGCCGGACATTAGCAGTGTCTGACATCTCCTAATCACACAAACACGCCGCTATGCCGCAGCTGCGCACTCTGTACGTCCGTACTAGCGGTTCGGCGTTCTCGAAAAAATGCATTCGTTTTCCACTTGCGTTGCGCGGCCGGACTTTCGTGCGACCGTACTTCGTATATTGGCCGTCATTGCCCGTCATTTGCTGCTAGTGCGGCCGTGATTAAATGCGCCAGAACGCACGTTAAAAGTGCGCTGGTCTGACCCCAGCCTTAATATTTTGAACCAAAATTAAATGAGACATTAGAGGAAAAAAATGAGGGCGTTAGATTGCCGGGCCAAAAGATCGGGACTGTCATACTGAAACAGGGACACCAGGAAAGTATGTATATGAAAGTAAGGGAGTGGTGTGTGAGTGATGGGAGTTGAGGGGAGGATGCTTGTAGAATGGGATGAATAGGGATGTTTGCATGTGGGGGTTGAGTTACGAGATATTTCTTAACAGTGGACATCTCATGAACAAGACATTATCAAATGAAAATGCATCTTTTTTTAACAAAAAAACACACAAATGCCATTTCCGATTGGCTTATCAGACGCTTTCCTACAGAGCACCACGAATATGGAATAACCTCCCAGACGCCATCAAATCTTCCCCCAGTCTAAAGTCACTTACATACCTCAAGAATGCACCTGTAAACATGTAACATAGTGACTATATATACAGAATGCACCTGTAAACATGTAACATAGTAACTATATATACAGAATGCACCTGTAAACATGTAACATAGTGACTATATATATACAGAATGCACCTGTAAACATGTAACATAGTGACTATATATATACAGAATGCACCTGTAAACATGTACCATAGTGACTATATATACAGAATGCACCTGTAAACATGTAACATAGTGACTATACATACAGAATGCACCTGTAAACATGTAACGTAGTGACTATATATATATATACAGAATGCACCTGTAAACATGTAACATAATGACTATATTTCCTACATATTTATTTTCCGTGTTAATCTGTATATTTGTGTTGTTTTTTTAATATCTTGCATTTTATAACTTTGTATTTCTGGAACAACTGTAAAATTTCAATACACCCACTGATGAAGCTATATCTAGCGAAACGCGTCTGCGGTGTTTATCATATCCTGCCTAATTTTAATTTATCTTAATAAAATCGAGATATTTTCCCTCAACAGCTTTATTGTTTTGTTTGTGGGGCTCGTGAAAGAAACCATCGCTCTTAGGAATCACTAAGAAGAGATCATTTAGGGGGGACCGGTATACCGTTAATTCACCGGCTGCGATACGCTTGGTGCCATTTCTTAAGGGGCACTAAACCATGTGAGTAACCTTCCATCAATTATTTTGAATATATATATTTATTCAGTCTGCACATTGCACTTTTTCTTTCTTCCGAGGGAATATCCTCTACAATCAATTTTCCATTCAAGACCTGATATATCTGTCTGTCGGCGCCAGTGCTGGTGTCCACCTTCAACTCTCTACTGTAAAATTTCAATGTTCTTGAACCCAGGACATACTTGAAAACGAGAGAAATCTCAATGTATCCTTCCTGGTAAAAATACTTTGCAAATAAATAAAATCTCATTCTTTTAGGACTTTGTTTTTGCATCCTATTTCTAAACAGACAATGTCAGCATCCTCCTACGCCGAAGGGTACGGTGGGTGAATCTGATGTGGAGCGCAGCCTTAACTCTACCAACATGTGGCTATGAAGATAAAAAAACACTGACCATCCTGTAACGATGGAATTCGTAAAGTGCTTAAATGGGGTGACCACATCGGCTAGGTTTAAAAGGACACATATTGCGATTTCATGGACACAGGAGCACAGGGAAAAGTTCTGCCCTGCAACATGTATAATTCATATGCTACAGGAAGGAAATCAAGGCAGGTCACCTGGGATTCCTTTTTGATTTCTTACCTGCAGCGTATGGATTCTACATGCTGCGGGGTGGCATTTTTCATGCAGTGCCACTCAGCATGAATAAATTATAGTGTGTCTTTAAAACACAGCCGATATGGTCACCCTAGCATTAAATCAAATAAATACCTGATCCTCAACACAAAAAACAATTTTCTAAGCTCTACCCATGGGATATCGGTTTTTTTTTTAAAAAAAGAAAACGCTCAGGACTAAGCCCGGCAGGGCGAAACGCGTCGAACTATGGCTCTTTACCCTTTTAACTGTTAGTAAATTTGGTCGAGTCCCACTGATGGTTCTTATGGGTTCACACACCCCTCTCTATCGCCTTAAATCTTTCTAATCTAGCTAGCAGGTGTGTAGGCGGCTTGAACCGCTGAGGTAATAGGGAGGTATTTATACTTTCGAATAGGTTATCCATCTCTATTGCCCTACAATATATTTGAGCTGCGTGACCCATATCACTTCTATTGAGATCAACTAATGGTGCTGGACTCTTTTTGGTTCACTTTTTTAACTACTGTTTGTGTGCCTTTATTGTATTAGAGTTACACTTGACTCTGCTCTTTCCTTCATCCCCCACATCAAGTCTCTTTCCTCCTCCTGCCGATACCAACTGCGTAATATTTCCAGAATTAGGCCATTTCTTACCGCTGTCACCACAAAACAACTCATACACGCCCTGGTAATCTCCCGACTCGACTATTGCAATAATCTCTTATCTGGCCTCCCTCTGTCCCGCCTCTCCCCCTACAATCCATCCTGAACGCCTCTGCCAGGCTAATTCACCTCACCCGCCGCTCTGTCTCTGCCGCTCCCCTCTGCGAGTCCCTTCACTGGCTCCCCATCCACTGCAGAATTAAGTTCAAAATCCTTATCCTTACCTACAAAACCCTCACTAACTCAGCTCCCCACTACCTGTCCTCACTAATCACCAATACACCCCAGCCCGCTCCCTATGGTCAAACAGTGACCTGCGCCTAGCTTCTCACCGCATCACCTCTTCCCATGATAGACTGCAGGATTTCTCACGCGCAGCCCCCACTCTCTGGAACGCTCTCCCTCGTACTGTCAGACTTTCCCCTAACTTCTCTTCCTTCAAACGCTCCCTTAAAACGTTCCTATATAGGGAAGCCTACCACCCAACTCACTGACGCAATCATCAATCACTCTCACCTTACAGTCCTCTCCTCCTGTTTCCAACCCCAACCCTCCTAGATTGTGAGTTCCTACGGGAATAGGGCCCTCATCTCCTCCTGTACTGTTTGTCAAATGTTGTTCAATGTATTGTAACCCTGTCTATACTGTGCTTATTGTACAGCGCTGCGGAATATGCTGGCGCTTTACAAATAAAGAATAATAATAAATAATAATAATAAATTCATTGTGTTTTAGCCACTCTTGTTGTACTCTTTGTGCAAGTTGGTTTGTAAATGATATCTGTATTTATCATTTTCTATTTTGTGATTATAAAGGGCGTGTATTTTTGACCCAGAGAAGAAATTAGCCCGCTCCGTCCATACAGGACATGTTCATGGAGGTATGCAAAGGGAAACAGATACACAGAAATAAATTAGAAAGTCAAAAATAATTAAAAAAGGCAATTTATTTGAAAGAATTTTGTTTTTCAAAAAAATATAAATTTTTGAGACTGAAAGATTGCAAGGCCAGAAATCAGAAAGGAGTCAGTTGACACAAATGCCCATTATAGCGGCTGGCACCGAATAACTGGCAGACTTGAATGTTCACTCTACAAACCCATGATATCAAAGGCTAGTTTTCTTTTAAAATAATTATATATATATATATAATGTCCCAATAAATTGCCTCAAACAGCCTGCCAAAGTTAGCAATCATGCCCCAGTGCAAAATCCCATAGGAAATATACAGCAGATATGAAAAAAGGTATGCACATAAGGTCTTAAAAATAAAATACAAAAATTTAATGAATATGCATTAAAATAATTCCTGTGTACTTGCCTGACATTTCGGCCCAATCAGAGCCCCATCCTTGATAAAGCCTCTGATGGGGCCGAAACGTCGGGCAAGTACACAGGAATTATATTCATTAAATTTTTGTATTTTATTTTTAAGACCTTATGTGCATCCTTTTTTCATATAGGATATATATATATATATATATATTTCTACAAGGGTTGTGGTGGAGGACAAAAGGGTGAGATAAAAAGCCTCCACACTATAATAAGTGTGTTTATTATTGCAGAAGCTACCTGCACATCACAGCAATTCGATGAATTGCATCCCAGAGCTCCTGTGCCACATTCCCCATATGCAGCAAGGAATTCTGGGTAGGATATGCAAATGACATCTGTCTCACCTTTATGCATCCTGGGTCTGTTATTAAACAGAACCCTAAAATCAATGCTATACCATACTGTGGCTTTCTAGCAGAGGTAAGGTTTATGCAACTGGTCAAAGACACTCGTAGGACAGCGCTGTTTCGGGTTTGTTGGACCCTCCCAGGATGCATAAAGGTGAGACAGATGTCATTTGCATATCCTACCCAGAATTCCTTGCTGCATATGGGGAATGTGTCTGGGATGCAATTCATCGAATTGCTGTGATGTGCAAGTGGCTTCTGCAATAAGAAACACACCTATACATATATCTATACTTTCTTTCCTCTTGACAGCAATTATTGAGGTGCTGATAACAGGTTTCTATGACTTCGACAGTGGTGCCCACCCTTGGTCCACATGGCCCACTATAAATATAAACCTACCACTCTGTGTCTTAGCCGAGAAGCAGTATGAGGACATATGGTTGCTGGCGGGCAACTTTTGGTTACATTAGGTTAGGACCCACCTTGAAAGAGGTTGCCGTGACGTGGCGGGCTTAACACTTTAATGGCCATTATAGTAAACTAAAACCTCTGTTTTGTTTGGCAAGGAGCCACAGGGATAAGCGCAAATGACCACCTTTATTCTTGTTATGTTCTATATATGAAGGGCTAAATTACAATCTTCACGCAAACGTTTGCGCCGGTGCAAAAAACCATTAACGCGAGGGGTAACACCATTTGTGCCGAATCCCGTATTACATAGTCAGCACAACTGCGCGCAATCATCTACCGCGGGTGAACCCTGCGCGAGCGTACTGTACTGCGCGAGTCCTATACTTAACATTGTGAGCGCAAATGCGAATGTGCGCTGGTACGTGGATGGTATTACAATCTGTTTTGCGGTAATTATCGCATAGCCTTTGCGCGCATAATTTTAGCAACTCCTAAAAGCTGGTGATAACAGCATATCTGAACAACCTGGCTAACCCCAAAAAAAAAAAAAAAACAGCCCATAAAAAGGAATGCAGCAACAATATAATGGATGATGGCAGGTGTGTGTGTATTATTACTGTAGCATATGAGCTCATTTTGCATCATAGACGCAGAAACTGTCTCCGATGCCTCTGGCAGACACAATTCAGATGCGTTTGATAGGTGTGTTTCTTCATTTTGATTGGTTGAATGGGTGGAAAAAACTGCGTGCGCAAAGATTTTTGCACGAGACGGCACTGCGCCTGCATTTGTGCGCATACTGTTTGCACGCGCAATTGATCGGCCGATGAAGAAAGCCGCAAGGATTGTAATTCCAGCGGTGATTTGCGCGCGCAAAAGTTTAACGCTTGGCTCAAAGATTTTCGCTTTGCGCAAAGCTTTTTGCGTGAAGAATGTAAAATAGCCTGAAGTGGGCTGGATACTTCTGGTTTTCGCAGCCGCCCAGGTAAGGAATTAGTGCACGAAACCGCCGCCTTTTGTGTATATTTTGTTGTATCCCCAGCCAGGTCATTTTTTTGCTGCTGTCCCTTTTCCATGTTTTCGTTTTCAATCCCAAAGTGGAAATGATTGTGGCGAGGGTATAAATATAAACCCACCATTCTGTGTCTTAGCTGCTTGTGGCTTGTAAAGCAACTTTTGGTTTCATAAGGTTAGGACCCACCTTGAAAGAGGTTGCCGTGAAGTGGCAGGTGGGCTTAACACTTCAATGGCCATTATAGTAAACTAAAACCTCTGTTTTGCTTAGCATGGAGTCACAGGTATAAGGTAGGGAGCAGAGCGCAAAACCGTTTTTTTGTGTGTATTTGTATATAAATCACTGTGTTTCCTTTGTTACATAAATACAACAGTTTTTAACAAACAAAAGAAACCCACACTTTCTTAAAGAGTTACTAAAAATCACAGACTTAAAAAAAAAAAAAAAAAATATCAGTATGCGTCCATTGGCAGTTTGTGAGGAAGATCTGGCGGACAGAGGAAGGCGCTTGTGATATTTTCAGTACTGGAATGATATGACCGTGTTGATTTTAAATACAAAATAGGATCTGTTCCAAAACACTTTGGTGAAATAATTCACGTAAGGCGAATAGTTCAGTTTGATTTCATGGCAAAATCGTCCATATTTTGAAGAGGCATACATGTCGCCGTCGAAATTAACGATCTGTCAAGACAGAAGACGACATCAATACGTCATATTATGGTCACAGAACAGACAGGCATATTCCTAGATGAGATTAAGCAACTGGGAAAGACAATAAAGCGTCCTTAATGTCTGCGGATAGACAGAATACAGGGAGAGCTCTGGGGTCACTAACTGTTGTACAGGGATAAGATTCAGGGGGTTATAATGACTGAAAATCCCTGTACAGTACAGATGCAAGGTGTTACTGTAATTTCCACACACAGGCATTATGACACACACATTTTTATATTCTATTGGTATTTTTTGGAAGCTGCAATCGCCAATAATCTCATTATGATCACTACAAATCCTCATAAGCAGGAGATCTCACCATTTTTAATCACAGTATCTAACATAAAGGCCAGCTCTGCCTGTATGCTGATAATGCAGACCTTGTGGGAAGTTGTTTGAGATAAAGGATCTATCTAGAGTTTAGAACCTTTCATACCATTAATATTTTGTATAGGATAAAGGAATACATGAAAATTTAAAAATGGCCAAATTTACATATTTTATTGTAACAATCTCTGCATTATTTATGTATTAACTTCAAATTCCAAATAAATGTTATAATGTTTCAACAAAAAGCCCTTGGTACTGAAGGGAACACACACACTTTGGGTATGTATGACAGCAGGAAAACTGAATAAACAAACACTGGGTATATTCATTGATGCCAGTGTTACACAATCACGACAAACACCTTTTGACTTCTGAAGAAAGTGAATTCTGAAGAGCGACAGGAGAAACTTCATAGCGCAGCTTCTCCTGTCACTTTTTGGATTTTACTTTTGGTCGGCGACGTAATGCTGACGGTAACTGAACACCCACTCCGCCCCAAGTAGAACCTCAAGGATTTGTTTTGGTCAAGATGTTGGAATGGGTCGTTAAGGGGTTAATGAACTCACATGGTTGTTTGCAACATCCATTAGATCTTTCACCCGGCAGCCTTTCATCCCAACCACATCGTTACAGATTGAATCTTCGATGACGACGTAGCTGGCCTTATGCGTAGTGAGTATCTTGTAGAGATCCTCGGCAGACCGCATGCTGTATAACTGATAGAGCTGTGGGGAAACATCACACTGCGCTTTAATTCTATGTAAAGGAAGCAAACCCATGTTAAGTAACTGTCAAATAACAGTGGATTTCTTGGCTCCCCCCATGAAAAAAATTGATCAGACAGACATACAGACAGAATAAATAACGTCAATGAAGAGTGACCATTTTTTCCATGAAATAGCCATGCCACTGTAACAAATCCATAACAATAGAAGCATCACAGCGCCTCGTATGGAGCCAACGAGACTCCACGGCACAAATGGAACGGCAATCAATAGAAACGTCATTTCGTGAAGGTCAAACTGACAGGATTTGAACGGGTAGATAATTAAAACCAAAGACAAATGAGGCAGAAACGGTCAGTTACACAATACTGGGATTCAAACACAGTAAACTACACCTAGAACAGACACTGCTGTAATTGTGTCCAAATAAAATATAAAAATAATAGTTAGATAAAAATAATAATAATCTGCCAGAGCCATTAAAGTCTATGGAGGTTCTAACTTAACCAGAACTCTGATTCGGTTTACACCAGACTTGGAATAGGGCCTGAAGTAAATCAAGACTTGACAAATATTCCTAGAAAATCTAAGTGAGGGCAACAAATTTAACCCATTCTCCAGACTGAGATTTAAAAAAAAAAAACGTGGAAACTCTTTTGAATTTATTTTTGTGACACTCTGGGCTAGATTACATACTGAATGCTAGCTGTAACGTTCGGATGTGTAAGAGATAACGTGAGGATAAGTGACTTTAACGCATACCCCCCCATATTACATTCCTAGTGCTAAACATGGTAAAATTTTGTTAGCACATGGGTTTCTCCGCGAGCTTACTGTACTTGCGCATCCTATACTTAACATGGGGAGCACAATCAGTAATTAGCTTTTCGATAAGTAAGGTATTACAAAGTCCTAGCAGTACCAGGCCAATGGGTTAAAAATGTTTTACTGTGTCCTAAAAGCTGGTGCTAACAGATTCCCTTTTGCAGAATCATTTAGCACCAGCTATAACCCCCCCCCCCCAGTAAATCTGACACTTCCCTCTTATCCCGAGGTGAGAACGGTGGCCCGATCCGCTCCTTCTTGCCACCGGGAGCAGAGTGAAACTGGGGACAAATGGTCCCCAATCTAACTCTGCAGCGCTGTGCACTCTCGCGAGAACACCCAGAGCTCGAGGCCCAGCAGCGCAACCCTCTATGGAATCCTATGGACTTCAGGAGGTGATGCTTGCAGTGGCACAGAAGCGCTACCGTGAGTATCCCCAAGGGTAGCGTATGGTTCCGGGCAAGGTGCTGAAGTAGCGCCTGCCCCGGGTTTTCCCGCTAAAACGGGGATGCTACAGGGAAACCTGGGAGGCGCAAATTTTCACGATGGCGTCCCCATTTTAGCGTGAGGTTTGTTGTAATCGGGCCCTTTAACATAATCATACAAGATATATTACATTTGAGGTTAGCAGTACCTTTATATCAATAAAGTGAGCATCATCATTAAAAGGACACACTAAACTATGAAGTGGTCATGGTGCAGGAGTGATTCCTGCAGGCTTTAACATAGACAAGTCCTATACCTCCAATGGATCAGGAATTGTAAAGTAAAAATAAAAAAAAGGCTTTCCCCTTCCAGGTGATAACCCATCCTCTGGAACGCTCTCCCTCGCACGGTCAGACTTTCCCCTAATTTCTCTTCCTTCAAACACTCCCTTAAAACGTTCCTATGTAGGGAAGCCTGCCACCCGACTCATTGATGCAACCATCCATCACTCTCAACTTGCAGCCCATCACTCTCACCTTGCAGCCCATCACTCTCACCTTGCAGCCCATCACTCTCACCTTGCAGCCCATCACTCTCACCTTGCAGCCCATCACTCTCACCTTGCAGCCCATCACTCTCACCTTGCAGTCCTCTCCTCCTGTTTCCAACCCAAACTCTTCTAGATTGTGAGTTCCTATGGGAATAGGGCCCTCATCTCCTCCTGCACTGTTTGTCAAATGTTGTTCAATGCATTGTAACCCTGTCTATACTGTGTTTATTGTACAGCGCTGCGGAATATGCTGGCGCTTTATAAATAAAGAATAATAATAATAATAACACCACAGCTAAGAATCCTAGATTTAAAACCCCTTCACTGCCAAGGGATTTTCAGAAAAACACTCTCAGGGACAGATGGGTTTTTCAAAAAAATCATTATTAATTATACGGTAAGAAATATATTTGGGAATATTCCCAATGCATTTCTTAAAGTAATAATCTACTTGGCAGGGAGATGTCAGATATATTCCCAAATTAATGGTTGTACATTGACTGTATTGTAGGTTTCCATTTTTGGTGTTTGCGTGATAATGTCTACCTGAGCGTGTTTTAACAATATTTCATAATATCATATATCAGCCCTGCTCAATTTTTGGATGTATATTCCAAATTGGTTTTATAAAGTATTAGCCCCTTGGGCATCATGCACATGGCGCTAGAATTTCGGGAGCATTTCCTGGAACTCAAATGCAAGCACATTTAATTTGCAATAAATTACATTTCTTTGCATTGCTCTGTGGAGGGAACACCATATTGGCTATACTTGATATCGGGGAGGTGCCTTGCAAATCGAGTATAGTCTAGCTTGGTAGTGAAGGAGTTAATACGGGTGCATACTGTGCTTAGAATAGTTGTGCTAAAATAAACAAAAGCTGTGCAAAATCTAATCTATGCAGGGATGCGTCGCGTCCATGAGAGGTTCTCCTCTCGTATAGCACATATTGCGCTTGATTTGATAGGTGTAAGCCCGGATTGGAGAGTGCGTACGGGGCCGTGCTGGAAAGTGAGGGCTGTAGAGCAGGTATGAGCATTTCTCTCCCACAAACTAAGGGCTACAGAGGTAACGATGCATTTATATCGCTGCACAAACGTGGTAACTTACATTTTCATTTCTTTTCAGGAGGTCTTCATCACTAAGTAGAGGAAGGCTTGTCACCATCCAGCCGGTGCATAGCTTGATTGCGCCCATTAATTGTGGGCTACCAGCAAAAACCGCTGCGAAAGGGGCTTGGTCTCTGCAAGGTAAAAGGTTCTGTAAGTCACATAGGTAATGGTAAATCTTTCTTACGCTCTTAAAATCCTATAGTTCCACTATTTATCGCCCCTGCATTGTGTTCGTCATATGGCTAGCAGTGTATAGAATGATAAAAATATCTTTACTTGACGTCCTGTTCCTTTGGAGGGAAGTTTAGAAGCACGGGACCTTTACTCCAGGGATAGCCACATCAAGATTTCTAAAATAAACACTGTGGGCGCTATTCCCAGGGTTTCCCCGTACCGTCCCCATTTTACTGCGATATTCCGGGGCAAGCGCCGTCTCAGCAACTCGCCCCGGAACGCAGCGCTATCCGCTGGGATACTCGTGCTAGTGCTTTGGTGCCGCCGTGAGTATCATCTCCTGGAGTCCATAGGACTCCATGGAGGTTTGGGCTTCAAGTGTGCAAGCTCTCACGAGATTGCGCAGTACTGCGGCGTGATTGTGGAGGGAGACTGGGAACTACTTGTTCCCAGTCTCACTCTGCTCCCGTCGACAAGAATTGGCAGATCGGGCCACTGTTCTCACTCCGAAATGAGAGGGGAGTATGGGAGTATTGGATTTATTTATTTTATTTATTTATTTTTGGAGGGGGGGGTGGTGTTAAATGATTTTCCAAAAGCAGAATCATTTAGCAACAGCTTACAGGAGTAGCTACATTCTTGCCTTGCGTTTCCCTGCGGTGATTAGCGCTAGCACTTTGTAATATGTTACTTATCGACGCGCTAATTAATCATTGCGCTCCCCATGTTAAGTGTCGGATGCGCAAAGTACAGTAAACTCGTGCAAACTAGCGCAAAAACCCATGCGCTAACAGACAACTAATGGGGGTAGCATCAGGAATGTAATATGGGGGCATAGGCTAAACACACTTATCCTGGCGCTAACACACATCCGAATGCTAATGTTAGTGTTCACTAGGGAATAGTGCCTTGTGTAGGGTGGGCATAGCAGTGTTTTAATCCTGTCATACCATAGACATTCCCATTAAATTGTAAGCTCTTGCGCAGGGTCCTCTTTCCCAATCGCTCTGTGTCTGTTTTGTCCTACCTGTTCTACAGCGCTGTTGAATCTGTTGGCACTTTATAAATGATAGTAAACAGGCATTGTTTTTGTTACGTGCCACTATGGGATATTACGGCATTTGATAACACGGTCACAACATGTGACATTAACAGGGTACAAGCAATCCCAGTGAAGAGCTTTCCACAACATTTTAATAGTATCAGACAGATCTAGCCGTTTTATCACTGCCATCGCTTCCACACGTCTGTCACCTCGCACGGTGGTGAAACCAGCAACTGCCATTGTTTATCGTGGTTGCAACCATAATGAACTTCGGTGAAACAGAGATTGAAACCCAAAATGAATGGCAAGGGAATGATCATCATTAAAGCTTTGCCTGCCATCTCTGGTTCAATGAAAATTGTTGTGGTTGCAACATTGCAGATTTTCACCTTTGCATCAACGCTATAGAATGGCAGTCTGTGGACAGCCGGTGTGGTTAGGTTTATAGGAGAAGTCATGGAATGCATGGTCTTCTTATACCAGAGGTCCACACATCACTCACGTTATCCAGTTCATGAGCTCGACGGTGTCTGAATCGTAGTGCTCCTCCATCTCTGAGAGCTCGTCAACGATCTTGGGCATGAACTGTAAAATGAAGGCATGTGCAAGAACATAACATTAGGAATCTGTACTCATTCTAAAAAACAAGAGACGTATCAATACATCAATGCGACAGCTCCATAAACAACTTTAAAAGGAGATCCAAAGAACAAGCCAGGCTTACTTCGTTCTTTATGCCCACTAACTGTGCTGTGCTGCCAGGACTGGAATAGAGACCATCGCCTTTTGTCCCCTGGTAGCAGTGAAAGGTGGCAACGAGTAAACCCAGTAACGAAAAAAGGACTTTCAAAAAGGTGGACTAATAAAAGGTCCAGGAACCATGCGTAGAGACAGTGGCATGTGTCAGACATCAGGACTTGGTGGGTGCAGGGAAACAATTTGCAAAGTAGAGTCAAGTGCAGGGCTGGCAAACTCACGGCCCCTGCATGTTGATGCCTACAATACCCAGAATTCTTTCAGTGCAATAGATGGAGAGGGAATCATGGGAGTTGTAGTTCAGAAACATCTGGAGAGCCGGAGTATGACAGCCTTGGTCTAGTGCAGTGGTTCCCAACCGAGGTCCTCAAGTACCCCGAACAGGCCAGGTTTTAAGGATTCCTTTGGGGAAATACAGACTGAGTCCAGCAATCACTGAGCAGCAAATCATATCACCTGTGCTGTGCTTCACATATCTGGAAAACCTGGCCTGTTGGGAGGACCGGAGGACTGCGGTTGGGAACCACTGCTCTAGTGCATGGCTGCCATGTAAGAGAATCTGCCGAATGGGTTTAAGAAAAGACCGAGGCATAAAACTCTAAATTTACATTTACTTTCTATAAAACAGAACTTAGATTGTAGAGCAACGTTATCTCACCTCTCTCCACAAGCTGAAGCCAATCACCAAGGGGACAGCAGTACTTAAAAGGAGAGCCTAGGAATTATAAATAAAAAAATATATATGTATACAATTACAAATTAGTCTACAAGCGTCAACTTAGAGGTGCACAACAATCTATAAATTCTGTCAAAATTTCTTTAGAAATAAAACCTGTGTAGAAGTTTAGCAGATGAGTCCCAATTACAGATTGAGCACCTCTTTTCAGGAATGCTCCGGACCAGACTTCAAAATCTGGGAGAATCCGAAGCTGGAGGGGGTGGAGAACGTGGCAGAGGAGCCATGATACACTGGCTGCTGCAGCACTGCTATGTTTACCCTTCCTGGTAAAATCCTTTATAAATAAATAAATAAAATACACACTGGGAGATGCTTCGCAGCGCTTTACAAGGGACGTGCTGCACAGAGCCAGAACATGGCACACGGTGGAGCTGCACAGAGTCTCCCAGAGTGTTCCTCGTGGTGGTGCGTCCCTTGGAGGAGCACTAGACTGAAGGAGGAAACGTGCCGGGCATCAGGAAGGCAAGTCTAATTAAAATCCGGACGGCTCAGAAAATTCCAAAATGTTGGAATTCCAGATAAGAGGCGTCAAAAATGGACTGTATGGCACACGGAATAACAAAGCAGAGGCAGAAAAGCGTGGCTAGCACAGTGGGAGCAAACCTGTCATATGGTAATCCTCTGGGTGCTCCACCAAGGGGTTCACTGTCCCGTACCAGACTTTCACAAAAACCAATGGGCCACACCAAAGAACCATAGAAAAAAATATCTTCATTCACCTTCATCAAGGGGACAGCAGTACTTAAAAGGAGAGCCTTCACCTTCATGCACCGCGCAGAATAACGGTTATTTGATAGTGTTCAGTATACTCAGTGGACGAAAAGCTCACCTAGATATTCAGCTTTCCATCAAATAAATACAAATAATAATAAAGTGATATAATAAAGGTTTACCAGGATGACGGGATGCAGCGTTTTCATTCGAACCCAGTTGATGACAGTGGCCCATAATTCTGCTGAACAAACCCCAAATGCAGCAAACATGCACATGTAGGGCGTCCACAGGTACTTCACACTAAAATCCAAAAACAATGTTAGACCAATGGACTGAAACGCCAACCCTTTGATAGGAGATCTAGCTCACATTAAGGAGCTTTCCTTCTCAGTCTGGAAGTAACAAAGATCACATGTGGAGGTATTCTAAAAAAATAATAATAATGAAACGCTGTGATATAAATTCAGCTGCTCGGCTTCAATACAGCTCTATGGGAATAATATATAATAATAATAATAATTAAACGCCCTGATATAAATTCAGCTGCTCGGCTTTAATACAGCTCTATGGGAATAATATATAATAATAATAATAATAATTAAACGCCCTGATATAAATTCAGCTGCTCGGCTTCAATACAGCTCTATGGGAATAATATATAATAATAATAATAATTAAACGCCGTGATATAAATTCAGCTGCTCGGCTTCAATACAGCTCTACGGGAATAATATTTAATAATAATAATGAAACGCTGTGATATAAATTCAGCTGCTCGGCTTCAATACAGCTCTATGGGAATAATATTTAATAATAATAAACTAAAAAGATGAAAGGGGATTCTTCATTCAGCAGTGTGAATCTGATAAAGGTGGCATGTGCAACAGAACAAAACCGGGTTACCCTTCAAACTGCATCGCAAGTACACCAAGCAGGAGAGTCTGGACTATGTGGTAGAGGACTTCTGGTTTCTCTCCTATCCGACCGTCACCCAGTTTCGGGTTAGGGCTTGCTGGGACTCCGCTGTGTGGCAGTAGAAGAAAAAAGAAAGACATTTTAACCCTCTGCATCCTAAAGGTTCTCATTCATCACAGCAACCATGCTGCATAGCTGGCAATCATACTGTATCATCTATGTGTGGAGTACTAAGGAATCAACACCCCCCCCCCCCGTAGACTGATCTGGCAAAGCGCTGCGGAACATGAGGCGCTATATAAAGTATAATGATAAATCTTACCAATTGACAAAAGAATAGATAGTGTTAGAAAACCATACCCAATAATTATAGTGTTGATATATAAACATAAATTATATATATAATAAAGTTTTATAGTTGCAAATGTCATTTACTCTTCACAGCAATTCAGAGAACTGCTCCACAGAGCGCATGTACTACATTCCCCATATGCAGTAAGGAACTCTGGGTAAGACATGCAAATGATGTTTGCAATTTCCCACTTTTTTGCATCCTGGGTCTGTTTTACCATAGAACACTCTTACCAGTGCCACGCCATACTAGATGGCTTTTTTTTTTTTTAGCAAAGGTCAGATTTATGCAACGAGTCCCAGCCACTCGTAGACAGCTGTTTCGGGCTTATTATACCCTCATCAGCAGGAGATAGGCCGTCACCTGTTGCAGTTTGATGCTCTACCCTTAGGGAAAAATCAATACTCATTTAAATTGCGATATATATATATATATATACACACACACACACACACACACGGTGTCCATAAAGTCTCTTTACAATTTCAAAAATTTATTACAAAGGCAAATGAAAAGACATATAAGAGAAAATTATTACAAAGGCAATTGATGAGATTTCTTCATCAGAATTGTTCTATGTACTCAGTGGTTATCAAGCTTTTTAATCACATTGCATTTGTATATTTCAGGTCCCCTGTTGATGAATGAGGTACTGTTAAATAAACCCCGTTGAACATTTCCAGACCGGTGGATTGGAAGTGGTGGCCCAATTCCCTCGTCACCTCGCTCACCAGATATCACTCCCCTCGACTTCTTTCATGGGGTTATGTTAAAGATATCGACCGACGGTACGGGGACATCACTAATCCAAAGCAGAGGATCACTGATGACATTGTCACCATTGATGAGGGTATGCTACAACCAACATGGCAAGAAATCGAGTACCGTCTTGTTGTGCTTCGTGCAACTAATGGTGCCCATATAGAGGTGTATTAAATGAGGCAAAAAAAAAAAAAATTAAAATTTATGAAATTGTAAAGGGACTTTATGGACACATTATATATATATATATATATATATATATATATCCCAAAAAGTCCAGCAACACCTTTCAAAATAAAGCAGCAAAAGGAGAGGTGCTAGGCCTGTATGCAATATAGAAAATCCAACAGATGGCCGCACTCAAATCAAAAAATAAATAAACAAAATTTATTAAAGCATATTTAAAATGCAAGTCCCTACGATTCGGCTCTCTTAGGAGCTATTATCAAGGATAGAATATATATATATATTATATATATATATATATATATATAATATATATATATATAGTGAGAATATTAATAGCTAAATTTGGCTATGTGAGTTTTTGTCTCTCATGACCCTCTCTGTAACAAATCTGTAGCTTTTGCTATGTCCTTGGATTCTCACGAAACAGACGTATTCCACAATACTTGGCCATACGCCCGGAAATAATGTTTCTTTATTCTTTCGGAACTGAACTAAAATATTGCTTGTTTGCAAAGTACAATATTATTATTGTCATCATTTATATAGCGCCAACAGTTTCCGCAGCGCTTTACAATAACCAAAGGGAACGAAATACATATAAACAGACATAAAATGGAAACAATGAGGTGTAGAGGGCCCTGCTCATAGGAGCTTACAGTCTAGAGGGATTGGGGTTGAGGAAGACAAGAGGAATTGCACTAGATAGCAGTATCATTAGTGCCAGTGGTTTGGGAATGGTGAGGCCATACAAGCAGCTTTAATCAAGTGTGAGTAGGTGAGTAGAGGGATGAGTTGCATCAGTGATATGGTACGCTAATCTGAAGAGATGGGTTTTGAGGGATTTCTTGAAGGTCAGGGGAGGGTTTGATAGGGCGAGGCAAGTCATTCCACAGGACCAAAGCTGCCCTTGAGAAGTCTTGGAGGCGAGAGTTGGCTGTGCGCGTGTAGACCGATGACAGGTGGAGATCACCTGCTGAACGGAGTTGTCCAGATGGGACATGCTTGCGGAGTAACGAAGACATGCAGGGAGGGGTCGAGTTATTGAGTGATTTGAACGTGAGCATCAGTATTTTAAACTGTATCCTTGTGTAAGATTCACTTGAAATTTAATTTTTCCGATTGATTTTCATCCTTTTATGTAATGTACAAAATAATCATTGTTTAGTTATAGAGCGGGGCAATCATCTGTTGTAATTGGTTCATTTTCACACAATGCCCCTAACTCTCGAATGGATATCCTGACACGAAATAAAGAACTTTGAGTTGGCTAGAGAGAAGTCCACTGAGCTTGTCTTGTGTGTTGATTTTTCTTGCCGGCTCCCAAGAGCTCTTGAAGGGTTAAAAGACGTTGATCGACCTATGGCTGAACACTATAAGAGTTCAACAAAGACCACCGCGGGGGCAGGGCAACTCCTATCACTGACTAGAAAGCTCAAGCTTTTATGAACAGATTGTTGATTGCGAAGTAAAAACCATGAACTATCAGAGGTATCTTGTTTTAACAGAAATGTATTTTTGTAAACAGGTCTTTCTAAACACCTACCGTAGCCGTCTAAAGGTCCCCTGCATTACCGAGAAGACACAGACTAGCAACACCAAGAAATAGAAAGGCAGGAGGGAGGACTGGGTAAGGCGCAGGAGATAGTCCAGGGACGCAGGTTGGAAAGACTCTTGACACAGCAGCCAGTTCACGGTGAAGTTCCTGCAACATAAAGATTTAAAGAGTTCATGGAGGCCTGGAGCTGCTGAGGACAATCACTCAGCCTTATCACTTTGTGTCTTATCCAACATCACCCAAAGTACTTGTTTCTTCTCATCAGTGACGGCTAGCCTCGGTTACCCTGGTCTCATGACGCTCAGCCAGCCTAATGATTTTTTTTCTTCCGACTTGTAGTCTGGAACCCACATGCAAGGACAGACACATTGCATGAAATGCCTCATATCAGAGTACAGGTAGGACATCCCTAATCCATAATTCTAAAACCTGGAAGTCTCCGAAAAACCAAACGATTGGGGTATTAGTAATACTCCCCTTCCTGGCACTCTGGATGGGTCCTGCCTATCGGACTGCAGCGACGTTCCCTGCAGCAAACGCTGGGAGCATCTGGGCAGTTCCATCGTGACATGCTGCACGGAGTCACGCTGTGTGCATCAAGTCCACGCAGAAAGGCTGCAGATTGCTCCCAGCATGTGTACAATATGCAGCAGGAAGGGCATTGTAGCTCCACTGCCATGATCCCTTTCCTCTCACACATTTATTTTGAGAAAGTGTTTTACCAGGAAGGACGCATTGAGATTTCTCTCGTTTTCAAGAATGTCCTGGGTGGCGAGTATGTACCGTTAGAGGTCTTGCCCAAGGAGAGGTGCTCTGGCCAGGATTCAAACCTGTGTCTCCACGGTAATAGAGCAGTGATGTTACCTCTACTCCACCCTGCTGGTACAATCCAGAAGAATCATAAAGCCAGAATGCTCAAGGTCCCAAGCATTCCCGGATAAAGGGTGCTCAACCTGTGGTCGGAAAAGCATCCTTGTATACGGAGATGAGGAAGTTCATACAATGGACATCAGTAAGGGTGCCCAATATACTTATATATCATCATTTATTTAGCGCCAACAGTTTCTGCAGCGCTTTACAATAACCAATGGGAACAAGACACAATTAAGGCAAACATAGCAACAGAAACAGAAGGTATAGAGGACCCTGCTCGGATGAGCTTACAATCAAGAGGAGTTGGGGTGTAGGAAGACAAGAGAAGTTTTATTGGTGGTCAGGATCGCTAGCACAAGTGTTACAGAAATGGTGGGGACACGGAAGTGAGAGCTCTCATGAGGTGGGGGTAGGTGAGGAGAGGGATAGGTCGGCGTCAGTGATATGGTACGCCAATCTGAAGAGATGGGTTTTAAGGGACTTCTTGAAGGCCTGAAGATTAGGGGGGGGGGGTTTGTTAGGGCGAGGTAGGTCATTCCACAGGACCGGAGCTTCACTTGATGGTTGGCGGTGCGAGTGGAAACAGTGGACAGGCGGAGGTCACCTGCTGACTGGAGTTATCTAGAAGGGATTGGAGTTGTGTATCGGAGCAGAACATTGAAGCAAGAGGATTCCCTGGGTGCAGGTGGGGAGACAGTCCATCATGAATGTAAAGAAGAACACAAGTACAAAATATTTTAGAACAAAAGAAAAAAACACCAACAAATACAGCAGCTTTAAAAATGACAAGTAGGACATCTAATAGTTCTAGACGATAACATAGAGGAGTTAATCAGTTTTAACCATTCACAAGAGTTATAAATTCACTAACTTCATCGTGTTTAGTCCAAATTTTACTTCTAGGAGTTTCAGCAGCTGTTTGTTTTCTTTGTGAGGAATCACAGTCTGAAAATACAAGGGTTTTGTTTGTAAGCAAAAAAAATGTTACTTGCTATTGCACATCTACCAGTCGCCGATTTTCTAGAAAAGTAACATGCTTCTGATGCTCTATGCCAGTGGATCCCAACCCTGGTCCTCAGGTGCCCCTAACAGGCCAGGTTTGCCAGATATGTGAAGCACAGCACAGGTGATAGGATTTGCTGCTCAGTGATTGCAGGATTCAGTTGGCATTTCCACGAGGTAATCCTTAAAACCGGGCCTGCTAGAGGCTTCCGAGGACAGGTCTGGGAACCACTGGTCTAAAGCATCAGTATTATCTCCCCTCTGTCCATTGTAATTTCTGTGTAAGGGTCAGAGAAGCCGTGGCCACTGTTGACAGCTCCTTTGCTTTGAGAATGTGGCCGTGCTTTGTGGTATTACATGGAACCATTTAGCTAGACATCTATTATCAGAATACATCTATAGATAGAAATGCTTTGCTTAAAAAAAAGGAAAGGGAAAACCAGGGCTTTCTTGTTCCTGGAGGCTCCAGTTTACATTACTCTTTGCCGCTTTATCCTCTGTGCTTTTAACCCCTGAACTACCAGGTGCTTTTCCATAAAACCACTGCCAGGAAAAGCCACTTTACAGAAGCTATACAGTATAAATCTGCTCCAGAATCACTTTAGTACATTTCCATTCTGTATGCACTATTTGACAAGCAGATGAGCCCCACCTGCTGGCTAAAAAGTGTTACTGCCGTTACAGTGCTGCTGGGTCTGCCATGTTCCTCCAATACGTGTCCCAGCCGTTAATCCTGTTCTAGCACATCGGCTGTAACGTGTGAGGTGCTGAAACATTAGGGGCCCACATGCAAACGAATTTCATTTGCAATATGCAAAAGTCACATGCATTGCTCTTGAACTAGACCAGATTGACCTACCTTGCTCCCTAGGCCCTGCAGGCGCTTTTGCAGAGTCAGGTCAATCTTGGAAGGCAATACATATGTATTGCACTCTGTTATGTACAGAGTTTTCCTTTTTGTCAAATGCCACGGTCTGCTGCTTGGAGCTGGGTGTTTATGGCATCAGTATGTTCACTAGCCAGCAGGGTGGATTTGATTTAAATCATGATATATAATTTAGGGATGCACCGAAATGAAAATTTCCAGCCAATACTGAAACCGAAAATTCGGGATCAGTTCGACCGAAAACCGATACCGAAAATCAGACATGAGAACCTGGGCCTTGACCAGGGGGCTAGCCTGAGCCTGGAGGACGGTCGAGCAGCCTGCAACAGCCAGA
The DNA here is from genome assembly GCA_009667805.1 of Leptobrachium leishanense. Taxonomy (NCBI): domain Eukaryota; kingdom Metazoa; phylum Chordata; class Amphibia; order Anura; family Megophryidae; genus Leptobrachium; species Leptobrachium leishanense. Next base: position 58,071,227 of record CM019067.1, read on the forward strand.
GGACAGTCACCGCAGGAGCTCAGGGCCGAAGTAGGAGGATATTGCCAGGGGCTCGCCTGAGCTTGGAAGACGGCTGAGCAGGCAGCTCGGCCGGCCGGCCTCCAGGCTCAGACAAGCCCCCGGCTCGACCGGGAAATGGAAACTTTCAGCCGTTTTTTTTCAGCTGAATTCCATTTCGGCCGAAACTGAAAACACCATTTTCGGCCGATAATTTTCAGTGCATCCCTAGATATATTAATGTAAAGACTCCTATGCTTGCTGGTCGTTGCAATCATTAATATTTGCAACCAGATGAAGACTTCGTATCTTTGAATAATAATCTGTCAGAGTAGTAAAACAGTTACTGTATATCAGAACTACTTAAACAGGTTAATCTCTCATATTTGGAGAACTACTTAAATTGTTTTATGTAACTCAATAACGTTAAATAACATACATATTCTTCTATTTACTTAGCCCTTTTATGCTGCGTGGCGTACTATGGCATCCCCGCAGGGGAACGGACTCAATGCCGCGGGGTGGCAAAGCACACCCTGCTGGCATCTATGGGCTGCGTCAGGGCCGTCACTGCCTCGGGTCTGCCTGAATTTAGGCTGTCCCCCAGCAGCCAATGACGTGCACCGTGTCTGTGGGTAGGTGGGCTGGAGGAGGGGCTTGCTGCAGCAGCCGGAGACCCCCCCACTGGCGTTAACGCCCTCCTGTCAGGTAAGCTGGGTCCACAAGAAAAAAGTTTAAAACACAGTCTTCTCCCAAGATTTGTAAATCATTCAGGAGGTCTTACTCTCATTTTTACTGCCTGCCCCTCCCTCCTCACAGTCGAGTTCGGTACAGATGTATTTCACTCAAAACAACCTTGAGACCTAGCATTTAAGGTAATATATATATACATTTGAAGAACAACAATGGGATTAAGGTCTTTTTCTGAACTCTATTTTATACTATTTTTACTGTGGAAAAGTGCATGTGATAACAGCTTGGATAACACTGATTAACTTAATTTGCTTAGCAAAAATATAAATATTCCATGAATATACAGATAAGAGATGGTGCAGCGCCACACTATATGTATCCACCACCACGGCACCCCAAATAGCCAATAACAGGATATAGTGGTTTCCCCTACACCAATATAACAGAATATAGAAATTGACCTGAATCGGCGCAAATATGCTTTCTGGGGTCCTGGGATCTCACACATACATAGAAGAGAATAAACAATAATAGTGTGACATTGTCGATGGCAGATAGTAGGTTAATATAGATAATCTCCCACTTACAAATCTAGAGCCTTAACACTGGCTCTAAGTGGGTCCAGGCGTGTGGGTGATTTTTCTTCCAATTTCTCAGATGGCCCCCACCTTATTTGGACTGGTATAACCAGATTCATGTAGTGGAAGACAAAAAAAGAGAAGAACACTCCTTGCGCAGATCTATGGGAACTATAGCAAGGTAGGTTTGAGGTCTTGTACTCACATTTCCTCTCCAGGTTAAGCGCCCATGGGTTTTAGGAGAACCCAAAGAAAACCACTTCTTATCCAGAGAAATGGCACAGCTGACACAGGAACAGAAATTCAAATTAAAATTTAATTTTAAAAACAATAACTTCCAAAACGCGTTTCGCCGCTTAAAATCACGGCTTCATCAGTTGGATGAAGCCGTGATTTTAAGCGGCGAAACGCGTTTTGGAAGTTATTGTTTTTAAAATTAAATTTTAATTTGAATTTCTGTTCCTGTGTCAGCTGTGCCATTTCTCTGGATAAGAAGTGGTTTTCTTTGGGTTCTCCTAAAACCCATGGGCGCTTAACCTGGAGAGGAAATGTGAGTACAAGACCTCAAACCTACCTTGCTATAGTTCCCATAGATCTGCGCAAGGAGTGTTCTTCTCTTTTTTTGTCTTCCACTACATGAATCTGGTATCACCAGTCCAAATAAGGTGGGGGCCACCTGAGAAATTGGAAGAAAAATCACCCACACGCCTGGACCCACTTAGAGCCAGTGTTAAGGCTCTAGATTTGTAAGTGGGAGATTATCTATATTAACCTACTATCTGCCATCGACAATGTCACACTATTATTGTTTATTCTCTTCTATGTATGTGTGAGATCCCAGGACCCCAGAAAGCATATTTGCGCCGATTCAGGTCAATTTCTATATCATGAATATACAGCCTCTGCTGTGTAACTAATCTCCATCTTTCATCCTGAATCACATTTATCTATAATGTATCTTAAAATAAAAATTTACTTTAGATATTGCTCAAAAAGCATTAAAGTAAATCCAATAAATCAGATTTAAAATAAAAAAAATCATTGATTTTAATCCACCCGGCCACCCAGTCAGCAAACCGTTTGTAAGTCGACAAAAAGCTTAAATGCCAAAATGAAAACATTACATGTCGTTAAAGAGTAGGTCACAATGAAGATTTAATTAACTCACCCGTATTAAATAATGCAGCAGTATAGCAAGTGAAAACGCCACGTAAAAATACATGACTTGCAGCACTTTCGCACAGAACGTGTCCTTTTTCACTGAGATCTGAGAAGGAAAAAATTTATAAATCACACTATAAACGCAGGATCGAATGGAAACTGCTGAAGATTCCCATTGCAGAGAGATTTTGTGTTACCTGAATGCCTTTTGCAGCCATGGAACCAGCCACGAGACTTAGCAAAGGAGACGTCAGCAGCGCTATATTCTCAAACTGAAGCAGATATCCCAAGAACACAGCAAACACATACATTTTGTTTATTTCGTGGACCTGGAATGCACAGATAAAAACCAAAAATGTAAAAAAATTATATATATAAATCACGAGTATAGCAGTACGTAGTGATACCTTTTTTTATTGGACTAACGTTACATTTAAAAGGCAAGCTTTCGAGAGTGTTCCTCTCGTTCTCAGGTCTTGACGCTCGCATTTGGGGAGTGGAAATTAAGTGAGGGCGAGCGAACAAGCAGGCAGCACGTTAAATTATTTTGTGTTGCCGGAGCTGCGTATTCTGGCGGCGGCCGTGGTTTTGGGGTTGTTTTTTTAGGCCCGGCCACCGGCAGGAGAATCCAAGATGGCGACCGGCTGGTGGCCTCCTCTGATGATGTCAGAGAGGGAGCGTCGGACGTCTGCCACCCATGGATGCCCAGACCAGGCCAGTTGAGCTACGGTCCCTGGTCAGGTGGAGGGGGAATCATCGGCAATCGGCTGGTTTGGTCTGTCAGTGGCAGTGCACAGAGATCGCTCGCACCTTGGCCCGGGGAGTGCCCTGCTCACCTGGAGGACACGCCCAGAGAGAGCGTGTGAGACCCCCTGCAACCGACAGAGACTCACCTGAGGAGAGTGTGCTATCATGGTGAGAGATGACCCCCCCAACCCTCTCAATGCCCCAGTGAGGGGCTCATTCAACCAGAGTGACCAGGTAACAACCTCACTGCACTGAGCGACTTGTTAACCCTTTCAATCCCTGTTAACCCTGATTTAAACATATTCAAATAGCCCCATAAAAAAATCCCAAATTTACCACTGATACCAGGGTCCAGAGGGTGACGCCCTCCGTGTCCTTCCGCACGGAGAAACTAGGATTAGCGTTGTCGTACCTTTTCCCTCTGGATAAAGGAGAAGCCATCCAGGAGATTGAGCGTCAAAGCCTGTATGAAGAGCAGGTAATGGCTATACTCCCACATCATTATGAAGGTGTACGTAGACGCACACATCAGCATGTAACACAGCCTCTGGAACGGAAAATCACATAGACATTAAATAGAAAAGTAAAAAACAACACAAAGAGAGGATTTATCCAGGCAGAACATATATTAATGGACATTCTAGACTTCATAAGAAAATAATAAAGAAACAGCTTACGTAGCACCGCGGATCAGAACATCCACAGGATATTCAAGTATCCATTGCACAATTAAGCAGGTTGGCCCCAATACTGTCCTCTACCTTGTAATTCTCCACCCATTGACAACGTGGTAAATATCCCCATAACTGCTGGTCTTAATAATTCTCTCCCATATATTATTCCTTGTAAGGATGTGGACCAAATGGGGAGGGGGGGGGGGCGTGTAAAATAAAACCGCGGATGGTATTAAATGTGGTTTACTGTGGCCAGGTTGTGTCTGTTTGATTTTACACAAAGGCCGTCAGGTTGAGTTGCCGGGATGTGATACTGTGTTACGGTTTCTAAACAGGCAAAGCTAACTGTGAGAAAAAAGAAATAGTACTGTTGTTCAGAAATGGGAAGTGAAACTCTGATCATAAATATGGAGAACAGAAGCCTCAATGATGAATTCATCCTGCTCAGCCGCGAGACGAAGGCCTCCGTGCTCTATATCCGTGGTGTCCAACCTTGGCCATCCAGAGGTTATGAAACTATAAATCCCATGATGCTTAGCCACTCACTAGATGAACAAAGCATTATGGGAGATGTAGTTCCAAAACAATCTGGGGCACTATCGCCTCCTTCAAGCTAATGGTTGCGTTCATGTTAGCGCTAGCTTAAAGGAGGCCATAGCATGCCGCACAGATCGTCTCTGATTCGCTAACGGGTAAAAAAAAAAAAAAAAGAAAAACGTTAGCGCTCGTTAATTTGTGATTTGTAGCACGAGTTTACTGTACTTTTCACCATACCTAACATGGGGAGCACAAAGTGCAAGCACAGATTAACGAGCGTTAGTAACTAGTGTCAGGACCAAGTGATCCTAAGAGCTGGCGCTAACGAAAATCCCCCCAAAAAATCCAAATACGGACCTCTCATCCCCTGGCGAGAACGGCGGCCTGATCTGCTGCTTTTGTCCACCGAGAGCAGAGGGAGACTGGGGGGAAAAAGTCCCCAGTCTCCCTCCACGATCAGTCCGTTGACCAGCAGGATCTCGCAAAAGGCGAATACTGAAATAAGGGAAATGCTACAGGTTAATTCGGGAAGCAGCTTTTAGGACTCTTAGCACTCGCATAAGGAGATAATAACAGTGCTATAAAGCACAGGGGGCTTTATTCCAAGCCCGGGGCAGACCTAACCAGAGCGGATCTAAACTTACCAGAGCCATTATACTCTACGGAGGTGCTAAGTTTATAACCGCTTTATTAACATCACGGTTGGAATTCAGCCTCGTAGGCTTTTATGGTTCTTAGAGGTTTACTCCAGGCTTGGAACAGAGCCCAGGGAAAGCGCGGGATTGGAAGAGAAGAGGACAAAAACAGCAAGAAATGAAAAACATGGCAGGACTAGATAATGCGGGAGTGTGTAAATATGCAAGAGTGATATGCACTTATACAAAATATTAAATATAGTTAAAAAGGCGGAAGATACTTCAATGGTTACCAAACAAGTATTTTTATATTGTCAGGGCAACCAACACTAAAGCCACTTTCAACACAATTATTCACAACATCAATTACTCACCCCATAGGTGTTTGCAGGAATCGCATATTCCAAGGTCAACTAAATAAAACAAACAAAACCCCCAAAACACTAACCACACGCTGCCCATTTATCACGGCCTCCCAGATTCACCGCTTCTGTAACAATAAACGCTATTCCTTAACCCCTTAAGGATCAAGGGTCTTTAAAGGCAATGCATTTATGACGTAAACGTTACGTTATTGGTCCTTAAGGGGTTAATGTAAAAAAAAAAAATATGTCCATAGTCGTAGCGGCGGTACTTCTTATTCCCGCCCAATAAAGTTTTCCTAGTAGCTATTTCGGTGTTTCTCTCTGCTTGGTTATTGTCTGGGGAGGTGGAGGTGCTGCTGGGAGTGATAGGGGCCAGGAGAGGAGCTACGCATCAGGGGGGGGTTACTTGACCCCAGGTGTGTTTTTGTTCTAAATAGATTGCTTTGGTAACCTGTCCAAATGAGGAAGAATAACGGTACTGCCGCTCGACGTATGGAGAAAGAGGCCAAGCGCTCCAGTATACACATTAGGAGTTGGAGCCTTTGTTCGGCCGTGATACGGCTGCTCGTGGATTTCTAGTGAAGCCAAAACTCTTTGATTGAAGCTTGAGAAAACCTATGAATTAGCCAAAATACCGCTGCTTTTTCCCAAAATAACATTGCCAAAGCCACACAGTGAGGATGTGGATGTAAAGATACCGGGGGGGGGGGGGTTTACAAAATAATCACACAATGGATGCGCTCAGTGACACATAGAGGAAAATATCACACAATGGATGCACCCAGTGACACATATAGAGGAAAATATCACACAATGGATGCGCTCAGTGACACATATAGAGGAGAATATCACACAATGGATGCGCCCACTGACACATATAGAGTAAAATATATTCTACAAGTGAAAAACAAAGCACATGTGAGATATCAGCAACATCAAATAAACACAATAAGGACATTTCATCTTCTGGTGGTGGTGGTGGAATAAAAAGGATGTCCTCACCTCCACGGAGAAGTGAATGTTATTCTTCAAGTAGCCTGTGAGGGCAGCGACCTGGCAAGCGAAATACGGCAGCGCCCAGTTTTGACGGAGGGGAATGGAATGTTCCATTAGGGTGGTATCTGTCCTGGAACGAAGGGCAAAATAAATAAAAGACAAAAACATGAATTAGTTACTCCAGACGAGGGTTGTACCATCTCTCTCATTTGGAGAAATGGCAATAAATAAAAAATATAGAAGGTTTATAATTGCAGAAGCCACCTGCGCATCACAGCAATTCAAAGAACTGCATCCCAGAGCCCCTGTGCCACATTCCCCATATGCAGCAAGGCATACACACGTATATACGAAGGCATAGAGTGATACAGCCAGTAACCAAAGCTTCTAACTTGCCTGGATTGTACGTCTCGCCCCAATAAATCCTTCATAAGTAAATAGGCTTTTAAGAAGAGAGACGAACAGCACTAAGAAATGTCATTTTCCCTTATTCTATATTCTCTCTGAAATGGTAAACCATGGCACCCACAGACTTTCATAGATCCCGTCCTTGACACCTCTATACACACACAGTGATTTTTTTTTAACCAAATTAAAATGCCCAAGTGGAAAACATAAATCACTGATTAAGAAAACCTGCGATGGTTTCCCTGTATCTGGTATAGGTTTGGTGGATATTGTTTGGACCTCAACACATAGGGATTGGCATTTTTATTCTAAAACCCTTTTATATATAAATATATTACATACACAAACATACATACTAAGGACAGGGGTAAAAAAGTAGGGGTATTACTGCATATAAAACATAAAAATCATAGGATATTTTAATATTTGTATCGCACTAACTAAATACACACACACTATATCATAAGAGCCCATAGTATAGTACTGTGGTGTTACCCGCTCATCCATCACCGTAACTCTGGACCTCTGGGCTTCAAAGAAAGCAGCCAGCGGAAGATTTCCAGCAACTCCAACAATCTCTGCTTCATCACTTCCAGTATGGTTGCAGACAAGGTCAAAAAATAGGCTTTGCAAGGTGTAACCACCACAGACCACCTTCTATTAAAAAAGGGGGGCTTATTTTTATTTTGAGAAAGGATTTTACCAGGAAGGATACATTGAGTTTTCTCTCGTTTTCAAGTATGTCCTGGGTGGCGAGTATGTACCGTTAGGTGTCTTGCCCAAGGACACTTACTGGAGAGGTGCTCTTGCTGGGATCGAACCCATGACTCCACAGGCTCTCTCCACGCAGAGCAGTGATGTTACCTCTACTCCACCAAGCCGGTTGATTCAATCAAAGATTAAAAACAAGATTAGAAGTGTTTTTTAATCTTAGTTTGAATTAATAAAGCCCCCCCCCCTTATCCTGCGCGAGCCGAAACCTCGGTCTACTTTTTAATGCTTAAAATAAACTTTGGTTTATTTTTACTTGAGTGGGGCCATGCGATGATATTGAGAGAAATTTGTATATATATATATATATACACACACAAACACACTTTTTCCCCCATTTTTTATAAACATATAGGGCTCTATTACATTATCTGCGCAGAGCTATTTTTTTTTTGTGCGCAGCATTAAACGTTAACGCGCGTAAATTAACCCTTTCGCTGCTGAGGCTTTTCCCGCCTCTGTGCTGAGCTCATTTTTACCGGTTTCGCTCATCATGTTTAACCGCATTTTGAAGCCTTATTTTATTATATGACCCAGACATATTATATATCATTCTTTCCGGCAGACTCGGAAGATTCATAATATGTCATTATTATAATATACAGACAGGACATAACGTATACATATAACAAAATATGCAATAAAACTTGAATTTTCAAAAATTTACAACGTGTAAATTGTTTTTTTTTAACATTTTCACATGCGAGCAATTGCGGTTATATTTTGTATGGGGTGCGCTTGTTAAAAAAATTAGAGATGGGGTCTCGTTACATTTTTTTTGGGGAAAATTACGCGATTTTTAACAAACGCACCGCATACAAAAATCGTTAGTGCAGCATCATTGTTCACATTATAATTGAAATGGGAACAATATTGCTGCATTAACAAACCAAAAAAGAAAAAAAACCTTGTTATTTTTTTTTTATAATTTTTTTTAAAATATGTTTTTATTTATTTTTTTTTTTTTTAAACAAAAATTTCAGTCGTGTTTGGTATCGTTGGAACGGCCATGCTCTGGCCGATCCAACAGTACCAAACGTTAACCCCTAGCTGCCACGGATCAGGAGATAGGGGGTTCCAATGAACCCCCTATCTCCACCATTGGTGGCAGCTAGGGGTTAACTCCAGGACTGGCGTCATCGTGCTATGCACGATGACGCCAGTCCTCAGGGGGAGTTCCCGGAGGCTTGGCCGACATCCAAGAGGTTGGTCAGCTCCGGGAAAAGATCACGAACCGGCGCTTTTCAGCGCCGATTCGTGATCCGGCTCCCCAGGGGTTAATGACAGCCACCGTTTGGAAGGGCAGGCTGTGCCCTTCCAAACGGTGCCTGGCATTAAGCTCAGGACCCCCGCGATCGGGAGGGAGAGCGGTGGCGAAGGACCTCGCCCCCTCCCTTTCAGGCGCCTCCTCCGCACACGCGGGGGGGGGGGGCGCCTGAAATAGATGTCATCGCGCCACCGCGATGACATCTATTGTGCCCGCGGCAGTCCCGGATTGACGGGCTGACATCCAAGATGTCAGCCCGCACCGGGGGGCACAGCGATCGGCCGGAATCTGGCCGATCGCAGGCTGCTTCGGGAGGACGCGCTCAGCGCGTCCTCCGCAGCCAACCCTTCCTGCGGCAGGACGCGCTGAGCGCGTCCTCCGCAGCGAAGTGGTTAACGCTGGTATTACAATCCGAGTGCATTTTTTCATCCGTCAAAAAATAACATGCGGAAAAAAGACGCGCAAAAACAAGAGCGCGCAGAAATCGGTGGGCAGACTGTTTCTTCACGCGATTCAGCCAATCAGAATTAAGAACCACAATTGTCTCCCGTTAAGTTTTTGCGCCTGTCAAAATCAATCTGAAATATATATATATATATATATACATACACTCAGCAATAATAAAAACATGAACAACTTCTCCAATTTATTGCCTGGTGTATTTGGGTTCGGCCAGGACGTTCAGATTTGCCATTAACACCAGCTTTTCAAAGACGTTAAAATTACGTGCGCAAACGTTGTCCGTTAACATTTGCGCTACGATTGTAACACCTTGCGCGCACCAGCGTACAAACACATTCGTGCTCACAATGTTAAGTATAGGACGTGCAAAGTACATTACGCTCGCAAAGTGTTCGCACAGGTCCACCCGTGGTAGACATTAACGCGCATTTTTTTGCGCAGACATTGTAATACGACGTTCTGCGCGAAGGGTTTTGCCCCTGGCATTAATGCGTTTTTGCGCACGCGTTAATGTTTGCGTGGAGAGTGTAATAGGGCCCATAATATCTAAGCATAGCACGTTTTGCAATGTGATTGTCGCTCATACCTGTTAATGATAAACCACCCCACAGTCAGCGTGCCTGCGAGCCAACTTCTGCTCATTATCCAGCTGGTCACAAACAAAGCACTGACATAAATTCCTTGCAAGCCGAATAGAATCCCGATATAGAAATACACCGGGTCAACAACACCCTGGAGGATATCAAAAACACAAAACAAACATTACAAGCATAAACATCACAGCCCTCAGGGACACAGAATTACAACACACCGGTGTCCTTTGTTTTGCTTTTGTCTTGGCAACTTCTATGGCATTTGTTTTGTTCTTTTTCTACACGATGTGGAGGTGACCAGGTGTCTGGAAAGTCCAGGAAAGATCTGAGCTCCGATTTCAGGAGTTTGTGTACGCAGTATAAACCAGATTTATCAGAATGGAATGGCGAGAGGGTTTGAATTTCCTTGTATGTGTGACATATTCCCAAGTCTCTCGTCCTTTACCGCCCGTGTTCTGGCAATGAATATGGTTCAGGTAAATTGATAGACCTGAGGCGCGTTCAGTTCCTCAGCCGCTGCAAGTGCTAAGTGAGCAACTTGACACTGAACGCTGTGCTGCGGCTCAGCGCTCAGCACTGCTAACTTAGCACTTGCAGCTAGGTAGAGAGGTGCTGCGGGGTTAGCCGAGTGTGACGTGGAAAAGATGGCCTCCTCCACGGAGCAAATAATGCAATAAGGAAATGTTGAGTTTGAAGTTTTGGTGGAGCAAAACACCAAATATTTATTGGAACATGGTAAACATTAACACTAAAGTGGTAATAAAATGGACAAAAGTGGATTTTGCAGAAACAGCACCTTTCACTAAGCAATCCTCTGCCCTGTCGCTTCCATATTCACAGCCAAAGCGTTCAGTGAGACGGCTGCAGCAAACTGAACTGCTGCACTGAAGCAATTCAGCAGCTGCTGAGGAACTGAACGCGCCTGAGGACTGTCAAACTCACGGCCCCTCAGATGTTGATGCCTACAATTCCCAGAATTCTAACAATGCAATAGGTGGCCAGGGAATCATGGGAGTTGTAGCTCAGAAACCTCTGGAGGCCAGTGTTTGACAGCCTTGATATGGAACTTAAAGTGAACTGGTCGTGGCCAAAACCACTTTATTATTATTATATAGTTATTTTTTTTACCCTTTGCATCTTTATCATCTGCAAATTAGGAGAATTGAGAAATAGGAAATTCGCATTTTGGGTCTGTATCAACGAACACATAACACTTATGTAAAGAAACTAAACGAGCCCGGGAACATTACAACCAAACCAAATGTATGGACGATGATAAAAAAAAACTAGAGACGCTCAGCAACCTAAACATCATGACAATAGAATTCTTTTCATATCACAATATTCCTGTGATCGTGTGAAAAGGGAGCTTCTAAGTAACTGCTTGAAATCAAAACTCAAGGGCTACTAGAAGAAAATCAGCTTTTTGGATGACCCAAACACCTTAGGTTTGGATCGCTTTCATGAACCTTGTAGCTTGCGAACCAATGTCTGGAGATCTGTGTAACAATGAACCTGCTTAAAAAGACACTTCAGTTTATTAAAGTCTTTCCAATAGGATTTTGAAGAGGTTGAGGAGAGACTTGACAAAGGGATCCAATTTTTTTTATTGTAAATTATGTTTAGAAGATGAAATGAATGTCAGTGAGAAAGAAAATTACATTAAAAAGAGGTTAACTCGTACCGGCACAAGTATTACAAGCACAAACCCATCCTCAGATATTTACATTTCGCAAACACAAGGAAGCATAAGAGAGAATCAGTGCGGAAAGAAGGAGAACGGTACCCGGTACTGGGACAGGAAAGTTAAAAAAAAGAAAAGGGGTAAAGGACATGTGATACAAAGCCTTCAGTCTGCATTTCCCCAAGGTGATCCCTAAAACCTGGTCTGTTAGGGGGGTCCTGAGGACAGGTTTGGGAAACACTGCTATAAAGGGTTTTTTTGGGGCCTAATTAATTCCATTTTTAATGGCAACGTTCAACTTTTAATTTTTCCCCCATATTTCCTCTTTGTGCCAAGCAAAGAAGAAATAAATTAACCATTACCTGACTGCCAGAAATCTGATACAGTACGCTGGCTAGCACCTCTGGGTACAGATTCATCTGCTGCACCGCATTGATCGTCTTCAGGGGCACGGTTTTGTTGTTGTAGGCCAACTCGATTACACCTGGAAAAATGAAAAAAAGAAATTAGGCACCTTTAGCCTGGTATCATTGCAAAAGGAGGGTGTCAGGCCAGTGTCATACACCCATACATCCAGCATTTAAATCCATAAAAACGCCAATGTTTGAGGTTGTAATAAGTGATAACATGCGTGCTCAGCGCCGAGGGAGAGGCTTCCAAACAGAACGTATTAGCATTTCACCAGGAGCTATTTTTATTTATTTTTGGTTTTTACCGTCACCATTTCAGGGAGTGGATGATCAAAGGTTTATTCGTTAACCCCTTCACTACCACATGCTTTTTGTCCATATTTAAAATAATGTAAATTTGAGCATTTTTAGTTTTTAACTTTCATAGAAATATTGTAGGGAAGATTGTAAGCTCTTGAGCAGGGTCCCCACTCCAACTGGTGTGTGTGTGTGTAACAGTTATGTGTATTTGTTATTCTGTGTCTCTCATTGTACAGTGCTACAGAACTTGTTGGCGCTTTAGAAATACTTGTAACTGGAACTATTGATCAGGGTCATCAAACTGATTTGTTATGCGCAGCTGGATTATCCATTCTATTGCGAATGGACGGCCTGACGTATGAAATTAATATCCACTCGTACATGTGCAAACCTGATTGGTCACTAGTGATGCCTGTCGTCACCTTCTCTGAGACCAATCGTTGCAGTGAGCAATCTCAGAAAGGAAACCGATGGATCTGCGCATGCGTGCAGCTCCGATCCATCCATCGTTCTGTACAGGCATTACGGGATTTACGCAAATTGAGCAGAAAAGCTTCAGGGACTTCTGGGTTCGGGTGTCCCTGAGCCGAAGAGGAGGAGCCGCGAACGACAAGGGAGAAAATGGTGAGTAAAAACACCCCAAAATAAAAAAAATTGATAATAATTGGGCAGATGCTGTCAGCAGCTTCTGCCCAACTAGTTAAAAAGGAGAAAAAAGGGAATTCAAATTTTTTAATAGCGTGTCCCTTTAAGCTGGAGGGTTTATTGCTCCACTTCCTCCCTACCAGTTCAGCAAACGTGCCGTTCCTTGATCAATAACTAGTTCACTGTGCAACATGAGAGGCTTAAAACAATAGGACACCACAACCTGCTCTCCCGTCTAAAACGCGCAGTAACCAATTCAAAAACACTTTGGCCTTTTGTTCAAACCAGGTTTTCTAAAATGTTGAGAGTTTTTTGGGTGGGGAAGGGGGGGGTGGATTTAAAAATGGTGATAACCTGTGCCACTGGCGCCACCCGGTGGAGATGGCAAATAGACAACCTCAATACAATCAAATAAAATACAATGCAAGTAAAATGGTGCAAATAGGATAAGGGGGGGGGGGGGAATTTAAGACACATACGTACCTCTTTCGAAAGATGACGCTCGTAGCATGTCTTTATAAAAGGAATAATAGACGGCACCTTCTCCCTGAAAGGTAACTTCTCGTTCCAGATTCTGAAAAGAGCAACGAAAGAATACTTTGAGAGACCGGTCACCTTTCCTTAGAGCCTGTGGACTAGGCACAGGACCACACACCAAGACAATCACCGAGGCAATGACAATCAAGCACACACCGAGGGCACTATCAGCTGCCCCTCACCAAAACTGGGACACAAAGGGGGAAAATTGGCCTCCCGTTTGTATCCTGGTTTCCCCAGCAGATCGCGGGGCAGGCGCCAAGTCCGGCATCCTGCGCCTTAGCCATCGCTAAGCTCGCGGATGCAGGGGACAGCGGTACAGCATCTCCTCCATGGCGTCCATAGGAGGTCAGATGAGCGTACTATGTGCGCCCATATGGACGTGCCTCCCAGCGTCTGTCGCAGCATATGACCCTTCAACGGGTCCGGCCACACGCTGTAGCGCGCACACGAATTGCGCGAACTGCAGCGGCCGTGTTGCGGACGTTCTGAAAGCCTCCTATTGAAGCGCTACAACGCGCGTTCGATGGGGCTGCAAAGCGTGATACTCCATTGGAGGATTGAGCCTTGCAGCGCTGAGCGCATTAACTGTGCTCAGCGAGGTGGCCAGATGGGCGTCAGAGTGGAAGGAACGTCAACGCTCACGGACGTTCCTTCCGCTCTGAAAAACGCTAGTCTGACCCCGTCCTTAATGCGTCCAAACGCTTCTGCATTGGCTGCACATGCCCTGTTGTTCACGAGACTAGAACCGAAGCAAATTCCTGCAGGTAGAAAAGCCTCAAGGACACTACGACACGAGGCAAGTTTTTTAAAAACAAAAAAGAGAATATATTATATATGAAACAACCCACCCCAAACACAATGGTGTGGGGATTAGCCGGAGTTAATTATGCCGTCTACCTGTAATGTCCCTTTAAGTGGCATTTTGCAATTACTGTAATATGAATAAATAAAGTTTATTTCTACATTTTCAAGGCTGTACCGAGTAACACAGATAAGCGCTTGGCTCTAAGCTGAGCACATCCCTCTCACCGATAACACAACGTCTCTGTGAAAACCCACTAAAACCATTGCATTACACGGCAAGCGCCAGACGTAACATCCGACCCTGAGACTGTCAGCTTTCAAACTGAACAATATTGAAGTGAAATGTATAGATATATATACTCAGAAGTAGAAAAAAAAGTGAAGATGCACATGCTGGTGTGAATTTAATAACATTTGGGTTTAATAGTCAACATTTTTTGAAGGCAAAACGAGTCCAAATGGAATCCTGAAAAAGGATTAAAAACATAAAATAAAATGACAGTTATGACATAATGCATTAAAATCCAATTTTATACAGCAATTAAAATGTATTATTTAAATCAGATCACATACACACACACGTACCCGCCGACTTGAAAACCAGTATTTGCGCTCGTGGTACGCAGACAGGTAGATGGTATAGGACATGCCACAGAGAGTTGCTGCCACGCAACCAAATAACACCTCGACAGTCTTCTGTACCATGCCACCTGAAAAAGAAAGAGACTGAATGATCAAGCCCAATGGTTCCTCGGCAAAGCAACCTTTATTACGCCCGCAAGACTATAGGTGTTATTCACCAAGGACCGGATTTGCCACTGAAAGAGCACCGAACGGTTAATTTCACCGTATGGTGCTATTTCGTGGCATTTAATCTATTCACCAAGCTGTCAGTTCGCCAAATACAGGTGAAGCGACAGCGAAATACGGTGCAGATCGCTGCAATTCAGTGACAACGAAATTGTCCCATAGAGAAGTAATGGTTAATCTATAGCCATTCAGGTATTCAAAAAGCTGGCAATTCGCCAAATTGCCAGTGAAATACGGTGATCTTTGGCGGCAATGTAAATCCCCATAGAGAAGTAGTGGTTAATCTATTCAGAGAACGCCGAACAGCAGAGAAAGGTCAGTGAAATGCCCTGATTTTCAGTGATTCAGTTTGACAGGTTTAAACAGGCGAATCCATAGGGTTTCAATGAAGAAAAAGAAAAGAAAAATTTTTTGATTCCCAATTTTTTCAAAAAGCTTTTTTTCCCCCTTCTGTAACAGACCTTGTCATTATTTTTTTTAAAAGGGCCTTTTTATTATCTAGACACTTTTTAATGCATGTTTATTGGTTTAAACATCTATTAGGAGAATAGGAGACTTCCGGTTTTTTTAAATTTTTTTTTTTTTCCTGCAGTTCAGCCGTCTTTGGCGACTCCATCTTCGGTGCACTACGGGGACCCGGTGGTGAAGAGTGAATTCACCTAAGGGTCGGCGAAATGGAATCACTGAAGCGCAAAGCACTGGAATTTCGGTGCTTGTGAATAACCTCTTATGTACACCAGAAGGAGAACAAAGGAAAGCAAACTGCAGATCACAATACAGAAACCCAAGAAAATTGTAATGGAAGTTTACATTTATTTATTTTTTATTCATTTGGCTCGACTTACCAAGTTTTAAAGGTTCAGTCATTAAAAAGCCAAGCTGTGGCGAGGTGCCGACCAACCTCCATTATGGATCTTAATTACTGGAATGTTACAATTTGTGGCTTTAATCACACTCATGACAAGGTGCCCATTTCAGTGGTGTTTGAGATTCAACATTTGGGCACACGCTGACTTTTCTTTTATCACTTTTGCCGAAAGGCATCACATCAGCACCAATAAATGATATAGGATGTGTGCTTCCAAATATTTGTATTCTTGCAGCCGTATTCTGAGCCATATTCACGTTCTTTGGGTCGAGCAGCTTGCACCTCCACACCCGGCACCCCGTAACAAGTATAGTTAACATTGTAGACATTGGGCCCTATAACAATCTTCGCGTTAAAACGCTCGCGCAACGCTTGAATTTGTGTGTTAAACGTTTACGCACGTAAATCAACACTTTAATTACAATCCTCGCGCATTTATTTCATCCGTCGAGCAATTACGCACGTAAAACGGACGCGCACAAATGCGCGCGCAGCAACGTTGCACGCAGAAATCAGTGTGCGGACTGTTTTTTCACGCGATTCAGCCAATCAGAATTAAGAACCACAATTATCTCACGTTAAGTTTTTGCGCCGGTCAAAGTCAATCTGCGTATTTATGCTGCAGCAATAATAAAAGCAGACAACCTCAAATTTATTGGTTTGGTATGTGTAGCTATACTTTGCTGCGTATTTTTTTTTGGGCTGGTGTGTTTGGTTTCGGCCAGGTTGATAGAATTTGCCATTAACACCGGCTTTTAGGAGTTGCTAAAATTATGCGCGCAAAGGCTGTGCGTTACAAACTGAGCATAGATTGTAATACCATCCGCGTACCAGCGCACAAACGCATTTGCGCTCACAATGTTAAGTACAGTACGCTCACGCAGGTTCACCCGCGGTAGACGAATACGCGCGTTTGTTGTGCTGACATTGTAATACGACGTTCAGTGCAAAGGGTTTTACCCCTCGCGTTAATGCGTTTTTGCGCCAGCGCAAACATTTGCGCGAAGATTGTAATAGGGCCCATTGTGTATAGGTTACAAACGAACACACACGTTTATTATTGCAGAAGCCATTTACACATCACAACAATTCAAAGAACTGCATCCCAGAGCTTATGTGCTACATTCCCCATTTGCAGCAAGGAACTCTGGGTAAGACATGCAAATGACATCTGCAATTTCTCATTTTTTTTGCATCCTGGGTCTGTTATTACACAGAACCCTTCAATCAATGCCACGACATACTAGATGGCTTTTCTTAGCAAAGATCAGGTTTATGCAACTTGTCAAAGCTACTCCTGGACAGCGCGGTTTCGGGTTTATTGGACCCTCATCAGCAGGAGCTAGGCATGATCAGTTCCAGTTTGATGCTAAAATAATCTTGCACTCACGGTTCATCTTGCAGTACCCGGTACCCTGGTGCTTGACAATAGTATAACAGTATATAGATCCAAGAAAGATGTCAGCACTCTCTGGATTTCCATAACACATACAGCTTTATTATTCCATGTTAAAACGTTCCTGAAAAGAACGGCAAATTAAGGTTGGGATCCAGGGGTAAAAAGTGTAGTGGACCCTGGTCACAGGACCGTACATTCTAGAAGATACAATGTGGACGAGAGCAAGAGGAGTGCAACATATTGGTGGTATGTATTGTGTCGGAAACGTTGCCCGGCGTGAAGCAAGCTATGAGACCAATAATGATGTGGGAAGGGGAGGGATTCGTTAGGTAAATCTGAAAAATGGATTTTGAGAGATTCCTTGAAGTTCCGTAGATTAGGTCATTTCACAGGACCAGGGATGCCCTTGAGAAGTCTTGATGGCACGAGTAAGCGATGCGGGCAGAAACAGGACAGGCGCAGGTCTCCTTCAGACCGGAGTGATGTAGAAGGGCTATACTCGTGGAGTAAGGACGAGATAAACGTTGCGGTCGAGTTATTGAGGGGTTTGAATATCAGCGCAGGATACCTTCATTTTGTCACTTTAAAGGATACACTCCCCAAAACGCAAAGCAGGCTCTGCAAAAACTATTTGGACTTATTCCATGTTTTCAGCTCCAGGGATTCTGAAAGCGGATCAGGTTGAGCGGTTCTTGGTCTCCCTGTTCCCCAGGCACTTTTTCTGAAGCACAATGAGCAGTCTGTGCATCCCAAGCAAGCCGGGCCTGTGTCAATAACCGGGACACCTGCTACATGAGATGCTCCTTATTGCCTGGCTCTGAACAGGACACAAGGTGACTTTGTCTCCTTAGATTACAAAGCTCGGGAAGCAATTAGCCTATATTTAAAACCTAAAAGGCATAGTATACACCGCAGCTCACCTTTTCTAGGGCCACAGGCATGCTAGGAGCAGGGCATTCATGATACCAAACACACCATGTTTTAGGAACGCGCTTAAGGCCATTCCACACGCGCAACTGACCAGACAATAGGCAAGGAGCAAATCTTTTTGCAAACCATATGCAGCTTATATATACAAATGAAAACACGATCATGCTGTAAATGCCATCGTGCACGGCTGTTAATCTGGCTGTGGCGATAAAATTTGCTCCACTGTGAGACAAAACACGATCTACATGCAATGAAGCATGCTGGGCATGTCCTGGAGGACCCATCACCATCCAAAGCCATCACCATCACCTGCATTTTCACTCTGAACAAACTAGGTCAGACAAGCGTTTTTCAGAACGGAAGGAACATCCATGAGAGTGGTCGTTCCTTCCACTCTGACGCCCATGTGGCCACCTCGCTAAGCGCAGTTAGTGCGTTCAGTGCTGTAAAGCTTGATACTCCTATGGAGGACCGCGCTTTGCAGCCCCATTGAACACGCATCGTAGCGCCCCGACAGGGAGGCTTTCAGCACGTCCGTTGTAGTGCACGCTACAGCGTGTTGCCGGCCCCGTCGAAACGTCCCCATGTTGAGACAGGCGTCGGGAGGCACGTCAGTACGCGCGCACATAGTGTGTTCGTCAGACACTGGCCTGAGGTATCCTGCTATCAACATGTCGTCCGTCACTCCACAACCTCCGCTCTAATCCTACTGTTCATATTTTATATTTTCATTCATGTATTCATTTCTGGTTGACTCGGTTTCTTTTTAAACGTCTTCCTTTGTTTTTGTTAAATTCTGTCAAGAGGACATGTAAAAAGGGGGTTGAGTTATTAAGGGCTTTGAACGTGAGCGTCAGTATTTTATTTAGTACAGGAGGGGTGGAGTCGCGCCTATTCCCTGATGCGGCGGCTGCAACCACCAAATTGTATCCAGCCCAGCAACATGTATAAAACATAACAAGAAGAAAAATGTCATCTGCGCTTATTCCCAATATACCGTGGAAATCAAAACACAATTAGAGGCTTTGGTTTCATTAAAATGGCCATTAAGAGTGTAAGCTCACCTGCCAACATCAAGGCACCTCTAGTGAAGGGGAGTCCTATCCAAAAAAAATTAAACCACAGGCTGCTGTAGATTGGTGGGCCTTTATTTAATGCCCTCTACCTCATGACTGAAAAGCAGCGTGAGCAGTGATTATTCGCTACACAGCAGCCTGTGGCTTAATTTTTTGGATAGGACTCACCTTCACTAGAGGTGCCTTGACGTTAGCAGGTGAGCTTACACTCTTAATGGCCATTAATAGAAACCAAAGCCTCTAATTGTGTTTTGTTTCACACAGTGTAATAGGAATAAGCGCAGGTGACAATATCTTCTCAGTATTTTATTCGTATGCTGTAAGGTACAGGAAGCCAGTGGAGGGACCGGCAGAGGGGGAGGTATGTGAGGTGCCTCAGGTGAGAAATAAAAGCCTGGGAACAGCACTCATTACAGCAGGGGTCAGAGATCTTTGTCCTCCAGATGTTCGGAAACTAGATTTCCCAGGATTCTCTGCCAGTCGAAGGGTGGCTGAGATATAGTTCCAAAATATCTGGGGGGGGGGACCTAGGTTATTGACCCATGCATTACAGATTGCAAGGGGGCATTGCAGGCATTGAAGAGGCCAATACAAAGTTCCACCATAGCTTACAGTGATTTTTTTTTATTTTTAGAAAGTATTTTTTACCAGGAAGGATACATTGAGATTTCTCTCGTTTACAAGGATGTCCTGGCTGGCGAGACGAGTATGTGCCGTTAGGTGTCTTGCCCAAGGACACTTACTGGAGAGGTGTTTCCACCATAGTTCCAGCCCCCATAGTTCCAGCATACTTTGTCCACGTTATAATTTGACGTAGTTTTCAGAGGTGTTTTTACCTTTGTTGTTTTGGAGCTCGATGGCGATTTTAATGTGGAAATCTCCAATGTATATTCAACGTACTTGTAAAATAGTCAGAGTTGGCTCCTTTTATATAAGGAAATTGGTGGTGCCGTTGATTACTGCCGTTAGCAGCAGTTTCGCTTCACGTTGCAGTTTCCTTGTCTGGAAAACCAAAGCTCACCATAGTTGAAACAATTTTTAGATTTTATTTTTACAGTTGCTTGCAACTAGGATGAAAACCCAATGTGTTTTTTTTACCCATGAAAGCACGTTAAGGCGGGGGGGGGGGGGTCACATGAGCGTGGAGGGTAAGTCCATGATAACGGCCGTTCTTTCTGCTCAGACGCCCGTGTGGCCACCTCGCTGAGTGCAAGTTAGTGCGCTCAGCCCTACGAAGCAGAGCCTCCTATGGAGGAGCGCCCTTTGTAGACTGGTCCAATGTAGCGTTTCGACGGGGAGGATATCAGCACACCCAATGTAACGTGTGATACTATTACACACGTTACACCATGTGACCCTCCCAGTCGAGCCGCCATAACTCTACGATGGATGCTGGGAGGAGGGGTCATTACGGACGCACTCAATGCGCTCGTGTGACCCCAGCCTTACCTTGGCGACTGGGATACGGGATTTACTCTTTGCACTCAGTATCGCAGCGCTAGCAACACAACACAACGCTAGCAACAAAGAACAGCATACCTGTGAAACATGCAAGTGGTAACACAAGTGACTTGGCATAGCAAAAAGGAGTGACTTACATTTTGAAAACTTGCCAGATCGTGTGGTACTTTTAGAGTTTTCTGTTTGTGCAGTTTCATCTGGTTTTTCGTCAAGGTTAGTTTTCTTTCGCTGTCTCAGTTCTCCAACTTGAGTATCTTTAAACAAAAAAAAAGGAAATGGGAACGCAAAAGATTACATGTTGCTAGCAGACAAATAAGAGTCAATGGAAAGAACCCACCACCACCATCTTTCTTTAAAAGGAGCCAATGGGAAAACAGATTGGTCACAATATGAGGTTTAATAAATAATAAAGATGAGCATTGAATACCCAGAATCGATGGCTCACTTTCCACCTCCATTTATTTGCTTTTTCTACAAAGTACTCCTTCTGCTCTGTCAAGATTGATCGCTCACAGAAGCGTCATGTTCCTCCACTGCAGATCTGGAAAAAAGTCACAGCACAGAGACAAGCTCCACCCACTGCGCAGGAACGTTATATCCAGGGGTCCTAGCGCTGACGATCCTGGAACGATGAGAAAAAAAAAAAAAAACTGAGCCCACATGACATGTACGGTAACGAATGTGTGAAAAAAATAATTAGCTTAATGACAGGGTTTGGGATAAAGAGCGACTTTAGCAAATAACCAAAATACAAATAAAACCAAACATTTGCTGTGTGAACACAGTAGATCACAGCGCGCCGTGCACACATCCACGACACAGTATGTGGCGGTGATCTGACGCACTGCAGAGTCTCCAGAAACTTACAGAGTAGATAAGGGAAGCAGGGCCCTCCGACAAACAACCACCTAAATATCTGCAATCAGCGACAACAGGAAATGCCAAACCTCATTCTTCTGACTCACTCTGGAGTGATGAGACCAAGATCAATGTGTTTGGAACTGATGGCGCTGAAAAATGCATGGTGACTACAGTGAAACGTGGTGGTGGCAGTGTCCTTCTGTGGGGCTGCTGGCGTTGGAGAACTGCATTTCATTGATGGCATCATGAATTCACAGATGTACTGCTGCTCTATATTGAAAGAAGATGCTACCATCACTCCGTGCCGTTGGTCGTCGTGCACAAGACAATTATCCAAAATGCACATCTAAGGCTACTGTTGCATTTCTGAAGATCAGGATGAAAGTGATTCAGTGGCCATGTAGGTCTCCTGATCCTGAACCCAATGGAACACCTAGGGGAAATTCTGTAGAAAGAGGTTGAGCATCGCTCTCCATCCAGCATCCAGGCTGTAAACGAGGTCTTTCTTGAAGAATGGGAAAAGACGTTGCAACATGTCACCAACTTGTGCATTCCATGCCCAGAAGACTTGGTGCTGTCCTTAAAAATCATGGCGGTCATACAAAATACTAGATGTGGTGGGGTGTATTAATTTCCACATCAATTAATTTGAGTAAAACTGAAGATTTTGTTAAAGTTATATTATTAACCTGTCATGTAATGAGATAAACAAATGTTCTATAAAACGGTTTTGTAAATGTTGGACATTGTTCTTGTGGTGAGATATTGATTAAAAGTTTTACTTTTCAAAAAGGGGTGTACTCATTTATGTTGAATTGTTGATCCATGTACATACGTACACTCAAATGATATTGATCCTCAATATGATAGAAAGCAAAGGTCACTCAGTCCTCACGCCCCGCTGCCGCATTGAAAGTTTCTTGGTTTAACCTCTTATCCCAGAGTCAACGTTTTGGCTCCACCGAGCCTTTATCAAGATTTATCAATATTTATTTATTTATTTATAAAGTGTTTTACCAGGAAGGCTACATGGAGGTAATAGAAGCTCAGAGGAGCCAAAATGTTGGCTCTAGCAGGGTTATTCAGAGAGCGGTGAAACTCAGGAGAATGACTGGAGAAGTGAAAATTCTAGGTCAAAATAGCCAAACCAGAAAAATTCTCCCATTTATCTCACTTTCCAAATCGGCTATTTTGACCTAGAAGTTTCACTTCTCCTGCCATTCTCCTGCTTTTCACCTCTCTCTGAATAACCCTGTATGATTTTGGAATAAAAGTGAAACCAAGAAACTTTTTCTGTAAAACCTGTGAGTGCCTGTAATTCATTGAGGATTATCTCTACACACAGTATATCACACATATATAAACTATACCTACACACACATATATATATATATAAAGAGATATGAGCATGATACACACAGGAAGAGCTGTATAAACAGAGGGCTGCTTCACTCACTGATACTTACAGAGGCATAGCTGTGTGCCTGATGAATACAGCTCCCCACACAGCACCCAGTGACAAGGACACGGCTACAAGAGGAAGACACACACAAAGCAACTTCACAGAGGCGGGGGACATAAAGCGTGTGTGTCAGAATGAGGGCCCCCCCGCTGACCGGTCCCCTGTGCTGGAACTGCAGCGCACACACAGCCCGATCCGGAGCCGCACACACTCACAGGCAGGAAGTCAGCCCGCAGGCAGACTCAATCGAACGCCTATCCATGTCCTACTCTGCTGCGCTTCCATCCAGGGCTCGGCTAATCCAACCCCGAGCAAAGCGTTCCGCCTCCTGTACTGTCCTCACATGCACACACAGGGGGAGAGGGAGCAGCCAGTGCCAAGGCAATGCTTGCCAAGCCTGTATGTGCCTAGGCAATGCATGCGTCCCTGGGGCTACCATGGCAGTATGTGCTTAGACAATGCCTTTTGACCCATATACCTGCTTCCCCAGGACTGCCAAGTGTGTATGTGCCCAGAAAATGCCTGGCAATCCATATACCTGCTTCCTCAGGACTGCCATGTCTGTGGCCAGAAAATACCTACTTCCCTGGGCCTGCCATGCCAGTATGTGCCCAGACAATACCTCTTCCCAAAGGTTGCCGTGCCAGTAATGTGCCCAGACAATACCTACTTCCCAGGGGTTGCCATGCATATGTGCCCAGACAATACCTATTCCGGGGTTGACATGCAGTATGTGCCCAGACAATACCTACTTCCCTGGTGAAGGAAAAGGAATCCTCAGACCACCATCTGCTGACCTATAAGAAGGACCCTATAAGTAGTTAAATAACACCCCGTGAATTATAATATTAATTTAAGATAAATTGATAATCAGCAGTATATTAGGACTGGGGCTCATTTCTCAAGATGTTTTGAAATGTTCTTTTGAAATGTCTTTAGATACTGGTCTTTAGAAATGTTCTTTAGAAATGTCTGAAGAAATGAACTGATGGCTAGCATTTCTCAAGAGATAGCATGTCACAAGAAATCACATGCCGAGGCCACGGGACTGTCCAGAAATGTGTCACCAGACCTGTATTGAAACTGAGCCAATGAACGATGTTATGTTTTGAAATGAACTAATGAAATAAAGAGCCAGCGCCTTGACACAGGGTATAAATAAGTGTCAAGAACGTTGGAAGGCAGAGAGAGGGATGCCAGACAAAAAAATGCCTCGTGTGTTTTGATTTCTCTCTCTCTCCTGCGCAGAATGAGAGTTAACTCAAGGTGTGCCTAAGACAGGGTCTTAGGGGTTAAGGACGGACAATTGGAGACCATTATTTCTCTTCAATCTGGAGGTACTGCTGAAATGAACAGTCACCCCTCGTCCTGGTGAGTATATTGTCTTGTCTGGGCGAGGGCAATGACAGCGTTTATCTCGAACTAAAGTTAGTTGTCCATGTCCTATAGAAGTTAAAAGAAAACGTTGCCAGGGGCCGTTTATTTAAAGATGGAGTGGGTCAGGGACCACACTCAATAGAAGGGACATTATATGTCCAATTGATCACACCTTGCGTTAACCCTCATAAAATGTATAGAGTATAAAAATATTAGAGTATAAGAATATTAGAGTATAAGATATTACAGTATAAGAATATTAGAGTGTTAAGATTCACTGCTGAACGATCTGTAAGGTAAAACAGACGTCCATCAGTTGTGATAATAGAGTTATAAGTTAAAATAACGAACAATCCGCAAGGTGAGGCGGAAAAGTCGTTATGTATGTATATATTGTTAAGTATATATTATTAGAGTGATAAGTTAATTGGGTGGCAGGAAAATCTGTAAAGTATGCAGACTTTTGCCCCTTTGTATACTGATGGTACTGTGTATATATATATATATATTATAAGAGCTGACTGGTTGGACATTGTTTGCTGTGAGGTGTATGTTGTATTAAGCAGAGGTGTTTGTTGGCCATTTGTGTGTTAGTTGCTGACTGATGGGGTGGATGATGTTGGTCATGTATGCAGCTACTAACCGGAGATACATATATTGTGAAGCTAGTTTTTTATATACTATTGGATTGTGGTTTATAAATTTTTGTTTATGATATGAAGGAATTATATAACTACAAAATAAAAGTAAAAGATTAGAAGTTTGATTCTCGAGATTAGGGGAGGATTCACTAAATAAGTTTTTATTACTTATCCTTAAATTAGCTCATTTTTTGTTGATCCATGTAGCATAGAGATATAATATATAGTAAGAATTTAAATTGTTTTTCTTTTCGAGCACTGTGAAGAGTCTCTCTTTTTTCTTTCTTTCTCTATTTTACCTGCCTGATTATTCAATTGTACAACTAGCCATGGGTATTTAAAGTAGCAAGGTTAAAGAATATCCCTTACTGAAAATAGGAGAGTTTTGTAAAGATTATGTAGCACGAGTAGGGGGCACAGATTGCTATTTAATTAACCCATGGATAGATAATAGGCGGGATGGACAGAAGCAGTGGGAGTTGTGATCCTTTCCTCAGACAGGGAGACCACAGCCCATTCTATATGGATATAGTGAAAGGATTATGTCTCGACGACACCGAGGCATGGCCCTATTATCAGGGAGACATGCAGTATATGAAATTGGGGAGGGGGGACAATGATTAATGGTGAAACAATGTAGAAGAGGGACCCCATTGTCCTCTGACAGCGCCAGATTGCATAAAATAGAATTAAGCATATTACGGAGAAAACAGGAAGTCCACGAGCGGACTGGGGCCCTCGCCCCACCCCTCTCCTCTTACAAATACTCAATGTATCCTTCACTTGCTGGTTTCCAAGACACCGAAATACTCGGTGCTGTTGCAGCAATCGAATGTACATCGTCAGCCCCTAGTAAACCACAAATAGAAGATACTAGGGACATAAAAATGATAGACGAGATAAGAGTAGAAGAAAAAGAGGAAGTAAAAAGAGAAATAGAAAAAAAAAAAAAAAAAAGCAGAAATATATATACTGCTTTTGTTATTATGGCCACTCGCATATAACAAAGGATCGCCATTAATAAGCCTTAAGATATGAGAATAACTCCAACAAAACCCATTTTCCATTTATGACCGTGGGGAATAAGTTACTTAAAAAGGCGATAGAAATAGAAGATATTAATAGAATTTTTAAACATTGTCAAAAAAGAGAAAGAGGACGGACTACGTCTTATGATTGACCAGTTTCTACAGGATGGTATCCTGGAACCTGTAGTCTTCCCCTTCAGTACCCCAATTAACCCCGTGAACAAAGCTGACGGGACTGTCAGGTTCGTTCAAGACTTGCGCGCAGTTAATTCCCTAGTGATTCTAATTGCGCCAATTGTCCCAGATGTCACGTCACTTCTGTCATCAATATCAGCGACACATACACATTTTTCTGTAATTGACCTGAAGAATGCATTTTTTAGCATCCCTGTACATCCAGAAACGGCATTGCTTTTTGCATTTTCATTTGAAGGCACCCAATTTATATGGAAAAGGTTATCTCAGGGGTACATTGATGCCCCAGTGGTCTGCAGTATTGTACTGCAGGCCACTCTGAAATTCTGGCACCCCAGCCATGGTTCTGTCCTGCTGCAATACGTGGATGATCTCCTCGTATGCAGTCCATCAGAGGAGGCCTGCCGGGAGGATGGTAAATCACTTCCTCGTTGGTTACAGGAATGTGGGTACAAGGTTTCCCTTAAAATGAAAATGCAGTGGTGTCAAACGCAAGTTGAATATTTAGGGTTTGTTCTCAGACAGGGGGAACGGAGCATCAGTCAGAAGAGAGTCCAGTCTGTCACGGGCCTGGTCAACCCGAAAACTAAGAAGGACATGTTGTCATTCTTAGGCATGATAAACTATTGCAGACAGTGGATCCCTGACTGCTCCTATTATGATAACATTCTGAGACAAGCCACCCTGTTGGGTCAATCCAATATGATAACGTGGTCTAATGAAATGTTAAATGCCTTTAAGGTTCTCAGAAATGCAATGATGTTAATAAGCCCCGCGCTAGGCCTCCCTGATTATGTACTTTCATTTCATCTGTTTGCAAGGGACAATTGTAAAACCATGGCCGGGGTACTGACGCAAGAACATGGGGGGCCGGTTGAGCCCCATAGTATTTTTTTCAAAGATTTTGCCAGTAACGGTACAAGGGATGCCGGCCTGTTTGCGTGCCCTGGCAGCATGTGCAATGGTCGTTAGTATGGCAAGCCAATACACATTAGGGTACGATCCTCACCTACCCACAACCCATGATGTTTTTTTTTTTACTTAAGGGCATACATACACGGCACATGTCACAGCGCTTTAGTGGATATGAAGTCACACTGCTAAGCAACCCTGCACTGCACATAGCATACAGTTCAAGTGTCTCTGGTCCAGCACCAATCCTAAACGCTTTACTGGGTCTTAAGAATCCCTCAGATACCATCCCACTCGAACATGACTGTGCTCTCTCCATTGAGTCTGAAACTGCACCCCGCACTGATCTCATGTCAACACCTGTTCCGGACGCAGATGTCGTCTTTGTTGACGGCTCCTGTACCCGCCCCAATGACAACACTTATTATGCAGGCTATGCAGTAGGTTCAACTCCCTGACACTGTTCTAGAGTCAGGGCCTGTACCCTACCAGTCTGCCCAGGCAGCAGAACTGATTGCATTAACACGAGCATGCAGGCTCTATGCGGGTAGACCTGTCACGATATACACTGACTCCAAATATGTTTATGGTGTGGTCCATGACCATGGGACGATATGGGAAAAGAGGGGATTTGTGGCCGCAGATGGCAAGAAGATTTCCCATTCGACCCTGGTCACGGACCTCCTAGCAAGCATTCTTATGCCCTCTCAGATAGCGGTGTTACATTGTAGAGCACACACCAGAGCGTCAGATCCTATTGCAAAAGGGAATCATCTGGCTGACCAAGCAGCTAAACGAGCAGCACAACAGGACATAGCTAAACTAGTAATGCCGGGTTTTGCGACCTCCCACAATGGATAGGGACCAATTATTTTGTACTTTACAAAAATATGCAACCACAGAAGAGCTAAAGAATTGGAAATTGGTACTCCCCATCATTCTGGCTGAAATCAGAATGGCGGTTAATAGGAACACAGGCTACTCCCCCTTCGAGATACTTATGGGCAGACCCTTTCCATTACCATGGTCTACAGGTAGGCTAACAGTGGAGACAGGGGACTTAGAGCAGATAAGGGATGAATATGTTAGGCAGCTGATCTCAACCCTCGAGACAACCAGAGACGAAGTTATATTTAAGTTCCCCTTTCTTTCAGACAAATCTACCCACCCATTTAATCCAGGAGACAAGGTGCTGGTAAAGCGGCTACAGAAAGGAAAAAGACCAGAGGATTTCGCCTATGGACCAGAGACCACGGTGGTAGCTGTAACCCGCACAGCTATACTGACAGAGGACAGCCCAGTCTGGATTCAACAAGGGACCCTCTCGAGTCAAGCGGATTCAACAAGGGACCCTCTCGAGTCAAGCGGATTCAACAAGGGACCCTCTCGAGTCAGCGATTCAACAAGGGACCCTCTCAGTCAAGCGGATTCAACAAAGGACTCAACAAGGGGTACTAACGGGGGCAGCTAATAGCCCTGGCCTCCATCAGGAAGAGGACCCGGACCAAGAGACACTCACGAGGGCAGATAGCCCTGGTTTCCAACAAAGAGAAGATGACAACCAATGATCCTTTTCGAAGAGTATGGAGACGCATGTGGGGGGGAAGAAAAAGACTGAAATAATATGTTTACCCCCCCCTTCGGAACATATGTCACAACCCCTATTGTCCACACCCCCTACCAGAAAGAACCCCAACCCAAACCATCACTGTCTGGCCACTGTTGTTTTTTTTTATTGTCCACCATTACTGCAGTATGATACGGTACAAGGCAACTGTATATATATGTGTAACCGATGAGTACTGGGGACATAATTGTGATTATTGGGGCGCAGTGGGGTGGGACACGGGCAATATGGGATATGGTACCTCTTATGCCGAAGTTAACAGATGGGGATATAAACCAGATAGCGCCGCACGACGACGCAGTTCCGAGGGACAAAGCCTATTAAATCGTATGACTTTGATTGGGAGAGGTGGGTGGCGGTGCTCAATCAGAAGCGGAGCTCAGACAGTACAATTGACGCTAACTATACAACACCCTTCCCAGGCCGACACGGGTGTCTATGTAATGGGAATATACGCAACCGCCACAACCAAATTCCCTCGATACAAGTTCAAACTCCAAGATATGGCCATTTATAAGAAGGAAGAGAACCCATTCCTACCCAGGAAATATGGAGAGGTAGTGAGACCTCCTCCTCTCCTACCTAACACCAAATCAATAGCCAATCCACCTATGAAGACAGCATAGTAATGGAAACAGGATTTTCAGATGTAAATGTTTGGCTAGAATGGGTAAAATTTAGTGCCCTAAACAATAACCGTACAAATTGTTATGTGTGTGGTGCTGCTAGGCCACATCTAGGCACCGTACCTTTTAATATTCCGCAAGATGAAGAAGAATGTTTTTCTTAGTTTATATACTAACACCACTGATAGCCAGAGTTTATGTGAATATTGGAAGAATAGAATACTCTACCCCATACTAACACGCCTCCCACAACCAGGAGAAGGGATACATGTTTACCCAGGGAACTATACCTGCTATAGGTCAGCAGAAAAAGGTAGGAACCTCACCTTCTTCCCCGAGGGTTATTGTGCCAATTATAGCAATATCAACAGTATTAAGTTACAGAATCAAGTTTTTCTGATTGGGGATCTCTACTGGATATGTGGAGACCTCAAGATTAGGGCGCGTCTGCCCCTTCAATGGTCAGGTGAATGTGCCCTAGCTAAGGCCATAATGGGATTTCATATTGTTTCGGATCCTGAGGAAATTCCAAATATTAGCTCACGTCGCAGGAAAAGGGAAGTCCCAAGCCCACAAGGTAGTCTTGATCCGCATGTCTATATTGATGCTATAGGGGTACCAAGAGGGGTCCCTGATGAGTTTAAAGCAAGGGATCAGGTAAAGGCAGGGTTTGAGTCATTCCTAGCACCTCTTGTTACTATTAATAAGAATGTAGATTGATTAACTATTTATATTATAACCAGCAGAGATTTGTTAATTATACTCGCGAAGCTTTACAGGGCCTCGCTGACCAACTACAATCCACATCCATTATGACGTTCCAGAACCGGATGGCTCTGGACATGATATTGGCTGAAAAAGGTAGGTTAGGAAGATAAATAGGCACTGGGAGACTGCCATGTGTTACCAGTTCCGTGGCAGGTACAGCTCCCGCTGGTTCTATATTGATCCATCCACATGGGTATTGAGGGTCTCGCTCCCCAACCCATACTAACTTTCAGTAGATAGATGAAACAAAGAAAGAATCAAATAGTATGATCATACTATGATTCTAAGAGGGGATTGAAGGAAAAGGAATCCTCAGACCACCATCTGCTGACCTATAAGAAGGACCCTATAAGTAGTTAAATAACACCCCGTGAATTATAATATTAATTTAAGATAAATTGATAATCAGCAGTATATTAGGACTGGGGCTCATTTCTCAAGATGTTTTGAAATGTTCTTTTGAAATTTCTTTAAGATACTGGTCTTTAGAAATGTTCTTTAGAAATGTCTGAAGAAATGAACTGATGGCTAGCATTTCTCAAGAGATAGCATGTCACAAGAAATCACATGCCGAGGCCACGGGACTGTCCAGAAATGTGTCACCAGACCTGTATTGAAACTAGCCAATGAACGATGTTATGTTTTGAAATGAACTAATGAAATAAAGAGCCAGCGCCTTGACACAGGGTATAAATAAGTGTCAAGAACGTTGGAAGGCAGAGAGAGGGATGCCAGACAAAAAAAAATGCCTCGTGTGTTTTGATTTCTCTCTCTCTCCTGCGCAGAATGAGAGTTAACTCAAGGTGTGCCTAAGACAGGGTCTTAGGGGTTAAGGACGGACAATTGGAGACCATTATTTCTCTTCACCTGGGCTGGGCCTGCCATGCCAGTATGTGCCCAGACAATACCTACTTCCCAAAGGTTGCCGTGCCAGTATGTGCCCAGACAATACCTACTTCCCAGGGGTTGCCATGCCAGTATGTGCCCAGACAATACCTACTTCCCAGGGGTTGCCATGGTGCATGGTATTCACGGAGGAGCAGAAATAACAAATTCTGTATAGTCAACAACAGACACAAAAGGGCGAGTAAATCCGTGTAAACATAAACAATGTGAGTCTGCTCTGACATGTCTCCACTGGGGATTAAAACATCTGTCCATCATTTGGAAACTAATCCCTCTGAGGCTAGGGTCAGACGAGCGTGATTTCTACGGACTGTACGTCCGTGCAGTACGGACATCGTCAGTACGGATGACGCAGTAGTGGTCACACAGTCCGTTTTTTCACTGAAGTTATTTTTTAACGGATGTAGGAGGGGAAAATAAATTACAATGAAAAAACATTCTGTCCGTCAAAAATGTTGGACGTATAAATGCAGTCCGTCTGACCTCGCTCCATCACTCACACACAAAGCTATGCAGACGTTGTGGACGTGGCGCACTCCGCACGTCCGTTCTAGCAGTATTACGTTCTTGCCTAACCTGCGTCCGTTTGCCGCGGCCGTTGTGCGTCCGCAGTTCAGTGCGGACGTACTTCATGTGTCAGGCTCCAATGGACTTACTTTCATGCTATCACGGACGTACTTTTAGGCGCAATCACGGACGTGAACACTACGCTCGTCTGACCCCAGCCTGAATTGTAAAGGCGGTATAAATGCACATATACTGGAGACTAGTCCAGCAGGAAAGATGGGAATGCAGCCACATCACTATTCTACAGGAAAAATCCATGCTGAAACTGCACCTGTGCTGTTCATGTGTTGTACTTTTTTGTGATATCCCAGGCCACCAGAGGACGGATATTAGATTGGTCTATAACAGCGGGCAGCAACTTTGCCCCCCAGATGTTTTGGAACTGCATTTCCCTTAAGGCTCAGTCATCTGCCTAATGAGTGGCTGAGTATCATGGGAGATGTAGTTCCAAAATATCTGGACTGCCATGGTTACTGACACCAGGTCTTAAAGAACAATGCAGTATCTCCTCCCTTAATGAAACTATCACTATTTGTACTCATCCCTATCCAGTAATGTCATCTTCGCCCCTCCATGGGGGATGCTAACTAATGGCTGTTGTGCAGCATTGCGCGATTTGCGTACAGCAATGGCTTCGGCCAGTCAGCCAAGTGTGCTGACTGTGCACAGGGATGTCTTGTACGATGTGTTCAGAGCTGTCCCCCCCCCCTGCAGAGTGCCACAGCCATGGGAAAGACTCCACACACTGCTGGGAAGCGCCTCTCTGCAGTATAATTAATGCAGCATATGAATCCACACACTGCTGGGAAGCGCCTCTCTGCTGTATAATTAATGCAGCATATGAATCCACACACTGCTGGGAAGCGCCTCTCTGCAGTATTAATTAATGCAGCATATGAATCCACACACTGCTGGGAAGCGCCTCTCTGCGGTATAATTAATTCAGCATGTGAATCCACACACTGCTGGAAGCGCCTCTCTGCAGTATAATATTGCAGCATATGAACTCCACACACTGCTGGAAGCGCCTCTCTGCGGTTATAATTAATGCAGCATATGAATCCACACACTGCTGGGAAGCGCCTCTCTGCAGTATAATTAATGCAGCATATGAATCCACACACTGCTGGGAAGCGCCTCTCTGCAGTATAATTAATGCAGAATATGAATCCACACACTTGCGGGGAAGCGCCTCTCTGCAGTATAATTAATGCAGCATATGAATCCACACACTGCTAGGCAGCGCCTCTCTGCAGTATAATTAATGCAGCATATGAATCCACACACACTGCTGGAAGCGCCTCTCTGCAGTATAATTAATGCAGCATATGAATCCACACACTGCTGGGAAGCGCCTCTCTGCGGTAATAATTAATTCAGCATGTGAATCCACACACTGCTGGGAAGCGCCTCTCTGCAGTATAATTAATGCAGCATATGAATCCACACACTGCTAGGCAGCGCCTCTCTGCTGCGGTATAATTAATGCAGCATATGAATCCACACACTGCTAGGCAGCGCCTCTCTGCCAGTATAATTAATGCAGCATATGAATCCACACACTGCCGGGCAGCGCCTCTCTGCGGTATATTAATGCAGCATATGAATACGCACCACTGCTGGGAAGCGCCTCTCTGCGGTATATATTAATGCAGCATATGAATCCACACACTGCTGGGAAGCGCCTCTCTGCTGGAATTAATGCAGCATCATGAATCCCACACACTGCTGGGAGAGCGCCTCTCTGCAGTATAATTAATGCAGCAGGTGAATCCACACACTGCGGGGAAGCGCCTCTCTGCGGTATAATTAATTCAGCATGTGAATCCACACACTGCTGGGAAGCGCCCTCTGCAGTATAATATTGCAGCATATGAATCCACACACTGCGGGGAAGCGGCCTCTCTGCAGTATAATTAATGCAGCATATGAATCCACACACTGCTGGGAAGCGCCTCTCTGCAGTATAATTAATGCAGCATATGAATCCACACACTGCTGGGAAGCGCCTCTCTGCGGTATAATTAATTCAGCATGTGAATCCACACACTGCTGGGAAGCGCCTCTCTGCAGTATAATTAATGCAGCATATGAATCCACACACTGCTAGGCAGCGCCTCTCTGCGGTATAATTAATGCAGCATATGAATCCACACACTGCTAGGCAGCGCCTCTCTGCAGTATAATTAATGCAGCATATGAATCCACACACTGCCGGGCAGCGCCTCTCTGCGGTATAATTAATGCAACATATGAATACGCACACTGCTGGGAAGCGCCTCTCTGCGGTATAATTAATGCAGCATATGAATCCACACACTGCTGGGAAGCAGCTCTCTGCGGTATAATTAATGCAGCATATGAATCCACACACTGCTGGAAGCGCCTCTCTGCAGTATATAATTAATGCAGCATATGAATCTCCACACACTGCGGGGAAGCGCCTCTCTGCTGTATAATTAATGCAGCATATGAATCCACCACACTGCTGTGGGAAGCGCCTCTCTGCGTATAATTAATTGCAGCATATGAATCCACACACCACGGCGGAAGCGCCTCTTCTGCTGTATAATTAATGCAGCATTAGAATCCACACACTGCTGGGAAGCGCCTCTCTGCACTATAATTAATGCAGCATATGAATCCACACACTGCTGGGAAGCACCTCTCTGCAGTATAATTAATGCAGGATATGAATCCGCCCACTGCTGGGAAGTGCCTCTCTGCAGTATAATTAATACAGCATATGAATCCACACACTGCTGGGAAGCGCCTCTCTGTGCAGTATAATTAATGCGGCATATGACATCCACACACTGCTGGGAAGCGCCTCTCTGCAGCTATAATTAATGCGGCATATGAATCCGCACACTGCAGGGAAGCGCCTCTCTGCTGCTGTATAATTAATGCAAGCATATGAATCCACACACTGCTGGGAAGCGCCTCCCTGCAGATTATGTTAATCCAGCATATGATCCGCCACACGCTGCTGGGTAGCGCCTCCCTGCAGTATAATAAATGCAGCATATGAATCCACACACCGCGGGGAGAAGCGCCTCCTGCAGTATAGTTAATGCAGCATATGAATCCGCACACTGCTGGGAAGCGCCTATCTGCAGTATAATTAATGCAGCATATGAATCCGCACACTGCTGGGACGCGCCTCTCTGCAGTTTAATTAATGCAGCATATGAATCCGCACACTGCTGGAAGCGCCTCTCTGCAGTGTATAATTAATACAGCATATGAATCCACACACTGCTGGGAAGCGCCTCTCTGCGTTATAATTAATGCAGCATATGAATCCGCACACTGCTGGGAAGCGCCTCTCTGCAGTATAATTAATGCGGCATATGAATCCGCACACTGCCGGGCAGCGCCTCCCTGCAGTATAGTTAATGCAGCATATGAATCCACACACTGCTGGGAAGTGCCTCTCTGCAGTATAATTAATGCAGCATATGAATCCGCACACTGCCGGGCAGCGCCTCCCTGCAGTATAGTTAATGCAGCATATGAATCCGCACACTGCCGGGCAGCGCCTCCCTGCAGTATAGTTAATCCAGCATATGAATCCGCACACTGCTGGGTAGCGCCTCCCTGCAGTATAATTAATGCAGCATATGAATCCACACACCGCGGGGAAGCGCCTCCCTACAGTATAGTTAATGCAGCATATGAATCCACACACTGCTGGGAAGCGCCTACCTGCAGTATAATTAATGCAGCATATGAATCCGCACACTGCTGGGAAGCGCCTCTCTGCAGTATAATTAATGCAGCATGTGAATCCGCACACAGCGGGGCAGCGCCTCCCTGCAGTATAATTAATGCAGCATATGAATCCACACACAGCGGGGCAGCACCTCTCTGTAGTATAATTATACTGCAGAGAGGCGCTTCCCAGCAATGTGTGGATTCAAATGCTGCATTGAAACCTATGGATTAAAAAGCCTTGTTTCTTTTAAAAAAGTTAGAAAACCTAAAATTTCACCCACAAAATGCCTAAAAGAATAAATAAGTAAAGAATCTTTCATTCCATTGGTAGTAATCTACTTCCCATTCTTAAATAAGCAATAAAAAACAAAATAACTCCTAAAAAACGAAAAACTAACTGATTCGAAATTTCGTATCAATCTGAAATTTTCGTATGCTCGATATTTCATTTTTGGAAACACTTTCGAAATACGAAAATGGTGAATTTCGGCCAAATTTGGATTCGGAGCAAAACGAATTGCACATTTCTAACCACTACAAGGAGACCCGCTATTTATTCTACAGCTGTATACACTTGAGTGGTCTCCAACTAAGGCTAGGGTCAGACTAGCGCAGTTTTAACGTGCGTTTAGCCGCACGAAATCACGGCCGTACTAGCAGCAAAGGACGTCCAATGCCGGGGAACATACGACGAACGGCCGCATGAAAGTTCGTCCGCGCAACGCAAGTGGCCAACGAACGCATTTTTTCGAGAACGTCAAACCGCTACTACTGACGTACAGAGTGCGCTGCGGCCGCATAGCGGCGTGTGTGCGTGATTAGGAGACGTCAGACGCTGCTAATGTCCGGCTAACATAACGTCCAGACTGAAAAAGTGTTTTATTGAGGATCCGTACAAAATCACGGACGAAAAAGCGCATCGTATGACCGCTATCGCGTATTCCGGGAAAAAATACGTACGTTCGTTCGACCGTACTTTTTCACGGGCAACGTGAAAAATGCGTTCGTCTGACCCTAGCCTTAGGCTAGGGTCAAATGAACGCATTATTTGCAGCGACCGTCAAAAAGTGCGTCCGAACGCATTGACATATTTGTTCACGGAATGCGCGAAAACGGTCATACGATGCGCATTTTCGTGCTTGATTTGTTACGGATCCAAACCAGGAAACTTTGGGTGTCTGGACGTTATGTTGGCTTAATATGAGCAGCGTCTGACGTCTCCTAATCACACACACCCGCCATTATGCCGCCGCAGCGCACTCTGTACATCAGTACTAGCGGTTCTGCGTTCTCGACAAACTGCGTTCATTTTCCACTTGCGTTGCACGGCCGGACTTTCGTGCGGCCGTACTTCGTATATTGGCCGTCATTGCGCGTCATTTTCTGCTACTGTGGCCGTGATTAAGGCTAGGGTCAGACTGGGGCAGTGCGAACGCGCGTGCAGGCGCACTAAATCACGGCCGTAGTAGCAGCACATGACGGCCAATGACGGCCAATATACGCAGTACGGGCGTACAAAAGTGCGTCCACGCCACGCAACCGGCCAACTGAACGCATTTTTCGTACAACGTGTACCGCTAGTACAGACGTACAGAGTGCGCTGCGGCCGCATAGCAGCGTGTGTGCGTGATTAGGAGACGTCAGACGCTGCTATTGTGCGGCCTACATCACGTCCAAACAGCCAAAGTTTCCAGGTTTTGTTGGAGTGTACCTGCGACTGTCGAAAATGTCTGCTGGACCAGAGATCGATGTGGAGAGGCTGATCAGCGCTGTGGGGAGCATCCTGAGATATGGGACACGGCCTGCGACAGGTACAAAGACAGGGGAAGAAGGCCAACGCATGGGTCGTGGTGTCCCGTGTCGTGTACCCCGATTATGATACGTGGTCCGAGAAAGAGCAGCATATCCAGGGTGAGTATTTGATTATTTTAATCATAATCCCATACATGTAAATCTCAATAATAATAATAAAACAAATATGTAATCATTGGGGTGAAATCTCAAATGCTCCCCAGCTGCCAGGGCACCTGCCCCTGCATCACTCGTAAAATAATTAGACAGAGCATCGCGAAACCTGTTGCTGTATCTATTCACAGCTATGATGTCATCGTTCACATCATCTTCAAGACCGACAACTGTGAGGGTATCATCAAAATTAAAACCATCCCTGGCACGCACATAATTATGTAGGATGCAACAGCATTTGACTATATCCACACAGAAATCAACCTGTACATCCAGCGGTCTATGTAAAATCCTCCACTTGTTGGTCAGTATGCCAAAGCTACACTCCACATACCGTCTCGCCCGCGACAGCCTATAATTAAAAACCTGCTTCTTCACATTCAGGTGTGTCCCTGAGTAGGGCCTTAGGAGGTGTGTGGATAGGCCGAATGCTTCATCACCCACGAAGGCATAGGGGACTGACACGTCACTGCCAGGCAATGGTGCGGGTCTGGGGATGTTCAGGGTCCCACTCTCAATTTCATTCCATAGTGTGGAGTTCCTGAACAGTGTGGAGTCAGAGTCCTTGCTGTATGAACCGACATCCACATAGACGAAACTATAGTTGGCATCTGCCACCGCCAGTAGGCCAATGGAAAAGTAATGTTTATAATTCTGATACAGTGAGCCACTGTGCGGTGGCTTCACTATGCGGACATGTTTGCCATCCACGGCTCCCAGGCAGTTTGGAAAGTTGGCTCTCTCCCAGAATCCTGCTGCAATTTCTAGACATGCCTTGTGTGTCGGTTTTGGCTAACATTGGTCCTTCATGGTTTCCCATATGGTTTGGCACACCTTGTGGACGATCTCACCAGCTGTTGATCTGCCAATGCGGAAGTTATAATGCAGATCCTTCAAACTGCATCCACTAGCGAGATACCTAGAAGACAAAACAAAACTGTTTGAATATGATCACATACCATGAACACAAGCTAATGTCACACTCATCATGTTTTGCAGCACAAGAGGCGATGAACAAATGGCGCACAGTACGCGACAATTATACGCGGGTGCAGAAGAAGCAAGCCATGGCTGCGCGCTCTGGAGCTGGCTCCAAGAAGGTCCGTGGATATATCTACACGGAGCAACTGTCATTCCTCCGAAGGACCCAGGAGCCGCGCAGTAGCGTCAGCAGCATCGACCAGCCATCGACCTCCGGCTCACAGGTCCAACACACGGTGCCAGGAGGTTCTGCCAGCTGCCAGGAGGAGGTGAACCGGGGTGGTGCAGAGTCGCAACTGGAGGAGGATGTGGAGACAGGACAGGTGGCAGGTACCGCAACAACGGTCAGCACCAGACCTGCACAGAAGAGAAGGGCACCAGCTACAGACCTGGAGCAGGCCATGGTTACCTTCATGGAGGCTCAAACCAACCATCCACACCAACGCTGCATGCTTGCGGACTCCATGGACATGTCATTCTTCAATTCCTGTATGATCCTCCTCAACAAGATGAGCGAGGCTGAGAAGGTGGAGTACCGGCGCAGATCTCTGGCTATATTGGACGACATCCTTTCCCGTCCCCATCACGCAGCCGGTTACAATGCTGTGCCACAATCCACCAATGCCAGTGGCTCATCCCTCCCCAGTGAGGTGCTGTCCACCCACCCAGCCATGCCCCCTGGAGCCAGGCCACACACAGAGTCGGAGTCCTGCTCTAGCCACACCACCGGCCCTCATGACCCAGATGCTCGGCGGTATCATGATCTGTGATACATGTCATGAATATGTTTTAGTTTTGTTTGTCATGTGTTATTTGGTTTCATGTTTAATATATCCTGACCTTCAGTTAACAAGTTATAATATATGTCGAGAATATATTACTGTTATTTTATTTCATGTTTCATATTATATTATTATTTTGGTCTACATTGTTGTCGGAGTCATTTATGATTATGTACGTGTGATGTGATGCCTGTGTGTGTGTGTGTATGCATGTGACAGTGGGCATGTGACTACAGACATGATGCACTCATGTCAGGTGACTGGCAGCGATGTCATGTATGCAGGTGTTTGACAGTACGTACCGCAAAGTGATGACCAGCATCTCCTCCGGTGGTATGGCGGCCCTCAAGTTGGTGTCCCTCTTGGTCAGTGGCTCGCGTACCCGCGACAACAGTTCATCAAAGGAGGGGATGCACATCCGCATGTAGTTGAAAAACTTCACGGGCTCCCTCTCTCGCAGTGGCCTGTACAGCGTCGCAAAGTGTCCATGCGTGGGTCTGGCAGCGTTAATTTGATGAACCCAGGTTCGCCGCTTTCTCTTCCTCTTAAGGTACAGGTACCCCATTGCAGCAAACACAAAGACTCATACTGGATCCATCTTTGAAAAACGCCACCATACCCAAAATGCCTTTTTATAACCCTACCCCTTATGTTTTTCATTCATCAATTAATTAGATTCATCGGATTTTTCTATTTTTTTACAGCTCCGTCATGAAATACGTCCAGAATTGCGCATTGTCTGACCGCTTTCGCGTATTCCGTGAAAAAATGCGTTCGCACGCACCAACGTACGTTTTGACGCTGGACGTCAGAAATGCGTTCGTCTGACCCTGGCCTAAGTGCGCCTAAACGCACGTTAAAAATGCGCTAGTCTGACCCCAGCCTAAAGGAGAATTCTATTAGAGAAACGTAATTTGTATAATGATACCTCTTTAAAAATTACTCAATTCCATTTTCATGACCTAAGTGTAATTATTTAATGAAAATAACTTTTGCACGCTTTCCTAAAGCATGGGTACAATGAGCTGTGTACCATTTTAATATATCCTAATAAAGGTTTACTAATTTTTTATCAATGTGTTTGCACTTAGTCACCGTACCCCTTGAGGATACCCGATATCTTTGGGAACTCTCCAGGGGAGTTGTTGTTTTTCTTTTGTAGAATTAATATGCGACAGATAAGAAATATACAAGGAATCGCAGGCGACCTGCCTTCGATTGCTTCCTGCATCGTATGAATTATACATGTTGCACGGCAGCACCAGTGCTCCCCCCTGCATGATTTAGTAGTATGTATCCAGGAAAATGGGCAATCTGGCAACCCTACTTACCTAGTGAACCTTAACATATCATGCTACAGCGTGTGGCCAGCCCCGTAAAAGCATTACAACTAGGGATGAGCCGAACACCCCCGTGTTCGGTTCGCATTCGAACTCGAACAATTTCAAAAGTTCGAGTTCAGACGCGAACACGATCCGAACTCAATGCAAGTCAATGGGACCCGAACGTTCGATTTTTAGAGTGCCCTCCAAGAGGGCATATATGCTAGATATTTGCCATAAAAGGTGTATGGGGGTCCGGGTAGTGCCCTGGGAGACAAGAAACAAGGACAAAAAGTAAAAAAAAAACGTTTTTAAAGGAACAGTGAGTTTTCCATGAAATAAAGGTTAAAAATAAAAACGAAAAATTCCTTCAAATATCATGCCTAGGAGGTCCCCATAACCTGCCCGTGAAGTGGCGGATTTGTAGGATGTATAGAAACATTTTTTAAAAAAAAAAGACATTTCAAATGACGGTATATGGTTTTCCTTTAATCTATTCATAAGCAACTGCTTGGGACGGCAGCCTGTATGAAAAGAGGAGACGTTTTAGGACACGCAGAACAAGTTTAGTGATTTTTTTGGCTAAATTATGGTGAAACTTATGCAGGCTTTGGATGAAAGTAACAATAGGTGCTTTAAAATTGGGCCTTTAGTGTCGGCAACAGTGCCGTCACACCGTAACCCCTCTGTGGTATTGTGGAAGAGTGCAGGGTTGGACCCTGCAGTCAAATATTAAGATGATATGAATCTGGTACAGGCGTCAGTGCACCCAAATATTTTGCCTTTGGTGGCAGCAAGTGCTTTCACACCGTAACCCCTCTGTGGTATTGTGGAAGAGTTCAGTGGTGGACCCTTGGCTGTGCCAAGACAGATTCAAAATTGCTGAACTCTGGTAGAAGTCACCCTGCTAGGTGGAGTAGAGGTAATGTCACCGCTCTGCATGGAGAGAGCCTGTGGAGTCATGGGCTCAATCCCAGCGAGCAACCTCTCCAGTAAGTGCCCTTGGCAAGACACCCAACGGCACATACTCACCACCCAGGACATACTTGAAAATAAGAGAAATCTCAATGTATCCTTCCTGGTAAAATCCTTTCACAAAAAAAAAAATATACACTGTCCCTGATAGCCTGGCAGTGCCAAGACAGATTCAAATTCCCAGACATCTCCTACAACTAGGGATGAGCCGAACACCCCCCCGAGTTTGGTTCAGGCCCGAACCCAAACTTCCCATTTGTTCAGGTCCGAACCCCCATGCAAGTCAATGGGGCTGAAAATTCATTTTTTTAGAGTGCCCTCCAAGAGGGCATATATGCTACATATTTGCCATAAAAGGTGTATGGGGGTCCGGGTAGTGCCCTGGGGGACAGGAAACAAGGACAAAAAGTTTTAAAAAAAACGTTTTTAACCACTTCCATGCGGAGGACGCGCTCAGCGCGTCCTCCCTTTGGGGTCAGCGTTCGGCCGGGTTCCGGCCGATCGCTGGCCCCCCCGGTGCGGGCTGACATCCTCGATGTCAGCCCAGCATCCGGAACCGCCGCCGATGAAATTAGGTGTCATCGCGGCAGCGCGATGACACCTAATTCAGGCGCCCCCCCGCATGTGCGGAGGAGGCGCCTGAAAGGGAGGGGGGGAGGTCCTTCGGACCTCTCTCCCTCCCGATCGGCGGCGTTGCGGGGGTTAACCCAGGCACCATTTGGAAGGGCACAGCCTGCCCTTCCAAATGGTGCCTGGCATTAACCCCTGGGGAGCTGGATCGCGAATCGGCGCTGAAAAGCGCCGGTTCGTGATCCTTTCCCGGAGCTGGCCGACATCTTGGATGTCGGCCAAGCCTCCGGGAACTCCCCCTGAGGACTGGCGTCATCATGCATAGCACGATGACGCCAGTCCTAGAGTTAACCCCTAACTGCCACCATCGGTGGAGATAGGGAGTTCCAATGAACTCCCTATCTCCCGATCCGTGGCAGCTAGGGGTTAAAGTTTGGTATGGTTGGATCGGCCAGAGCATGGCCGTTCCAACGATACCAAACACTACTGTGAAAAAAGTTTTTTAAAAAAAATAAAAATTAAAAATAAAAATTAAAATATATTTAAAAAAAATTATAAAAAAAAATAAACATTTTTTTTTCTTTTTTTGGGTTCGTTAATGCAGCAATATTGTTCCCATTTCAATTATAATGTGAACAATGATGCTGCACTAACGATTTTTGTATGCGGTGCGTTTGTTAAAAATCGTGTAATTTTCCCCAAAAAAAAATGTAACGAGACCCCATCTCTAATTTTTTTAACAAGCGCACCCCATACAAAATATAACCACAATTGCTCGCATGTTAAAATGTGAAAAAAAACACTTTACACGTTGTAAATTATTGAAAATACATATTTTATTGCATTTTTTGTTATAATATACAGACATGACATAACGTATACATATAATAATGACATATTATGAATCTACCGAGTCTGACGGAAAGAACGATATATAATATGTCTGGGTCATATACTAAAATAAGCCTTCAAAACACGTTTAAACATGATGAGCAAAACTGGTAAAAATGACCTCAGCACAGAGGTGTGAAAAGCCTCAGCAGCGAAAGGGTTAAAGGACAGTGAGTTTTCCATGAAATAAGGTTAAAAATAAAAACGAAAAATTCCTTCAAATATCGTGCCTAGGAGGTCCCCATAACCTGCCCGGGAAGTGGCGGATTTCTAGGATGTATAGAAATATGTAAAAAACAAAAAATGACATTTCAAATGACGGTAAATGCTTTTCCTTTAATCTATCCATAAACAACTGCTTGGGGCGGCAGCCTGTATGAAAAGAGGAGACATTTTCGGACACGCAGAAAAAGTTTACTGATTTTTTGGCGGTGAAAAGCAGGAGAATGACTGGAGAATGGAAAATTCTAGACCAAATAGCCGATTTCGAAAGTGAGATAAATGGGAGAATTTTTCTGGTTTGGCTATTTTGACCTAGAATTTTTCATTCTCCAGTCATTCTCCTGAGTTTCACCTTTCTCTGAATAACCCTGTTAGGGTTATTCAGAGAGCGGTGAAGAGCAGGAGAATGACTGGAGAATGGAAAATTCTAGGTCAAAATAGCCAAACCAGAAAAATTCTCCCATTTAGGCTAGGGTCAGACTAGCGAATTTTTAACGTGCGTTTAGGCGCACTTAATCACGGCCGCACTAGCAGCAAATGACGGGCAATGACGGCCAATATACGAAGTACGGTCGCACGAAAGTCCGGCTGCGCAACGCAAGTGGAAAATGAACGCATTTTTTCGAGAACGCAGAACCGCTAGTACGGACGTACAGAGTGCGCTGCGTCCACTAGCGGCGTGTGTGCGTGATTTGGAGACGTCAGACCCTGCTCATGTCCGGCCAACATAACGTCCAGACACCCAAAGTTTCCTGGTTTGGATCCGTAAAAAATCACGCACAAAAATGCGCATCGTATGACCGTTTTCGCGCAATCCGTGAAAAAGTACGGCAATGCGTTCGGACGCACTTTTTGACGGTCGCTGCGAAAAATGCGTTAGTCTGACCCTAGCCTTATCTCACTTTCCAAATCGGCTATTTGGTCCAGATTGTTCTCTTTTCCTGCCATTCTCCTGGTTTTCACCTTTCTCTGAACAACCCTGAGAGAGAGGTGAAAGCCAGGAGAACTGGCAGGAGAAGAGAACAATCTAGACCAAATAGCCAATTTGGAAAGTGAGTTAAATGGGAGAATTTTTCTGGTTTGGCTATTTAGACCTAGAATTTTCACTTCTCCAGTTATTCTCCTGCTTTTCACCGCTCTCTGAATAACCCTGTGAATGTTTAATCCCGAGGTGAAAAATAACATTGCTTTAGATTTTTTTAAAACACCAGTTAACCACTTGGCTGCTATGGACGC
Organism: Leptobrachium leishanense; assembly: GCA_009667805.1. NCBI lineage: Eukaryota > Metazoa > Chordata > Amphibia > Anura > Megophryidae > Leptobrachium > Leptobrachium leishanense. Next base: position 58,115,669 of record CM019067.1, read on the forward strand.
GCTCAGCGCGTCCAGCCAAGTGGTTCTCCTGTGCTATGGACGCGCTGAACGCGTCCATGCACAGGAGGCAGCAATCTGCCGGATTCCGGCGGATTGCTGCGCCCCCCGGTGCGGGCTGACATCTTGGATGTCAGCCCAGCACTCCGGGACCCCGGCGGAGCAATTAGATGTCATTGTGGTGGCGCAATGACATCTAATTCAGGCGCCCCCCAAGCCAAGCCTCCAGGAACTCCCCCTGAGGACTGGCGTCATCATGCATAGCACGATGACGCCAGTCCTGGAGTTAACCCCTAGCTGCCACCAATGGTGGAGATAGGGGGTTCCAATGAACCCCCTATCTCCCGATCCGTGGCAGCTAGGGGTTAATGTTTGATATCGTTGGATCGGCCAGAGCATGGCCTTTCCAAGGATACTAAACATGAGCATGAAAAATGTTTTTTAAAAAAAATAAAAAATAAAAAATAAAAATATTTAAAAAAAATTATAAAAAATAAATAAACAAGTTTTTTTGTTTGTTTTTGATTTGTTAATGCAGCAATATTGTTCCCATTTCAATTATAATGTGAACAATAATGCTGCACTAACGATTTTTGTATGCGGTGCGTTTGTTAAAAAAAGCGACATTTTCCCCAAAAGAAAAATGTAACGAGACCCCATTTCTAATTTTTTCAACAAGCGCACCCCATACAAAATATAACTGCAAGCGATCGCATGTTAAAATGTGAAAAAAACACTTTACACATAATAAATTATTCAAAATTCTAATTTTATTGCATTTTTTGTTATAATATACAGACATGACATAACGTATACATATAATAATGACATATGAATCTGCCAAGTCTGCCGGAAAGAACGATATATAATATGTCTGGGTGATATATCAAAATATGGCTACAAAACGCGGTTAAACATGATGAGCGAAAGCGGTAAAAATGACCTCAGCACAGAGGTGTGAAAAGCCTCAGCAGCGAAAGGGTTAAATGCAGCATATTAGGATGTTTTAGGAGGGAAATTAATTCTCAAATCTCAACCAAAACAGACACCAACCCACCCCCTCACTATATTGTACAATGTATCAAATTGATTACCAGACTGAAAACACCTGGTGTTATGCCCGTTTGTGAACAGAGGTCATTTAGAGTTGATAATCTTTCCACGTACACATTAGTTTTTAATTCAATATCTAATAAACCGTTGCTTATAATATTCTGCAGTAAAGAGTCTCTTTATTTCTAGATTTTTTTGTATTTTTTTAAGCATTTTCTATACTTTTTTCAAAATTTCTTTTTTTTTTCGAACCGAACACGCCCAAAAAGTTCGAAATTCACAAACTTTCGAACTGCCAAAGTTCGGGTCGAACTCCAAACAGTCCGAACCCGAACAGCTCATCCCTACCTACAACTCACTGATACACACTGTCCCTGATAGCCTGGCAGTGCCAAGACAGATTCTAATTCCCAGAAATCTCCTACAACGTCACTGATACACCCTGACAGAACAATCTCCTCTCCTCTCTGATTCACTCCTGCAAACACACACGCTGGGGCTGCAGGCAGGGAAGCCTTATATAGAGTGCTGCGGGACTTAGCTCTGTGAGCCCATGATTGGGCAAAATTTGCCCAATCAGGACTCTGAGCCGTGATTGGCATAGTCTTGCACCTGACCTGTGGTCAGGTGCAAGGCTGTAGCCAATTACAAGCTTCAGGCCAGTTGAAAAGTGCATTGTGGTCCATTGTCGGCGAACACGCGGAAATGTTCGGAGTTCGATGAACAGCCGATGTTCGAATCGAACTCCGTACAGATACGAACCGAACGCTCATCCCTAATTACAACACTGCGACGGACGCTGGGAGGCTCGTCAGCAAGGGCGCACATAGAGCGCTCGTCTGACACGGCCCTAAGATATAAATATTTAAAATAGCATAGTGTTTTATCAGATGCCATTTCTTGATGACATCCTGAAATATGCAAGTTTTTGCTTACTATGAACTTTTATTCAAAGTTGGCAGGTCTGCAGATTCCTTCCCTTTCATTATTAAAAAAAATGTGTAATCTGGTCTGGAATGTAAGGCAAGGCTGTCTGTAAGAACATGTCTAAGGTGGAAACCAAGATACAGGCATAGACCATGTCAAAACATTGCTGAGTCATGTAAGGACGCTGTAAAATGTTCAGAATTCACCAAAGGGTTTTTTCTCAAAGCACCAAAATTTCGGTGGTTTTCACGTCCATTTTGAGTGAATTCACTATTCTCCGTAGGGTCACCGTAGTGCGCTGAAGATGGAGTTGCCAAATCCTCATGATATAGTTGGCGAATGTCGCCGTAGACCGGCGAACTGGCAGGGCGAAATCCACCGAACTGCAAAAAAATTTTATTTAAACCTTATAAAAGTGCATTAAAATGTATCTTAAAAATAAAAAAGGTCCTATAAAAATTAATAGAAATGTCCGTTACAGAATAAAAACATGCCTTTTAAAATAAATTGGAAAATAATAATTTTGTCTAAAAAATACAAATGGGTGTTCAAAAAAATAAAAAGGCTTTTTGCTGAAAATGAAAACAATAAAAGTTTTTTTTTTAAAAAAAATTAAAATGCTATTACTTTTTTTTTCAAATAAAAGTTTTATTGTTTTCACAAACACAAACACAAATTAAAACCATAAGGGATACAGAAAAAGGGAAAAGAGGATCAAGGAATATTGCAACGATACAGAGAATATCAACTTCCATATTGTGAGCGAGACATACCGAACATTAAGTAGACTGCGAAACATTATAAATATCTAGACCAGTGGTCCTTCTTCGTATGTGAAATGCCCGCCACATGTCTGGCCATGCCATCTAGGAGCCGTAAAGCATGTAGACGCGTGGAAATGTCTTTAAGTGTAGGGAGAGTAGAAGATTTCCATCAAGCAGCGTCCAAAGTCGTCGCCACCGACAGCACGTGGGCCAAGGATTGTTTTTGGAGGCGTGAGAGTGAGTCGGGTATAGACTGAAGAAGGAGGATTTCAAGTAGGAGAGAAACCTCTGAGAAAATAACCTTAGAACTAAATTGGGCAACGGAGATCCAGAATGGAGTAATCAAACGACAAGACCACCAGATATGAAAGAAGGAACCCAACTCCTCCCCCCATCTCCAGCACACCGCCGATACCTTAGGGTTAAAATGGTGTTCCCTATCAGGGGTAATGTACCACCTATATAACACTTTCTTTCTAGCTTCTGTTAGGGATATACAGCGGAATTTAGAGGCATCTAGGAGAAAACAATCCGCCCAGGTGGATACAGATATTTGAGTTCCCAGATCCTTCTGTTGCACGTTTGCAATCAAGAAACGCACACTCTGTTCTTCAGTTACAGAGCGTTTATTAACCCCTTAAGGACGGGAGTAATTTTACAAGTTTGGAACACTTTTGAACACTTCTAAAAGTAGAATTTCAGCTATTCGCTGTTCAACCATAATTTACCTCTTACATATTAAGTGTACCCACCCTTATTATATATCATTTTGTTCAGGAGAAATAGGGCTTTCATCTTCCATCAAAGATTTATATATAAAATATATTATAGTATGAAAAAAAACCTAAAAACTATGAGAAAAAAGGAAATTTTGCAATTTTCAAAGTTCTCCATTGTATTTTTAGTGTGAATGACATTGTACGCTTAGCATTAAATGAAATAAAATACATATATTTCTGGTCGGCAAGGTCTTACGAGTTAAACGGTACCCCCCATGTAGAGGTTTTAGGAGGTTTTGGAAAGTTACAGGGTCAAATATAGAGTTTGCCCATTTCACGTTTTACAACTTGAAATTTGCCAGATTGTTTCCTGGCCCTATGTTGACTTTGAGAGGTTATGGCAGCCCAGGTATGAAAAGTACCCCAACATGTCATACCATTTTGAAAAGTAGACAACCCAGGCTATTCCAAATGTGTACGTTTTGTTTTTTATAGTAGTCTCTTAGTCGCAAACTTGGTCTTCATGTTTGTGGTTTTGCATTTTTCACACAAAAACTGTTCTTTTACCGATGATATCATGCTCCCTCAACATTTTACTGGCCTAAAAAACTCATATTTCTGGTCGGCAAGGTCTTACGAGTTCAACGGTACCCCCCATGTAGAGGTTTTAGGAGTTTTGGAAAGTTACAGGGTCAAATATAGAGTTTGCCCATTTCACGTTTTACAACTTGAAATTTGCCAGATTGGTTTCCTGGCCCTATGTTGACTTTGAGAGGTGTATGGCAGCCCAGGTATGAAAAGTACCCCAACATGTCATACCATTTTGAAAAGTAGACAACCCAGGCTATTCCAAATGGTGTACGTTTTGTTTTTTATAGTAGTCTCTTAGTCGCAAACTTGGTCTTCATGTTTGTGTTTTGCATTTTTCACACAAAAACTGTTCTTTTACCGATGATATCATGCTCCCTCGACATTTTACTGGCCTAAAAAACTCATATTTCTGATCGCAAGGTCTTACGAGTTCAACGGTACCCCCCATGTAGAGGTTTTAGGAGGTTTTGGAAAGTTACAGGGTCAAATATAGAGTTTGCCCATTTCACGTTTTACAACTTGAAATTTGCCAGATTGGTTTCCTGGCCCTATGTTGACTTTGAGAGGTTATGGCAGCCCAGGTATGAAAAGTACCCCAACATGTCATACCATTTTGAAAAGTAGACAACCCAGGCTATTCCAAATGGTGTACGTTTTTTTTTTATAGTAGTCTCTTAGTCGCAAACTTGGTCTTCATGTTTGTGTTTTGCATTTTTCACACAAAAACTGTTATTTTGCTGCTAATATCATGCTCAGTCAACCTTTTCCTGGCCTACAACATTGATATTTGTGGTCGGCAATGTGTTACGAGATCAACGGTACCCTCCATTTAGCATTTTTAATTTTTGCTTTTTGGAAAGTTACACGATCAAATGTAGAGTTTGCCAGATTGGTTTGCTGGGTCTAGGTTGAATTTGAGAGGGTATGGCAGCCCAGGTATAAAAAGTACCCCAACATGGCATATCATTTTGAGAAGTAGACAACCCAGAGTGTTGAAAATGGGGTATGTCCAGTTTTGTATAGTAGCCACTTGGTCACAAACCCTGGCCACACTTAGTTTTCAAGATTGTGTTTTGCATTTGTTTTACACGAAAACTGTCATTTTGCTGCTAATATCCTGCTCGGTCAACCTTTTACTGGCCTATAACATTGATATTTGTATTCGGCAATGTGTTACGAGTTCAACAGTACCCCCATGTTGCATTTTTATTTACTTTTTGGAAAGTTACACGATCAAGTGTAGAGTTTGCCAGATTGTTTTCTGGGCCTAGGTTGAATTTGAGAGGGTATGGCAGCCCAGGTTTGAGAAGTACCCCATCATGGCATATCATTTTGAGAAGTAGACAACCCAGAGTGTTGAAAATGGGGTATGTCCAGTTTTGTATAGTAGCCACTTGGTCACAAACCCTGGCCACACTTAGTTTTCAAGATTGTGTTTTGCATTTGTTTTACACGAAAACTGTCATTTTGCTGCTAATATCCTGCTCGGTCAACCTTTTACTGGCCTATAACATTGATATTTGTGTTCGGCAATGTGTTACGAATTCAACGGTACCCCATATGTAGCATTTTTATTTACTTTTTGGAAAGTTACACGGTCAAATGTAGAGTTTGCCCATTTCAGGTTTTACAACTTGAAATTTGCCAGATTGGTTTGCTGGGTCTAGGTTGAATTTGAGAGGGTATGGCAGCCCAGGTATAAAAAGTACCCCAACATGGCATATCATTTTGAGAAGTAGACAACCCAGAGTTTGAAAATGGGGTATGTCCAGTTTTGTATAGTAGCCACTTGGTCACAAACCCTGGCCACACTTAGTTTTCAAGATTGTGTTTTGCATTTGTTTTACACGAAAACTGTCATTTTGCTGCTAATATCCTGCTCGGTCAACCTTTTACTGGCCTATAACATTGATATTTGTGTTCGGCAATGGTGTTACGAGTTCAACAGTACCCCCATGTTGCATTTTTATTTACTTTTTGGAAAGTTACACGATCAAGTGTAGAGTTTGCCAGATTGGTTTTCTGGGCCTAGGTTGAATTTGAGAGGGTATGGCAGCCCAGGTTTGAGAAGTACCCCATCATGGCATATCATTTTGAGAAGTAGACAACCCAGAGTGTGAAAATGGGGTATGTCCAGTTTTGTATAGTAGACACTTGGTCACAAACCCTGGCCACACTTAGTTTTCAAGATTGTGTTTTGCATTTGTTTTACACGAAAACTGTAATTTTGCTGCTAATATCCTGCTCGGTCAACCTTTTACTGGCCTATAACATTGATATTTGTGTTCGGCAATGTGTTACGAATTCAACGGTACCCCTATGTAGCATTTTTATTTAGTTTTTTGGTAATTTGACAAGTGATTTTCAGGATTTATGTCGACTTTGAGAGAACATGGCACGCCAAGAAAGAATATTGCTCCAAAGATGACGCGCCAATGATTCTAAATTAGTATTTTGTTGTTTGGTGCAGCCACTTTAGAATAGCTGGGCTTAACGTAAACAGGGACAGGCCAAATTCAGGGTATTCCAGAAGTCAGAGTAGTCATTATAACAAGCCAATGAGTCGGTACAGGCAGCAAACAAAGAGTAGTCGGTATAACAAGCCAATGAGTCGGTACAGGCAGCAAACAAAGGGTAGTCGGTATAACAAGCCAATGAGTCGGTACAGGCAGCAAAGGGTAATCGGGACAAAGCAGAAAAGGGGATTTAGTAATTTAGCTCGGTATGATAAATTTTGAAGCACTCGTTATGCAGAGGCCAGGTAGAGATGGGCAGGTAGGCAATAATAACTAGAATCCTTTCGGATTCCTTTCTTGCGGCAGACACGACACTTTTTCTGGGGGGACTTTTTACAGCGGGTGGGAGGGACTCGGGAAGGAAAGTGTCTGCCGCTTAATCTTTGGAGATCTCCTGATTCCAAAGCGGATGTAACGGGGGCCGGGGTTAGGATAAGTTGGGATATGATCTCAAGCATGAATTCTAGGAAGGGATATGGCTTTTGTACTGCTGCCTGCTTGTAGAGCACGTACGCATTAAAAATTGCTATCTCGGTCAAATAGATGGCAATCTTCTTGTACCATGCCCTAGTCTTTCGGTTCACAAGATAAGGCTGTATACATTGATCAGCCAAGTCTACTCCCCCCATAAACTTGCTGTAATCTACAATGCACTTCGGCTTTTCCAGTGGCTCAGTCCTCCCTCTCACAGGCACTGGCACTGTACTTTCGTCATGCACTGTAGATAACATGTATACATCCTTCTTATCGGTGAACCGAAGGGCTAGCACTTCTTCCTGACGTAGAGATGAAGAGGAGCCTCTACTTTTTTTGCCTGCTGTCAGGATTTGGGGAAAACCTCTGCGATTCTTCCGCACTGTGCCACACGCAAGGGTCTCAAAACAATATAAATTTTTAAATAGGTCGATACTGGTGTAATAGTTATCGACCCATAAATGATAGCCCTTGTTGAATAGGGGATAGACCAGATCCCACACAATTTTTCCACTGGTGCCAATACAATCGGGGCATCCTGGGGGTCAAGGTGGCTATCTTTCCCTTCGTATATTCTAAACGCCCAGGTGTAGCCTGTTGTGGACTCACACAATTTATAAAATTTGACGCCATACCGGGATCGCTTGCTTGGGATATACTGCTTGAAGAGCAGTCTGCCTTGAATTTCATAAGGGACTCGTCTACAGATATATTTTGGTCGGGAACATAATTATCGGTGAATTTGGCAGATATAAGACTGATCAGGGGCCGAATTTTATAGAGGCGGTCATGCATTGGGTCGTTTCTTGGTGGGCACAGTGCGTTATCATTAAAATGGAGGAATCGCATGAGATTTTCGTATCTCTCCCTCTTCATAACCCTTGGGAATAGTGGAGTAGCCAGGATGGGGTTTTTGTGCCAGTAAGACCTGATACTTGGCTTCTTCACTATTCCCATTACGAGGGTTAGAGCCCAAAATTTTTTTAACTCTATCACATCCGTTGGGTGCCACTTGTTACGTCTGTGGCGATGTGAATCCGGATGCGCATCAAGATACTGGTTGGCAAACAGGTTGGTTTGCTCAACCACCATCTCGAATACATCGTCCGACATAAACAGGTTAAAAAAGCTCACTGGCTCACAGTCCTCTACCCTTACTGTGATGCCAGGAGTCGCCAGAAATGGGGGTATTTCTGGGGCAGCCATATTTGGGGGTACCCAAATGCTCTCGTGCCTCCCAGTAGATGGTGGGGGGTCACCATCACTGGAGGGTTCACTAAGGGGCTCTATATCAGAGGCTGTGAGGGTGTCACTGTCGGCGAGAGCGTCGCTCTCAGAGGCGGCCAGGATCTCATATGCCTCTTCTGGGGAATAAAAGCCGGAGGACATTTTTATGGGAGGTCGGGGAACTGATGGGGTCAAGTACACAAATAAAATATTAGAACACCTAAACTAAGCCCTTCCGGTCCTTGTAGTGGCCGGTACTTCTATCTATCTAGACAAGAGTAGTCAGGAATGCCAAGGGTCGTATGCCAATGCGGGTAGTCAGAAATGCCAGGGGTCGTATGCCAATGTGGGTAGTCAGAAATGCCAGGGGTCGTATGCCAATGCGGGTAGTCAGAAATGCCAGGGGTCGTATGCCAATGCGGGTAGTCAGAAATGCCAAAGGGTCGTATGCCAATGCGGGTTCTCAATCAGGGTACACTGCAGGCCAGGGGTACAGTGCCTGGGTTTTTTTTTCAGGTTTTTTTCCAGTCAGGTTTTTTTCAGTTATTTTTTTCAGCCAGGGGGTACTGTGCCAGGAGGGTACAGTGCCAGTCTGGAGAGTACAGTGCCAGCCAGGGAGTACTGTACCTGGGGGTTTTTTTTTTCAGTTTTTTTTTTTTCAGCCAGGGGGTACTGTGCCAGGAGGTACAGTGCCAGTAGGTGCCTGGGGGGTACAGTGCCAGGTGGGTACAGTGCCAGTGGGGTACAGTGCCAGGTGGGATACACTGCCAGGTGGGGTACACTGCCAGGTGGGGTACAGTGCCAGGTGGGGTACACTGCCAGGTGGGGTACACTGCCAGGAGGGTACAGTGCCAGTAGGTAGTGCCTGGGGGGTACAGTGCCAGTAGGTGCCTGGGGGGTACAGTGCCAGGTGGGGTACAGTGCCAGTGGGGTACAGTGCCAGGTGGGATACACTGCCAGGTGGGGTACAGTGCCAGGTGGGGTACAGTGCCAGGTGGGGTACACTGCCAGGTGGGTACAGTGCCAGTAGGTAGGCCTGGGGGGTACAGTGCCTGGGGGGTACAGTGCCAGTAGGTGCCTGGGGGGTACAGTGACAGGTGGTACAGTGCCAGTGGGGTACAGTGCCAGGTGGGGTAAAGCCAGGTGGGGTACACTGCCAGGAGGGTACAGTGCCAGTAGGTAGTGCCTGGGGGGTACAGTGCCTGGGGGGTACAGTGCCAGTAGGTGCCTGGGGGGTACAGTGCCAGTGGGGTACAGTGCCAGGTGGGATATACTGCCAGGTGGGGTACACTGCCAGGTGGGGTAGTGCCAGGTGGGGTAGTGCCAGGTGGGGTACAGCCAGGTGGGGTAGTGCCAGGTGGGGTACAGCCAGGTGGTACAGCCAGGTGGGGTACAGCCAGGTGGGGTAGTGCCAGGTGGTACACTGCCTGGGGTGTGGGGTACAGTGCCTGGGGTTTTAGGTAGTTTTAGGTAGTTTTTTCTCTTTTTTTCCTCTGCTCCTCTCTGCTCTGTCTCTCTCTCTCTGCTCCTCAGATCGCAATGAGGAAGCAGGAGAAAGGGGCAGAGACAATGTCTCAGCCAATGCAACCTCATTGGCTGAGACATTCTGACAGTTGCAGAGGTGACAGCTTGTCACCGCTGCAACTGACAGCTCCAGCCGCCGGATTGGCTGCCTTCGCTTTTCCACGAGGTAAACGGCCCGCCTTCCTTCCCACAATGCCGATCGCCAGCTGGGGAGGTCTGCCCGGGTGTCAGACAGACCCCCAGCCAGCGATCAGCATTGTGGGAAGGGAGGCGGGCCGTTTTTCGCGCCCAGAAGCAGGAAACACCGCGGGGCGTACCATGCCGTCCTGCGGCATTAAAGCCCACGTGGTGCAGGACGGCATGGTACGCCCTGCGTCCTTAAGGGGTTAACCTGTGTGCCTGTATGAAGTAAAAACAATGCTTTAAACTCTTGTAATAGCATGAGGTGTTTACAGTCTCCTCATGCACCAGTGAGATTAACCATAGAGCATAACAGCAAATGTCCTTTACCAATATTACTCTATACTAGACATGCAGTTTATGTGCACAGTTACTTTTTACCTGTACTGTTACTGCACAGACCACATAGCTAACTAACAGAGCAGAACAAAACTATTTACAGAACAGATACACAGAAAATGACACACTCTTTTGTTATGGCTTCACACACACTTCAAGCTTATGCTGTTTGCTGGATCTGTGCTTATACTGGGCTTACCTGTATGAAGTAAAAAAACAATGCTTTAAACTCTTGTAATAGCATGAGGTGTTTACAGTCTCCTCATGCACCAGTGAGATTAACCATAGAGCCTAGCACTTCCTGGTACAGGACCCTCCACTCCCAACCAGGCTCATGCCATCTGCTGGCTGGAGGTGATGCTCACCGCTCAGTACCCTACCATAACTTTACATGTGCGTTTAAAGCTACCATGCAACCAGGGGCGGATCCAGGGGGGGGCAACGGGGCAATTGCCCCCCCCCCGAGATTTGAGCCAGGAACACAGATGCCGGGCAGCGCCGGAGTGCCTCAGTGGCGTAGCGGGGGGGGCTGGGGGGGCCGTGGCCCCGGGCGCAGTTTTGTTAGGCCGGGGGTTGAGGGACCCAGATGCCGGGCAGCGCGAGAGCGCCTGCCCGGTCTTGAACAGTCCGTCCTGTGAAGTGGATGCGGCTGTGTGCGTGCGCAGCCGGTCACGTGGTCCGGCTAATCAGGTGGTACTGAGTCTCTGTACCACCTGACTGGCCGGACCGCGTGACCGGCTGCGCACGCACACAGCCGCATCCACTTCACAGGACGGACTGTTCAAGATCGGGCAGGCGCTCCCGCGCTGCCCGGCATCTGGGTCCCTCAACCCCCTGCCGGAGCTGGGGCAACAATCCAGGTGAGAGCTGGGGCAAATCCATGACCTGGGGGCAAATCCATGTGTGACCTGGGGGCAAATCCATGACCTGGGGGCAAATCCATGTGTGACCTGGGGGCAAATCCATGAGCTGGGGGCAAATCCATGTGTGACCTGGGGGCAAATCCATGAGTGGGGCAAATCCATGAGTGGGGCAAATCCATGTGTGAGCTGGGGGCAAATCCATGTGTGAGCTGGGGGCTCTCTGCTCCTCTAGATTGTAAAATCCGGGGTGCCCTCTGCTCCTCTAGATTGTAAGCTCCTGGGTGTCCTCTGCTCCTCTAGATTGTAAACTCCTGGGTGCCCTCTGCTCCTCTAGATTGTAAGCTCCTGTGAGCCGGGCCCTCTGTAAATTCTCGTGAGTCGGGCTCTCTGCTAAAACACCTTATTTTCTGTAAGTGCCCCTCCCGAGACTAGTCTCTGGATCCGCCCCTGCATGCCACACTCTTCCCCACCAAATAAATGTCGTCCCGACATTCCACAATTATCGGCCTTAACTTTCACACAAAACGTTACCCAACCATTTTCCCAATGCATGAGTCTTTTTATAGTCTCTGGCAAAAGTCTATTATATTATTCACCATGGTCTCCAGTAATAGTCCATACTGATCTTATGTGCGGTTAGGTTTCTCTGCACAATGCTGGGTTGACCAAGTGTTTCATAGGTCAGTGTTTTCGGCTGTCTTCTCTCTCTTTTAGGGTAGAGTTGCGTTTCGCTCATCTCATCCTGGTCTTCATCCTCCAGTGTATTGTCCCTTGTGATGTCCACAGGTGTCATTTGAGGATCTTCCTCTACACTTTCCATTGACGGTGTTTCTATGTCTTCTGTATTTGTTGGCAATACTTGCTCTTCCCTTGTGATCCGTCGACACTGTCTTTCTTCTGTTCCCTATGGATGGAATACCTCAGCTGTTGGATTCGGCAAAGAATTCACTTGCTGTTCTGGTAATGGCCCACTGTAATGAAATCTCTGGAGTTCTCCATCAGAATCCCACTCGCTGTCTGTGTCTTCTTGTGTCTGTGGAACATTGGGTCTTCTCGTTCTAACTTTGAATTTCTTTGTTACGTCTTCATTTTTGTGGTTTTGTGGAGGTTGCTCAACTGGAAGATGGTCACATGGTAAAAGCAAATTCCGGTGCATCACTTTTGCTCTACCAACTCCATTTTCTGGTTTCACTTCAAAAACTGGGATATCTTCCCCTTTCTTTTTAACAACGACATATGCTCCTACTGGGAAGATAGAGTGTATCTTCCCTGGGCCTCCTTTCTCACCCACATTTCTTACCAATACTCGGCTGCCCTGTTGTAACTCTGTGCCATAGATCTTTTTGTCGTACTGTTCCTTTCCTCTTGCTGCCGTCTTTGCTGCAGAACGAGATGCTATTCCATAGGCTGAGCCATCCGCTTCCTCCAATTTTCGACGTAGTCTTTATAGGAGCCTTTATTGCTGTCCCTTGTTATACCAAACAGGAGATCAATTGGTAATCTGGGATACCTCCCAAACAATAAAAAAACGGCGAATAGCCTGTGGCATCACTGCAAGTGCAATTGTAAGCATGGACTACCTTTGCCAGAGAGCTCTTCCAATTAGTTTTCTGATCTTCGGTCAGTGTTCTTAGCATAGAGAGCAAAGTTCTATTAAATCTTTCTACCTGTCCATTGCCCTGCGGGTGATATGGGGTAGTGTGCGAAACTTTGATTACACAGTAGTCTTTTAGTCTGGACAATAGCTGATTTTCAAATTCTCTCCCCATGTCGTGGTGAATTCTCTCTGGAAAGCCGAATTTGAGGGCAAACTCATTGAACAGCTTGTCGGCCACAGTTTTTGCTGATTTGTTCGTTGTAGCGTACGCCTGTGCAAATCTTGTATAATGATCCATTACAACTAAGATATACTCATATCCTCCTTTACATGTTTCAAGATGGAGGAAGTCCACAGAAACTAGTTCAAACGGATGAGTAGTCTTAATGGTTGACAAGGGTGCTCGGGTAGGTCTGTTTGGCTTCTTCTTCTTGAGACATTCACACTCCTGTGTCACAAAGTGCTCCACATCCCGTTGCATCTTGGGCCAATAGAACCGATCTCTGATCAAATTCAGTGTTCTTTCCACGCCGAGATGCCCCATCTCCTGGTGGAGTTCTCTATAGACCAGTGGCCGGTACCTTTTTGGAAGCACTAGCTGGTACCTGGACAAAGTTTTCCTGTGAAAGGTGCCGACTTGCGCTATGTGAAGCTTTGTCCATTCTCTCAGCAAGGCTTTTACGTCACTATCTTCTGCTTGACTGGCTTTTGCACTGGGTCTGTGATTTCTAGCTTTGTAATCGAGTATTTTTCCAATTACTGCATCTCTTTGCTGTGCTTCTCTTATTTCTCTTCTTGGAATTGGCTGGATCGATTCCAGTAGTTGATCTCTCTCCCCTTGTTCTTCCATAGCCTCTAAGGTTACTGAATTGAAGTACGGCGTTGCTTCCATTTGTTGCATGAGAATTGCTTGTGTAGATGACCTGATAACCTCCTCACTGACCTCTTCAGTGCACTGCAGTATAAGTCCATCAATGTCTAGCGGCATTCTCGATAGGCCGTCTGCATCTGCATTAGACTTGCCAGAGCGATATTTGATAGTGAAGTTGAAGTCAGCCAACTCTGCGATCCACTTCTGCCCAGTTGCATTCAGCCTGGCAGAGGTCAGGACATACGTGAGTGGGTTGTTATCCGTGTATACAACAAATGAAGGTGCATGATATAAATAATCCCTGAAACGCTCACATAAAGCCCACTTTAATGCCAGGAATTCCAATTTACCTGCATGCATATGATACCTTTTTTCTGGTGGTGTAAGAGTCCTGGACCCATATGCAATGACCTTCAGTTTTCCATCCCTCCGCTGGTAGAGTACCGCTCCCAGTCCTTCTTGGCAGGCATCACCATGCAACACAAAGGGTTGATTGAAGTCTGGGTAATCAAACACTGGCGGATTAGACAAGCAGTCAACTAACTGGGTCACTACTTCCTGATGTTGGTCTGTGATGGGGGTTCAGGTGATGGGGGTTCTACTTGGCAGTTGGCCCTCTTTTCTTGCCCCTGACACTTTCTTTTTGTTAGAGGGACCCTTGCCCCCTCATAGCAGATCTACTGATTTATCACTCGACAATGGAACTGATAGCAAATCATACAGTGGCTTGGCAATGCGAGAAAAGTTCTGGACATAGGACCTGTAATAGGAGAGGAATCCCAATACTTTCCTGAGCTCCCTACTGTTGCTGGCTTCCTTTCTTTAAGGGCCTGAACTGAGGCCACCTCTGCTGGGTCCATTGTATAGCCGTCTTTTGACACCATCTTGCCCAAGAATCTCACTTTTCGCTTGAACAGTTCACACTTCTTTGTGGTGAGTTTGATGCCATGTTGCTGATACCGACGCAGGACAGTCTGTATATGCTGGACATGGTCCTCAAAAGAATTGCTGTGTACCAGGTTATCATCTAAATAGGGTTGACATATGTCATCTCTAAGTCCTGACAGACAGTCTTCCATACTTCTTTGAAACTCCGCTGGAGCTGAACTTAAACCAAATGGAATGCGTACCCACTCATGCAAGCCCCAAGGGTAATGAAAGCTGTAAGGGGACGACTTTCCTCATCAAGGTACCCTTGGTGTTAGGCTTTTCCCTGGTCTAATACGGAAAACCAGGAGCTCCCACTTAAACTGTCCAACATGTCCTGGATCCTGGGAATGGGATGTCTATCAGGTATTGACTTCTGGTTCAGCTCTCTGTAGTCGCAGTAGAGTTGCATGCTGCCATCCTTCTTTCTCACGCAGACGATTGGTGAGGAGTATGGGGATCTCGATTTTGTGACCCATCCTCGATTTAAAAGGTCCTGCAGGTACTCCTTGACTTCTTTATGCAATGGCTTCGGGACTGAATGATAGGTCTTCTGCACGGGAGTTTGATCTTTCAGAGAGATATGCATCTTTAATGATGGAATACAGCCCACGTCATTATCATCGAGAAAAAGCTTGACATTCTTCTCTGAACATCCTCTTCGCCACCGCTTGCTGCTCCTGATTTAGATGGTTCAACGATATTGGTGGGTCCCATGCTTTACTGTGGTTCTGCATCTATGTATCAAGCTGCTGTTCCAAAGTCTCAGAGTTACATTTCAATGTGGCCACATCCGAACTAGGGATAGCAAATGGGAGGGCTTGGCTCTTCGTAATGTTAAGCTTATGATAAGACACCCTGCTATAATCATTCAAAATCGCTTGTAGGGCTGGAAAATGGCAATGACGTTAAGGGGTTTGTTAAGGCAACTAGAATATCATCGGCAAATAAGCGGAGTTTACATATGGACGGGCCTACAGGAATACCTTCAATCTCATCCGTTTGGCGAATCGCCTGAGCCAAGGGCTCGAGGGCCAACGCATATAATAAAGGGGAAAGCGGACATCCCTGCCGAGTCCCATTGGTAATATTCATTGGTTTAGAAAGAAAGGCAGCATTTAAGACAGACGAGAAGATACCTTCTCGGCATCGAGCGACAATAATAAGGTCGGGGTTGTCACCATATCCATTAATAATGTTACTTTGATTGTATTATCACGACCCTGTCTATAAAGCCTACTTGATCATCCGCAATTAGCATGGGCAACAAGTCTACTATCCTGTTCGCTAAAATTTTTGCATATAACTTACAGGGTTATCCAAAGAGATTCGAAAAGTCACCGCACGTTCGGTGACTTTTCGTTCTCTTCAATTCGGTTCCTTTTGCCGATTGCATTTCGGTGACCCTGCGGTGTATTCAGCAAACAGCACAGGGTCCCCGAATTGCAGGGAAAAGCTGCCGAAAACCTGACGAAAACCAACCGAATGCACGCTGAAAACAAGCAAAAACATCTGGATTAACCTTCGAGCTGAAGCAGCTGTGACGTAGAGGAGGCAGTGAATAAATTAGCAAAACCATTTGTATGAATCTGGGAAAATGAAACGCTGTTTGCAAAGAAACTACTGAGCGAAAATGTCTGAAATTTTCACAGGAGGTCCAGGGAATGATAATAAAGAGGGCTGTTACAAAAAAAATAAGTTAACTGAAAAAAAATCAAAAAAAAAATCGGACTTTTAAAAAAAAAAAAAAAAATCTGAAAAATGCTTAAAGTATCCTAAAAAGTCTATAAATAAAGAGACTTTTTTCTGCAGAATTTTATAATGAACGGTTTATTAGATATTGAATTAAAACGGGAATATTTTTAACATTGAAGCCTATGGGATTCTCCTGAATAAATTTGCTGTATTAAACCACCGAATGACAGGGAATTAGGGGAACCTTTCACTGCTGGTTTGTGTTCTCTGAATAGCCGAAGCAGTGATTCTCTATGGGGATTTCACTGCCCTCGAACAGGGACCGAACAGGCACCGTATGTTCAGGCAATTCGCCAGGATTTGGTGAATTGCCTGCTCTCTGGATAGCCGAATGGTCAGGAAAGGTAACCGAACGCTGATTTTCAGCGTTCGGTTACCTTTCTCAAGCAATTCGGATCTCTTTGGATAACCCTGTTAGTGTCTGTATTGAATAACAAAATGGGTCTATATTTAGAACAGACAGGGCCGGAGGGGAGGTTTTAGGGAGAGTAACAATGGTAGCGGATAACCAATCGGGGATGCGGTTCCAGATTGAAAGATGTGTCAAAACGTGGAAAGGAGGTGCGGAGTCAATGGGGTTTGAAAAGTTTTGTAATATAATGCAGTAAAGCCATCAGGGCCAGGGGCCTTGTGAGATTTTAGGGAGGCAATAGACGTTGTGAGTTCCAATAGGGAGATCAGGCGGTCAGGGTCAAGTGCTGATCATCTGACAAAGTCGGGAGGTGCAAGCGTTGTAAAAAAGGTACAATGTCAGCTAAGGCAGGTTGGTGAGTATTGTCATCATCGCGCAAATTATACAAGTCCGCATAGTATTCCGCAAAGCAATCAGCAATTTGTTTCGGATGAATATAAGTCTCTCCATTTTTAGCATTTATTTTTTCCAGTTTAGATTTCGCTGCGCGTTGGCGAAGTTTGTTGGCCATCAATCTACTGGCCTTATTGCCATGTAGATAATGTCGTGCCTGTAGTCGACGGGCCGCCCATATATAATCCGTTTTATCGAGATCAAGCAATTGGGATTGAAGATCCAGAAGAAGGGCTTGCGAAGCCACATCACTGGATCTTTTATGGCAAAGCGCAGCATCGTGGATGCGGCGGTGGAGATCCAATCTGTGGGAAATAGCCAATTTCTTAAAATGTGAGCCCCATTTAAGGAGCACCCCTCTAATCACAGGTTTATGCGCCTGCCACAGGGTTAGAGGGGAAATGTCAGGAGAATTATTTAAAATAGTTGGACATGGTCTGGGTCACCTCTTCTAGTACCTCGGGACGGGAAAGAAGGGACTCATTCAGCCGCCATGGAGCACATCCCCGAGCAAAAGAGTCACCTTGAAGATTCAAAGTGAGTGGGGCGTGATCTGACCATGATTTAGTGCCCAAATCACAATCTAAAACATTAGACAATAAATCACGTTTAAGAAAAAAATGGTCAATTCTAGAATATGTTTTAGGAGCCCCAGAATAGCAGGAATAATCCACTTCCGTTGGGAGAAAAATACGCCAAATATCAAATAATTGGAATTCAGCTAGAAGGGAGGCAAACCTCCGTGCTGAGGCCCGTTGAGGACGAGTCGGCCTAGAGGGCAGATCTAACGATTAATTAAAGTCACCACACACCACCAACCTGCCAGTAGTAACTCGCATCAATTTGAGGAGCGCAATCCAAAAAAAAATCAGTTGATCAACATTGGGGCAATAAAAATTTGCAATCGTATATGGTCAATATTGCATACCAAAAATAAATACCGCCCATGTGGGTCAAAAACCGACCTGTGAAGTTTAAACGTAACACCACTATGAATCAAGATCGATACTCCTCTCGCCTTAACAGGAGCAGTAGCATGGAATTGATGTGGGTAATGGGGGAGATAAAGGAGGGGCCCAGTGTGGAGGGGTCACCTCGCCCATCAGATCCCACACTTGTAGAGCAGAGACCCCATCCTGGAGTGAATGAAACACCAACAAAGTTCCATGATAATGTAGCGCTGGTTTTAATTCCCTGTCGTTGTAGTACTTGTTTTTGGCCACCGGAGGGAGACAAGCGCAATGTAAGACACTGGACATTGGGACTACATTTTCCAGCATGCTTTGCGGGCGGGAACAGGAAGTGGGTGGGAGAGAGAGAGAGAGTGACATCCGCAGCCTCGTGGAAAGAGCCGGCAGAGCGTGCAGAGGAGTGAGAGGAGCAAGACGCAAGAGAGCAGAGAGTGATTGCAACCAGGCCAAAGCGCAGGTGCAGCCTAGCAGAGCTGGAGATCGGGATTTTCCTTATTATTAATCGAAGACCCAGTGATCCACGGCTAGTAATCTCACGCTGATACATAGTAAGCTGAAGGACCCCGAGTTAGGAGAACCGCAGACGATCTAACAGGGAGTGCAGGCGGTGAGCAGGATATCTTGTGGCCGATACAGAAAAGAAAGACAGCGGATCCGGTAACACAGAAAATCCCAGTCAAAATCGAGCGGAGAGACGTCCTGGGTCGAGCGGAACGCAGAGTATCTGGCGGATGGGTGAGAGGCCTTCCAGGCCATTGTAAAACACTAAAGCACGCTGCAGTCTGTTAAAAAACCTACAGGGCCCCAACGTGACTAGTCGAAGATACCTCTTAAATATTCACTGGCCAGTTGAATATTGTACCCGGGTACCAATACACGCATACACATACATTCCTTGGGACATAACCTGTACGGGACTCACACTCCAACCACTAAGGGGTTAAAAATACTTTATTTCCTTTTTCCGCTGCGCGTTTCTCGCATTACGAAGTGCTGTATTTTTCCTTTTCCGCTGCGCGTTTCTCGCATTACGAAGTACTGTAAAAATATATATGTATACCGTGTTACTCATTATATGCCAGTTTATTCAGTAAACTATATAATTTATAAAATCCACGATGGTGCTGGAGTATATTTACTCCCTAGTGCGGGGAGACTGACCCGAGGGTCAAATTCAGCGGCTCCCCCGGGAGTGAGCGCTACAATAAGTAAACAACAGCTTCAAAGGAAAGCTCCATCTATACGGGATGTGGTGATTGCGGAGCACTTTGGTGACCGGTAAAAATTCCCTCCGTCTTTGCATCATAGCCGCCGATAAATCCGGGAAAAAAGATATTCCAGCATAGGTGTCAGGGAGCATCGGGGCCTTCCACATCGCCACCATCAGAGAGTCCTTCACGTGGTAGAAATGAATTCGAGTCAGAACATCTCTAGGGACCGCAGCGTCCAAGTTCCGTGGTTTGGGAACACGTGCACCCTATCCAGCAACAGGGTAGCCGCATCAGCATCAGGTAGTAACAGTTGAAAGAGGTTGAGCAGATATCCAGAGTCCAGACAGGCCTTCAGCTTTTACAGATTCAGGGATGCCACGAAGGCACGAACGCAATATTATTTCTGCGTAAACGGTCTTCCTGGTCTGTAACTTTAAGTAAGAGTATTGTGCGATGTCTTTAACTCTTTGTATGCATCCACCAATTCATTATGCGCCAGACACAAATTGTCAGATTTATGCTCCAAAAAGTCAGTGCGCTCACCAATGTCCCGAATTTCCTGATGCAGGGAGGCAGTAATAGTGCGAAAATCCTCTTGAATAGTGGAGCGAAGATCATGTAGCATGGCCTGGATTTGCTGACAGGTGGCTGGAGCAGAGGCTGGAGGCGAGTAGTGCTGAGACGCAGAAGCTGTCCCCTCGTCTGCGACAGGTTTAGGAGAGCTCGGGGAGCGAGGGCCCAGTGAGCCACCATCTTGCGGCCTATCCCGCAACTTGCCGGAGCGCACAGGGTCCGCCGGTTTGGGGGTCTTAGAGGGTGCCATAGGGAGCCCGGAGGTCCACTCCACAGAGCCTGGCAAGGCATATTTTTTGCAAAATCGCCGCCGAGGTGAGCCGCAGGGGCCTGAAACAACGCCGGTCAGTGGGAGCTCCTAGCACACGCGAGCTTCCACTCCGGCCGCCGGACACGCCCCCCATGCTATTACTTTTTTACATTGAATCTTATGGGATTCACCTGTTTAAACCTGTGAAGCTGAATCACTGAAAATCAGGGCATTTCACAGACATTTTGGTGCAGAATGACGTCCTGTGAATAAATTAACATTACGTCGCTGAAGATCGCCAGTATTTGGAGAATTGACAGCTTTGTGACTAGACGAAATGCCCCGAAATTGCATTGTACAGTGAAATTCACCATTCGGTGCACTTCGGTGAAAAGTTTGGAACTTAGTGAATAACCTCTAACTAAAGAGAAAATCTCAGAATAGAGCTACGCTCCAGAAGGCGAGAGTAAACAAGGTTTTGTAACACAAATAGACACAGAAACTTTAAAGGGAGACTACTGTACCAGAAAGGTACTGGATTTACCCGGGAGGATCGATGCAATTCAGTCAGTGACACACAGAAGCGAGTCTTGGTTAGTGATGAGCCGAACACCCACGTGTTCGGTTCGCATTTGAACTCGAACAATTTCGAAAGTTCGAACACGAACCGAACTCAATGCAAGTCAATGGGACTCGAAAGTTCGATTTTTAGAGTGCCCTCCAAGAGGGCATATATGCAAGACATTTGCCATAAAAGGTGTATGGGGGTCCGGGTAGTGCCCGGGGGGACAGGAAACAAGGACAAAAAGTTTAAAAAAAAAAACGTTTTTAAAGGAACAGTGAGTTTTCCATGAAATAAAGGTTAAGAATAAAAAAGAAAAATTCCTTCAAATATCGTGCCTAGGAGGTCCCCATAACCTGCCCGTGAAGTGGCGGATTTGTAGGATGTATAGAAACATTTAAAAACAAAAAAATGACATTTCAAATAACGTTAAATGGTTTTCCTTTTAATCTATTCATAAACAACTGCTTGGGGCTGCAGCCTGTATGAAAAGAGACATTTTAGGACACGCAGTTTAGTGATTTTTTTGGCTAAATTATGGTGAAACTTATGCAGGCTTTGGATGAAAGTAACAATTGGTGCTTTAAAATTGGGCCTTTAGTGTCGGCAACAGTGCCGTCACACCGTAATCCCTCTGTGGTATTGTGGAAGAGTGCAGGGCTGGACCCTGCGGTCCAATATTAAAATGATATGAATCTGGTATAGGCGTCAGTGGCAGTGCACCCAAAAATTAGGCCTTTGGTGCCAGCTAGTGCATTCACAACGTTACCCCTCTGATGTATTGTGGAAGAGTGCAGGGGTGGAGGTTTTGGTAATGCAGAAGAGATCCCAGATCTATTCAGTTACATGAGCATCAGGGGATTGATAGCTGCTGATCCAGGACTGATTCATTTCTATAAATGTCAGCCGGTCTACAGAGTCGGACAGACGCACTCTTTTGTCTGTGACAAAACCTCCAGTGGCACTGAACGTCCTTTCAGAAAGCACGCTGGATGAAGGGCAGCCTAGTAGCTGCATAGCATATTGGCTAAATTCTGGCCAGTGATCCAATCTCAACACCCAGTAAGCCAGTGGATCATCTGCTGTAAAGGTATCCAGGTCTGTCCTTGCCCCTAGGTAGTCCTGCACCATATGGTGAAGACGCTGGCAATGGGTGCCTACATTTGAAGTCCCTGGGCGTCGTGGACTAACAAAAATTTAAAAAGGCATCAGTCAAGCGGCCCCGGCCTTCACCGCTCTTCCTCTGATCATCCGCAGCCTCAGAAGCACCTGTGTTATCACTTGGTAACCTTCCAGTGCCTGGAAAGGTGTTACACGAGTGTCGCTTTAGAGCGTACTCAAGTTGTTTCATCCGGACCTCCCTCTGTGCGGGCAGGATGAGCTCTGCAAGTTTACCCTTGTATCGTGGATCAAGAAGGCTTGCCAACCAGTAATGATCCCTCTCCTTGATAGCACAAATCCTGGGGTCATTTAGCAGGCTTTGCAGGATAAGGAGGGCCATGCAGCATAGGTTGGAGGTGGCATTAGCTTCCGAGTCTTCCTGGTCAATGAGGATGACCCCATCGTGCACTTCCTCCTCCCAGCCACGTACTAGTCCTTGGGTTTCTGGGGACACAAAACCCTCCCTTGAGGAATCCCAACCTTCATTGCCCCCCACTACTTAAATATTCCTGTGTTTAGTTTCACACGGTATAATTGGAGTAAGCGCAGATGACATTTTTTTCTTATGTTTTACACATGTTGTTGGGCTGGATGCATTTGGTGGTTGCAGCCGACCCATCGGGGAATAGGCACAAGCCCACCCCTCCTGCACTATGTATGTTTCAATGTACTTCCAGCCAGGCCATCCCTGCAGCAAGATTCTGCTCCGTGTCTTTGTTTTTGATCCCAAAGTGGATTTTGTTTCTGGGGGAGCTTAAATAAAGGCCCATGTGAGCTGGGGTAATATATATATCCCCATGTGAGCTGGGGCAATATATATATCCCCATGTGAGTGTGACCGGCCTACACCCTCACCGCCCGTTCGTAATGATGGACTCTGCGTTGTGTTGTATGTTGGTGTGGTGCAGCAAGGACGAGACCGGCAACATGTGACTTTTTTGGGGAACTGATTTTACTTCAGGCGACTCCTCTGCCTCTGGCGCCGCTTCTCCTCTGAATAAAATAATATACATATATACAGGAATGAATATATATATCAGGAGACGTTCCACCTCAGCTTCTCAAGCTTCACGTGCTCTGATAAGCTCGGGAAGGAAGGGAACTGCCTAGATCTAACTAGCAGGGAGTGATGTCATCCCTCCTTACCATATTAACCCCCTCATAAAAACGGCTGCTCAAACCAAATATAAAAACTACTCACAACAACCCTTTAAAGAACCTAGGCGTGGCCGGGACGTCCAGGAAGATGGCCGCTTGACTGGTGAGCTCCGCTGAGCGCGCTGCATATACCCCTATTCCGCTGCACATACGCACCCATGGGTAAAGCCAGGAAACCCCCACACACTCCAGGCCCCCCAGAGAACATTGGGAATCAGCAGACTGGATCCATCAGGCCGTTTCTAGCACCTCTTCTGACCGCTGAAAACGCTGAAAACGCTGACCCGGAATCCAAGATGGCCGCCGCCTCATGCTCCTCAGTCTCCAGCTCTCCAACACACTCGGTGAGTGCCTGGGACCCCCCAAATGACCTTCGCCAGCTTCTACAATACCTCCCCAGTAAAGAGGACTTAGCCTTGGCCACCACTGAATTGGGAGCTTCTCTCCTCTCAGAAATCCGCGCGCTGCGCACTGATCTTGGCGGCATTCAAACCAGGCTGCAGCACGTGGAGGTGACGCAGGAACAACAGTCTGCCACGTTAGTGGCCCACTCCGCTGCAATCACCACACAGCGCTCAGCCCTACAAATGATGGCGCGTCATTTGGAAGATGTGGAGAACAGGAATCGCCGGAATAATATCAGGGTTCGTGGTCTCCCGGAGATAGAGAATACGCAGGAGGAATTAAAAAGCACGCTTATCGCTTTATTTAATGATGTTCTGGGAAGGGATCCTGACACAGTTATTGAACTGGAACGTTATCACAGGGCACTGAGACCGAAGGGCCCACCTGACGCCCCCCCACGTGATGTGATCTGCTGCCTTCTGCGCTACCCGCTGAAAGACTCCATACTGGCAGCGGCCCGAGGCTCTCGCACCATCGATTTCGCGGGGGCTAAGATCTCACTATTCCAAGATCTCTCGCCTGCTACATTGCAGTCCAGAAGAATGCTACGTCCGCTCACGGCTGCCTTGCAGGACATGAAAATTCAATATAAGTGGCTCTTTCCCTTTGGCCTCCAAATCCGCACGCCATCGGGACCTCTTAGCCTTCGTAGCGAATTGGATCTCCCACTGTTCCTGGAGGAACTCTCACTTCCACCGGACACACTCCCGGCTTGGCCAGACCTGGCACTGCTGTACATGCCGCCAGAACAGGCTCCGCAACGTCCGCGACGATCCCGCCGCAGACGCCGTTCCTCCTCCTCGCAAGCACGGGTGACCTGAACTGGCCTCCACCGGTCTCGCCTGGGTTGCACTGGGCCCCCGGACCTCTCCCGACACTGTGGAAGCTGCCCCCAACTGGCACCGGCGCCTCTCCGACCTGAAGACCTTGACAATGACGACGTCAGTATCCTTTTTATATGCTCCTTGCCCTGCGAGACCCCCCTTTTCTCTGGGTCCCCCGACCTGAGGTGGGCCTGACGACCTAAGCCTCTTCTCAGGATAATTTATGTGACACAACTGGAGGCAAGGCTCCTACTCGGCCCTGAACTTCCGACGGCCTGCTCATATTGTTTAAGGTCTGAAACACTACAAGTTTCAATGCACCCCAGGGGCGGCTTGAATGAGCTGTTCTCTTTTTCTTTCTCTTTTTCCTGGAGTACACCCGTGTACTTAGCTGTTTTGGGGGCTGCGCGTTCAGCGTCTCCTATGTGCTTTTTGATTTTTCTTATTGAATTTTTTTTGGAAATTTATTACTTATTATACTTCGCTGTCTTTTTAATAGCTGTTGCTAAAATTACACTCAGAATTTACCGTTATATTATTTGACCTTCACTGTTGATTGTCCCGTGCTGGGCAACCCCCACGAGTCAGTGCCTCCACAGAGTGATTGGCGGTGTCCGCACCCCCCTCTGTGGCCTGGGACTCTCCCGCGCTCAATCAGTGACGCGGTGAACTGTCCTATTAGGCACGTGCTCCCTGTGTATATATTTGTACCATTGTAATTGGTTGTTCGTTTTTACCCCCCTGTACCTGGTCTGCCCTATTGGGCGCTTCCCCATACCCCCCCTCCCAGGTCTCCTTGCATCAATAACCTCCGCACCAATCTGACATGGCCACCGTCCCCCGCACTCTTAAAGTTCTCTCCATAAATGCGAAAGGCCTGAACATCCCCGAAAAGCGCCATGCGGCCCTCAGGGAATTCACTTCACTTCATGCGGATGTAGTGTTAGTGCAGGAAACCCACTTTTCGCATGCCCGACCTCCCTCATTTAAAAACCACAAATACCCTATTGGTTACTTCAGTAATGCTACTGCTGGTAGAGTTTGCGGAACTGCCGTGTTGTTTTCTCGCTCCACCCCGTTTAGCAACCCGACCTCTTTACTGGATCCGGCCGGTCGCTATACGTTTGTGAAGGGCCAAATTGGTGCGCAATGGTACACTTTTGTTTCCATATATCTCCCGAATCGGCAGCAACACTCCGCCATTCGCTCTATATTTCATCAACTTCAGGACTTCCAGGAGGGTATTTTGGTGGTAGGAGGTGACCTCAACCTGCCGCTCGACGCTCGCCTAGACACTTCTAGAGGCGTCACTAGCACCCCCACACACCGTCCTCCGCCGCACCCGAACGGCACTACACTCCCTGAGACTGATGGACTGCTGGCGCTCGCTCTTCCCCTCCGCACGAGATTATACATATTATAGTGCACCGCATCAGCTCTACACACGCCTCGACTATATTTTCCTCCCCTTCGGTAGTATGCACCTCCTGGAAACTGCCACCATTGGTCCCATGACCTGGTCAGATCACTGCCCGGTCCTGATCACGCTCTCCTCACCCCTAGCCCGACCAAGGGAGAAACTTTGGCGCCTCAATGAATCCCTTCTCACTGACCCCCAGATTAAAGAAGGCCTCCAGGACGCGCTACAAAATTACTTTAAGGAAAATGACACACCTGACTGCTCCCCGCAGATTATTTGGGAAACTCATAAGGCCGTCATTAGGGGATACCTAATACAGCAGGGCGCGCGTCGTAAGAGAGAACGCACTGCGGAGCAGGAGTCCCTCTTGCAGCGCATAGCGGTCCTGGAACGTTCCCATAAACTGCACTTCGACGATGACACTTACGCTGAATTATTAGACCTGAGGTCGCAGCTCCGTTCTCTTTTTAATAACAGGGCTCAGAAGGCCTTCCTGACGGTACGCAAAACCTTCCATGAACATGGAAATAAATGCGGTAGGCTTTTGGCCAACGCCCTCCGAACCCACCGACAGGCATTATATGTCACCCATCTTCGCACACCACAGGGGCCCACCGTTACCCTCCCGAAAGATATGCTTGGCCTCTTCCATGATTATTACACTAAGCTCTATGGCCTCCCCACGGCTCCCGATCAGACGGCCCCAGACACCACCCAGCGCTTCCTTCGCACCCACTTACGCTCAAAACTGACGCCGCACATGAGGTCCTCTATAGAGGGCCCAATCACTGCGGAAGAACTGCATGAAGCGATCAAGCGAACACCAGTGGGTAAGACCCCGGGTCCTGATGGCTTTACCCTTAAGTACTATAAAATCTGCGAAAAACTCCTCTCCCGCGCTTGGCTGGCTTCTTTTAATGGCCTGACTGAACCTGCATCACATCTGACACCACAATCACTCTCTGCCACTATCACACTGATCCCTAAACCAGACAAGGATCATGCCCTGTGCGCTAACTACAGACCAATCTCCCTCCTGAATCAGGACGTAAAACTTTTCGCTAAGGTCCTTGCCCTGCGCCTTGCTAACCATATGAGACATCTGATCCACCCTGACCAGACGGGCTTCATCCCGGGAGGGAGGGACGAGATAATACTACGCTGGCTATCAACCTGATTCACGCTGCCCAGAAACCTGGTGCCGGCCCGACCTTGCTCCTCCACCGACGCTGAGAAGGCGTTTGACAGGGTACACTGGCCTTTCTTATTCCAGACTTTGCATCATATGGGGTTTGGCCCCAATGCCCTACGCTGGATAACCGCCTTATATGACTCACCCACCGCTCGCATCAACTTAAATGGCACCTTGTCTCCCCCTTTTAACATCAAAAATGGCACTCGCCAGGGTTGTCCCCTCTCCCCTCTTTTATTTGCATTATCCCTGGAACCCCTCCTTCAAGCTATCAGGGCTAACCCCTCCATTCATGGTGTGGGTGTTGGGCGCCACACTTATAAGGTGGCGGCATATGCAGATGATCTGCTATTTTTTGTGCAGCAGCCCCAGATTTCTTTACCCTCACTCATTGAACTACTACGCGAATATGGCTCGCTCAGTAATTACAAAATTAATATGTCAAAATCTGAAATCTTGAATATCTCAATACCTGCCCCCCTCAGCACACATATTCAATCCACATTCCCCTTTCGATGGTGTACCTCGTCTCTTAAATATCTCGGAGTCCACCTCACCCCAGCGGTATCAAACCTTTATGTCACGAACTTTGTCCCTTTGCTTCGGGTCCTGGAAAAAGATCTTACTCGATGGGCCATCCCACATATCACATGGTTTGGGCGCATAAATGTCCTTAAAATGAATGTTCTCCCAAGAGTCCTTTACTTATTGCAAACCTTGCCGGTACATGTCCCAACTGCCTTCTTCCGATCCTTGCAATCCCTTTTCATTAGATATGTCTGGGCCGGGCGTAAACCAAGATTGAGGGTGGCGCTGCTGACGGCTCCTCGCTCTCGTGGGGGGCTGGCTCTGCCGCATCTGCAGCGCTACTATCAGGCTGTTCACCTTCTGCGGCTGGTGGAGTGGAGCTTGGGTGCCTCTGGTAAACAATGGGTGGCGTTGGAACATGAGTTGGTAGGGCGCTCGCTCACCTCCCTCCCTTGGCTTATAGGCACCACTGCCCTTACTGATATCCCCACACACCCGACAGTTTCAGTCACAATGGCCATCTGGCGGCGGCTGCAGAGGTCCACACGTTTGGCCCCCTGGCCTTCACCACTCCTGCCGCTCAATCATTTACCGGCCTTCTCGCCACGACTGCTACCTCTCCCTGACGCGGCTTTGACACAGACCCCCCTACCTGGCCTCTACATAGATGGGGACCGACCTAAAGCCCCAAAGGACATCCCACTGACCCACCCCGACTCCTTCCTTACGACATTTCACATGCACTGTCTCATTACATATCTTCGCTCCTTGGCTCCTTTAGACAAATACACTCGCCCACTGACCGCATTTGAGCAAGTGATTACCTGTAAGACCCTTCCCCAACATGGCATTTCGACCATGTATGGTATCTTGCAAAACCTTTCCCCCACCACGCCCCTGTATGTGGCGAAATGGGAATCGGACCTTCACCAGACATTCACAGAGGAAGAATGGGATCAAATGTTTGCGCTCAGTACCCGGTGCTCTATTGCTACTCGCACGCAAGAAACGGCTTACAAGCTGCTGTCGCGTTGGTATAGGGCGCCCATCACTATTGCCACATATTCGGACACAGCAGATGCTTCCTGCTGGAGATGTGGATCGCAACGCGCAGATCTATTGCATATATGGTGGTCCTGCCCAGTGTTGCAACCCTTCTGGACACGGGTTCATGATGCCATTAGCAAGGTCTCTGACACTCCACCCTCCTTTACACCAGCAGCAATGCTGCTCCACCACACACCGCTACCTGTGGACACATACAGAAACACCCTTGACATTCGTCTGCTGAATGCCGCCAAAGCGGTGATACCTAGACACTGGAAGTCCGCGATAGCCCCCACATTTCGGGAATGGTTGGATGAAGTCCAGCGTACCAGAGATGTAGAGGATCTGCTGCATCAATCCTCTGGCACCACCGCCAAACATCTGCGGCGCTGGTATTATTGGTCTACACCAGCAAGCACACCACCCTAAAACCCAGTGGACCACTCTTGATCGCAACTAAATAACAAACGAAAGACCGCTTCCTTAATACCCCCCTCCCTATCCCACTCCCTTTGTCACAGGCCCTACTTCCCTCCTTTCTTTTCTTTATTTTTCTGTTTAAATTGGTATTTTAAGTTGGTATTTTATGTTTCCATGCACATAAGACGTCAGGAGGAATGCAGTACTGCAACCTGCGTGTCTACCATCAGATGCATATGTCACAAGTACTACATAGCTGCCTGAATATGTTGTAATGCACTTAATGTCCTGTAAAATACGTGTGTAAAAATAATAAAACTTTATTACAATAAAAAAAAAAAAAAAAGAACCTAATGCCCCTGGGACCGGAACATTTCTATTTTTGTAAGGAATTAGTGTAATACACATATAATGTTCCTTAAAGACACACACACATATATTTATACAATACACACCCGTTACATTCACCCCTTCTGAATTACACTAATATCCTGACCATACAATACTAATGGTTCCGCTGCACCAGACCTAAACAAAACAAATTTGCAATTCAGCGTAAGTTACCTACTTAATAGGTTAGGATAAACCTAAGGTTGATCAAGTCCTAAGCATCCATAGAATAATATACTGCCGTGTACAGCATACGATGGTCTGGTACAGGTTATATTACATGAAATTCTTACATTTCTTGGACAATTTTCACAATGTCCTTGGCCTTTCCCATTAACCTGGAAAGAATTCGTTACAATGCTCCACTACGGGTACACCCCTTTTCGTAAATAAGTGCCCATTAACTCTTCCCATTCATGTACACTAAATTTATCTGCACAATCTCCTCTGAACACAGGCGGCTCTTTTGCTTCAGACTGCACAACAAGTTTAACTCCTGTCAAATTAAGCGAAGGGATTTCTGAAAAAGACTGCTCTGCACCTGAACTCGAAGTTCGTACATTGCCGGTTTCTCTCCCTCTACTCGCGTCACCATCCTGAGCAGAAATTATACTGTGCCCTACCTCCTGAGCAATTTGTGTAATGAAATTGTACCATGCTGGATCCTTTAAATCTGGGCTGGTCGGTACTGGGTCACCTCCTGACTGGTTAGGCGTTTGCTCAGTTACCCTAGTGGAACAAAACTCGGGTGATGTTCTTACAGAGTTACCCCTCACTGCAACAGGTGTACACGGCTGATCACTAAACAGTCTTCCCCTGCCCATACTTGGGTTTGGCATGTTTCTATCAGCATTAAAATCAATTCCACTGAAACCATGCGCCATTATTGCTTTAACCTTCAGAGGAAATAAAAAAAACTTAAATTACAAAAACCTGCCCGCTGCTGCACCGCTGCAGCCACTGCAACCAACTCCGAGGAGTTACTCGTTGGACTCTCAGGAGAGTGACTTGAGTCTCACTGGCATTGCATAGAGAAGTGTCCTGTGCATGTAAGTGCGCCATTTTGTGTTACAGTTCTTTGAAACCTTTACTGGAGTGCAGCTCCCACCGGCGATCAAACGACATTGATCCTTAGATGAAGATCCACACCACGGAGAACGGAGACTGATCTTCATCCGAGTCACGGCACCACTGTGACCGGCCTACACCCTCACCGCCCATTCGTAATGATGGACTCTGCGTTGTGTTGTATGTTGGTGTGGTGCAGCAAGGACGAGACCGGCAACATGTGACTTTTTTTGGGGAACTGATTTTACTTCAGGCGACTCCTCTGCCTCTGGCGCCGCTTCTCCTCTGAATAAAATAATATACATATATACAGGAATGAATATATATATCAGGAAGACGTTCCACCTCAGCTTCTCAAGCTTCACGTGCTCTGATAAGCTCGGGAAGGAAGGGAACTGCCTAGATCTAACTAGCAGGGAGTGATGTCATCCCTCCTTACCATATTAACCCCCTCATAAAAACGTCTGCTCAAACCAAATATAAAAACTACTCACAACAACCTTTAAAGAACCTAATGCCCCTGGGACCGGAACATATCTATTTTTGTAAGGAATTAGTGTAATACACATATAATGTTCCTTAAAGACACACACACATATATTTATACAATACACACCCGTTACATGAGCTGGGGCAATATATATATATCCATGTGAGCTGGGGCAATATATACCCATGTGAGCTGGGGCAATATATACACTATATTGCCAAAAGTATTCGCTCACCTGCCTTGGCTCGCATATGGATGGGTGAGCGAATACTTTTGGCAATATAGTCTATATCCATGTGAGCTGGGGCAATATATATATATCCATGTGAGCTGGGGGAAATATATATCCCCATGTGAGCTGGGGCAATATATATATATATATATCCATGTGAGCTGGGGGAAATATATATCCCCATGTGAGCTGGGGCAATATATATCTATCCATGTGAGCTGGGGCAATATATATCCATGTGAGCTGAGGGCAATATATATCCTCATGTGAGCTGGGGCAATATGTATATATCCATGTGAGCTGGGTCAATATACAGTGGCAAGAAAAAGTATGTGAACACTTTGGGATTACGTGGAGTTTTGCATGAATTGGTCATAAAATGTGCTCTGATCTTCATCTAAGTCACAACAATTTGAAAAACACAGTCTGCTTAAAATAATACAACACAAACATATGTTTTCATGTTTTTATTGAACAGAACATGTAAACATTCACAGTGCAGGATGGAAAAAGTATGTGAACCTTTGGACTTAATAACTGGTTGACCCTCCTTTTGGCAGCAATAACCTCAACCAAACGTTTCCTGTAGTTGCAGATCAGACCTGAACAACGATCTGGAGTAATTTTGGACCATTCCTCTTCACAAAACTGTTTCATTGTAGCAATATTCTTGGGATGTCTGGTGTGAATCACTCTCTTAAGGTCATGCCACAGCATTTCAATCGGGTTGAGGTCAGGACTCTGACTGGGCCACTCCAGAAGGCGTCTTTTGTTTTGTTGAAGCCATTCTTTTGTTGTATGCTTTAGGTCATTGTCCTGTTGCATCACCCATCCTCTGCGGAGCTTCAGTTGGCGGACAGATGGTCCTATGTTTTCCTGCAAAATGTCTTGATAAACTCTGGAATTAATTTTTCCATCAATGACAACAATCCTTCCAGGCCCTGAGGCAGCAAAGCAGCCCCAAACCATGATGCTCCCTCTGCCATGTTTTACAGTGGATATGAGGTTTTGATGGGTGTGCTGTGCCTTTTTTTCTCCACACATAGTGTTGTGTGTTTTTTTTCAAACAACTCAATTTTGGTTTCATCTGTCCACAGAATATTTTGCCAGTAGTGCTGTGGAACATCGTGGTGCTCTTTTGCAAACTTCAAACGTGCTGCAATATTCTTTTTGGACAGCAATGGCTTTCTCCGTGGTGTCCTCCCATGTACTCCATTCTTGTTTAATGTTTTCCTTATTGTAGATGTGTCAACAAAAATGTTAGCATGTGCCAGAGATTTCTGTAAGTCTTTAGCTGACACTCTAGGATTCTTTACCTCATTAAGCATTCTGCGCTGTGCTCTTGCAGTCATCTTTACAGGACGACCACGCCTAGGGAGAGTAGCAACAGTGCTGAACTTTCTCCATTTGTATACATTCTGTCTTACTGTGGACACATGAACATCAAGGCTTTTGGAGATAGTTTTGTAACCCTTTCCAGCTTCATGCAAGTCAACAATTCTTGATCGTAGGTCTTCTGAGAGCTCTTTTCTGCGAGGCATGTTCACATCAGGCATTGCTTCTTGAAACCAGTAAACCCAAAACTGGTGTGTGTTTTTAAAGGACAGGACAGCTTTCAGCAACACATCCAATAATATCACACTGATTGGACTCAAGGTTGGCTCACTCCTGGCTCCAATTAGCTCTTGGAGAAGTCATTAGGCTAGGGGTTCACATACTTTTTCCACCCTGCACTGTGAATGTTTACATGTTATGTTCAATAAACACATGAAAACATATGTTTGTGTTGTATTATTTTAAGCATACTGTGTTTTTCAAATTGTTGTGACTTAGATGATCAGAGCACATTTTATGACCAATTCATGCAAAACTCCACGTAATCCCAAAGGG
Source organism: Leptobrachium leishanense (assembly GCA_009667805.1). Lineage (NCBI taxonomy): Eukaryota > Metazoa > Chordata > Amphibia > Anura > Megophryidae > Leptobrachium > Leptobrachium leishanense. Next base: position 58,148,590 of record CM019067.1, read on the forward strand.
TTCACATTATTTTTCTTGCCACTGTATATATCATGTGTGCTGGGGCAATATATATATATCCATTTGAGATGAGGGCAATATATATATCCCCATGTGAGCTGGGGTAATATATATTTATCCATGTGAGATGAGGGCAATATATATATCCATGTGAGCTGGAGCAATATATATATCCATGTGAGCTGGGGTAATATATATAAATATATATATAACACATGGGGGTAGCACTCAACCTAAACTAACCATTCAGTGCGGGTGCATCTCAAAAATAAAATACATACAAAACCAAGGAGAGGGCACTCCAGTCAAACACATTCAAAAACCTGCAAAAACAGCTTAATGCATGGGTTCTTAATTCTTGTTTTTACCACATGTTGAAAATGTCTTAAATGTAAGCTTTGCTGAATAAAATGGTGGAACTTTTGTTCGCAATGAACGACCGTGAATTGCTTATATATCCATGTGAGCTGGGGGCAATATATATATCCATGTGAGATGGGGCAATATATATATATATATATATATATCCATGTGAGCTGTGAGCAATATATATCCATGTGTGAGCTGGGGCAATATATTACATGTGAGCTGGGAGGGGGGTACCCTGGGCCCCTGGTATGGAAAGTGTTCGCAGGGCTGTGCAGATGGGGTGCCACGTGTATCCTGCCAGCATGAAAAGGGTGCACTGGGCAGCCCACACCTGGGTTACCCTACACTGCATAGCTTAAAGGGGTATGTGCTGGGAGAGGGGTACCCAGGGACCCCTCGTATAGAAATGGTTCACAGGGCTCATGAGCCACATAAGAACAGACCCTATGCAATGTTCTGGGGAGAGTGAGTGTAATGAGCACAGCTTGCAATTAGGCGCTTCTCTGCCTGTCACTGCGAACCCAACACCAGCTCTTGGCAAAAACTGGTAGAATCCCCCCCCCACCGTAACCTGTGTCTGGATCCACCCCTGGATCTGAGGCGTAACTAGAAACCTCATTCTTTTCATTTTCAGCAAAAAGTCTTTTTATTTATTTTTTTAGAACACTTTCTTGTGTTTTTAATATTGTAGCGCTGTGGTTAAATCCTTGTTGTGGCAGTACCTATTTTTGGCCACCAGAAGGAGACAAGCGAAATGTGAGACACTGAATATTACATTGGGACTACATTTCCCGGCATGCTTTGGGAACGGACACAGGAAGGGGGCGGAGCAGGGAGACTTACATCCTGAGCCTCGTGGAGAGAGCCGGCAGAGCGCGCCAGGGAGTGAGAGAGACAAGACACAGAGCTGCAGAGAGTAACAGTGACCAGGCCGGAGCGCAGGTGCGGCCTAACAGAGACACAGATCGGGTTATCAGTTATTCCCGAAGAAGACCCAGTGATCCACCAGATTACCCAAGCGGCTAGAGAGGAAGCGGAGGACCCCGAGTGAGGAGTACCGCAGATCGATCGGACCGGGAGAGCAGGCGGTAAGCTGAACAAGTCGAGGCCGGTGAAGAAAGCCAGACAGTGGATCCAGAAGCAAGTAACCCCAGTCAATATCGAGCGGAGAGACGTCCTGGGTCAGCGGAGCCTCAAGTATCTGGCGGATGGGTGAGAGGCCTTCCAGGCCGTTGTAAAACTCAAGTAAAGCACGCTGCTGTTTGTTTCCAAAACCCACAGGACCCCAACTTGACTAGTCGAAGACATCTCTTAAGCAATTCACTGGCCAGTTGAATAGTACCCGGGTACCGCAACACACACACACACACTTACATTCCGGGACTTAACCTGTGCAGGACTCACTCCCCAATCACAAGAAGGGGTTAAAGATACGTTTTTCATTATTCTTTTCCGCTGCGCGTTTTTCCGAATTACGAAGCATTGTATTTCTTTTCCGCTGCGCGCTTCTCGAATTACGAAACCTCGTATTTCTTTTCCGCTGCGCGTTTACCGCATTACGAAGTACTGTAGATATATATACGAAAACCGTGTCATTCATTATATGCTATTTATTCAAGTAAACTATATAAATTTATAAAATCCACAACGGTGCGGGAGTATATTTATTCCCTAGTGCGGGGAGACTGACCCGAGGTTCAATTTCAGCGGCTCCTCCGGGAGTGAGCGCTACAATATTTTTTAGACAAAATTTATTGATTCACAATTTTTTTTAAAAGGCTATTTTTTTTATTCTGTAGCAGACCTTTATAATATTTTTTTAAAGGACTTTTTTTATTATTTACACACATTTTCATGCATTTTTTTATTGGTTTAAATACCTGTTAGAAGGATAGCAGCATTCTGGGGTTTTTTCTGCAGTTCGGCAGTGTTCGGTGGTCACTTTGGTCTTCGGCGACTCCGTCTTCGGTGCATTTTGCTGAACCTGAGGTGAATAGTGAATTCACCACAGGGTCAGCGAAATGAAATCGCCAAAGGGCACCAAACTGCGCCGAACTAGAAAGCATCGAACTTTCTGTGAAATTTCAGTGCTTTCTGTATAACCCCTTAGTGGTCAGAACAGAGCCAGGGTCAATACACAGATAATCAGAATAACGGTGAACAAGATTGCGCTATCTGGTAGGAACCTCAACAGCGCAATGACGCAATCTGATTTCCTGGCTTTTGAATCCGGAAGGGAAGTGTCGCATCCTTGAGCATCGCCCGCATCTTCAGCTGGTGACCGCGTGAGCTGGCAATATAATAAAACCGTCATCAGGCATGTACTGGCCATAGGGACTACAGGTAGATTCCCGGTGGGCCGATGGCTCAGTGGGCCAGTGTGAATGCTGGTTCACCACGCGGATCGCACTGCCCTTAATGGGTGAGGTGAGAACTTCCTCACCATCTGTAAAACTGAACAGTCTGCCACAGTTTCATATTGGGGCCACTGTGCCTGCGCATCCACCTCACCTTTAAAGACATGGTGCGCACTCAACCTCAGTGCCGCTGCGTTTCTTTGCCCAATCGCTGTGCAGCAACTCCGGTATCTGTAGAGCGATTGGTTGAGCGATCCGGTTGGTTTATATACTATTTTTGTGTGTTTGTGAAATGCTGACGTTTGTTGCCGCTGCAATAACAGCAACCACTGGCTAAATAACCCTTTAATGTGTTGAGACAGGAATGGACCAGAAATTAGCTGCCATCTTGTATACCGGCAGCCATCTTCAGCAGAGCCATGGCATTAAGTAAATTGTACATAGAGAATATTAACTGACTTTAGAAGAGCTTACATAGATTCTAAAATTCCAGAGACTTCTGGTGTAGCAATTAAAAGAGGAATCCGGCCTGAATAAACAGAGGTGCCAACAGAACTGATTTAGCCCTGCCAAGGCCATAAAAGTCTCAGGCTCGGGTATAGCAAGAACAAAGGATCCCCTCAGTCCAGCTGGAGTCTTATCAGTTTTGGGAGAAACCGGCCCTCTGGGGGATGATAGTGCCAGGATCTAGCTAGCTTCTAAATCAACTAAATGTCCAAATTGTATAAGAAAAGACAAATTGTGGAATGTCTTTGTGTCTAAATTGGGAGGAGGGCACGTTTGCCCAGGGGGCGGCACCTGGGATGTACCTTTTTACATAATTAATGTATAAGAATTGTATCTCTGTCCCGAAAACCTCACTCGAGCTTTGTGATACAATCCAGCTTGAGTCTGACGTCATAATAAAGAACGCTTTTCCTGTCATTGACTCGTGTTTGGCCTGTCATTGACCGCACCGTGCCGACCTTTCTCTCGATCGAACTGAGTGGATTTCGGTAACAGTGTTACTCGGCTATAATAATGTATGTACAGAGAGGTTGTCAATTTCCTCAGGATCTTGGTTTCTTTCATGTGAAGAGGTTCTCACTCTTTCTCCCTGAAGCCATCGTCGTCCACCCCCCCCCCGTGTTTTGCTTAATTATCTGGTCATTTGCCTTCCTTTGTTTACTACTATAGACAGTGCACAACGTCCACCTGCATTTTATTTGACTTTAAAATACCTGCCACTTCACTGCAGAACCAAATGTGCTTCCCTTTTTTTTTTTACTTCTCCTAAATATGAGAATTTGCATGTATGATTACAGACAAAACTATTTCTAAATAAATAAGGGTGCTGTGGGTCTGGGTCTGCAGGATGGAAATATTTTTTTCCACAGGGATCTTCAATCGGTTCGGATCGAAAGGCTACATTTTGAACAACTATTTCTGTAAACAAAAATCCCATACCTATTGTTTGAGTGTGTCGGCTGTTTTACCTTATAGAGTGGGCGAATTGGAACCACTGAAGCGCACCGAAGTACCCCCCCCCCATTACAAAGGCCTCTGACACCTAGATACTTACCTGAATTAATTTCCTTTTCACACAGAAACACACAGCAGAAAACGTTTCATTCCAAAACTGATCAGATTTATAGATTATTTTAGGATATTTTAAGCATTTTTCTGTTTTTTTTTTCTGTTTACTTAATTTTTCTGTAACAGCCCTTTTTATTACCATTCATTGGATCTTCTATGTAAATTTCAGACATTTTCGCTCAGTAGTTTCTTTGCAAACAGCGTTTCACTTTTCAAACATTTAAGCAAACTGTTTTCCTAATTTATTCACTTCACTCGTCTGTGGTGATGGCTTTTTCCGGTGGCTTCGCTGCGTGTGATCGGCTCCTGCTCGGGTTTTTCCGGCGTTTTCGGCAGGTTAATCCAGATGTTTTTGCAGGTTTTCGATTTGCATTCGCTGGGTTTTGCGGTTAGTTTTCATTTGGTTTGCAGCAGCCTTTCCCTGCAATTCCGGGACTCTGTGGTGCTTGCTGAATACACCGCAGGGTTGCCGAAATGGGATCGGCAAAACGAACCGAATTGAAGAGAACGAAAAGTCACCAAACTTGCGGTGACTTTTCGAATCTCTTTGAATAACCCTGTAAGTCATTATGTTACATGTTTCAAGTGCATTCTGTGTTGAGGTATGTTAATAGAGATCTCTTAAGTGACTTTAGACTGGGGGAAGATTTGATGGCGTCTAGGAGGTTATTCCATAATTGTGGTGCTCTGTAGGAAAATGAGGATTGAGCCACTTTCTTTTTGTATTGTGGTATTGCAAGTAAGGTGCAGGTCCTGGATCGGAGGTTATAGGATGAGGGAACTGCTGGGAAGAAGCAGCCTATTCAGGTAGGGTGGTAGCTTCCCAGAAAATCTCTTAAACACCAGATTGGAAAGGTGAAGGGTGAGTCTGGATTCCAGCGACGGCCAGTTTAGCTCTTTTAACATGTCACCTCACCTCACAATGGTGGGTCATGTTATACAGGGGACAAGTCCTGGGAAAAAAAGTGAGGGAACTCACCCACGAATTCCACAACCCCAATTACCTGAAGAAAATATATATATATATCACGAGTATAGCAGTACGTGGTGATACCATTTTTATTGGGTTAACTTTACATTTAAAAGACAAGCTTTCAAGAGTGTAACCTCTCCTCTTCAGGTCTGGAAACTATACTGATCAGTGAAAGGTATCACTACGTACAGGTATACTCATGATTTTGGCAACTGGACTAACGCGTTTTATATATAATATACAGTTGTGTTCAAAATTATTCAACCCCCAATGCTGTAAAGGGTTTTAGGGAATTTAGTGTACATTTGTAATTGTATTCAGAATGAAATCCTACAAGGACTTTTTAAAGAACCATATGCAACTAAAATGACATCAATTGGTTTTGTAATACAGTAGTAAATGTTTCTTTTGTGAATTCTTCATTGACACAATTATTCAACCCCTTAAAGACTACCACTCTGAAGAACAGAGGTTCATTCAAGTGTTTTCAATCAGGTATTGAAAACACCTGTGGATGTCACGGAGCAGCAATAAAGCATAATAAGCACCAATTAGGCAGCTTTAAAATGACTGTGATACTCAGCTCCTTCTAGACATTTACTGGTGTGGTTACAAACATGGTGAAGTCAAGAGAATGGTCCAGGAAGACAAGAGAAGAGGTGATTACTCTTCACAGGAAGGGCAATGGCTATAAGAAGATTGCAAAGAAGTTAAACATACCAAGAGAGACCATAGGAAGCATCATTCGCAAATTCAAGGCAAAGGGCACTGTTGAAATGCTACCTGGTCGTGGCAGAAAGAAGATGCTGACTTCAACAGCTGTGTGCTACCTGAAGCGTAGAGTGGAGAAAAGTCCCCGTGTGACTGCTGAGGAACTGAGAAAAGATTTGTCAGATGTGGGTACTGAAGTTTCAGCTCAGACAATACGGCGCACACTGCGTAATGAAGGCCTCCATGCCAGAACTCCCAGGCGCACCCCCTTGCTGTCTCCAAAGAATAAGAAGAGTCAACTGCAGTATGCCAAAAGTCATGGGGACAAACCACAGAAGTTTTGGGATAGTGTTCTATGGACTGATGAAACAAAATTAGAAATGTTTGGGCCCATGGATCAACGCTATGTTTGGAGGAGGAAGAACAAGGCCTATGAAGAAAAGAACACCTTGCCTACTGTGAAGCATGGCGGGGGGTCAATCATGCTTTGGGGCTGTTTTTCTTCTGCAGGTACAGGGAAGCTTCAGCGTGTGCAAGGTACCATGAATTCTCTTCAGTACCAGGAGATATTGGATGACAATGTGATGCAGTCCGTAACAAAACCTGAGGCTTGGGAGACGTTGGACCTTCAACAGGACAATGATCCCAAGCATACCTCTAAGTCCACTAGAGCATGGTTGCAGATTAAAGGCTGGAACATTTTGGAGTGGCCATTGCAGTCACCTGACTTAAATCCGATTGAGAACCTCTGGTGGGACTTAAAGAAAGCAGTTGCAGTGCGCAAGCCTAAGAATGTGACTGGACTGGAGGCTTTTGCCCATGACGAATGGGCGAAGATACCCGTAGATCGCCGCAAGACACTTGTGTCAAGCTATGCTTCACGTTTAAAAGCTGTTATAACTGTAAAAGGATGTTGTACTAAGTACTAAGATTGAATGTCACTTGGGGGTTGAATAAAACTGATAATGATGTGAGCACAGAAAAGACATTTGTGGTTATTTCATTATAAATGTTATGTTATATTTGTCTGACCTACACGTGCCTCTTTGATTTAATTGTAAGCAAGATGACTGAATGATCAAAATCAATGTCAAACTGGCCAAAACACTCAATTTCAGTGGGGGTTGAATAATTTTGAACACAACTGTATATATCACATACATATATATATCTATCCAGGCACAGACCCCCCAGAATTATATACACAGGCACAGACCCCCCAGAATTACATACACAGGCACTGGACCCCCAGAATAATATGCACAGCACTGAGCCCCCAGAATAATATACACAACACTGAACCCCCAGAATAATATACACAGCACTGAGCCTCCAGAATAATATACACAGCACTGAGCTCCAGAATAATATACACAGCACTGAGCCCCAAGAATAATATGCACAGCACTGAGCCCCCAGAATAATATACACAGCACTGAGCCCCAAGAATAATATGCACAGCACTGGTTATATGGATATATTTGCCCCCAAGCTCACATGGATATATTTGCCCCAGCTCATATGGGTATATATTGCCCCAGCTCACATGGATATATTTTCCCCAATTTACATGGATATAATTGCCCCCAGTTCAAATGGATATTATTGACCCCTGCTCATATGGATATTATTGACCCCAGCTCATATGGGTATATATTGCCCCAGTTCCCATGGATATGCCCCAGCTCATGGATATGCCCCCCAGCTCTCATGGATATTGCCCCAGCTCTCATGGATATTGCCCCAGCTCTTGTGGATAATGCCCCAGGTCTCATGGATAATGCCCCAGGTCTCATGGATATGCCCCAGCTCTCATGGATAATGCCCCAGGTCTCATGGATATGCCCCAGGTCTTATGGATAATGCCCCAGGTCTCATGGATAATGACCCAGCTCTCATGGATAATGCCCCAGCTCTCATGGATATGCCCCAGGTCTCATGCATAATGCCCCAGCTCTCATGGATATGCCCTCCAGGTCTCATGGATATGCCCCCCCAGCTCTCATGGATAATGCCCCAGGTCTCATGGATATGCCCCAGCTCTCATGGATAATGCCCCAGCTCTCATGGATAATGCCCCAGGTCTCATGGATATGCCCCAGGTCTCATGGATAATGCCCCAGGTCTCATGGATAATGCCCCAGCTCTCATGAATATGCCACAGGTCTCATGGATATGCCCCCCAGCTCTCATGGATAATGCCCCAGGTCTCATGGATATGCCCCAGCTCTCATGGAGAATGCCCCAGCTCTCATGGATATGCCCCAGCTCTCATGGATAATGCCTCAGCTCTCATGGATATGCCCCCAGCTCTCATGGATAATGCCTCAGGTCTCATGGATAATGCCCCAGGTCTCATGGATATGCCCCATGAGATCGCGGCTGGCTGTTAGATCCCAGGCGAGCGGCTGCACTTCCTGTCAGCGGCCGTTCTAGCAGGAAGCACGCGGCCACCGGCAATGTGCGGCGGCCTGCTCAATCGTTTCGGGCTCGGGCCACAGCGGGAACCTGCGTTCCCGCATCATTCCTGCTGTGGGAGAAGTGCGGGAACGCCATTCCCGCAGGACTTGAGCCCTGGTCATGTAGTTACATTGTAGCACAAAGTGGCAGAATGAGTTATACAATGTAGTAAGTTTATGAAGGTACGTTTACGGGCAGCTGCATACACTACATCTCCGTATTCAATAGCCGGCATAAGCATTTGTTCTACAATCTGCTTTCTTACCGCGGGGCTCAGGCAGGATTTGTTTCTGTACAGGGCACCTAGTTTGGGGTAAAGTTTAGATGAGAGCTTTTCGATGTGGGGGGGCCGAAGGATAGATTTGAGTAAATGTATATATACTTAATACTAATAAACTCCCAATTCATAGGTATAAGAACTGGGATTGATGGTGGGACAGATTCCCCCAGTTATTCTTATAGACATACACACAATTGGTGCTAAGATGGCAGATTTTTTGAAAGGACAGAGTTTATACCCTACAGTTACTAAATTCCCTCAATGTATATGTCATTGAGGGTGTGTTGGTACACTAATAAACTGAATTTGTTAGAGTGTAGTAGTTTAAGTATATTTTACCTCTGCATTGTCTCACATTGAGAAGGTTATCCCCAACCCAACTACCACCAGCAGAGGCAAGATCAAAACCTAGACGTTAACGGAGAGCCACAAATGGGAAAAAGCTGCACAAGCCTTTTTCCATTGGTGTCTGGTGGCCATTAATGAATCTATCCCGACCGAGCTAATGTATCAGCTGCTCGAGACAATATTTTACAGCCACTGACTGTTACCTGCAGTGGTGCTGCGCTACACCTAGGGTATCGGGTCCTGGGGGCTATAGGACTCCATGGAGCTCAGCATGACCCTTCACAAGCTCTGCACAGTGACATGCAGGAGCTCCATGAAATGCTGACTATTGGAGTATCGTTCAATGAGACTGTATGCTCAATGATATTCTTTTTCAGTAGTGTCTGTATTACAGGATTTTTATGAGGAGAGTGGATATTGTTTCACGTCCAGGGGACTTGCATTAGGCTTTAAGATAGCTTCTTATGGTGTACAGCCAATGTAACCAGGATCAGTGGAGTCAGTAGCCCAGAGTGTAGATGGTAGGTGTCTGAGGTAGGTGGGGGAGGGTTGCAACTCCTGAGACATCATCATAATCTACAAACATCAGAACACTTGCAGTCACTGGGTCAATGGGAAGAAGCTTGTCAGGTATCACAGCCTGGACTAGATCCTGACCCTCAAACCATTGAAATACAGCCTGATCCGTAACAAGAAAAACGCCATTCTGAGAAACCAAAAGACCATGTACAGTTGTGTTCAAAATTATTCAACCCCCAATGCTGTAAAGGGTTTTAGGGAATTTAGTGTACATTTGTAATTGTATTCAGAATGAAATCCTACAAGGACTTTTAAAAGAACCATATGCAACTAAAATGACATCAATTGGTTTTGTAATACAGTAGTAAATGTTTCTTTTGCAAATTCTTCATTGACACAATTATTCAACCCCTTAAAGACTACCACTCTGAAGAACAGAGGTTCATTCAAGTGTTTTCAATCAGGTATTGAAAACACCTGTGGATGTCACGGAGCAGCAACAAAGCATAATAAGCACCAATTAGGCAGCTTTAAAATGACTGTGATACTCAGCTCCTTCTAGACATTTACTGGTGTGGTTACAAACATGGTGAAGTCAAGAGAATGGTCCAGGAAGACAAGAGAAGAGGTGATTACTCTTCACAGGAAGGGGAATGGTTATAAGAAGATTGCAAAAAAGTTAAACATACCAAGAGAGACCATAGGAAGCATCATTCGCAAATTCAAGGCAAAGGGCACTGTTGAAACGCTACCTGGTTGTGGCAGAAAGAAAATGCTGACTTCGACTGCTGTGCGCTACCTGAAGCGTAGAGTGGAGAAAAGTCCCCATGTGACTGCTGAGGAACTGAGAAAAGATTTGTCAGATGTGGGTACTGAAGTTTCAGCTCAGACAATACAGCGCACACTGCGTAATGAAGGCCTCCATGCCAGAACTCCCAGGCGCACCCCCTTGCTGTCTCCAAAGAATAAGAAGAGTCGACTGCAGTATGCCAAAAGTCATGTGGACAAACCACAGAAGTTTTGGGATAGTGTTCTGTGGACTGATGAAACAAAATTAGAACTGTTTGGGCCCATGGATCAACGCTATGTTTGGAGGAGGAAGAACAAGGCCTATGAAGAAAAGAACACCTTGCCTACTGTGAAGCATGGCGGGGGTCAATCATGCTTTGGGGCTGTTTTGCTTCTGCAGGTACAGGGAAGCTTCAGCGTGTGCAAGGTACCATGAATTCTCTTCAGTACCAGGAGATATTGGATGACAATGTGATGCAGTCCGTAACAAACCTGAGGCTTGGGAGACGTTGGACCTTTCAACAGGACAATGATCCCAAGCATACCTCCAAGTCCACTAGAGCATGGTTGCAGATTAAAGGCTGGAACATTTTGGAGTGGCCATCGCAGTCACCTGACTTAAATCCGATTGAGAACCTCTGGTGGGACTTAAAGAAAGCAGTTGCAGTGCGCAAGCCTAAGAATGTGACTGAACTGGAGGCTTTTGCCCATGACGAATGGGCGAAGATACCCGTAGATCGCCGCAAGACACTTGTGTCAAGCTATGCTTCACGTTTAAAAGCTGTTATAACTGTAAAAGGATGTTGTACTAAGTACTAAGATTGAATGTCACTTGGGGGTTGAATAAAACTGATAATGATGTGAGCACAGAAAATACATTTGTGGTTATTTCATTATAAATGTTATGTTATATTTGTCTGACCTACACGTGCCTCTTTGATTTAATTGTAAGCAAGATGACTGAATGATCAAAATCAATGTCAAACTGGCCAAAACACTCAATTTCAGTGGGGGTTGAATAATTTTAAACACAACTGTATCTGGACTTGCATATCAAGATCAACCGGACCATCGTCAAAAACAAGGCTGGTTAAGTCACAGACCATCAAAGGGAGTTCTTTTTCGTGAATTCCTTCCAGGTTAGCAAACGTCATCAAGGCAACAAGCAAGCCTTGCATTTCTGGGGAGAGTGACAACCAACAACCACAGAAGAAAATGAATGTGAGTGTGCTGGGGACCCTACAGAGTGAGGGATATCAACCTGCACTCCTCCCTTGTTGTCAGCAGAAACAGACAGTGTGTCAGGACTTGGAAGCCCTGACCCTCTGACGCCCCCTTTGAAACCTGCAACATGCAGGTCCCAGAACATTTGGACTTCCTGATTGTGCTTTCCAACCCTGAGCCACAACTGAGCTCACCTTGTCCTGATCAGGATTGCATATAAGGAAGCTACGCCCTCCTCTAAGGACTTCCACATTGAAGTTAAAGACTGTCTTGCTGTGCAGAGCTGATTCCTGAACGCTCCTGATTCAAAGACCTTCCTGAGGACCCTGTCTAATTTCCTGGACGTTTACCCTTCAATCCGGTACCCCCTTTTGTGCCCTAATCCCCCCATCTTGAACTCCTGGTTACCAGACCCCTTGATTTGGACATTGACCACCCTGCCTGCCGCCTTGCCTAGACCCCTACTTTGCCAACAACCACTCTATTGCCTGATCCATATCTGTACCTTAGCCAGTGTATCTGTAATGTCATATATCGTCTGCCCCTTTGTATCAAGATCCCTTTGTGTCGGTTTCTGCTCTCACTACTCTCAGCCATCCCTCTATTTCCTCAATCTCCATTTCCTGCGTCCCCTCCCCTCCTAAAGCTATTCTCATTTGTCTCCAGTCTCCTCCAGTGTCTAGTTCTGATCTGTTTAGTTTGTGTATTTTATGCCCTTGTATTTATTACTAAATAAACTCCTTTTGTTATCACGCAACCTGTCTTATCACTGCATCCTGGCCTCACAACCCACCAACTGCACAAATTACAGTCAAAATCCTGACACAGTGTTAGTAGATACATTAGCAGGTCTATTCAAAGAAAGGGAAAAATCAGGAGCACTTGCAAGAGAAGAGAACAATCTAGACCAAATAGCAGATAAGGAAAGTGAGATAAATGGGAGAATTTTTCTGGTTTGACTATTTTGACCTACAATTTTCACTTCTCCAGTCATTCTCCTGAGTTTCACCTTTCTTTGAAATAGACCTGCAGATCTCTCCTTAACAGGTTGACAGGGCAGTCAGGTAACATCAGAAAGAAGTCTAGAAGGGAGATGGCACCTGCTTCTACTGTGTAGGAACAGGACATTGGATAGGAGAGTGCCCAGTAGCCCCCTTACCAGGTTAACACCCTCAACCGACCCCCTAATTCTTATGCTCCACCTGGAAGGGCACCTCCTTCTGCCCATCCCATTTCTTGGGTCCCTGCTCCCACTACTCATGCAGCTCCCATATCCCACCTATAGGGATGCCGAGGACTAATCCTGTCACTTGTCTGCAACTGTCCACCAGACAGCACCACCCCCCCCCCGATCTCACTACTTATTGACTCTTTTGTCATTGACCTTTTACTAGACACTGGAGCCACCAGGTCCACATTATCAGGCAGGAAATACAAGGGAGGCAGATTACTGCAAGTGAATCCTCTGTGGGTATCAATAGGACTCCTATCAACTGCTCTGTGACGTCTCCATTGCAAGTATCTGCCCTAGATTCTAATTTTTCTTCTGTGTGAGGATTCACAAACACAGCTGCCTGCAAACTGAAAGGGGGAAAAAAAGCGGAGGACAGAGAAGGACGGCGAGGGAGGGAGCGTGGAGCAGGTGAGTATGAGAACTTTTTTTAAATTACAGATTTTATTTTACAGATTTAATATTATAGCCACCTAAGACCTGACCCCACTGAATTAATGGAATGGCAGGTGAGGCCCTGCCTCATCTGCTGCTCCTGACTGTACGTCCCTGTAAAGGGGAGGCGGCTCCTTGGGCATCTGCTTGGATTTCTTATTGCCCATAATTGCTGCTGAAGCAAGTGAGGATTAAAGCAAGAAAAAGCACTGGTAGGGTTAACAACACTAGAAACAGCAATTCACAAATAAATAAGTCAATGCATAAAAGCACGAACTGGGGACAGTGACGAGTGAATTACTCCCGGGACCTGTCGGCAAGAATTCTAAACAGCAAATAGGTCTGATCCTATTGATTTAACAGGGTCCCACCCTGTGTTCAATGAACATCAGCTCCAGATGTAAATAAAATTAGAGAGACAAACCGCAAATCCGTAATCCCCAAAGGATGAGTCGCTAAAAAAACAGAGCTACTAACCCTCTGCTGAGTTGCTGCTGGGCCTCTATTTCTGAACCTTATCGAGTGATCACTCTTTATTCCCCGACTCAAGTCACAAATCAACCCAGTTACAAATTACCGTGGGAACAAAGTCAAAAACCACAACACGAGGTGCAGATAATAAGTCAATTTGCTACCCTTACAAGTTTTTATAAAGCGTTAACAAGCTTGGTACTTTGTCTATTGTTTCGTGTGGTTATATATATATATATATATATATATACACATAAGCAAAGGCTGAGCACTCCAGCTTCCAAAGTCTCTTGGTGCCCGGTGCCTGCCAAATTAGGCTGAATATATAAGCAGAAGTTGAGGATAGAAGGCGGCACTCCAGGACTATAAATAAGCAAAAAGTTTATTCCAAGAACATCAACATTTCAGCCCCGATCCAGGGCTTTCTTCAGGACATAAAAACAACAAGAAAATACATACAGTTTTATAAGCGCCGCTCTACTCACCACTCCCCCCGTTCGGTGTTCTCATCCGTCCAGTGCGCATGCGCCAAACGCCGACACCTCCTGAATGACGTAATCGGCGTGCAGTCATGCCAACAGGTAAAGCAAACCCATTCACACACTGCTAAACAACAAGGAAGTGAAAAAACGAAGAAAGACACACAAAAATTCAAAACAAAACAAAAAAAAAGTGCACGCAATCATGCTATAAAGTAGATTAACTACTGACATGCAAGAAAGAGCAAATGATAATAGTAGACCTATTACTGAGAGACAGAAAAGGGAAAGGACAAATCAATCCGGTGTAACCCCCTGTGCAGACAATCAAGGATACGCCGCTCTAACTAGGTCCCCAAAGGGGATCAATTAAAATAAATGCATTAACTAGAACATTGAAAATGTCAGCTTTTCATTAAGGCCATCCGGGTGTACAGTCCTCAGATAGTGAATCCAAAACGTCTCTTTTTGCAAAATCAGCCTACCACGATCCCCTCCTCTCCTAGGGGGCAGTATGTGGTCAAAGGCTGTGAACCTCAAAGAGGTTAGAGGGTGGCCAAAATCCAAAAAATGTCGAGCTACAGGTTTGTCCGAACGACCGTCTCGATAAGCTACACGAATATTCGAACGGTGATTTCGGATACGCTCGCATAGTGGTGTCTCTGTTTTGCCAATGTAGACTAGACCACAGGGGCACATGATCTTATAAATTACAAAGTCCGTTTTGCATGAGATGTTATAGCGAATTTTAAAGATTTTACCAGTATGTGGATGAGAGAATGTTTTAGAAGGTAGCATGTGTCCGCAAGTGACACATCCTATGCATCTCTTGCAACCTACATTGGAGAATGGTCCTAACCCCCGTGAATAACTATGTTCTGGATCTGTTCGGACCAATAGGTCTCTCAGGTTTTTGCCTCTTTTATAACAAAACATAGGTTTCTGTTGGAAAATGGTCAGTACTGAGGGGTCCTGTTCCAGGATGTGCCAGTTCCTTTTGACTGAGGCTGTAAGCTCAGGAGTTGCAGTGTGAAACTGCATAGGGAACCTGAGGCGAGGCTGTGGCTCTATTGATGTTTCTCGTGCCGAATTGGCTTTTGTCAAAGCCAAATCCAAGGCTTTAGTTGAATAGCCCCGTGTTCTAAATTTGCCATACATAGATTGTATTTGTTTCTCGCAGTTCTCTGGTTCAGAATTGTTTCTGGCCACCCTTAGGAACTGTGCATATGGAAGAGACTTAAGAACATGCTGAGGATGAGCACTGGACGCATGTAATAATGTGTTACGGTCCGTTGGTTTTGAGTATAAAGAATAATGTAAGCTGTCATTTTTGAGGTAAACTTCAATATCCAAAAATTGTATTCTTGTAGTGTTCACTTGCATTGTTACTTCGACTGGAGATTCAAGACCATTAATGTATACTTCAAACTGTGCAGCTTCCTCCATCGTGCCACGCCATAGGATGAAGATGTCGTCGATGTACCGTATGTATTCAACGATGTTCTCAGCAAATTTGGTCAAGATATGCTGTTTTTCCCAGGAGTACATATATGCATTAGCGTACATAGGCGCCATTGCTGCACCCATGGACATCCCAGTACATTGTAGGAACCAGTCGTTCTCAAAACGAAAATAATTGTTCTGGAGAATTAAGAGCAATAGTTCCAGAACAAACTCAATGCAGGGTCCCGTGTATTTGTCAGAAGGGCAGAGTAATTCTCTCATTGCTTCCACCCCAGCCTCGTGGGGGATGATGGTATAAAGGCTCTTAATGTCCATGGTCATGAGGACGACCTTACTGAAATCACCTTTCAACCCAGACAGACGATGAAGAAATGCTGGTGTATCTTTAATGCATGTCGGTATATCAAGAACCGGTGCTTTAAACAGAGAATCCAGCCATTTGGCAATAGGTTCCAACACTCCATCCACTGCTGATACAATGGGGTGCATGGGAGGTGCCACCGGATTTTTATGGATTTTCGGGAGTCCATATAATACTGGGGTCCTGGGAAACTTTTTGTTCAAAAATCTGAATAACTCAACAGAAATGAAATTCATCTGGAGGCCCCTCGTCAAACTGTCCTCGAGGGTCCTCTGGATGTCTATGGTAGGATCCTTCCGCAATCTCCTGTACTTTGCAGTGTCACTCAGCAGGAGACATATCTCATCTGCATATTTGGAATAGTCCATAATAACAATTGACCCACCCTTATCAGCAGCCCGTATCGTAATCAAAGGGTCTCCTGCCAGGTCTTTGACCAATTGCCATTCCCTTTTTGTAAAATTGCTATGTCCCATTGAATGATGTTTAATTTTTTGAGTGGTGTCTGACTTGACAGTTTTTAAGAAGGTTTTAATGGAGGCTTGATTGGGGATAGGGTCAAAAGTGCTGCGAGGGTGAAATTCTGATGGTTTACCTATTTGATCATTTTTAAAAAAATCGGTGATTCGCAAGGTTCGGCCAAATTTGTGTAGCTCTACATTCCACTGTAATTCCTGAGGTTTGGCAGTGGGTACAAATGATAAGCCCCTAGCCAAATTTCTTGTTTCCTCAGTGGTAAGTATACGAGAGGACTAATTAAATATGGGGCTTATTTCTTGTTGAGGGGTGGTTTGTTTCTTTGTCCAGTGTAGTTGCCCCTTTTGGCCTCGTCTTGACATTCTTGGTTTTCGGTAATTTTTAACCGACTCCTGGTCGTTGTTCCCGAGTTTTTTGACACCTGGTCCTGTTCAACACCCTCCACTCGTGGTCGCCCTAAGTTAGATGGTTCACCCTCAGAGGCCGACTCGCCTGATGTTACATCAATGGTGGTGATGTTTGGTTTCTGAATCCTTCTACGCGGTCTCCTATAGGGTCTGGGGTTACTATTATTATTACTACTCAGCCATTTATATACTCGATGTTCCTGATAATCTAGTTTGACACGTTCAAATTTATCCCGTTTGAATTTGATCAATTCATTCTTAGATTTCTGATTTTCTTCACTGACTCGACATACTAGAGCCAAACCTTCGGTGGATGTCAACACCTCTTCATGCTCTAATTCAAAGCGACTGATGTTGTCTTTAAGATCCTCAAGTTCCTCTCTGACATCCTGGATAGCCACCAACATTAAATCAAGTGAACATTTGTTAAGGACCGCCGTCCAGTTCTTGAACAGGACCAGGTGTCAAAAAACTCGGGAACAACGACCAGGAGTCGGTTAAAAATTACCGAAAACCAAGTGCGTGAATGGGTTTGCTTTACCTGTTGCCATGACTGCACGCCGATTACGTAATTCAGGAGGTGTCGGTGTTTGGCGCATGCGCACTGGACGGATGAGAACGCCGAACGGGGGGAGTGGTGAGTAGAGCGGCGCTTATAAAACTGTATGTATTTTCTTGTTGTTTTTATGTCCTGAAGAAAGCCCTGGATCGGGGCTGAATCGTTGATGTTCTTGGAATAAACTTTTTGCTTATGTAGCGCTCACTCCCGGAGGAGCCGCTGAAAATTAACCACGGGTCAGTCTCCCCGCACTAGGGAATAAATATACTCCAGCACAGTTGTGGATTTTGTAATTTATATAGTTTACTAGAGTAAAAAGCATATAATTAGACACGGTGTTCGTAGATATATTTACAGTATTTCGTATCGCGGTAAACGCGCAGCGGAAAAGAAATACGAGGCTTCGTATTTCGGGAAAAAACGCAGCCGAACAGAAAAATACAATGCTTCGTAATTTCGAGAAACGCGTAGTGGAAAAGAGAATGCAATATTTCGTAATTCGAGAAACGCGCAGTGGAAACAAAATAAGATGCAAATCTTTACTATTCAACTGGCCAGTGAATTACTTATAGCGATGTCTTCGACTAGTCAAGTTGGGGCCCTGTGGGTTTTGAAGACAACAGCAGCGTGCTTTATTGACTTTATCAACCGGCCTTGGAGGCCTCTCACCCATCCGCTCGATCACCAAGGCTCCGCTGACCCAGGACGTCTCTCTGCTTGATGCCTTGCTGGGATACCCGCTACTGGATCTGTGGTCAGGCCCGGACTTGTCCAGCTACCGCCTGCTCTCCCATCCAATGGACTTGCGGTACTCCTTACTCGGGGTCCTCTGCTTGCCTTGCTAGCAGCTTGGGTAATGTCTGCGGATAACTAGGGCTCCGTCTGGTAAAGCTGGATAATCTGGATTTGAATCCTGGTAGGCCCCACCTGCGCTCCGGCCTAGCTAGTGTTCCGCTCAGCAGCACTGTGTCTTGTCTGCTTCACTCCCTGGCGCTCTCTGCCACGCTCTCCACGAGGCTCAGGATGTCACTCGGCGTATCCCACCCACTTCCTGTGTCCGTTCCTAGAGCATGCCGGGAAATGTAGTCCCAATGTCCAGTGTCTCTTATCTCGCTTTCTCTCCCTCCGGTGGCCAAAAATAGGTACTGCCACAGTAAGGTTTTAAACACAGCGCTACACTTATTTATAGTCCTGGAGTGCCACCTTCTATCCTCAACCTCTGCTTATATATATATATATATACACAGTTTTTTGGGGGGTTTTTGAGAAAGGATTTTACCAGGAAGGATACATTGAGAATTCTCTCGTTTTCAAGTATGTCCTGGGTGGCGAGTATGTGCCGTTGGGTGTCTTGCCCAAGGACACTTACTGGAGAGGTGCTGTTGCTGGAATCAAACCCATGTCTCCACAGGCTCTCTCCACACAGAGCAGTGATGTTACCTTTACTCCACCCATTCAGAGAGCACTGAATTGGCCACTGAAATTGCACTGAACAGTGAATTTCCCCATACAGTGCAATTTCAGGGCCGTTCGGCTATTCAAAAAACTGGTAATTCAAGAAATATCGGCAAATTGCCAGCAAAATACGATAACCTTCGGCGACAGTGAAATCCCCATAGAGAAGCAATGGTTAATTTATTCAGAGAACGCCAAACAGCAGAGAAATGTCAGTGAAATGCCCTGATATTCAGTGGTTTCATTCGACAGGTTTAATCAGGTGAATCCCATAGGTTTCAAAGTAAAAAAATCCCTGTTTTTATTTAATATTTATTCAAATTGCAGCAAAAAGTCTCCTTATAAAAAATCTTTAGTGTTTTTTTTTAGACATTTTTCGGGATTTTTTCGGTGCAATTTCTTTTTCCAATTGATTTTAAAATGGCGCTTTTTTCTGTAACAGACCTTTTTATTATTATGCCAAGGACGCCGGTGTGCTGTGGCAAAAAGTTGGGTGGGGTGAGCAGCGAACGTGCCAGGTGACTGGTGAAGAATCTGGAAAAGCCAACATGAGATGGTTGATGGGAAGCTGCAAATGGGCAATTGCACAACCTCGAAAAGAATCCAAAAAGCTCCCCTTTGGTCCTGTTAGCCTAGTGATGCGTAAAAGGCAGTGCTGGCTGTTGAGTGAAGTGTGAATTTGTGAAGGCGTGCAAGGCAATCGAAAGGTTTAGCATGCTCTGATGGCAGCTTTAGTGTAGAGGCTGACGAATGTGAGTTTGCATTGCGGCGGTGGCCCTCTGCTGGTAGAGGATGCAAAAAGCCTACAACACCTGGTATTCCCAGGCAGTCTCCCATCCAAGTACTAACCAGGCCCGACCCTGCTTAGCTTCCGAGATCAGACGAGATCGGGCATGTTCAGGGTGGTATGGCTGTAGGCAAGAACACTGCTGCTTCTGGCTCCTCTTATTCTTCGGCTCCCCAATACGGCCCCTCCCAGCTGCTGCTACTTTCACTCACCCTTCAACATGCAGTCTTTTCATTTCGTTCTCGCCTCGTCTCTGCGTGCTCCTGCTTTCTCCACACAAACTCAAAACACTCCTAGTCCCCAAAACACACACCACTTTGCACACTTATGCCTCATAGTCATTACTTACCTTTTTCCAACGCAACAATCCACTATTTTGCTGTGGTTTTTCCAATCAATTTGACGATTTTGGGTCGATTCGCTGCACTTTGGGGATCCTGCGGTGAATGCTGAATTCACCGCAAGGTCGGCATATCGAACTTGCCGAAGTGTGGCGAACAAGAGAGAACCCTGAATAACCTCGATGGCATAAAATAAAGACATTTACAAAACGCCCCATTGCGTCACATTTCAGCAAATCACAGAACAAGAGATAAGAAAAGCGTGTATCTTAATACAGCAGAAATCACATTCATAAGATTCCCAGAAGTGAGGTAAAATCCAGAAAACAAAACCTAACTAGTAATTGGGACGCTAATAGACATGTCCTTGAGGGATGTTCAAGCTTGGAATAGAGATATGCCCTTCCAGCCCAGTCAGCCCCCCCCCAAACTTCTGCCCAGCTCTCTGTACTCCTCAACTCCTACAAAGGGGGTACCCGAGGCAATTTAACCCTTTCATCGACTTGTTTCAAAACTATAGTCCAAACAGCAAAAGGAGAAGCTGCACTGTAAAGCTTCTCCTTAAGGCTAGGGTCAGACTGAGGCAGTGCGAACGCGCGTTCTGGCGCACATAATTACGGCCGCACTAGCAGCAGATGCCGGGCAATGACGGCCAATATACGAAGTACGGTCGCACAAAAGTCCGGCTGCGCAACGCAAGTGGAAAATGAACGCATTTTTTCGAGAACGTGAAACCGCAGGTACTGACGTACAGAGTGCGCTGAGTCCGCTAGCGGCGTGTTTGTGTGATTAGGAGACGTCAGACGCTGCTAATGTCCAGCCTACATAACGTCCAGACGCAAAAAGGGTTTTATTGATGATCCGTACAAAATCACGCCCGAAAATGCGCATCGTATGACCGCTATCACGTATTCTGTGAAAAAATGCGTCCATTCGTTCGAACGCACTTTTTCACAGACAACATAAAAATGCGTTAGTCTGACCCTAGCCTAAGGCTGGTGTCAGACGCGCGTAGCGTTCACGTCCGTGATTGTGCCTAAAAGTACGTCCGTGATAGCATGACAGAAAGCCCATCGGAGCCCGACACAGGAAGTACGTCCGCACTGAACTGCGGACGCACAACGGCTGCGGCCCACGGACTCAAGGCAGGCAAGAACGTACAACCCCTAGAACGTCCGCACAAAGTGCGCTGCGTCCGCAACGTCTGCATAGCTGTGTGTGTGAGTGATGGAACTAATTTATTTTCCCTCCTACATCCGTCAAAATATACGTCAGTGCTAAACGGACTGTCTGGCCACTACTGTGTCTTCTGTACTGACGTACGTCCGTGTGCACGGACGCACAGTCCATAGAAATCACGTTCCTCTGAGTTGTTTGGATCACAGTTTTGAACAGCACTTGTATTTCCCGGCACTGCAATACCCCGAGATTTAATGTGGTTTTTGCAACGCCGGTACCCACAAGCTCTCAGTCGATAACCACCTATATTTCCTTGTGTTCCCATTCATCTGGAAAAAACATGCAGGGTTATTCAGAGAAAGGTGAAAACCAGGAGAACTGGCAGGAGAAGGTAACAATCTAGCCAAATAGCCAATTTGGAAAGTGAGATAAATGGAGAATTTTTCTGGTTTGGCTATCTTCTTGACTTACAGGGTTATCCAAAGAGATTCGAATTGCTTGAGAAAGGTAACCGAACGCTGAAAATCAGCGTTCGGTTACCTTTCCTGACCATTCGGCTATCCAGAGAGCAGGCAATTCGCCAAATCCTGTCGAATTGCCTGCACATACGGTGCCTGTTCGGTGCCTGTTCGAGGGCAGTGAAATCCCCATGAAAAAGCACTGCTTCGGCTATTCAGAGAACACAAACCAGCAGTGAAAGGTTCCCCTAATGCCCTGCCATTCGGGGGTTTAATTCGGCAAGTTTATTCAGGCGAATCCCATAGGCTTCAATGTTAAAAATATTCCCGTTTTAATTCAATATCTAATAAACCGTTCATTATAAAATTCTGCAGCAAAAAGTCTCTTTATTTATAGATTTTTTAGGATACTTTAAGCATTTTTCAAAATTTTTTAAAAAAAATTTAAAAGTCCGATTTTTTTTTTTTTTTTTTTCAGTTTGCTGGTTTTTTTTGTAACAGCCCTCTTTATTATCATTCCCTGGACCTCCTGTGAAAATTTCAGAAATTTTCGCTCAGTAGTTTCTTTGCAAACAGCGTTTCATTTTCCCAGATTCATACAAATGTTTTTTCTAATTTATTCACTGCCTCCTCTACGTCACAGCTGCTTCGGCTCTGTGTGATTCGGCTCCTGTTCGGCTCCTGTTCGGCTTTTTCGAAGGTTAATCCAGATGTTTTTGCTTGTTTTCAGCGTGCATTCGGTGAGTTTTCGTCAGGTTTTCGGCAGCTTTTCCCTGCAATTCGGGGACCCTGTGGTACTTGCTGAATACACCGCAGGGTCACCGAAATGGGATCGGCAAAAGGAACCGAATTGAAGAGAACGAAAAGTCACCGAACGTGCGGTGACTTTTCGAATCTCTTTGGATAACCCTGTTAGAATTTTCACTTCTCCTTCCAATTCTCCTGAGTTCCACTTTTCTTTGAATAGACCTGTATGTCTGCATCTCAGGCTGTGTTGCCAGATTCGTCAAGTTTTCCAGGACACATAGAAATATTTCCTGCAGAGGGGAGCACAGGGAAAAGTGCCGCCCTGCAACATGTATAATTCATATGCTACAGGAAGGAAATCAAAGCAGGTTACCTGGGATTCCTTTTATATTTCTTACCTGCAGCATATGGATTCTGCATACTCTGAGGTTGCATTTTTCATGCACTGCTCATCAGCACGAATAAATTATATGGGCCCTATTCCAAGGTTGGTGTAAACGTAACCAGAGCTGTTGTAAATTTACCAGAGCCATTGAAGTCTATGGAGTTGTTAACAGCTCTGGTTAATTATTCACCAACCTTGGAAAAGGATCCTATCAGGGTTATCCAAAGAGATTCGAAAAGTCACCGCACGTTCGGTGACTTTTCGTTCTCTTCAATTCGGTTCCTTTTGCCGATCCCATTTCGGTGACCCTGCGGTGTATTCAGCAAAGAGCACAGGGTCCCCGAATTGCAGGGAAAAGCTGCCGAAAACCTGACGAAAACTAACCGAATGCAGGCTGAAAACAAGCAAAAACATCTGGATTAAGCTTCGAAAAAGCCGAACAGGAGCCGAAAAGGAGCCGAATCACACAGAGCCGAAGCAGCTGTGACGTAGAGGAGGCAGTGAATAAATTAGAAAAACCATTTGTATGAATCTGGGAAAATGAAACGCTGTTTGCAAAGAAACTACTGAGCGAAAATGTCTGAAATTTTCACAGGAGGTCCAGGGAATGATAATAAAGAGGGCTGTTACAAAAAAAATAAGTTAACTGAAAAAAAAAAAAAAAAAAAAATCGGACTTTTTAAAAAAAAAAAAAAAATCTGAAAAATGCTTAAAGTATCCTAAAAAATCTATAAATACAGAGACTTTTTGCTGCAGAATTTTATAATGAACGGTTTATTAGATATTGAATTAAAACGGGAATATTTTTAACATTGAAGTCTATGGGATTCTCCTGAATAAATTTGCCGAATGAAACCACCGAATGGCAGGGCATTAGGGGAACCTTTCACTGCTGGTTTGTGTTCTCTGAATAGCCGAAGCAGTGCTTTTTCATGGGGATTTCACTGCCCTCGAACAGGGACCGAACAGGCACCGTATGTTCAGGCAATTCGCCAGGATTTGGCGAATTGCCTGCTCTCTGGATAGCCGAATGGCCAGGAAAGGTAACCGAACGCTGATTTTCAGCATTCGGTTACCTTTCTCAAGCAATTCGGATCTCTTTGGATAACCCTGTATGTGTCCAGGAAAACATGGCCGATATGGCAACATTAATACCAGGTGAAAAAAAGTTCACCTCTATGGAAACCACTTTTTGGTACCACCTGCTCAGGGTGCCCTTAGGCAGCTGAAAGTGTTGCCGTATTTTCCATAGGCCCTGGAGAGAGACAACCACTCGAGGCTAAAAGCGACACAGAGATATATGAAGAAAAAGAGAGGGAGAGAAACACCTGTAGAACACAGGACTTGGAGAGGGCGTTAAAGAAAGACACCCACGGGGGGGATATACTACTATAATATCCTCACTGAGCAGCTAAGAATGAATTTAACCCCTTAAGGACCAATGACGTAACGGTTAAGTCATAAATGCATTGACTGTAAAGACCCCTCTTAAAGTGACATGAATTTCCAAAGATCAAAATATGTAAAATCTGGCTATTAAGTGGCACATCTATAGTAACTGAAAAAATGGGTTAAAAATCAACACGAAAGTGCAATGTCCCTTTGCTGTGGACTATTTCCTGGAAGGTCAAGATACTGCCAGTAGATGGCAACAGCATATTGGCTAAATACTGCACTTGGGCCATGTATGACTTTGGTTTCGGCACCAAGGACGGCAACGCCGAACACAGTCGGGCTGAGAAAAAAAACAAAGCCCACTTTCGGCGAGGGGGAAAAAATGCCTCGTCTTTAAAAAAAAAAAAGGGAATCCAAAATCTCGCCTTAAAAATACCCTGCTGTGGGGGGAAAAACCCTGTCCTTGGCACTGAAATTGGGTTTCTGCACCAAGGACAACCCTGTTCAGACTGCAGTTGAAACTGATTTTTTTTTTCTTAAAAACCTCTCCGAAGGCTGCAGTGGGAGATAAACAGTCTGTCCCTGGTGCTGAAATAGGTTTCGGCACCAAGGACGGCAACGCCGAACACAGTCGGGCTGAAAAAAAAGCCCGCTTTAGGCGAGGGGGGAAAAAAAACCTTGTCTTTTTAAAATAAATGGGAATCCAAAATTTCGCCTTAAAAATCCTGAAAAATACCTAAAAAGTTCTAAAAAAAATCAGTAACTAAAAAGGCTTTTTGCTGCAGTTGAAAAAATAAACGGTTGAATAAAAAAAAATTGAATAGAATATAATTTTTTACATTGAATCCTATGGGCTGTCAAGCTGAGTTACTTCTCTATGGGGCAATTTCACGGCAGCGGTTTAACTATACAATTCATCTTTTTCATGTAAGTTGTATCAGATCGTCCCACATTGTCCGATAAATCCCATTGCAATGGGAACGATTGCTAGTCTGCTGTAGTCGCAAAAAATCGTCGGAAGTCGTCCGATGGAAGTCAGAGGAAGCGGAAGAAGGGCGATTCACCTGCATGTTGTGGGATCAGTCAGATGACTTCAGGCGATATCGGCAGGGCCGGCCCGACCATGGTGCAGGGCGGAGCAGCCGCGCCAGGCGGCAAATTTGATTGGGCGGCATATTTTATCCACCGGTGCCGCTGCAGCACTCTTTTTTTTTTTTCGCGTTGCACAAATTTTTTTTTTATCTACACCGGCAGCGGCGGCATCACTCGCACGCCGACCCGCCCACACAAGTGATGCGGCCAGCCGATCGACAAAGAGCGGGATTAAGACGTGGCTGGCACTTCCGGCTGGTGGCCATCTGAGCTGGCCGTACTTCGCATCGGCTCCGAGTGGGGCTTGAATCGGGCACGTGGGCGGACCTGAAACAACATTCCTGTGGTGACCGGCGGATTCTCCGGATTACCGAGACCACGATGAGCGCAGCAGAGCCTGGGACCACGAAATAAAAGGGATAAAAAAAACCTAAGAAAAAAAAAACGCGGCTAGCACGTGGGTGGGCGTCTGGCAGCTGAGATCGCTGGAGGTCTCCTCCTGAGTCCCGCCAGCACCACCTTCATCCAGGGCCGGACAGGAGTAATCCCGGCAGGCTAGTATTTTTTTCTTTTATTGTACCTAAAGAGTTTTAAGCGTTTTGTTCGGCGGCTCATCGGCTTGCCAGTAACATAGTGCAAGGGTGGGGGGGTTCCCCCCAAGCTGAGAGGGGGGGGTTTGTATGGCGCCTGTCCCAGCACAGATACAAGCAACCAGGCAGCCGCTGAAGCCGCCTGCTTGCACGCGGGCCGGCACGCGGCAGGCTGCCTGCAACACATCCGTTCCAGCTGGGGATGGCCAAGGGTGCCATGTGTGTGTGTGCCCGTGTTATGTGTCCCCCAGTGTGTGTGCCCATGTTAAGTGTCCCCCCAGTGTGTGTGCCCGTGTTATGTGTCCCCCAGTGTGTGTGTCTGTGTTATGTGTCCCCCAGTGTGTGTGCCGAGTTGTGTCCCTCAGTGTCTGTGTTATGTGTCCCTCAGTGTGTGTGTCTGTTATGTGTCCCCCAGTGTGTGCGCCCGAGTTATGCGTCCCTCAGCGTGTGTGTCCGTGTTATGCGTCCCTCAGTGTGTGTGTCCGTGTTATGCGTCCCTCAGTGTGTGTGTCCGTGTTATGCGTCCCTCAGTGTGTGTGTCCGTCCGTGTTATGCGTCCCTCAGTGTGTGTCCGTGTTATGTGTCCCTCAATGTGTACCCCTGATATGTCTGCCCACATCTAACACAGGCGGCATAGCACGGGCACACACACACACTGAGGGACACATAACCCGCGCACACACACACACTGAGGGACACATAACACGGACACACACACTGAGGGACACATAACACGGACACACACGTAATAATTTACAATGCTAAAATACAGTTTTCCCGAGTCTTGTTGCTGTGGCCTCTGTGATACTCTCATACATGCCGACACTGCATTTTTCTTTTTGGGGGGGCAGCAATTCATCCTTTGCTCCAGGCAGCACAATGGCTTGGGCCGGCCCTGGATATCGGATGATCGCTCGATCGCAGGTATATGGACCAAGTGGACGGCCAGCCTAAACCGAGAGAGAGAGAGGTGAAGCAGCTGGACAAACAAGCTTATATAATTAGGATAGAGGCTGGGTGGGGGTGGTTGGGGCGGGCAGGTGGGACAGCCTTCCCTCTGGTGTCCCACCTGCCCGCCCCAACCACCCCCCACCCAGCCTCTATCCTAATTATATAAGCTTGTTTGTGGCAGTGGGTAAGAAACAGAGTTTAGAGCTATGGCCATTACACGCAAAGAATTTACAACAGGGAGGAGCAGAACAGACTGAGACTCCGCACAGAATTAAACAACAAAAACAGAGGGAAAGGGGGAAAAATACATAAATTAGCAGTCAAAATAAAATAGATTCAAAAGCTAAAAAAAAGTAATATTATTGGAGCAGTAACAATGTGACAAAAATAGTTTTCATTGAAAAATACCTTGCTGGCTGGTTTCAGAGGGAACGAAGCTCGAAAACGTTCCACAGCGCTGTACAATGGGTGAGACAGAATAACAAATATACATACAAGTTAAACACATAGAACAGTAGGAGAGAGGACCCTTTTATAGCGTTCCATCACATCTGCTTTGTAGGCCTCGTTTGCAGTATTTGCAAGGTTTTCAACATCTTTTACATTTAGTACTTGTTACTGTTACCACTTAGGACCCACTGACAGGCCAGGTTTGCCAGATATCTGAAGCACAGCACAGGTGATATGATTTGCTGCTCAGTGATTAGAGTATTCATTCTGCATTTCCACAAAGTGATCTGGAAAATCTGGCCTGGTAGAGGGTCCCGAGGACAGGGTTGGGAACCACTGACTTAGAGAGACACTAAACACTGATTGTCTGATTGTGCTGTTGCTCGTTCTCAGGACCCTCACAAACACCCCCCTTGTTTCTCACTGTAATTGTAAAGGGTCATCCAGACATGGACCCCTTGCTTGATGTGCCTAGAGGGGTGTCAGCTATACCCTCCTGACGAGGCCCAATATGGCCGAAATGATCGTCGGGGGTTGCTGCACCTCTCGTGCAGGGATGACGTCCTTGGCAATCAGCACTGGCCACCCTTTCTGGGTGAGAGCAGGCTGATTTGCATATGGAAAATTCATCCCTGTAATGGCACAATCAGGCTAAAACCTTGTTTGTGAGACCTGAGCGGGCACCCACCGTAGAGCAGGCCATTGTGCTGTTGCTCGTTCTCAGGACCCTCACAAACCCCCCTTGTTTATCATCATAATAGTTCCAAAAAATACAGAAAAACAAATATGATCTCTCCTGTGCTTGGACTACCCATCCTAAACCCCACCTCCCCTTCTGCTCTGCTCTTTTTCATTAAATTCTATGATTTTGATCAGTAAGCTTTCAGACCTGAAGAAGAGAGTTATACTCTCGAAACCTTGTCTTTTAAATGTAACGTTAGTCCAATAAAAAAGGCATCACTACGTACTGCTATACTGTGGTGAGTTTGGCATCTGGACTATCAAGGCTTATCCAAAATATATATATATATATATACATGGGTATATATACATATACATGTGTATATATATATATATATATATATATATAATACACAAGGAGGGTAGCGCTCAACCTTTACTAAGCTCAGAGTGTGGGTGCTTCTCCTAGACAATGTAATACAACAAACCAGAAAGATAGCACTCCATTAACACATTCAAAGACTTCAACAGCATCTTATACATTGAGATATTAACAAATTTTAACCCTTCAAAGCTTCCTACAACTCTTACTCCTTTCAGGATTACAACAGTTCTTTACTCATTCAAGACTTTTCGTAGGTTTATAACACTAAGCTCTGTTTAAAAATGGTGGAAGTTTAGCTCACAATGAATGGCCATGGATTGCTTAAGCCTGTCAACAAACACCAATGTATTCCATCTTTTGACAGGTCCTATCCTTATTACCTAAAGACTAGGAACCTGGGAATCATAAATTTTCGCTCGAATCGAATCTCGAATCGAATCGGCTGTTAGGCTCGAACTCGAATCGAAAAATTCCAAAAATTTTCGCTTTCGAACACTTCGTGTACGATAAAGCCTGGATAGGTATGCTTTGTTTGTGCATGCAGGTTCAGCTGGCGTTACAGCTGCAATCTAACAGATGGGCTTAATATAATAGCCTATTATTATTATTATTATTCTTTATTTATAAAGCGCCAGCATATTCCGCAGCGCTGTACAATAAGCACAGTATAGACAGGGTTACAATACATTGAACAACATTTGACAAACAGTACAGGAGGAGATGAGGGCCCTATTCCCGTAGGAACTCACAATCTGGGAGGGTTGGGGTTGGAAACAGGAGGAGGAGAGACTGTAAGGTGAGAGTGATTGATGGTTGCGTCAGTGAGTTGGGTGGTAGGCTTCCCTAAATAGGAATGTTTTCAGGGAGCGTTTGAAGGAAGAGAAGTTAGGGGAAAGTCTGACAGTACGAGGGAGAGCGTTCCAGAGAGTGGGGCTGCGCGTGAGAAATCCTGCAGTCTATCATGGAAGAGGTGATGCGGGGAGAAGCTAGGCGCAGGTCACTGTTTGACCTTAGGGAGCGGGCTGGGGTGTATTTGGTGATTAGTGAGGACAGGTAGTGGGGAGCTGAGTTAGTGAGGGTTTTGTAGGTAAGGATAAGGATTTTGAACTTAATTCTGCAGTGGATGGGGAGCCAGTGAAGGGACTCGCAGAGGGGAGCGGCAGAGACAGAGCGGCGGGTGAGGTGAATTAGCCTGGCGGAGGCGTTCAGGATGGATTGTAGGGGGGAGAGGTGGGACAGAGGGAGGCCAGATAAGAGATTATTGCAATAGTCGAGTCGGGAGATTACCAGGGCGTGTATGAGTTGTTTTGTGGCGACAGCGGTAAGAAATGGCCGAATTCTGTAAATATTACGCAGTTGATATCGGCAGGAGGAGGAAAGAGACTTGATGTGGGGGATGAAGGAAAGAGCAGAGTCAAGTGTAACTCCAAGACAGCGAACTTGGTTTGATGGGGAGATGGTGATACCCTCCACCGTGATCGAGAAGTCAGGAGGTGGGGCGGCATTAGAGGGAGGAATAAGTAGGAGCTCAGTCTTTGACATGTTGATCTTTAGGTGGTGGGAGGCCATCCAGGAGGAGATGCCAGATAAACAGTCACTGACTTTGGAAAGGACAGGGGGAGAGAGATCAGGGGTAGAGAGGTAGATCTGAGTGTCATCAGCGTAGAGGTGGTAATTAAAGCCAAAGCTGTTGATGATTTTGCCCAGGGAGGAGGTGTAGATGGAAAAGAGCAGAGGACCAAGGACAGAGCCTTGAGGTACACCAACAGATAGAGGCAATGAGGAGGAGGAGTTACCAGCAAAGGACACACAGAAGGACCTGTTGGATAAATAGGAGTCAATCCAAGCAAGTGCAGTGTCACCGAGACCCAGAGAGTTGAGGGTCTGTAGAAGGAGGGGGTGGTCAACAGTGTCAAAAGCAGCCGAGAGGTCAAGCAGGATGAGAATAGAATAGTGGCCGTGTTTTTTAGCAGTTAGGAGGTCGTTGGTGACTTTGGTGAGGGCAGTTTCAGTTGAGTGTAGCGGACGGAAGCCAGATTGCAGGGGGTCAAGTAGTGAATTGGAGGACAGGAAGAGGGAGAGGCGGTTGAAGACTATAGCAAAGTACATTCACATCATAAAAATCAAACTTAAAATAAAAAACTTCAATAATTCAATTGCAAGCTTAAATTATTGCAACTTTGCAAGCTTTATTGAAATGATTTTAATAACCATAGAAAATTACAAAGTTACATTAGGGCGAGGTAGAGCTGTATAGCCTTTATTTAGCCTTCCTCTATAAGTTTTATAATTTTAACTTTAGACTAGTTTACTTGAGGGATGTGCGGTGAGGTCAATCAATGGCTGGTGAGGCTGGTCAGAGCCAGATATACACAGACAGATATTAACTAACTTTCTGCGGTTTGTGTTTAGTTGTACAACTAAATTATATTTTACTCATTCACTGTACCCACATATATTATTTTCTCACCATTAATTAAATGGCCTTTCTAAAGATACCATTATTTTCGAACAGACGCGTGGCTGCAGACCTCCTGAGCAGCAGCAGCCTACGCGATTTGCATAGCGGGGAAGCATACAACCCCTATGCAAATTGCATAGGCTGTAAAAGAATGCGCATAGAGGAAAAGGCAGACTGGCAGAGGACAAAGCCAACAGTGGGGGAGTGCGGAGCTGGAGGTGAGTTTCTTTTATTATTTTAACGCTGACTTAATGTCAGGTGACCGTGAGGCTCTGCCTCACCTGCCTAAGCTGACGGCACAGCACGTCCCTGCTTTACTAACATGTGTATATATATTTGTCAAAATAGTAGTAAATCTTTGTTATTCCAAGCCCAAATCAGAGTATCTGCATTAGTTCTCGAGAGGTTGTAGCGAAGATCTGTTATTATTTGTCCGCCAACTGAATTAACCCTTTCTGATGAACAGTTCGTTGCTTGTATAGCCAGTAGGTTGCGCGCCACACTAGAGAACAGTGGTAGGATACTTTTATTTTCCTTCCAATACTGCAACGGATCACTATCACGTTCACGTATGGGCTGCTTCAAATATGCACTGACTTCACTTTCAAGTTGTTGAGCCGTTGACCAGGTGCTGCTGGCTTCTTCTTTCTTTGCATCGTCTACGTTTTTAAACACGGAATCGAGCAGGCTTCCTTTATGACTGGACTTGTCGACAATAGTTGACTCAGACTGTACGGCGCTATCGGTGGCACTCGTCTGGGCATTGGATTCAGGTGCACCGGAGCTATTGCTGGTAGTAGGCCAAGGAGAAGACGACAACAGTGCAAGATTTTCTATGTAAACTTTTACTTGTGTCACTTGATGTTCAGGGAATAACGCAGTTTTGAATCTGGGGTCAATGAAAGTGGCTGCTAATAGGTAGTCTTTGGACGAATCAAATCGCGTATTCAGTTGACGTAAAAGCTCATTTCGAAAGCATTGAATGCCAGGCGTTGCAAGAGTGGCACTGGCAAGCTCTTCTTTTAGAACCAAAATACATGGTATAAGCAAACTAACGCTTACATGCGTGTCAGCACTCAAAATTGTTGTAGCCTCTGCTGTTTGAGTAATGGGAGAACATTCTTCAGCGTATCTTGCAACTGCGTTGAAAGTGTTTGTGGAGGGCTTCGTGCGCACTTTTTATTCATTGCACAATCGACGAGGGCCAAAGAAATTGACTCGTAATTTCTAGAAACCCAATCCATCAGCAGATATGTACTATTGAAACGCGTTGTAACATCAAGTGGTGGTTTGGATTCGGGTAAGCCCTGATCAACTTGATATTTTGTCAATACAGTTTGTCCAACAGTTGATGAGTGAAAAAACCCAGCAATGTAATGCAAACAGCCTATAAGATTTTTTACTGTTCTTTGAACGTCCAATGCTGCATTTATAGTCAGCTGCAAAATGTGAGCAGCACAGCCATGCCACTGTATGTCCAGGATTTTAGCAGCACAAGGCATTGTGTTTGTTGTGTCAAATAGGATTTTCTCTTCACCAAATCCATGCTTAGCAAACTCGTTGGAAATTATTTCAGCAGTTTTCCTCGCTGTATGGTCAGCTTCCAAATTCTCTAGGTTGACCACAGATAAGCAACGGGATTGCATTACCCACGATGCCTCGAATATGTAATGTATTGTAAGCACCAAATAATTTGACTTATTGTCAGCCTTCCAGTGATCAAACGTGATGGATGGTCGGCAGTCATTAATTTCAGACCTGAGGAACTGCACTAACTTCTGGTGCAAGTTATTTGCCATGTCATCAAGTTTACGTGACAGTGTGGTTGGGCGGGGCGGTTGATAGCGGCCACTAGTTAACACTGAACACAAATTCTTAAATCCACTTCCTGCTGCACTCTCAAATGGCCGGCCATCTGCTACAATAAACTTCAAAACTGCTGCATCATACTTTTTTTTTGTAGACGCGTCAAGTGTCAAACTGTACGCTGAAATACAAGTCTGCTTTTTCATAGCACAGCCTTCCGTCGTTGGCAGTGAATGACGTCGTGCCACTGCCGACACCAATGTTTTCTTCTTTGTATCATCGGTCTTGGCCTGTTGATACACGGACGGATGCTTTCTTTCTAGGTGAGTCCAAAGATGGGATGTTGTGCCAGTAGCTTGCAATGAGAATGTTTTTTTGCATACTTTGCAAGGTAAAGGAATCTTCCTTCACTTCAAAATGATTTTTCACAGATGACATTTTGAATTTGATCATTGATTGGTCTACAAAAAAAAATTGATTAAAAAAAAAAAAAAGGTGGCTTAATTAATGGGAAAATAAAGTGGTATTATAAGTTGGAGGAGGCGCTTGTATATCTGTGCAAAGTGGTCCTTTCACAATGTTTCACATTCACATATATATTATCTGGAGTCCCACACAGAGCAGCAAGGCCCCCATATAATATTATCTCCCCAGTCTCACAGAGCAGCAAGGCCCCCATATAATATTATCTCCCCAGTCTCACAGAGCAGCCAGGCCCCCATATAATATTATCTCCCCAGTCTCACAGAGCAGCCAGGCCCCCATATAATATTATCTCCCCAGTCTCACAGAGCAGCCAGGCCCCCATATAATATTATCTCCCCAGTCTCACAGAGCAGCCAGGCCCCCATATAATATTATCTCCCCAGTCTCACAGAGCAGCCAGGCCCCCATATAATATTATCACCCCAGTCTCACAGAGCAGCCAGGCCCCCATATAATATTATCTCCCCAGTCTCACAGAGCAGCCAGGCCCCCATATAATATTATCTCCCCAGTCTCACAGAGCAGCCAGGCCCCCATATAATATTATCTCCCCAGTCTCACAGAGCAGCCAGGCCCCCATATAATATTATCTCCCCAGTCTCACAGAGCAGCCAGGCCCCCATAGAGTATTAGTTACCAAGAAAGGCTTAATGATCTTAACATGTACAGCTTGGAAAAAAGACGAGACAGAGGAGATATGATAGAAACATTTAAATACGTAAAGGGAATCCACAAGGTAGAGGAAGGGAGTATATTTAAAAGGAAACAAAATAGCAAAACAAGAGGATATAGTCTTAGATTAGAGGGGCAAAGGTTTAAAAGTAACATCAGAAAGCATTATTTTACTGAGCGGGTGGTGGATACATGGAACAGTCTTCCAGTAGAAGTGGTAGAGGCCAAAACAGTAATTGAATTTAAGCAAGCATGGGATAGGCATAAGGCTATCCTAAACAAAAGATAAATCCAGGTAAAGTATCCATGTAATTGGGCAGACTAGATGGGCCGAAAGGTTCTTATCTGCCGACATTTTTCTATGTTTCTATGTTTCTATCTCCCCAGTCTCACAGAGCAGCCAGGCCCCCATATAATATTATCTCCCCAGTCTCACAGAGCAGCCAGGCCCCCATATAATATTATCTCCCCAGTCTCACAGAGCAGCCAGGCCCCCATATAATATTATCTCCCCAGTCTCACAGAGCAGCCAGGCCCCCATATAATATTATCTCCCCAGTCTCACAGAGCAGCCAGGCCCCCATATAATATTATCTCCCCAGTCTCACAGAGCAGCCAGGCCCCCATATAATATTATCTCCCCAGTCTCACAGAGCAGCCAGGCCCCCATATAATATTATCTCCCCAGTCTCACAGAGCAGCCAGGCCCCCATATAATATTATCTCCCCAGTCTCACAGAGCAGCCAGGCCCCCATATAATTTATTATTTCCCACACAGAGCAGGCCCTAATTTATTTTTCTTGTTGCAGATATATAAATTAATCATACTGGCAAGTTCATCATAGTCATAGTACAGATTTGACTTTTAAGCCCCTGGCCCACCCCCACCCCGCGCAGCCATTCTCCTCTTCTGGTGACGATGAATCAATGATTAGAACCATTCCATCACCTGGCTTCCTGCAAAAGAAGCACAATATATACGTGGCGGTGACAGGGATACTGATAATTAAATATTATATACTCACGAATCAACATCCCAACTTGGCTCAGGCGGCAGCCTGCCAATCGCTCCTCTGTCCTCCGAACACGTCACCGTGTCCCTGTCCTCTTCGCACGGACTGACTGTGCCCGTCGTCGAGTCGACTCCCGAGTCCCGACCTCACCTCAGCCTCCTCTGTGAACCGTGAGTGACAGTGTGAGTGAGCGTCACGCTCACAGATCAATCTTGAATTACTTTTTTTGTTCAGATTGGTCTACAAAAAATTAATTAAATTGATTAAAAATGTTTTTGATTAATTAAAATAATTATCTCCCACAGAGCAGCCAGCAGTGAGTGACCCCCATATTAAATATCTCCCACAGAGCAGTCAGCAGTGAGTGACCCCATATTAAATATCTCCCACAGAGCAGCCAGCAGTGAGTGACCCCATATTAATTATCTCCCACAGAGCAGTCAGCAGTGAGTGACCCCATATTAAATATCTCCCACAGAGCAGTCAGCAGTGAGTGACCCCATATTAAATATCTCCCACAGAGCAGCCAGCAGTGAGTGACCCCATATTAATTATCTCCCACAGAGCAGCCAGCAATGAGTGACCCCCATAATAATTATCTCCCACAGAGCAGCCAGCAATGAGTGACCCCCATATTAATTATCTCCCACAGAGCAGCCAGCAGTGAGTGACCCCCATATTAAATATCTCCCACAGAGCAGCCTGCAGTGAGTGACCCCCATATTAAATATCTCCCACAGAGCAGCCAGTAGTGAGTGACCCCCCATATTAATTATCTCCCACAGAGCAGCCAGCAATGAGTGACCCCATATTAATTATCTCCCACAGAGCAGCCAGCAATGAGTGACCCCCATAATAATTATCTCCCACAGAGCAGCCAGCAATGAGTGACCCCCATAATAATTATCTCCCACAGAGCAGCCAGCAATGAGTGACCCCATATTAATTATCTCCCACAGAGCAGCCTGCAGTGAGTGACCCCATATTAATTATCTCCCACAGAGCAGCCAGCAGTGAGTGACCCCATATTAATTATTTCCCACAGAGCAGCCAGCAATGAGTGACCCCCATATTAATTATCTCCCACAGAGCAGCCAGCAATGAGTGACCCCATATTAATTATCTCCCACAGAGCAGCCAGCAATGAGTGACCCCATATTAATTATCTCCCACAGAGCAGCCAGCAATGAGTGACCCCATATTAATTATCTCCCACAGAGCAGCCAGCAGTGAGTGACCCCCCCCCCTAATTATCTCCCACACAAGCAGCAGACAGCATTGAGTGACCCCATATAATTATCTTCAACAGAGCTAGGGATATGATAAAAATGAATATATTCAGCAGCAGTGCCCCACTAGATACCCCCCCCCCCCGCCAGCCATCTTCTCATCGTCTGGCAAAACAAAGCATTCTCAGGCCAGGGATATGAGTCCTAGTTTAATTATACTGATATACTCACCACCAAAAATTGGGTCAGACTCAGGCCTGCTTGCACTGCAGCTCTCCCCTCCGAACACGTCCGGACTCCAGACAGAGCGACTTCACTGCAGGAGCTCCCCCTGCTGCGTGCCTTCCTTCGGATCCTTCCACAGCCTCTACTGTGAACGGACCTTGATGTGGACGGCGCCTAGCAGCGTGCCGTTCCATCCCAGCCACGTGCAGCCATGTGCTGCGTGTCTGGGAGGCGCACTGTGTGTGATGCAGCTGCGATCTTACAGATTCTAAAAAATTTCGAATCACACCGCAAAATCGAATTCGAATCGAATTCGCCCAGCGATTCAATTTCGAATCGAATCTCGAAGCTTCGCAGGTCCCTACTAAAGACTGCTATTATGTGATCAAATCACTTACCGAGGACTGAATCCTTTCTGGAGCTCCCTGCAATTCAAGGTTAAATAGATCCTGTGGGTGGAACACCTGACAGGGAGGGGTGCTTGCCCAAGGGGTGTCAGCCCTTTTCATACAGAATACAAAAGGAGAGTAGCTCTTAACCTTTACTAAGCTCAGCATGACACCCTTTGGGCAACCAATGGGGCGGCTGAGAGGGCTAACCAAGGTTTGGAACAATACCTGCGATGCTTTGCTTCTCAGCAGCAGGACAACTGGTCTGGGCTACTGCCATGGGCAGAATACGCACTGAATAATTCTATCAGTGAGACACTGGTCTTTTTTTCACATTATATATATGGTTTTTAATCCCCCTGTACTCCCCTCTCAGTTCCCTACCACCAGTTTACTTGCATTGGACAAGCATTTACTGTCACTCAGGGGACCTGGAATAAAGTAAAGGTCATGGAGAAGAGCTGGAGACCCAGAAGAAGAAAGCATAGGCACAGGAGGCATGCTCCTACCTATAATGTAGGACAGAGTATGGCTTTCTACATGTCATATAGAAACATAGAAAATGTCGGCAGATAAGAACCTTTCGGCCCATCTAGTCTGCCCAATTACATGGATACTTTACCTGGATTTATCTTTTGTTTAGGATAGCCTTATGCCTATCCCATGCTTGCTTAAATTCAATTACTGTTGTCGCCTCTACCACTTCTACTAGAAGGCTGTTCCATGTATCCACCACCCTCTCAGTAAAATAATGCTTCCTGATGTTACTTTTAAACCTTTGCCCCTCTAATCTAAGACTATGTCCTCTTGTTTTGCTACTTTGTTTCCTTTTAAATATACTCCCTTCCTCTACCTTGTGGTTTCCCTTTACGTATTTAAATGTTTCTATCATATCTCCTCTGTCTCGTCTTTTTTCCAAGCTGTACATGTTAAGATCATTAAGCCTTTCCTGGTAACTTTTCTCCTTCAAGCCGTACACCATTTTAGTAGCCCTTCTCTGAACTCTCTCTAAGATGTCTATATCCTTCTGGAGATACGGTCTCCAGTACTGCACACAGTACTCCAAGTGAGGTCTCACCAGTGCTCTGTACAGTGGCATGAGCACTCCCTTTTCCTACTGCTAATCATAGGCGACTCTACAGGGGGGCAAGGGGGGGCAATTGCCCCCCCTAGGTTATTCCTTGCCCCCCCATGTGCCCCCCCACCAAAAATCAGCATCCAGCTTACCACACTTATTCGGACCACTGTATCTCCGTCCCTGTGCATCGTATATGGACATTCTATGTGTCATTGGAAAGGGCAGATTCTGGCCTTTCCAATGATATCCAACATGACCATATTCAATTTGAAATAAAAGTCATAAAACATTAAATAATAACGGCACTTAAACTTAAGCATTTTCACAGGGTTGAAATGTCTCAGCAGTGAAGTGGTTAATGTTCACACTATACATTACATTGTGTATTACGTTAGTTTTTGCCTTGGTTTAGTTGTATATTAAGGGTTAATGGGTAGGCTTCATCCCTCACGGTATACAATTCATTTTTTCCTTGATTAATGGAATTGTAGGGGTTAATCGGTAGCTACATGCCTCACAGTGTATTCATTTCATGTTTTACCTTGATTAATGGCATATTAGGGGTTAAGGGGTAGCTAAATGCCACATTGTTTATTATTTTTATTGTAGTTCCCTGGGTTTATGGCATTTTAGGGGTTACTAGGGAAGTTAGAATCTAAAGTCTAATCATCTTTAGATCCTCTGCTTTTCATCACATTTCGGGGAATTCATTGAGCCGAAAATATACAGGGTTATTCAGAGAGCGTGAAAAGCAGGAGAATGACTGGAAAATGAAAAATTCTAGGTCAAAATAGCCGATTTGGAAAGTGAGATGAAAGGGATAATTTTTCTGGTTTGGCTATTTTGACCTAGAATTTTCCATTCTCCAGTTATTCTCCAGTCATTCTCCTGCTTTTCACGCTCTCTGAATAACCCTGATAGTGAATTCCTATTTAGCGAATGGTCACTGTAATTTGCTAAAAGTAGAGTCGCTGAAGCAGCAATCAGACAATCAGTGAAAACTGCCGAATTGCGATAAATAAAGTATCAAGTTAGTACAATAAAAAGGTATCATTGTGTAGCGCTCACTCCCGGAGGAGCCGCTGAAAATGAACCACGGGTCAGTCTCCCCGCACTAGGGAATAAATATACTCCAACACAGTTGTGAGTTTTTATATTTATATAGTTTACTAAAATATTTGAGCAGATGTTAAGACACGGTATTCACAAGTATTTTTACAGTATTTTCGTATCCCGGTAAAACGCGTAACGGAAAAGAAACGAAACACGAGGCTTCGTATTACGGAAAATAAAATATTCGCAACCGAACATAAAAGCAATGCAATTTCCCGATAGTTCAGAAAAAGGGACACGTAGCAAAACCCCAAACATACAATCCCTTCGTATTACGGCAAACGCGCAGCGGAAAAAAGAGAAAAATGTATTCGGAACGTATCTTTGTCTTTAACCCCCGTTCCGATTCGCAAAAGGAAATGAGTCCTGCACAGGTTAAGTCCCAGAATGTGAAAGGTGTATATGTGTGTGTGGTACCCGGGTACTGTTCAACTGGCCAGTGAGTTTATTAAAGGAAAGTCTTCGACTAGTCAGTTGGGGCCCTGTGGACTTTAAAGAGAAAACAGCAGCTTGACCTTTAATCACAAACAGCCTTGGAGGCCTCTCACCCATCCGACGCAGGCTTTAGGCTCCGCTGACCCAGGACGTCTCTCCTCCGGATTTTGACTGGGGATACTAGCGGCCGGATCCGTTGTCTGACTTCATGCAGCTTATCCAGCTCTCCGCCTGCTCTCCGTTCGATTCCGCCGGTCTGCAGCAATGCCTGGATCCCGGCGGGTCTTCTTCTCCTCAGCTTGGGTGATCTTCTCTGGACTAACAGGTCTCTCTTGGTCTCTGTTGGTCTCTGGCCTAGGCCCTCTCGTAATCTCTTCGATGCGTCTGCTCTCTTTCCTTCCCTGGCGCGCTCTGGAACTTTCTCCACGAGGCAGAGGATGTAAGTGTCCAGTCCCCACCCACTTCCTGTCTTCTTGCAAAGCATGCCGGGCATTGTAGTCCCAATGTCCAGTATCTCTGATCGCGATAGTCTCCATCTTGTGGCCAAAAATAGGTACTGCCACAGCAAGATTTTACCACAGCGCTACAATTGCATCACATTACTCTGGGGTTTGGAATCTTATTCATATATACTTATTTAGGGCACTATTACCTGGTGTGGGTTAACCCTTGTGTTCGCATGGTTTTGCATTAGCGCCAGGTTAATCGAGTCTAGCGCCTGACCAACAGATCGTTTGCCTCCCGCTACAAACGGGAAAAATCACTTTGTGCGTTGCTATTAGCGATTTTGTACCGTGAGCTTACTGTACTTTCCGCGTCCTATACTTAACACGGGGAGCGCTAGAGATCTCTAGCGCTTTTGCAGATCACTTGGTGCCAGCGCTAATTTTTTGAAGGGTGCTAATTGCAACATTTTACCTACTGCTCAACTCTGGTGCTAACGCCAAAAAACAGGTCCTTGCCCAAAATTAACAGACAATTGAAAGGAATGCAGCACAGGTGTTCTCTTGGCCCCATACACCATAGCAATGGATCTGGTCCGCATTGTCGTTGCTGTTGCAGTAGGCTCTATTATAAATGTATCCTTTATCCACATATATCCTAATTCTAATATTTTGCCTAATTTTAAACATTTTATGCTGGGGTTATTCATAGTATGGAAGTGGTTGATTATTAGGGTGACCGTGTGGACCATGTTTAAAGGGACATGTGAATAAGTCTTGCCCTGAAACATGTATTCTTTATATGCTGCAGCAGGGAAATTTTTGTCGCTCACCTGGCCTTCCTTTTGGATCTATTAAATGCAGTGTAATGATTCTACATGCTGTCGGGTGGCACTTATCATGCAATGTCCATCAGCCTTAATATATGTATGCATCAAAACATGGATGATACGGCCACCTTGGAGGCTTTTAATAAAGCAGGGTGTGAGGTTATTCACTGGATGTGTTCATATTCATGCTTGTGAGGGCGGGGGATAGGTATGGCCCGGCAATCTACACTGGAAAAAAAAAACCAGTTCTATCCTGTACACAACCGCATTAGCGCTGGGTCTCAGCCCGGGTCTTTGTGTTTCCCTAGCATGCGCCAAACGACCTTGTTCATGGACTACTGCAGACAAGGTGATCTGTTAGTAGGTTGTCAGGCACGAAGTTTTAGCGACTCGCAGTAATTTTTCCTTTAGGCTAGGGACAGATGAGCGCATTTTCTGCGGCCACCGTCAAAATGTACGTCGATGCGTGCGCACGCATTTTTTCACAGAATACGCTTAAGTGGTCAGACGATGCGCAATTCTGGACGTATTTCATGACGATGGGGTGAAAAGAAGTCTAGGGAAATCCGGCTGTTTGAACGTTATGTTGGCCGCACACTAGCAGCGTCTGACATCTCCTAATCACGCACACACGCTGCTATGCGGCCGCAGCGCACTCTGTACGTCAGTACCAGCGGTTTAACGTTCTCGAAAAAATGCGTTCATTTTCCACTTGCGTTGCGCGGCCGGACTTTTCTGCGACCGTACTTCGTATATTGGCTGTCATTGCCCGTCATCTGCTGCTAGTGCGGCCGTGATTATGTGCGCCAGAACGCGCGTTCGCACTGCCTCAGTCTGACCCTAGCCTTAGTGATGGTGTTTTAGCTCACACCAGGTGATAGCTTAGGGCCCTTAGTTTTATTCAGTGGTTTGATGATTTAGTGGTGAAAATTATTAGTGCCCCCCCAGTTTTGACTGCGGTATCTTCTGTGCCCCCCCTAAATATTGTTCCTAGAGTCGCCACTGCTGCTAATACCTCTCCCTACACAACCAAGAATTCTGCCAGCATTTCCTGCTGCTCTATTACATTGACTACTTACCCTTAGATCCTCTGAAATAATAACCCCTAAATCCCAACCCTCAGATGTTGAGGTTAGGATTGTATCAAATATTCTATATTCAGCCCTTGGGTTTTTACGTCCCAGGTGCATTATCTTGCACTTATCCACATTAAAACTCAATTGCCACAGCTCCGACCATTTGTTTAGTTTACCTAAATCATTTGTCATTTGGCTGATCCCTCCAGGAACATCAACCCTGTTGCAAATCTTTGTGTCATCAGCAAAAAGACATACTTTACCATTAATACCTTCTGCAATATCACTAATAAAAATATTAAATAGAATGGGTCCAAGTACTGACTCCTGAGGTACCCCACTGGTAACAAGACCTTGCGCCGAATAAATTCCATTTACCGCAACCCTCTGTTGCCTGTCACTCAGCCACTGCCTAATCCATTCAACAATATTGGAATCCAAGCTCAAAGATTGCAATTTATTGATAAGCCTTCTATGCGGAACAGTATCAAAAGCCTTACTGAAATCTAAATAAGCAATGTCTACTGCACCACCTTTGTCTATTATTTTTGTTACCCAATCAAAAAAATCAATAAGATTAGTTTGGCATGATCTCCCTAAGGTAAACCAATGTTGTTTCTGATCCTGTAATCTATGTGTTTTTAGATGTTCAACAATCCTTTCCTTTAACATGGTTTCCATTAATTTCCCCACTACTGACGTAAGACTAACTGGCCTATAGTTCCCCGATTCCTCCCTACTACCCTTCTTGTAAATGGGCACAACATTTGCTAATTTCCAGTCTTCTGGGACGACTCCCGTTAACAAGGATTGGTTAAATAAATCTGTTAACGGTTTTGCTATTACATCACTGAGCTCTTTTAATAATTTAGGGTGGATCCCATCAGGCCCCATTGACTTATTTGTCTTTACTTTAGACAGCTGCTGTAGAACCTCCTCCTCTGTAAACTCATATGTAAATGTCTCTTTAGTGTTTCCTCCTAACTGAGGTCCCTTTCC
The DNA here is from genome assembly GCA_009667805.1 of Leptobrachium leishanense. Classification (NCBI taxonomy): domain Eukaryota; kingdom Metazoa; phylum Chordata; class Amphibia; order Anura; family Megophryidae; genus Leptobrachium; species Leptobrachium leishanense. The sequence continues at coordinate 58,191,231 of CM019067.1, forward strand.
TTGTACCATCCATGAAGATGGCTCCCTGGTATATCTTCCCATAAAAGTTTCTACGTCCTATTAATCCAGTTTCCTATGCATTGTCGTTGCCACCATATCTAAAAATTTACAAAGTGTTTCATGTGAGTTTACTTAAACCCCTACTATGTAATCGGTATACCAAGGTCCATGTACCCCCTCCTCCTGTCATGGTGGAGGGAGAGAAAGAGTTTGAGGTCAGAGCTATTCTTCATTCACTGATTTCCAGGGGCACTTTGCAGTATTTGGCGGATTGGAAGGGGTACGGGCCAGAGGACAGATTGTGGTTACATGCCAGTGAAATCCATGTGACTCGCATGGTTCGTGCTTTTCACTCCTCTCATTCACTTGCGCCTGGTGGTCGTTTGGAGGCCTCCCGTAGAGGGGGGGTTTCCTATCACATCCCACGCCATCTTTCATCGCAAGCTCTCGGCAGCGCGTTCCTCGCTGCTCACTGGCCAGGCACTGACTGATATGCGAAAAGAAAATATGGTGGAGTCAGCACTTCCTACAATGGTGACTTTTTCTCTCTCAATCTTCTGACTTTAACTGTGGATGTGTACCTCAAACAAAACAGAATTTACCATAGCGTAGCAATTTTGGTCTCCACACATTTAATTAGAAAGAGAGGAAATAAACTCACATATTATGGAGTCTCGATCAAACACTAGATGTATTCAGCAGCTGGTGATTTTCAAAGGAGCAACGGATCTCCCAAACATCCTGCAAAGGTCCTTCAAGTGCCGAATAAGGCCAGGATTCACGGTATGTGCGATCAAATAGATTTATTATTAAAATCAATAAATGAAAAGACTTCTTCAGTAGGTGTACACAAAGGACCTTTGCAGGATGTTTGGGAGATCCGTTGCTCCTTTGAAAATCACCAGCTGCTGAATACATCTAGTGTCTGATCAAGACACCATAATATGTGAGTTTATTTCCTCTCTTTCTAATTAAATGTGTGGAGACCAAAATTGCTGTACTATGGTAAATTCTGTTTTGTTTGAGGTACACATCCACAGTTAAAGTCAGAAGATTGAGAGAGAAAAAGTCACCATTGAAGGAAGCGCTGACTCCGCCATATTTTCTTTTCTCTATTCTATACACCGGTGGTTTTGGATATACCACCAAATGGAGGGGGACTGCTGCTGATTCAATTAAAGAAACTAAGAGCTCAGATCCTCTCTGTCGAGTTGTGATAAAATTTAAAACGCTAACTGTGTTTCTATTTGATATATGGTTTTAAATCCATGCATGCAGATCTAATTCTGCATCTTGTTAGTGGTTAAAGAAACCGCCTCTAGGTGGCGCGATAGATACAGTTTTCTTTCTTTGCTGACTGATATGCGGATCTCTCGAGGTCATGGGTCAGGCACGCCAGAGTAGCGCCCGCTGGGTATAAAACCAGGCGTCTGAAACCAACTCGTTGCCCTGACGTAGTTTATACCTTCTCTCAGGGCAGCGCTCAATCGTATTCTGCTTGCAATATTGTTATTGACCCTTGATTGTCTGATTACTCTTCTGGCTATTGACCCCTTGGCTTCGACTCTGACTACCTGCTCTGGCATAAAGCTTTTGGCTTGTTCTGACACTCTAACCTGATGATACGACCCTCTGGCATATGGCTGACACTCTACCCTGGCGATACGACCCTCTGGCGTACGACTGACACAATAGCCTGGCGATACGATCCTTGACTTTCTGGAGTCTTACTCTGCTGTTCACATCTCCAGGTTATTTGTGTTGTTAACCCCATGTGCCTGGCTCAAGTGTATCCTGGCCTCAAGCTCACGAGCACCCTTGTTATTAACCCTGTGTGTGTGAGTGTGTATATCCATAAACTTACTCCTCTGGTTTCTAGTAATAGGTAGCTGTGCCAACCATCTCAAGGATCGGAAGTGTAGTATAGTCGTTCTGCGTACAGGGATTAGTATATTAGTTATATTATACTCCCAAAAGTAAGCTGAACAATAGGGTTATAAATTATCTTATTATCATGTAATTACATAAAATTATTATTATTATTTAGATCATGAGTCACACACGGTCATCTTTTGGTCACTCCCACAAGTTGTTGACCGCTAAAAGAGACTATATAGAAGATTCTCAATTGAATGTGCACTGTGACTTGAAATACATTAACTCCATGTTATCCATTAACTACGAGAAACAACAGTCAGCACACCTAACCAATCACATCTTCCTACAAATATATCATGTCATAGGATGTCCAGTCCTATGGCTTGATACCTTTCTCCAATATGTCATGCCAGGACATGAGTAGTCATCTGCAACTATAAAAAAAATGAATCCCTGAATTCCCTATATCCCTTGAGGATTGGCTTGGAAGCATGTGCACCACCTTATATCGCTATGACTTGTAGCACGATTTAGCATGGATTCCATGTAATTGTCACTTGCCCAGATGTAGACTGCCATCAATGTACGAAGGCTTGTTTCAAGGGTCCATATAGAGTAAAAAGGCCACAAACTGCCTAACTGGACCTGTCACCAGCTGCTGGTTCATAATTCTCCTGCCTGGGAGACCACCTATTTTGTTGTCCACCTAAAGAGATTGAAACAATAAATATTATAATCAATAGCTCAGAAACTATTTAAAGTGCACCCTTATTTATTCTCGAGCTATGCACTGGGGCTGGATTGGATGGGTCCAGTAGCAATTTAGTAATTTTCAAAGCAAAGAATTTCATGAGCTACCATAGAACTCAGTCTCTGAAACACCATAACGTGCCCCAAATGATTTCCTTTCCTTTAAATAATGGTCAGTTAAATATTACTATTTTGTGAAAACAGCCCCGGGTTACATCATTTGTTCACACAGAGAAAAAAGAATCATGCAGATTAATAATATTTATTGGATGTCCCACCTATCAGCATCCAGCAGAGGCCACTATGCTATTTGGAAAGATACGTACCGCAGCAATGATATGAATTTGGCCTTTGACAGAATGTGAAAAAATAAAAAATAAATGAAGATTTCTTTTGGAGATGTGAAATAATTATGAATACTAAATTAGTAACTGGGTAATAAACTAGAAATTAATAAAATATTCAAAACAAGGATTATTCCTCCTTGTAAATAAATACCTACATATATATATGTATATACACCAACAGGACTGTGTGGGATAATGGTCCTTGTAATAAGGACTTAAGCCTAAAAATATAATATCAAAAACTACGAAGTACAAAGATGAATAAATTTTATCGTAAAATAGCAATCATTAAATGACAAAAATTAGAAAAATACTTGTACTTCATATATATATATCCGCCACGGCAAAAGGTACCTAGCTCCCCGAATGTTATGGGTTGCTATGGTAACAACTATTGCCACCGCCCACTATGACGTAGTCCATCAACGCGTCACACGCTATGCGCCCAGCACAGGCACGCCAATCAATTGAGCCGTGGCGTAGCCCCAGACGCAGCGTACACACGATTGGGGGGGGGGTGAGTTAAACCTTACATTATTTAAGTATGTCTTTATTAATGTGTTTTTATCCCTTGATAAAGGTTCTTAGGAACCGAAACGTCGGTCATTTAGTTAATAAAGTTTTTTATTTTTACCCAAAGTCCCGGAGTGCACCTTATTTTTGGATTTTCTATATGTGCTCATTGGTCAGCACCCGGGCCACTTACATCCCTTCAATTTTCAAGATTTAGTGCTTTCTCGCTTTGCATTTTCTATATATATTATATAGATATACAGATGTAGCGCAGGCTACTTCAACTGTGTGTGGATTGTGGTGTTTTGTGCTGTGGCCCAGGCTTTGGACAGGGACATGCAGCCTGTCACAGCTGCGGAGGACTTTCCCCCCTCCCTTTTCCCTTTCTCTTCACTGGCAAAGGAAGTTGTTTAAGACAGGAAGATGCAAAGGATTCTGGAACATGTAGTTTCAATTACAGAGGGCCTATGCAATGTGTCAGGAAGAGAACTACACCTCCCAGCAGTGCCTAACGGAAGGGACATTTTTCCAAGGGTGGAAGTGCACGTGCAGAGCAAGGAGAAGGCAGAGAGGGCGAAACTGTTGAGGTGGATGGTCCTGTGTTACAGATTGTGCATGCAGCTACCCTCGTGCGTTCAGCGAAGGAGAGATCCAGCTGCCCTCATGTGTTGCCAGTACCAGAGGATCGTGCGTTCGGCTGTCCTCGTGCATCCAGTGAAGAAGGGGTCCGTCTGCCTTTGTGTGTGTGTTCCAGTGACAGAGGGAGCGACCGAGTACATTCAGTGGAGAAGAAATCCAGCTGTCCTCGTGCGTCCCGCAGAGAAGAAATCCGGCTGTCCTTGAGTGATTCCAGCGCTAAGAGATAGCGATTGAGCTACCGTCCAGCAAGGAAGTGGTGAGCGTATCAAACGGAGAGAGGTATTCGGCCATCCTGCGTGAGTTGATATTGCTAACTTTATTGTCTGGCCTAGTTCTACTGCCCGCGCAGTTGCAGCTAAAAGGAGGAACGCTGCAGTTACAAATCTTGTTGTTCTGTGACACTTTGCGAAGATTTCTTTCTCACTTTGTGGAATACAAATATGGTTTCATGTTAAAGGTACCCAACGATAGAAGTCAAGGGCCCCACCGCTAGCAGTCTTGAACGCTTGTTTAATACCCACTGGCCAGTGGCTAGATAGAAGGTACAAGGTATAGACAGGTTACTGATATTGGTTACGTTGATTATTGTCGATAATCTAACTGCATTGAAGTATGATAAAGATTACCGTCTCGTTCATTCATCATTGTGTTGAATAGTGATGCTGAATTAACTCTTTCAATACTGTTATACTGTTGATTACATTGTCCTACAAAGGGTTTGCTCGCTAGTTCTAATAAACCCCTTTTTATTTAAAGTAATCTTGTCCTGGTATTACTTGGCGCCGAAGGTGTAGGCGGGTAATCACTGGAGTGAGACAGAAGGCCCATCAAATTCAGCGGCTCTCGCGGGAGTAGCGCTACACAGATTTATCCGGTAGAAGCAGCAGTCTGGCTGTACACATTAAGGGGCAGTGGGTGGTTTGCTGTCAATGTGTGATAACATATTTAGACTGAGATAAGAAGTGAAGCAGACAGAAGAAGGAAACCCAGTAAGTCTTCACTCCTCATTCTTTATGCAAACAATGTTACAGCCTTGTGAATGGACGCCATAAAGCCCAGTTTGGTGGAGTGTCGCAGTGGTAACGTCTCTACCCTTCGACTGTGGAGAAGCAAGTCAAATCCCGTTCGGCACATCCCTCCAATACAACTGTGGAGAAGTCTCGACTTTACGAGAAACGTATTCAATCTAACCACCAGGTCGCTGCTCTACAATCATGGAAAGCTGACTATATCCCACTCAGAAGACGCCACCAGCGAGTGTCCTTGGGCAAGACACCTGACGATATGGATGCGCCTACCTCACAAAATACTTGTACATCTCATAGATTGCAAGTTCCCTTGAGATTGAACAGGGTCCCCCTGAATCAGGTCATCATCCATGTGTGGTATTCTAATCAACCCCTTGTACACTGATCTTGTAAAGCGCTGCGGAATATGAGGCGCTATATAAATAAAGGATAATAAAATAATAATAATTGTAAGCTCATCTGAGCAGGTCCTCTACACCTTTTGTTTCTTTTCCTATACTGTTTTAACCCCTTAAGGACTGGAGTAATTTTACAACTTCAGCGCTGTTTCGGAAGTAGAAGTTTGCTGAGCTCATTTTGACCGTTTTTAAGTCACGTATTATTATACCACCCAGACAAATTATATATCGTTCTTTCCGGCAGACTCGGCAGATTAATAATATATCATTATTATATGTATATGTCATGCCCTGCCAAAATGCTATAACAAAAAATGTAAAAAAAAGTAAATAAATGTGAATTTTCAATAAAATTTCAATCTTCCACAGTGTGTAAAGTGTTTTTTTTTTAAATTTTATTATCCGAGGCTCTGCGGTCATATTCTATGGGGTAGATTTGTTAAAAAAATTAGAACGGGGAACCCATTTTTTTTTGGGGAGAAATTGCGTGATTTTAGCTAAACCCCCCCCAAAAAAAATCATTAGTGAAGCATCATTGTTCACATTATAATTGAAATGTCAACAATAGTGCTGCATTAAAAAAAACATGTATTTATTTTATTATTATTTAATTTATTATTTTTATTTTTACTTTTTTTAAACTTTTATTTTACTTATAACATGGTCATGCTCTGGCCTTTCCAGCAATATCATACATGACCCCCTAGCTGCCACCGATCAGGAGATAAAGGGGTTCAAAGAACCCCCCTATCTCCTCAATGGGATTTCCATAGGAAATCCCTTTGCAGCTAGGGGGTTCCCCAGTTAACTGACATCATTGCGCATGGCGCGATGAGTCAGTTGAGCGGGGGTGACCCAGAGGTGGGGGCTGCCATCCAAGGTGGCGGCCCCCACCGGAAATAGGCAGCGATTGGGCACAAATTAGTGCCCGGTCGCGACCTGGCAACTAAGGGGTTAACCCCCCATACATCGCTGGAAAGGTCAGGCTGTGACCCTTCCAGCGATGCTGGCCACAGCCGCCTGGTCCCCGGCGATGGGGAGATAGAGGGATCCAAAGGATCCCCCCCTCCCCTTCAGGCGCTTCCCCTGCTCCGGGCGGGAACGCCTGAAACTGATGTCATCGCGCCCCCGGTGCGATGACGTGAGTGAGCCAGAGGAGGAAACCCTGCCGATCTGACTCCGTGGGACTCAGATCAGCGAGGGAGCTGCCGGAGGAGGTGAGTATCTGCCGGGGGGGCTGAAAACGCTGAGGACGTACAATTACGTCCTGCGGCTTCAAAGCCTGCCTAATGCAGGGCGTAATTGTACATCCTGCGGCGTTAAGGGGTTAATGTTGTCTTGTTCCCTTTGGTTATTGTTAGGTGCTGCAGAATCTGTTGGCGCTATATAAATGACGATAATAATAACCAAGGCTAATGGAATTGGGGTTAAATCGAAACAGATGTGGGGCTTGACCTCCTCTGAGTTAGCCCTTCACTTGCTTACCTCAGGTGGTGAAACTGAATGGAACAGTTACTCACTGCTGATGTGCTCCTGACATCAAAGGTTCTTCTGTACTTTATAACCCTAATAACTGCTCTTGTAAAAAAACAAAACCATGGATGAGACGTGATCCGCTCATGGAGTAAGAGGAAGAGATTATTGCATCAGTGTTTCAGGTTTGGACACAATGTGTGTGACTCTTAGCACATGTGTGTGGGTCATGTATCACTTAACCCTTGTAAGGTAAGGTCAGGGTTTGGGAAACCAGATGGTCGCCAGCTTCCAGCTATTTTGGAACAGCACGTCTGATCACCCATGAACAGTCTCTTTTCAGACATTCTGCATCACCTTGAATATTCAAGGCACACGCCATCGTTCCTACTTTTGGTTCTTGAAGCAGTTTATAAAATGTCTAATTGAGATTATATTCCGTTGAAAGTTATTTAAAGCATGGTAGTTAGTTTTATGCCTCCCAAATGTCCCTATTATTTTGCATGCACATCCTTAATTTCTTTCCTTATCACTCCTCTTTTTTAAGTGTTCCATATACCTGATGAGCGGGGGGTACACGCAGAACTGCCAATCAGAAATGTTAGGGCCACTTACTAAACTACCCCCCCCCCAACCTCAGCTGCCCATTTTAGTAAATTCATTAAAATTAAACATTTTGCCTCATCTTCTGCTTACCTGATTTACAGGGAATGCGCTAAATGTCTGGTGACCCAGCAAGGAAATAAAAAGTGTTCCCTGGTGGGAGAGCGTCCACTTTGCACCTCAACCAGCCCACTTTTGCTAAATCTTACTGTGTCTCTTTCTCTATACAGCAATCAGATCTTCCTCACACTCACAGACCTCACTGAACTCCATTTTTTTCTGCTCTGCAGTCCCACCCACCCTGCCACCCAGTCCCTGTCCTAAATTTCAGCTCTCTTTTCCAGCTGCTTCCACTTCTCACTCTTATCACCCTTACTAAGTCCAAGCTTCCAGTCTTTCCCATGCAATCCCTGTTATATGCCTTCTGGCCACCAGCTCCAACCTCCCTCTGCACCCATTTCTTTCGCTTACCTCAGTCCCTTAGATTGTAAGCTCACGGGATTTCTGGCTGTGCACTTCTTTGAAGTGCTGAATTAGCAGGACAGTTATCCTACGGGCAGGGTCATCTCTTCCTCGTTCCTCATTATTTAATAAGTCTCATGTTTGTTCTCCCCCATTGTAAACTGCTGCAGAATCTGTTGGTGCTATATAAATGGTGCTGTAACCGTAACTACCTGGTGCAGACCATACCGCTTCTTCAGTGATGAGTCTGAGTGCTTCTACTGGCCCCAGGTGCTTTGGAAGACTGGGAAATTTGTTGACACCTTGGTGGGCCATTCCTGGGTGGCAGAGAGTGGCCCTTACATCTGTGGCACTTAGCAAAGAGTTTGGCATGGGCCACGGCCCGCTAGAGCCACTGGGCACCTGAACATATCATGGGTTGTCTTTACTCCTGATCACGGTTCTAGGTAAACGCCCAGAACCAGGGAAATACACAGGGAAACAACAGAATAGAAGGCAATGATTGGTAAACAGGAAACCATGACAGAGCAACAGAAAACCAGGAAGTCTTACATACACTGAGGAATGCTGTGATTGGTGGAGAGAGGGTTTGCACTGGAAACTGCAGGAATACTGGCATCTCAGAAAAAGACGCAAAGACACATTGCTACTATGACACGGGTACAGGCAAGCATCGCCAAAATGACACATGTCACTCAGGGCAAGCGTACCTGGGATGAGGCAAGTCAGGGCAATTCCTATCAGCATGGCATGTAGCTACAAGGGAAAAGGAGAATGAAGTGATCTCCTAGGAGTCGTTACATCTACACAGTGATATATATCATAGCAATGAGTCTCTAAACTATAATAAATCTTGTTAGAAATCACCTGGCATAGATAAGATACACTGGCCTTGATCTCTGTTACATTTGAATTTACACAAATGGCCCAGACAGGTCACGCAGTCATTTAAAAAGTAGGTGAAAGGGCTCGTCTCTTGCAACATTCTCCCAAATGCAAACAACCCACTTAGGCCGTTTAACAACAGATATTCCAACCTGACAACCCGCGATCACATCACACAATTAAAGCGGTGACGCAGAATCCTTGGTCCTACGGTTGTGGATTTTATTTCACACGATGTCCGTGATTTTATTTCACATGGCCGGGAATGTAGGCCATGCCAGCTGATGACATGCCAAAGCGTAGCCATCACAATAGAGTTTTCATTCATGTTTTTCTATGTGTACTCTAAACATTGTTGAAATGTCAGTGCACACAGTCACGGGGTGATCACTCACCGTGATAGCAACCTGCAGGTTACAGCCACGTACACAAAACAAGCGAGTATTCACTAAGCAAGGGGTCACTGTTGACACAGTCATCAAACATGTTATGCCTACACGAAGGAACAGTACACGATTGTTTTTGAGTAAAGAAAATGGGCACGGTATGTGTTAATCATTACATTATGGTGCTCGGGGTCAACGCGCATTGCCAGGTTTTTGATGTGTTTTGGTCATAAAAACAAATGCTAGTTCATTCAATTCTTACGCAACAAATATAAAAATTTTTTTTTTTCATAAGATGTTTCAATAAGATAATAACAATAATTACTTTATTGTTATTACACTTTATGCTGTTAGTTCACGTCTGGTTGTCTGTTACATTTTACTTGATCCTGTTACAAAAAAAATCACAAAGAATAAAACTAATAATTATGACACAAATATGGCATTTTATTTATTTATTTGTAAAATATTTTACCAGGAAGGATACATTGAGATTTCTCTCGTTTTCAAGTATGTCCTGGGTTCTATGTGTATTTTTTATGGTTTTTTTATGTTTTTTATCATATTATATGATATCATCTGCATGTAGTTTAGTGAATAAATGCATGTTTAAGGGTAACGTACACAGCCAAAATTTAGGGCCCTATTACAATCTTCGCGCAAACTTCAGCGCGTGCGCAAAAATGCATTAACGCGAGGGGCAGAACCCTTTGCGCTGAACGTCGTATTACAATGTCTGTGCAACAAACGAGCATATACGTCTACCGCGGGTGAACCCGCGCGAACGCTGCACGAGTTTACTGTACTTTGCGCGTCCTATACTTAACATTGTGAGCACAAGTGCGTTTGTGCGCTGGTACGCGGATGGTATTACAATCTATGCGCAGTTTGTAACACACAGCCTTTGCGCGCATAATTTTAGCAACTCCTAAAAGCTGGTGTTAATGGCAAATTCTATCAACCTGGCTGAACCCAAATACACCAGCCCAAAAAAAAATACGCAGCAAAGTATAGTTACACATTCTACACATACCAAACCAATAAATTTGAGAAGGTGTGTGTGTTTTTTTTATTGCTGCACCATATATGCGCAGATTGACTTTGACAGGCGCAAAAAAACTTAACGTGAGACAATTGTGGTTCTTAATTCTGATTGGCTGAATCGTGTGAAAAAACAGTCCGCACACTGATTTCTGCTCGCAACGTTGCTGCGCGCGTTTGTGCGCATATGTTTTTCGTGCGTTATTTTTTGACGGATGACAAAAATGCGCGAGGATTGTAATACCAGCGTTGTTTTACGCGCGTTAACATTTAACGCTTCGCACAAAAATTCTCGCGTTACGCGTGCGTTTTTGCGTGAAGAATGTAATAGGGCCCTTAGAAATTTTTGTTTGCTACGATCAGATGAGGTGGGGGATAGCAGTGGATATAACAGATAACACTCTCAGCTCTTCTGGTATTAGGTTTAGATAGTTTCCCTTCAACTACTATTTATATTTGACAGCCTGGTCACAGCACAGCAGCCCATCACCATGTGTGTCTCCATATTTCAGGTGCTATTTAAAGAACGCCAGTGTTTGCCAAAGCTGCAAACGCTAAAGAATATCGCCGTTGTTGCAACAGTGACAAATGCTGGCATTTCACAAAAGGGAGATTTAAACAGCAGCACGAGAAGCTTTTGTTGAAAAAATATCCTACCATTTATTTGATACTAATAATATAGTCCAATCTCCGGTTTATGGGGATTTGCAGTGATTATAATGAGATTATTAGTAATGCAGCTTCCACAAAATACCAATAGAATATAAAAATAATATCTGTATGTGGCATAATGCCTGTGTATGGAAATTACAGTAACACCTTGTATCTGTACTGTACAGGGATTTTCAGTCATTATAACCTCCTGAATCTTATCCCTGGGCAGTTGGGTGTGTGGCCCCAGAGCTCTCCTTGTATTCTACACTTTCCCTGGCTGTTGTAATGCAGCAGTAAAGTTTGTTGAGCTGTTTGTTACAGTGACTATGAGGGCTGCTCCTTGTAGCTTCTTTACAGTAATATGGGGTGACAGGAGTCAGTTCTGAATTTCGGTTCTTCCCAGGGAAACCACTAATCTTGCATCAGGAAGGTATGCAAATGAGGTTTTGTGTGATACTCTTTAGTTTTCCTTTTGCATGCTATTACAAAGCGAAATCTTGTATACACATTTTCTGGTAGTCAAAGGAATAATGGCTGTTGTACTGGTACAAAAACATCTGTTATATATACACATTGAAGTTTGCAATAAATTGTAGGTGACATTCTTAGCTTGCTTTGTGTATACAGTGACACTTAAAGGGTTATTCAATAAACGACGAACTTGTCACCAATTTTTTTTCTTCTGCAGTTCGACGGTGTTCGGTGCCCTTCGGCAGCGATCAGAGTTCAGCGGTCTCTTCGGTGGGCGGTAGCTCAACGTTTAGCATACTTCGGGGACCCTGCGATGAATAGTGAATTCTCTGCAGGCTCGACGAATACGAATCGCCTCAGTGCGCCAACGAGAAAGCGTTGAAAATTCTGTGCTTTCTGAATAACCCCTTTAGTGCTGTTAAGTCTTTTGGCTGGCCAAGCACAGTGGGAGTCTGAGCAGGGGTGCCAATCATAAATGATTTTAATATACACCACCTTCTATTTATCAAGTTTCATTGTTGTTATCCTAAGGGCTTTGTCAATAACTGCTCCACGCTAGCAACCTGAAATATGTTCCAGAACATAACATACGTATAAAGCTTCCTGCTAGAAGTTAGTGAACGTTAAGGGAGTGCCTCTACAAGCACAGACCTGATAGAAGACAGGGTGTAGCTCTGACTATGGGAGTAATATCGGAAATGCGAACATGATGGATTAGTTAAACATACAAGGCAGCTGCCAGTTTCCAGGCTCAGCTCCTCATCATGGGGACCAGCTTTCTCCTTATCAGAGCAGTGCACTCTTCGATCACACTCATCCAAATGCAAGTAGACCCAGGGCCGGTGCATCCATTAGGCCAACTAGGCAGATGCCTAGGGCACCACTAGGAGGGGCCACCGTTATGATCTAATATAACAGCGGCCACTATGGCAGAGGTCATTTTGCTTGCAGTAGCCCTCTCCGGCCGTTAGACCAGGACAGCTGATACCTGCGAGAGCTCTGTAACTGCAAGCGCTCTCTGCCTGCACGCTTACTCCGCTGTCTCACATTGAGCAAGGTTTCTCTGCCCAGGTCTAGACACCAAAAGAGCATTGGATGTAACAAGGGAGCAGAGACTATATTTGGTGGGAAACACTGGGAGAGTGCGGGGGATGCAAAATATATTTTTGCCTGGGGTGGTAGAAGTCCTTACTACAGCCTTGAGTAGACCAAATGGAACATAAAAGGTTATTACATGAAGTCTCTAAAGAAATGGGCTCTCCAACTATGGCCGGTCCCATATACTGTAAAAACAAATAATAAATATAATAAAGTTGGCACGCCAAATTATAAAACTACAAAGTAATAAATAGATAAAAACCAAATAATCTTAATTCATCATAGCAATAAATATAACACCTAAATATCAATGTATCCTGCCTGGTAAAATACTTTGGGCCCTATTACATTCTTCGCGCACAATTGTGCACGCACGCAAAAACGCATTAACGCGACGGGCAAAACCCTTTGCGCTGAACGTCGTATAACGACGTTCGCGCACAAAATGCGCGTTAACGTCTAACGCGAGTGACACTGCGCGAACCCTTTTGCGAGCGCAATTTAGTGCGCGCATCCTATACTTAACATTGTGAACGCAAATGCGTTTGTGCGCTGGTGCGCGCATGGTATTACAATCTTAGCGCAAAGTTTAACGGACAACGTTTGCGCGTATAATTTTAACGTCTTTGAAAAGCTGGTGGTAACGGCAAATTGTAACAACCCGACCGTACCAAACTGTGGATTCACAACGGAGAATGTCGATGTGCACGTTTTTTTTTACTAGAGCCGTCAAAAATGACGGCCACTACCTTGTCTTCCGTCAGAAGGTACGTCTGTTGTGCGCAGTCTGCACAAAATGACGGACTCGCGTAAAAAATTACATTGCGCTCAGTCATTTTTGCGCGTCGGTTTTACGAGCCCAATTTCCCGACGGATGAAAAAATGCACGAGGAATGTAATTCCAGCGGTGATTGTCGTGCGTTAACGCTTTGCGCAAAAAAAACGCACGGAATGTAATAGGGCCCTTTATATATAAATAAATAAATAAGTACTGATGACAATACAATGTATCACATTAAAATTACAATAGCTAAATATACCTCACAATACAATGTACCACATTTGTAGCCATAGCAGTAACATGAATGAGTATATTATTATTATTATTCTTTATTTATAAAGCGCCAGCATATTCCGCAGCGCTGTACAATAGGCACAGTATAGACAGGGTTACAATACAATACATTGAACAACATTTGACAAACAGTACAGGAGGAGATGAGGCCCTATTCCCGTAGGAACTCACAATCTAGGAGTGTATAAAGTGACATAAAAAGCAATAAAAACAAAACCAATATCTCTAAAAATGAGTTATTATTATATCAGCATGAGATGCAACTTATCACTTGTACCAAGGGAACTTCAACATTCCGATTTGGAGGCCTCCTCCAAGGGAATCAATGAAAAATATGAATGGAGTCTAGAAGGATTGTTATCCCTTTTTGTAGTAAACCTTGTTTAATACTGTGGAAGGGGCGCACGTTTGGATCGTCAGCAATAGCAGACACAGGAAAGGTTGATCCAGAAGGGCTTGTGTCTTCTTTCAACCTATATTACTGCTTTGCTTAGGCTAAGGTCAGACGAAAGCAGTTTTAACGTGCGTTTAGCAGCACTAAATCACGGCCGCGCTAGCAGCAAATGATGTCCAATGCCGGGCTGCATATGAAGAACGGCCGCACAAAAGTGCGGCCGCGCAACGCAAGCGGCAAACGAACGCATTTTTTCGAGAACGTCAAACCGCTACTACTGACGTACAGAGTGCGCTGCGTCCGCATAGCGGCGTGTTTGCGTGATTGGGAGACGTCAGACGCTGCTCATGTCCGGCTAACATAACATCCAGACACAAAAAGTGTTTTATTGATGATCCGTACAAAATCACGGACGACAATGCGCATCGTATGACCGCTATCGCGTATTCCGTGAAAAAATATGTCCATTCGTTCGAACGCACTTTTTCACGGACAACGCGAAAAATGCTTTCGTCTGACCCTAGCCTTAGATGTGCAAACGTTTTTCACAACGGTTTCTATTCTCTCTTGCTATATGTAACCATGTAATGAGGGTGTCCTATTGTAAAGTCGCCACCTTGTGGATGCATCTAAATTGACTTGACAAAAAAAAACAATCCGAAAAAGAGCCTCTAATTCGGACGCTTTCGAATTCGAAGGCTCATGTTGTTTTCCAAATCATTTTTTGAGAGCATTCGAACTTTTTAGAGCGCAGTCAAATTGGAGTGTTTTGAGAAGCTATCGAATTTTCAAGGTTAGGGTTACAGTCAATGTCATGGTTAGTATTAGGGTTAATGTTAAGGTCACGGTTAGTATAAGGGTTAGCAATTCGAGTTAGGCTACTATTTGTGCTTGCTTTAGTGCTAGGATTACTTTCAGGGTTAGGATTAACGCTAAAACCTAACTCTAGCATTCTGCTCCATTTAAGCATCATATTTAGCCAACAGATTCTGCTTCTTTTGACACAAGAACAGTGAGCAAAAAAGGAACCCTGAAATTAAAACGATTCGAAAATATAATTAGCTTTTCAATATCATAGCTGACAAAAATGGTCAAATTCAAATTCGCCCGCTCCTGAAAATTTGATTGGCCACAAAAAACACTTCCGAAAACAATGTGAGACAGTGAAATTGGATGTAGTCTATTGGAGCATCTTTTTCAAATTGGCCTAGTTTTAGATGCGTCCTCAACGTGACGTCGATCTGATAACAGAGACGGCTCTATAATTAGGTAAAATAGGCACCTAAGATGTCTAAGGCCTCCCACAAACACAGGCCTCGCATGTTGGTATTTGTGTGGACTTTCCGTATGCACATGTTCATGGGATTTCTGATATACCATAGAAATAAACTCCTTCATTAATATACGTCAATCTGCCAAGAGAGCTGTCTGGGCCTTTATTAATTTAAGGGGTTATTCACTAACCATCAAATTGGACCCTAATTGCACCAGACAGTGAATTTCCCCACCCAGGACATACTTGAAAACGAGAGAAATCTCAATGTATCCTTCCTGGTAAAATACTTTGCAAATAAATAAATAAATAAATTTCACCATTTGGGGCAATTTTGGGCCCATTAGTCTATTCACTAAACTGTCAAATTGCCAAATACTGACGAATTGACAGCAAACTACGGTGCAACTCGCTGCAGTTTGGCGGCAGCAAAATTGTCACATAGAAGACTTACGTGTCTATTCACAGAATGCAGAACTGCACGGAAATTCTGGCGAAATGCCTTGATTTTCGGTTTTTCAGTGCAACAGGTTTAAACAGGCGAATCCCATAGGATTCAAGGATTCAATGTATAAAAATATTATTTTTAATAATTTTTTTTTTAAAGACCACGTATTCATTTCATTTTCAGCAACAACCTTTTTGCATTTTTTAGATCAATTTTTGTTTCCCATCTTTTTTAAAAAGCATTTTTTTTAAAAACAATTTATAACAGAACTTTTAATTATATTTTAAATTTAAAGGACCTTTTTTATTATTTAGACACATTTTAATACATTTTTATTGGTTTAAACACCTATTAGGAGACTAGGAGACTTCCGTTTGTTTTTTTTTTTTTTTGCAGTTTGGTGGAATTCACCGATGCCAATTCATCGGTGATTGGCGCACTTCGGCGATTTTCTTTTCGCTGATGTCCGATAACTGCTTTGGCGACTCCATCTTCGACGTACTACGGTGACAATTTGCTAAATAGTGAATTCACCAAGATTCCGGCAAAATGGAGTTGCCAAAGTGCACCGAACTGCAAAGTGAAAAGCACTGTAATTTAGGGTGCATTGTGAATAAACACTACAGTATTTTGGATTAATTTTTGCATTTTTTCAAAATAATAGAACCTCAGAGAGTTTGGCTTAAGGTCTCACTACGTCTAGAGCCAACACTGTCTGATAGTAAACTTGTAACAAAGTAAGGGCCCTATTACACTCTTCATGCAAAAACGTGCAACGCGTGAATTTTTGCGCAAAGGATTAATTGTTAACCCGCATAAATTAACGCTGGTATTACAATCCTCGTGCATTTTTTCATCCGTCAATAAAATAACACGCGTAAACGGACGCGCACAAACGCGCACAAATGTGCGCGCAGCAACGTTGCGTGCAGAAATCAGTGTGCGGCCTGTTTTTTTTCACGCGATTCAGCCAATCAGAATTAAGAACCACAATTGTCTCACGTTAAGTTTTTGCGCCTGTCAAAGTCAATCTGCGCATATATGCTGCATGAATAATACATGCACACACAACTTCTCCATTTTATTGTTTGGGTATGAGTAGAATGTGTAACTATACTTTGCTGAGTATTTTTTTTTGGGCTGGTGTATTTGGGTTCGGTCAGGTTGATAGAATTTGCCATTAACACCAGCTTTTAGGAGTTGCTAAAATTATGCGCGCAAAGGTTGTGCGTTACAAACTGCGTATAGATTGTAATACCATCCGCATACCAGCGCACAAACGCATTTGCGCTCACAATGTTAAGTATAGGACGGGCGACGTACAGTAAGCTCGCGCAGCATTTGCACAGGTTCACCCGCGGTAGACGTTAACGCGCGTTTTTTGCGTTGACATTGTAATACGACGTTCAGCGCAAAGGGTTTTGCCCCTCGCGTTAATGCGTTTTTGCGCACGCGCTGACGTTTGCACGAAGAATGTAATAGGGCCCTAGGAGTGTTAGGTGGACTTTATGAACTGGTTCATCTCGTACATGTTGGTCTTGTAAAACCAACTGCAAGTGGTTTACCAGTGCCAGATAATATGGCGCCCGCGTGTCCCTGTGTCATATACCCACTGAAATAAGCTGTACAGGTATTTGAATTATGGAAATGTACTGCATGTGTTACACAATTCCATGTCAGTCAAGGTACATTGCACAGGGTTAAGTGATTGAGTGGATATTTTGGCTCAGTTTGGCTGTATGTATGTGTTTCCCATAACTTCATACAGGCTTGGCTTCGTTTTCTAAACAAACATTGCCTCACCTCCGTCTCATGCTTACTGGTGCCATGGAATGTGCTTGGCTCTCCCGAGTCGCCCGTTTACACCCAGAGATTTCATAAGGGATCAGGAAGTGTTTATCTCACATTTCAGCTCCTTATTTACTCCTGGGTTTGTTTGTTGTTGGGTTTTCTTTCTTTGTTTATATAATTCTCCCTGTGTTTGTAAAACATGTAACGATAATACGAGGAAGGAAGACGTGATGTGGTCACCGTTATCTGGGTCAACATTTCGTAACTGCACGATGTCCTCATGTCAATAAAACGATGAATAGTCTGACAGCTACGCGGTTGAGGAGTGAATTGTGCTTTATGAGTAAAGGAAATTACCAAACTACAGTAAAGGGGAACCGAGCTGGACGAAGAGCTGGGGAGCGGAGAGTGACTCCTCCAGTTTTGTTTTTTTTAATTTCCTTTTTAATTCTCTTACTCCCATGGGGCTGAGAAATGGGGAAAAAAAGAAGTGCTTTAGTTTATAATGGTGAAGTTACACTGCAACCACCATAAAACCACTGGATCGCAACAAGAGTTACACCACTGAAGGTCATAGGCTTATTTGGATTTGGGGGTTTAGGCCCCGTTCACACTGTGCGATTTGAAAAATCCCGCGACTTTCCTCGCAATTTTCATATTCGCGACATGGTGCGATAATGTCGTGTGCGACATCACTGTTTTGTGCGATTTTTGCAAAGCACCACCAATACAAATCGCAAAATCGCAGATAGAAAATCGCAAAAAAAGGGTCATGTACCTGCGACATGCTTCTGCGACATGCGACATCGCGTGGCAAGATGTGAACAGCTCCATTGAAATGCATTGGAGAAGCTACACAGCGCGACGTCGCGCGGATTTTGCTGCGACGTCACGAAAAAATCCGCGCGATAAATCGCACAGTGTGAACAGGGCCTTGGGGATAGAGATGATTCAGGATTTGAGTATACCGATCTTCAAGGCTCTGCAATTTTCAGAATCAGTAACAGCCCTTAAAGCAGGTATCAGCAACCTTCTAGATCGCGGCTGTCAATCTTACGCTTGATGTTGAAGCCCACAATCCCCAGAATTGTTCCAATGTTGTAGTTCGGAAACATCTGGGGGACCAGAGTTTGACAGCCCTGCTCTAGATGTTTTGGATCTACATTTCCCAGAAAGCTCAGCCAATCTAATGAGTGACTGAGGATCATGGGAGCTGTAGTTCTAAAATATCTGGAGGGCCAAGGTTAAACCCCCTTGACCCTTTCACTGCTGAGCCATTTCACTTCTGTGTGCTGAGCTCATTTTTACAGTTTTGTGCCCATCATGTTTAAATGCGATTTGAAGTCATGTTTTATTGTAGGACCCAGACAAATTTTTTATCCTTATTTTCAGCAGACTTAATAGACTTCAGCATATTTAATAATATATCATTATTATATGTATATGTCATGTCCTGCCGTAATCCTACAACAAAAAATGGGAATTTCCATTCAAATTTCAATCTTCAAAAGTGTGTAAAATTATTTTTTGGACATTTCATCATCCCGGCCTTTACTGTTATATGTTCTATGGGGTGCGCTTGTTAAAAAAATTAGAAATGGGAAACCGCTACTGTATTTTAAAACTGAAAAAACAAATAATTTTTTGTTAGTGCAGCATCATTGTTCACATTATAACTGAAAAGTGAACAATACTGCTGCATTATAAAATAAAAAACATAGGACCACATTACATTCTCCACGTTAAAACGGGGGCGGTAGGGAGAAAAAACTGCACCCGCAGTTTTCTCCCTACCGCCCCCGTTTTAGCATGGAATTACAATGCAGGAGCTTAAAAAGCTGCCTGCATTGTTACCGCGCGCAAAGCTGAGCGCAGCCGCAAGCATCCTCTCAATAGAGTCCAAAGGACTCCATTGAGCCAGACGCCGGCGGTCACATGACCTGCCGCATCTCACCTCGCGAGATCTGGCCACTCGGCATAGTGATACGCAGGGGGAGACTGAGGAACTTTTTCCCCCAGTCTTTCCCTGCTCCCGTCGGACGGAGGAGGCGGTCGGAGCCGTGGTCCTCGCTGCGGGACAGGAGTTGAGTATACGATTTGTTTTTTTTATTTTTTTGGTTGGTGTTAACGGATTCTGCAGAAGCGGAATCCATTAACACCAAGTCCTGGCTCTAGTTAACTTTCCGCTAACCAGAGCCGGATGTTAATCAACGTTAGGACTTTGTAATCCTAACGCTGATTAACACTTTGCGCTCCCCGTGTTAAGTATAGGGAGCGCAAAGTACAGTAACCTCGCGCTGAAAAGCACAAGGTACCATACGCAAACGGGTTACTTAACCCATTTGCGTTTGGATTGTAATATGCGGTAGACACCGCGGCTAACGTTAATGCTCACGCAGGTGAGCGTTAACGTTAGCTTCAAGATTGTAATGTGGCCCATTATCTTTAGTTATTTATTTGTAATATATATTTGTTTACACCTAACCTGGTCATGATTGGTATCATTGAAAAGGTCATGCTCTGGCCTTTCCAATGATATCAAAAAAGACCCATTAGCTGCTACCGATTGTGAGATTCAGTGGGGGGAGCGCCAAGATGTCAACCACCTCCAGGAGAAGTCCGCGATCCAGCACTGGATTGCGGACTGGCACCTAAGGGGTTAAAGAGAGGTATCATTGGAAAGGTCAGACTGTGACCTTTTCAGAGATGCTTTTCTTTACCTTATTCTGATCGGGAGGGATCAGGTTGTGCTGTGGGGGCGGTACCTGAAATTGATGTCCATTGTGTGCCGCCGCAATGACATCAGTGCGCTGGGGAGGGGTCTAAAGGGACGGTCTGACTTTGACAAAGTCAGAACACCGCGGGACTCATAAGGTCTCCCCTGTCTCTGCGGTGACCCCATGACATGTGGGGGACGTCCTAAGAACTCCGTCCCCCAAATGTCATCCACAGCAAAAGGGTTGAAAGGTCAATCTAGTGAGTTTGCATTAACCACTTGGCTGCTATCCAGCCAAGTGGTTCTCCTGTGCTACGGACGCGCTGAGCGCGTCCGAGCACAGGAGGCAGCAATCCGCCGGATTCCGGCGGATTGCTGCGCCCCCCCGGTGCGGGCTGACATCTTGGATGTCAGCCCGTCAATCCGGGACCCCGGCGGGGACATTAGATGTCATCGCGGCGACGCGATGACATCTAATGCAGGCCTCCCCCCCGCATGTGCGGAGGAGGCGCCTGAAAGGGAGGGGGGTGAGGTCCTTCGGACCTCTCTCCCTCCCGATCGCAGGGGAGTAGGGAGTTAATACAGACACCGCTTGGAAGTGCACAGCCTGCCCTTCCAAACGGTGGCTGTCATTAACCCCTGGGGAGCCGGATCACGAATCGGCGCTGAAAAGCGCCGGTTCGTGATCCTTTCCCGGAGCTGGCCGACATCTTGGATGTCGGCCAAGCCTCCGGGAACTCCCCCTGAGGACTGGCGTCATCGTGCTATGCACGATGACGCCAGTCCTGGAGTTAACCCCTAGCTGCCACCAACGGTGGAGATAGGGGGTTCCAATGAACCCCCTATCCCCCGATCCGTGGCAGCTAGGGGTTAATGTTTGGTACTGTTGGATCGGCCAGAGCATGGCCGTTCCAACGATACCAAACACCACTGTAAAAAAAGTTTTTTAAAAAAAATAAAAATTAAAAATAAAAATAAAAAAATATTTAAAAAAAAAATCTAAAAATAAAAACAAACAAGTTTTTTTTTTTTTTTGGTTTGTTAATGCAGCAATATTGTTCCCATTTCAATTATAATGTGAACAATGATGCTGCACTAACGATTTTTGTATGCGGTGCTTTTGTTAAAAATCCCGTAATTTTCCCCAAAAAAAATGTAACGAGACCCCCATCTCTAATTTTTTTAACAAGCGCACCCCATACAAAATATAACCGCAATTGCTCGCATGTTAAAATGTGAAAAAAAAAACTTTACACGTTGTAAATTATTGAAAATTCATATTTTATTGCATTTTTTGTTATAATATACAGACAGGACATGACGTATACATATAATAATGACATATTATGCATCTGCCGAGTCTGACGGAAAGAACGATATATAATATGTCTGGGTCATATACTAAAATAAGCCTTCAAAACACGTTTAAACATGATGAGCAAAACCGGTAAAAATGAGCTCAGCACAGAGGCGTGAAACGCCTCAGCAGCGAAAGGGTTAATGAACCCAGTCAGTTAAAATGACATTGTTTTAACAGTAGAAGCTATTCACATATTTTCTGCCTAAAACTTAGTCTTATTTACTCAGCAGCTGTCAATAAAACTGCAGAATCAGCTTCCATCTCCTTACCTTCTTTATTCACTGGTGCCCACCTGACCCAGAGGTGTGCAAGGTCCACAAAAGACTCATGCCAAAGCCATCACTGCAGTAACATAACTCAGGCAGCACCTTTCCTGCCCGGATCCAGTCCAGGTTTTCTGTGGTTCCTTCTTCAGGAAGAACCTGAGGTGTTCCCTGGACTTATTATGTAAGGGTGGTGCACGAGAGATACGAGAGACGAAAAAAGCAAAGTATAATAAAGTCTCTGACCAGTCCTCTGGTGACATTACCCACAATGCTAATGCCCATTCTTCCTCTGACATATAGATTAGAACAGGGAACATGGTTATAGCTTCATAAAGATTTGGAAATGACTGCAGTTACGTCGTAACACCATGTGCTCGATTTATTTCATTCAGCAGATATTTCTCAAAAATATACCGTCGAGTGTCCGACAATATTTTTTTTTTAAAAAAATATCGACTGATTGAATTTGAAATATTCAGCCCGAGACAAAAATCGAAAAACGATGACCCAATTGCATAATGTCCGCACTGAGCCCGAAAAAGCTGCCGATTCCATCACAAGGCCTGAATTAAATGGAGTGTGGTTTGTATTTGTGCGTGCAGAGGAGTGAATTGTTTACCTTTTGGATTCCCCGTCTACACTTTTTGGATGCTTATTTCATCTATGATGAAGGTCATGAAAAAACTGACTGATTCTATACAGTTTGTAAGTAATGTTCCACGTGTCCACACCTTAATACAGGGGTTGGCAACCCTGCCCCCCCTCCAATTTTTTTTCCACATCTCCCATGATGCTCAGCTACTTGTTTGGTTGGCAAATCCTCATGGGAAATGTAGTTTCAAAACATCTGAAGGGCCAGGGTTGCCGACTCCTGCTTTAATATATGGGCTGTGCACGCCTACAGTAGAGAGATGGGCAGATGGCAAAAGACAAGGTACGTCTGAGACGTGGACAGCCCCCCTTTAACACTTGACTGTAACGTGACCGCATAATTTACCATCAATTCCCAATTACTAAACAAGGCGCTGCTCATTATTAAGCCGCGGCGATGAGCAATGCTTTAATTGGTGCTCTTTTATGGAGAATTGGCCCATTAGTTTCCATGAGACGATCGCTTTGTGTTTTCACCCAAACACAGTGTAGTAAATACCCAGCCGACAGGTCAGCCGCTGACCTAGTTACTCCATACAGTTCGGTACCGTGGTGACATGAGTCAAGTAAGTTGTTACACAACAATCTGCCAGGTACAGGGTGTGTATGTTGGCTCCTGTGCAATAGTTTAACAAGTATGCAAACATCAGGAAGCGAAACATGAGCAAGCATGAAAATGAATTATTATGACGCATGTCTTTTATGTCTTTTAACTCCTTCCGTATTGATACAAAAACCGTCAGTGCATTACATTACAGGGAATCTGTTCAACTGGAAGTCTCCATTCGTGACAAAGTTGCAAAATTATGAGCAATGTTTAATTGACAATCAAACCGTGCAATTTTTGCAAAATTAGCTTTGATGGAAAATAATAATGTCTTATAATAATAATGTCTAATAATAATGTCATATTGCTTCATTTCCAAGATTATTGGTTAGTTGTCGTTTACTTTTTCAACCCCTCCCCCCCTTTAACAAAAGTCATTGTTATCTCAAAAAACCTTAGATACCTTCCAACTAGGGTTGCCAGATGTTTTCCTGGACACATATTACTAATTTATGCAGAAGGGAGCACAGGGAAAAGTGTTGCCCTGGAACATGTATAATTCATATGTTGCAGGAGGGAAATCGAAACAGGTCACTTGCGATTCCTTACCTGCAGCACATGGATTATACATGCTGCGGGGAGGCATTTTTCATGCTTTGCCCATCAGTATGAATAAATTGTATGTGGCCAGGAAAACATGGCCGATCTGGCAACCCTACGCACAACATGGGGAGAAATGTAATCTGGACAGAAAGCCTTTGTGTCTGTCCGACAGAGGATGAACATGCACAGAATGCACAAACATTGCAAAGTTCTTTCTTAATTAGGTAAAAGCAGCACAAGAATGTTAAATTGTGCACTCGTATTAGTCTTCTACTTCTTCCTGTGGTCCTGAGAAGTTTAAATCCAATGGGACAACAGTTTGGGAGGTGATCTGATCTTCCTACCTACTCATAAAGAGGTGGCAACGTTCATACATGGGCCATTTGGGAAGATATATTAATTTCCTTAATCCCCCATGGATCCCGACCAACACGGTCTACATACAATCAATTCATCTAGATTTCCCGATGGACAGTCTAGGACTCATAGGAATGGCAAAATGGGTCGGTAAAAGCTGTAGCCTCTTCCCAAAGTCGAGATAAATAGTTTAAAAAATGAGAGAAAAGGGGGGGTGAGGGTCCCGAGGACGAGCAACAGCACTTGTGGCCTGCTGTACGGTGGGGGCCGCTCAGGTCTCACAAGATTTTAGCTTGCTTGTGCAATTACAAGGATGAATGTTCCATATGCAAATCAGTCTGCTCTCACCCAATGAGGGTAAGGAGGGACCCTCACAAGCCCCCCCCCCATTCTCTAATTAAAAAAATGATGTTGTATCATAAGAGGCCGACAAAAATCAATGGCTGACTAATGAAAGTCTGAAATGTTACTCCCAGCCAGCAAATAATAAAGACTAGACCAAAGTCTATTACTTTCTTACGCCATAATTTAGAATTAATTTGTCATCTCAGCACAACTTACCACAAAACAAATAACTAGAATAAGTGACCCAAAGGCTGTTTTTACTGCCCTCTCTGCCTACCAGCCTGCAAACTTTGCAGTAGAATCCAGTGCATAAATGGCGAGTTGGTCAATGGAGAAACCATGAAATTCAATTTATAGGGGTTGTTCTACTATGAGGGGTTTCCAAAAGCTGTAAGGGGTGTTATCCAATCATGACAAACACAATCTATGATATACTCCCGTGATCTTTGCCATACTAACTATGGATGTATGGAGTCCTTTAGCTCCATTTGTAGTAGCCCACTTGCCGTGCACACCATTGATACCGGCTCTCTTGTCATGCTTACAAGTGGTAGTAACCTACGTGTTATGCTTATCTGTAGTAGCACACTAGCCATGCCCACCATTGATGCTGGCTCACTTGCTGCGTTTACCATTGGTGATATCCAACTTGCCATTGTCACCTCATATGTACTCTAAATCCAATGCACATCAATTGATATGAGACCCCTGGCAATGCATGCCATTTTATAGGCCTATTTACCATGCTTACTATCAGCAATAGCACAATTGCCATGTATACCACCGATACTGGCCCACTTACATCATACTGACCCACTTACCATGGATATCATCAGGAGAAACCCACTTTCTCGGTACTAGCCCACGTGCATGCTTAAAGGATATTGAGGGGCCTATTACAATCTTAACAATCCGAACGTTAACGGGTTAAAAAATCCGTTACCGCATCAGTGATTGCGCACGTTTGTGCGAGCTTACTGTACTTTGCACTCCCTATACTTAACATGGGAAGCACAATCAATAATTAGCGTTAGGAGTACAAAGTAATTACTGCAACAATGTGGTAACTAAAAAGTTAACCACAGCTAGAGGCTGGTGCAAACTGATAGCGCTTCTGCTGTAACCCCCACAACAAATCAGATACCTCTCGGTGAGAATGGCAGCCTGATCTGCTGTTTCTGGCCCCCCTGAGCAGAGTGAGACTGGGGACAATTGTCACAAGTCTCCCTACGCGGATCACTCTGTGACCCTGCAGCACAAACCTCCAAGGTGTCCTATGGACTCAAGGAGGTGATACTCGCGGCGGCAAGGAAGCGCTGCCGCAAGTATCATGGAGGTTAGCGCTGCGATAAGGGACAGGCTGTTGAGTTTATTTATTTATTTATTTGCAAAGTATTTTACCAGGAAGGATACATTGAGATTTCTCTAATTTTCAAGTATGTCTTGGGTTCAAGAACATTGACATTTTACAGTCGTTACAGAAATACAAAGTAATAAATGCAAGATATTAAAAAAACACACAAATATACAGATTAACACAGAAAATAAATATGTAGGAAATAGTCATTATGTTACATGTTTACAGGTGCATTCTGTATGAGGATCGAGTCACTTTCTTTTTGTATTGTGGTATTACAAGTAAGGTGCAGGTCCTGGATCGGAGGTTATAGGATGAGGGAACTGCTAGAGGTAGCAGCCTATTCAGGTAGGGTGGTAGCTTCCCAGAAAACCTATTAAACACCAGGAAAGGTAACGGGTGCGTCTAGATTCCAGCGACGGCCAGTTTAGCTCTTTTAACATGTCACATTGGTGGGTCATGTAGTTACATTGTAGCACAAAGCGGCAGAATGAGTTATACAATGTTGTAAGTTTCTGAAGGTGCGTTTGCGGGGCAGCTGCATACACTAAATCTCCGTATTCAATAGCCGGCATAAGCACCTGCCCCGTAATATGGTGCTAAAACAGGAACGCTACAGGAAAACTTGTAGGCACAGGTTTTCCCCAATAGCGTCCCCGTTTTAGCGCACGGCGCAGAATAGTGCCCTGAAGTGGGAAAAAATTCCAACCAATATTTAATGTTATATGAATGAGCAATGCAACATGTTCAAAGAGTTGATTTTGGTTTTGTGATCCCCTGATGTTTCTCTTACCACATTATAAATCATGCAAGCTTCTTAACAACCTGAGACAACATGATCATAATTCAGCTTCCAGGAAGTCAACACATTATATACAGTATATATAAATATACACACACCTTTTCATAAACCAAACAAGGAAATGTTGAGAAAAAACAAAATACACAGGATTAATGAAGCTGTCATTAGCCTGTAATTAAATCAAAGTCTCGGAATTCTGGGGATTATTCTTCATAATAATCTGTTACAACACAATTGTGAAATAACATCCTACTTGGCACATTTGAGCTTCCCTTATAAGTAATGACTGATACTTAGCTTTGCAATAAATTCATACTTTAGTAGAAAAACCCTTCCGAAATAAAAGAAAATGCCCCTTTCAAGTTTCAAAAAAAAAGTATATTTCCTACTAAAAATGTAAATTAACCCATTCTTGACATGCATATGATTCAAATATTTACAATCTTTTTTATTATCAAACAACATATAAATAGTTGACCGGTTGTCTTTAACAGAACTGAGCAGCTGTCAGCTTATTGATCCTTGAAAAGTGGTATTGTGTTTCAATGGCTTACAAATATGCGTTCGTTACATTGGTGTTTAGTGTAGAAACAAGACCTTTTGTTGAATGTACAACTTCTTGTAGATTCTCTTGACCTGAGTCACTGAGGTCTATTCATTAAATTCATCATATACTCATTAGAATCTGTAAGTATATGCATGTTTGTATATATACAGTATGTATATGTGTATATACATATATATATATAGAGAGAGAGATCCAAGATTCTGGACGCACACAGAGACTTCTTATAAAGGTATAAAATCTCCACTTTATTGTAGCGACATTCAACGTTTCAGTCCCAGGGACTTTCTTCAGGAATGACAAACAAACATACATATATGCAACAATCAATTAAAACAGATGTGTCCACTCTGCACTCAAAGCAGGTAAATTATATACAGTGGCAAGAAAAAGTATGTGAACCCTTTGGGATTACGTGGAGTTTTGCATGAATTGGTCATAAAATGTGCTCTGATCTTCATCTAAGTCACAACAATTTGAAAAACACAGTCTGCTTAAAATAATACAACACAAACATTATATGTTTTCATGTGTTTATTGAACATAACATGTAAACATTCACAGTGCAGGGTGGAAAAAAGTATGTGAACCCCTAGCCTAATGACTTCTC
Source organism: Leptobrachium leishanense (assembly GCA_009667805.1). Classification (NCBI taxonomy): domain Eukaryota; kingdom Metazoa; phylum Chordata; class Amphibia; order Anura; family Megophryidae; genus Leptobrachium; species Leptobrachium leishanense. The sequence continues at coordinate 58,219,017 of CM019067.1, forward strand.
CAAGAGCTAATTGGAGCCAGGAGTTAGTGATTTCAAGAAGCACTGCCTGATGTGAACCATGCCTCGCAGAAAAGAGCTCTCAGAAGACCTACGATCAAGAATTGTTGACTTGCATGAAGCTGGAAAGGGTTACAAAAGTATCTCCAAAAGCCTTGATGTTTATGTGTCCACGGTAAGACAGACTTGTTTCTCCCCACCCAATTAATGTCTGTCAACTAGCACTTAAAATGCCACACACACGCAAACGTAAGATCAATATATTTATATGTATTGGCTGGGTTTTAGGGGAAAATATAAGATGAATCATGTTTTTAAAGTAACTTAACAAGTAAACATATGATGAAACACCCGAATAAAGCTACACAGTGTGTGAGACTAGAGGCAACACAGTTCCCTTTGCAAAAATAGTGGAGGAACTGCGATTCCACATGTTCCTGCTTGAATTGACCTCCACTCATAGGGCTCTATTACATTCTTCGCGCAAACGTCAACGCTTGCGCAAAAACATATTAACGCGAGGGGCAAAACCCTTTGCGCAGAACGTCGTATTACAATGTCCGCGCAAAAAATGCACGTTAACGTCTACCGCGGGTGGACCTGCGCGAACCCTTTGCGAGCGTACTGTACTTGTAGTAGTGTACTACCGTAGTGTAGTGTATTTTGCAGTCCCTTCCTCATCCTGCAGTCCCTTCCTCATCTTGCAGCCCCTTCCTCATCTTGCAGTCCCTTCCTCATCCTGCAGCCCCTTCCTCATCTTGCAGCTCCTTCCTCATCCTGCGTCCCCTTCCTCATCTTGCAGCCCCTTCCTCATCCTGCATCCCCTTCCTCATCTTGCAGTCCCTTCCTCATCCTGCAGCCCCTTCCTCATCTTGCAGCCCCTTCCTCATCTTGCAGCTTCTTCCTCAGACCTGCGTCCCCTTCCTCATCTTGCAGTCCCTTCCTCATCCTGCAGCCCCTTCCTCATCCTGCATCCCCTTCCTCATCTTGCAGCCCCTTCCTCATCCTGCATCCCCTTCCTCATCTTGCAGTCCCTTCCTCATCCTGCAGCCCCTTCCTCATCTTGCAGTCCCTTCCTCATCTTGCAGTCCCTTCCTCATCCTGCAGCCCCTTCCTCATCTTGCAGCTCCTTCCTCATCCTGCGTCCCCTTCCTCATCTTGCAGTCCCTTCCTCATCCTGCAGCCCCTTCCTCATCTTGCAGCTCCTTCCTCATCCTGCGTCCCCTTCCTCATCTTGCAGCCCCTTCCTCATCCTGCATCCCCTTCCTCATCTTGCAGTCCCTTCCTCATCCTGCAGCCCCTTACTCATCTTGCAGCCCCTTCCTCATCTTGCAGCTTCTTCCTCAGACCTGCGTCCCCTTCCTCATCTTGCAGTCCCTTCCTCATCCTGCAGCCCCTTCCTCATCCTGCATCCCCTTCCTCATCTTGCAGCCCCTTCCTCATCCTGCATCCCCTTCCTCATCTTGCAGTCCCTTCCTCATCCTGCAGCCCCTTCCTCATCTTGCAGTCCCTTCCTCATCCTGCAGCCCCTTCCTCATCCTGCATCCCCTTCCTCATCTTGCAGCCCCTTCCTCATCCTGCATCCCCTTCCTCATCTTGCAGTCCCTTCCTTATCCTGCAGCCCCTTCCTCATCCTGCAGCTCATTCCTCTCCCTCTGCCCATTTTGCCTTTAACCTTCTAGTTTTTCCCTGTCACTTTCTACCCTGGTATCATGCTCTGGCTCCAACCAATTTCTTTTCCACGTCTGGCTATTCTTCTATTTTTATGCTGAAGGTTTGTGGGCACCATTCCTGCTGCTTGCCACACTGCCACCCTGGTATTGGTGACTGTCTTATAAGGAGTATGTAGGATAGTTTCACGTTCCACCATTTTCCGGCGCTCACTTGCATTGACTGTTAGTGTACTCTCGCCCAGGGCTGGACTGGGACAAAATTTCAGCCCTGGACTTCATGCAGACCGGCCCACTTCAATTATGCAGACTCTCACAAAAATAGTATATAAATCAACCGGATCGCTCACCCAACTACACTACAGATTCTGGAGTTGCTGCACAGCGATTGGATAATGTAACGCAGCGGCACTGAGGTTGAGTGCGCACCATGTCTTCAAGTGAGGCCAATGCGCAGCAGGTCTCATCTGCACAATGGCCCCAATATGAGACTGTGGCAGACTGTGTCTGTTTTAAAGATGGTGGGGAAGTTCTCACCTCCCCCATTAAGGGCCACACGGTGAGCCAGCATTCACACTGGTCCACAGAGCCATCGGCCCACCGGGAATCTCCCTGTAGCCCCTATGGCCAGTACATGCCTGCTCTCGCCAGAGGTTTAATACCCACTGGCACACACCTATCCTTCATATATGATTATAATAAACTATGTGCTCGCATAAGATTTTTGTCATACCCAGAAACACTCACTTATGGACCCAATTCCAACTGAGACAATAATAGTGACTCCCAAATTGAAATTAGGCGTGCACCGCTGTCCATTTGCGCCTCAGTTTTAATGACTCTATTCCAACCTAGCTGAAGTATTAGTGGCTTGGGTCAGACTATCAGGGAGCTGCTGATCAATACTGGCAGTGGCACTGAGCACCACTGCGGGTAACATCTTCTGGAGTGTATAGGAGTGTGCGTGAGTGTGGTCGCACAGGGCCCGAAAAAGAGTGAGTTCTGACACTTAGGGCTAAGGCTGGGGTCAGACTAGCGCATTTTTAACGTGCGTTTAGGCGCACTTTATCACAGCCGCAGTAGCAGCAATTGACGGGCAATGATGGCCAATATACGAAGTACGGCCGCACGAACGTCCGGCCACGCAACGCAAGTGGAAACGAACGCATTTTCTCGAACGCAGAACCGCTAGTACTGACGTACAGAGTGCGCTGCGCCCGCATAGCGGCGAGGGTGCGTGATTAGGAGACGTCAGACGCTGCTCGTGTCCGGCCTACATAACGTCCAGACGCAAAAAGTGTTTTATTGACGATCCGTAAAAAATCACACACGAAAATGCGCATCGTATGACCGTTTTCGCGCATTCCGTGAAACAATACGACAATGTGTTTGGACGCACTTTTTGACGGTCGCTGCGAATAATGCGTTCGTTTGACCCTAGCCTAAATTACAATCTTCACGCAAGCGTTTGCGCCGGTGCAAAAAAACATTAACGCGCGGGGTAAAACCATTTGCGCCTAATCCCGTATTACATAGTCAGCGCAATAACCGCGCGCAATCGACTACCGCGGGTGAACCTGCGCTAACCCTGCGCGAGCGTACTGTACTGCGCACGTCCTATACTTAACATTGTGAGTGCAAATGCGAATGTGCGCTGCACGCGGATGGTATTACAATCTATTTGCGGTAATTACCGCATAGCCTTTGCGCGCATAATTTTAGCAACTCCTAAAAGCTGGTGTTAATGGCAAATCTGAACAACATGGCCGAACCCAAATACACCAGCCCAAAAAAAAATACAGCAAAGTATAGTTACACATTCTACACATACCCAAACCAATAAAATGGAGAAGTTGCGTGTGTTTTTATTATTGCTGCAGCATATAGTATATGTTCAGATTGACTGTGACAGGCGCCATTTCTTAACGTGAGATAATTGTGGTTCTTAATTCTGATTATACTGAATCGCGACAAAAAAACAGTGCGTTCACTGATTTTTGCGTGCGACGGTACTGCGCGAGCATTTGGGCGTATCCTGTTTGCGCACGTTATTGATTGGCGGATGAAAAGACGCGCGAGGATTGTAATACCAGCGGTGTTTTGTGCACGCAAAACTTTAATGCTTGGCGCAAAGATTTTTGCTTTGCGCAAGGATTTTTGCGTGAAGATTGTAATATAGCCCTAATATTTTTTGGACTTGACCATTGATTTTAGGTGGGTATTGAGGAGTGGGATGTCATTACAGATCATTTAAGTAAAACTAAAATCTAGAGACAAATTGCCAATCCGTACTGGATAAGTCACGTTGTCTTGACCCCAGTTTTGCCTAGAGAAGATATAGTATATAAAGAGTCATTAGTCCTTTGGAACGTGGTCTGCAGGATAACACTGGGGAACATGGTCTGTAGGATGACACTGGGGAACATGGTCTGTAGGATGACACTGGGAAGCATGGTCTGTAGAGTGACACTGGGGAACATGGTCTGTAGGATGACACTGGGAAGCATGGTCTGTAGAGTGACACTGGGAAGCATGGTCTGTAGAGTGACACTGGGGAACATGGTCTGTAGGATGACACTGGGGAACATGGTCTGTAGGATGACACTGGGAAGCATGGTCTGTAGAGTGACACTGGGAAGCATGGTCTGTAGAGTGACACTGGGGAATATGGTCTGCAGAGTGGCACTGGGAAGCATGGTCTGTAGAGTGACACTGGGGAACATGGTCTGTAGGATGACACTGGGGAATATGGTCTGCAGAGTGACACTGGGAAGTATGGTCTGCAGGGTGACACTGGGGAACATGGTCTGCAGAGTGACACTGGGGAACATGGTCTGCATGGTGATACTGGGAAGCATGGTCTGCAGAGTGACACTGGGAAGCACGGTCTGCAGGGTGACACTGGGGAACATGGTCTGCAGGGTGACACTGGGAAGTATGGTCTGCAGGGTGACACTGGGGAACATGGTCTGCAGAGTGACACTGGGGAACATGGTCTGCAGGGTGATACTGGGAAGCACGGTCTGCAGGGTGACACTGGGAAGCACGGTCTGCAGGGTGACACTGGGGAACATGGTCTGCAGGGTGGCACTGGGAAGCATGGTCTGCAGAGTGACACTGGGGAACATGGTCTGCAGGGTGACACTGGGAAGCACGGTCTGCAGGGTGACACTGGGGAACATGGTCTGCAGGGTGGCACTGGGAAGCATGGTCTGCAGAGTGACACTGGGGAACATGGTCTGCAGGGTGATACTGGGAAGCACGGTCTGCAGGGTGACACTGGGGAACATGGTCTGCAGGGTGGCACTGGGAAGCACGGTCTGCAGAGTGACACTGGGGAACATGGTCTGCAGGGTGATACTGGGAAGCACGGTCTGCAGGGTGACACTGGGAAGCACGGTCTGCAGGGTGACACTGGGGAACATGGTCTGCAGGGTGGCACTGGGAAGCACGGTCTTCAGAGTGACACTGGGGAACATGGTCTGCGGATTTTCTCATTGCGTCACTAGGTCTATCTTAACACCCGCAGCATTTAAACAGAACACATTTGTGGGAATTGATTAAATCCATGGCACATGTTACACTGCACGTTTCGGGACATGCCGGCAGGGCATGCAGATGGCCTTGTCAGTCAATGAAAAATATGATAAGGCTACATTGTACTTTTACTTTCGTGGAACTGATACATGTGAGAACAGCTTTCCTGGAAGCTATGTTGCGACTTCATTTCACTGTACAAAGATACTCTGTACACACCGCCTAGGATTTTACTGTCAACAACGGTTATCTGTATTACACAACAACCTCATAACATGAGGTCAGAATATGCAAAGTTCACTAAAGTCCTGTTTACTTGTTGTTTTACCGTGCATCTCACTTTTACTTTTTAACCTTTCACATGCCACGCATGGAGTAAAGGAGGACAATGGAACAGGTCTACCTGTCAGGGCCAGTATATCCAGTGTAACCTGCTGGCAGGAGATAGAACATGCTCCACAACCTCCAACTCCACAACCTCCAACTCCACAGTAGTCCTCATTGAAGGCCAGGGAATTCCATTACACCCCCTCCACCTCCTGGAGCTTTATGCAAAGGATGTTCTGTCCCAAGGCACCATATCCACCCAAAAGTAAAACAAACAAACCACAAGCTTCCAGAATCCTTTCACCAGACGAACATACCGTAGTTTAATTTTTCCTCAAACAAAGCTTTAGAAAAGAAATAAATACATATAAAGCAAAAAGTGTGTATATATAAATATACACTATACAGTGTGGGCGCCTATTTATAAATTAATTTAAAGTGCAGGGTGTAGTGCTAATAAATAGTCAATGCTGCCTAGAGTATGGTAAAAACACATATAAAACAACCAAAATATGTGTCAGAATACAAGATAAAAGGCGAATATCCATACGGCGCATCTAGTACAATTAATATGTTAATAAATCAATGGATATGTAAAATCCATAAAATCTATTAAAAAACTCTTAAATCGTAGCAGTAAAAAAATGTATTAAAAATATATTATTAAGTCAATAAGGTGCATAGAGTAAAGTCCAGGTCAAATGTGCAAACAGTGCAAAAAAGTGCTCAAGTATATATTAATGGTATACTCAAAAATGATGATGAAAAATGATGTGCTGATCTTCTTATAAGTGCTGGTGCTGAATCCTCATATCCGCCAGTAATCCTCAAAAAAAGCACATCACAAGAAAGGATAATAGTGCAGACAGTCAAAATAGAATAGGCTCGAATTATAACCAAAATCCAAACCACTCACATTTATAGGAGCCCACAAGGTCCCGGCTCGAGGAGAAACAGCCTGCGGCCAAATATAGGGTGGCACTTCCCTTCTTTCTGTTCGTACTGGAGACTAAAAATAGAGAGAATCGGGAGACGGCACTCCCATAGCGTAATGCTGCGTATATGTGAAAATGTGATAAAGGAAAAGATGAAGCACACTCATGAGAAATACTGACTTTTTTATGGACATTTACCTTTATACCGACTGAGGAAGGCTTTTTAAGCCGAAACGCGTCTCGGTAGATTCTGTCCTGTATTTTATTTTATTTATCCATTAAATTTTTCCAATATTTGCCACCTTTCTCCGACCCCCTTTTTTTCTCCTTGGAATCTTGGATCCATCACCGCGGAGGCAAAGAGGTTTGGGTTCCCACCTTAAGAGGACCCAGAGCGACATAGATTGAGCCTGATATTACGAGGCTCTAAAATCGGTGAGTGTGCTTCATCTTTTCCTTTATCACATTTTCACATATACGCAGCATTACGCTATGGGAGTGCCGTCTCCCGATTCTCTCTATTTTTAGTCTCCAGTACGAACAGAAAGAAGGGAAGTGCCACCCTATATTTGGCCGCAGGCTGTTTCTCCTCGAGCCGGGACCTTGTGGGCTCCTATAAATGTGAGTGGTTTGGATTTTGGTTATAATTCGAGCCTATTCTATTTTGACTGTCTGCACTATTATCCTTTCTTGTGATGTGCTTTTTTTGAGGATTACTGGCGGATATGAGGATTCAGCACCAGCACTTATAAGAAGATCAGCACATCATTTTTCATCATCATTTTTGAGTATACCATTAATATATACTTGAGCACTTTTTTTGCACTGTTTGCACATTTGACCTGGACTTTACTCTATGCACCTTATTGACTTAATAATATATTTTTAATACATTTTTTACTGCTACGATTTAAGAGTTTTTTAATAGATTTTATGGATTTTACATATCCATTGATTTATTAACATATTAATTGTACTAGATGCGCCGTATGGATATTCGCCTTTTATCAAATAAATACATATGTCTGTCCTAGTGCAGCTCACAGGCCAAGTTGTTACTGGTTACAGTCTATGGGCCCTATTCCCTTTTTCATGCTACCATAGGGACGTTAACGGGGTAAATCTGCGCCTGCAGGTTTCCCTGTAGCGTCCCTATGTTACCGCGATATTCTCCGTGACTCAAGTGACTCTGATGCACAGGAAAGAAACCCTTCATGTTTTGGCCTCAGAATTTCAAGTCCAAGTTCAAATCTTCTTAATTCCTGATCTTCATCGATTTACTTGTATCCTGACGTGAATTCTGATCTCCATAGTGTTAGTATTTTCATCTAATCCTTACATCTGCGATACACTGGCCCGATTCCCATTTCAAGTCCTGAACTGAACCTGCCGCGGCATTCAGCCCATAAATCCCTGGTTATTCTCAGAAAGCCGGGGCAGCTGCCAACTTCCAAGGGCCCAACCTACGGAGCCTGAGAAGGTTAAGGCAAACGGCTAGCAAGGTGGCTGTATTTAATTCTTTGCATCACGGACACCACTCTCGGCGATTGGGCGGATTGGGCAAATACTCCAAACCTGGTGACCTTACCTTGAATTCTACAGGACTACTACTGGATCCACTACCGCCAAAACTCAGGGTTATTCTAAGAGAATCGAAAAGTCACCGCACGTTCGGTGACTTTTCGTTCTCTTCAATTCGGTGCGATTTGGCGATCCCATTTCGGCGACCCTGCGGTGTATTCAGCAAGCATCACAGGGCCGTCATAGTGCAGGGAAAAGCCGCCGCAAACCAGCCGAACACACACCGCAAAACCCGGCGAACGCACACCGAAAGCCGCAAAAACATCTGGATTAACCCCACTGAACAAGCCGGAGAAACCCAAACAGCTGCTGATCCCAGCGCAGAGCAGCCGCCGGAAAAGCCCGACACGGCAGACGAATGGAGTGAAAAAAAAAACTGTACGCTTGAATGTTTGAAAAGTGAAACACTGTTTGCAAAGAAACTACAGAACGAAAATGTCTGAAATTTACATATAAGATCCAATGAATGATAATAAAAAGGGCTGTTACAGAGAAAAGACGATTTAAAAAAAAGAAAAATTTTCACAAAAAATCCCAAAAAATGCTTAAAAGATCCTAAAAAATCTAAAACTAAAGAGACTTTTTACTGCAGGATTAAATAATAAACGGTTTATTAGATATTGAATTAAAAAAGGAATATTTTTAACATTGAAGCCTATGGGATTCTCCTGAATAAACAAGTCAAATGAAACTACCGAATGGCAGGACAATTCGGCAACTTTTCACTGCTGACTTTTGTTCTCTGAATAGACGAAGCATTGCTTCTCTATGGGGATTCACTGCCCTCGAACAGCCACCGTATGTGCAGGCAATTCGCCAGGATTTGGGGAACTGCCTGCTCTCTGAATAGCCGAATGGCCAGGAAAGGTAACCGAATGCTGATTTTCACTGTTCGGTTACCTTTCGGATCACTTTGAATAACCCTGACTAGAAATCGTGTGATGACATAAATCATTTTTCTCAACCATCTTTCCAGTTAATTAATTAATGTTGAAATCATTTAATAAAAGAATTGGAAATTGTTATAATTAAAAAAAATATATAACCCAAAGATTGATTGCTTGTTTGGTATATTGTGTTTTTTAATAAGTAGTTCATCTTGTCCTCTTGCAGTTTAGCCTTTCCGAAACATTTACTTTCTTTCATCTACTTTATACCACGCTCCGCTATCGGATATCGAAATGGGAAGGTGCCATGTCATAGGAACTAATGATGTTCTCTCAGTCAGCAGATCATTTCTTTTTTCCCTGTAGTCAAGTCAGAAGATTGTATTTCACTCGGCCATGTGGCTGCAGAAGAAACGCTAGCTGACCTCATGTTGGAGACTGATGACTATTCCATCCCCTCGGGTTTTATAGCAGCAAAGCTATAAATAAAATTTATGGTTTTATCATTCCTGGTATACAAACAAGATGATCTTAGTTGCCACGGTTACAGGAAGAGTAATAAAACTATGACTCCAAGAATTCTCACCTGTCAGCTAATGGCATTTAGCAATAAAAGAGATATCTGCTGCTCATGAACGCTTACAGACCGTCTATGAATTTAAATATATATATATATATATACAGTATTTTCCTTGCATTAACGTGATGGAGGGAAATAATGGAAAAATTAATATCACAACCCTGAAATCTACAACCATGCATCACTGAACAACAACCCGGATTATAAAGCCTAAGTATATATTTACACTTGGAATAGCATGCAATGGATATACTGGAAGATGGAAATAAACTGTATATTATATATAGTTTAATTGTGCATCTGCAGAGGAACTGACAAAAATCTAGGGAAATATCCTTGATACGGGCAGCGAAAAATCCAAACCAATGATTTAACCATAAAGGCTAAACGAGTTTGATCTTGCCACGCTTAACCCATTGATATATTAAGCCAACAAAGGGCACTATTCCCTACTGAACGCTAAAATGGGGACACTAATGGAGAAAATCTGCACCTGCAGGTTTTTCCCATAGGCGCCCCATTTTACCACGATATTCCGGAGCAGGCAGTACCTCAGCACCAGCCCCGGAACGCAGCGCTAACCGCTGGGATACACGTGTTAGCAATTCTGCGCTGCAGCGAGTATCACCTCTTGGAGTCCATAGGACTGCATGGAGGGTTGCTCTTCCGGAATGCGTGGTGATCATGTAGGGAGACCGGGAACTATTTGTCCCCAGTCTCACTCTGCTCCCGGCCAGGAGAAGTGGAGGATCGGGCTGCCGTTCCCTCGCCACGGGATGAGCGGTGAGTATGGGATTTATTTGGGAGGGGGGTTTAGGGGTGTTAAATGAATTTGCAAATGCAGAATCATTTAGAAACAGCTTTTAGGAGTAGCTAAGATTTTGGCTTGTGCATCGCTGCAGTAATTAGCGCCAGCACTTTACTTATCGAAACCCTAATTACTGATGGCACATCCTATACTTAACATGGGGAGCGCAAAGTACAGTAAGCTCGTGGAAGTTAGCGCAATCACCGATGCGCTAAGTGATTTCTTACGGGCTTAGCGTTAGGAAGGTAATATGGGGGCATGTGTTAAAGTCACTTATCCTGGCGATACCGATAACACTTACATATCCGAACACTACCATAGTATTCACTGGGAAATATCGCCCTAAGTGTTTTAGTAGGTTTGGGGGGGGGGGTAAATTAAAGCATAAGGTCCTCCCCTTCCTCAAATTTTGAACCCTACTAACACCCTTTGTGCACAAGTGTTAGGGTATTTTGGACAATTTATACCCATTTGACCCTCCCTATATAAACTCCAAGGGGAATATTCCACATCACAAAGATGTCACGATCCCCTGGCCTCATACCTACAATCTCCCTGCTCATTTTCCCCCAATTGGCACACCACCACAGCGGCGTTCCTGTGCTGACGCCCAGGTGCCACTGTGTCCATTTACTGACACATCGCCACCCTCCCAGAATGACGCCAGCGATGTCCTTTTGCCACCTTCACCTACTATCAATATTGTTCTTTTCCTTCCACGTTAACCCTTTCGCTGCTGAGCCTTTTCACCGGTTTCGCTCATCATTTTTAACCGCGTTTTGAAGCCTTATTTTAATATATGACCCAGACATATTATATATCGTTCTTTCCGGCAGACTCGGCAGATTCATAATATGTCATTATTATATGTATACCTTATGTCCTGTCTGTATATTAGAACAAAAATGCAATAAAATTAGAATTTTCAATAATTTACAATGTGTAAAGTGTTTTTTTTCACATTTTAACATGCGAGCGTTTGCGGTTATATTTTCTATGGGGTGCTCTTGTTAAAAAAATTAGAAATGGGGAATTGTTACTTTTTTTTGGGGAAAATTACGTGTTTTTTAGCAAACGCCCCCCATAGAAAAAATCGTTAGTGCAGCATCATTGTTCACATTATAATTGAAATGGGAACAATATTGTTGCACTAATAAAACGAAAAAAAACAAAAAAAAAATGTTCTAATGTTTTTTTTTTTATTTAATTTTAAATTATTTTTTTTTACATTTTACATGGTCATGTTTGGTATCATTGGAAAGGCCACGCTCTGGCCGTTCCAATGATAGCAAACATTAACCCCTAGCGGATCGGGAGATAGGGGGTTCATTGGAACCCCCTATCTCCACCACAGGTGGCAGCAAGGGGTTAATTTTGAAACTGGCACCATCGCGCTCTGCGCGATGATGCCAGTCATTAGGGGGATATCCCGGAAGCTTGGCCGACATCCAAGATGTCGGCCAACTCCGGGAGGGGACCATGATACGGCGCATGTTAGCGCCATATCACGATCCAGCCCCCTAGGGGTTAAAGACAGCCACCACTTGGAAGGGCAGGCTGTGCCCTTCCAAGCGGTGCCTGCCTTTAATCGCTGGCCCGCGGGGAGGAGGAGGGGGAGAGGTCCGAAGGACCTCCCCCCCACCCCTTCAGGCACCTTCCCTGCAATGGCGGGGCACCTTCCCTGCAATGCGCGATGACACCTATCGTGCCCGCCGGGGTCCCGGAGGCTGGGCTGACATCGATGATGTCAGCCCGCACATGGGGGGGCTCAGCGCTCAGCGCGTCCTCCGCAGCCAGGTAGACATGCAGGTGGACGCGCTGAGCGTGTCCACTGCATTGAAAGGGTTAAATACCTTGTCACCTGTGTCTCATTGTAGCGTTGCAACAGTAGGTAAGTCATTCCGTACGCACACATGAATGATGCCAACTAATGAGCTGTCATCTATGTCAAGGATAGTCAGTAACCCAACACGTAGACAAAACCCAATTAAGCGAGGAAACCCCTAATCTGACAGGCCGGTCCTTAGAATGGCCAGATCTGAACTGACTGAAGAATACTAAAATAAACGCAAGGACAATACATAGAAATGCTGAACCCACAGGGACAAGAGAGAGATCACAGAACAAATTCAAAGCCAGAGGTTGGTACACAGAATCAGTATAATCTATAACCATACAAGGAATATAGAGAAAAACCGAAGTCCAAATACAATGGGCCAGGGTCAGTACACAGAACAAATATAAACCAAACAGGGACAAGAGCAGAAACCAGAACCGAGAATACTTAGCCTGAGTTCTAACAGAGGGATCAAGAACATAGAGAATCAGGAACGCGCTGAGGGGTCACTGGAAACTAGAACAGGGTCCGGAGCTCTGTCAGTTGCTGTTTTTTAATGCCCTCCTAGGTTTATGGCCATGTGCAGCAGTCATAGATGATAGGTGTCCAGAATGGCGCCCTCTCTGCCCAGGAGGCCTAACCGCGGCACGAGCAGGCACTACACCACCAGCTGGCATGACCGGTATAACATTCAGTCCTTGCTCTGTCATGGTTCTCGTTAGACCCTTTCGTGTGTTCCTCTAATTTTCTGATTTCCTAGTCATTGATTCAGCTTTTATAATTGACTATTCTTGACTTCTGTCATCTGTTACCTGGCTTTGTCTCCCCAATTACGCGTATATCTATTTCCCTCGACTCCGGGCCTGTGTATTTGAATATTCTCTACCTTTTCTCCAGCTGCCTTTTCTAGCTCGGACAATACATGGACCGGTTGGTGCTACTGCTGGATTCATGCTCTGCATTCTGGGGGCCAGCCAAAAACTCTTGAGTTTTCTCAAAGCCTACACCCCATTGTGGGTAATATGTCTCTCCTCTACAGCAAAATCCTCAAATATGTTGTTCTTCTAGAGTTGTCCCATTAAACAGGAAATAACAAATTTCTCAGGTACTCACATTCCTCCCGTAGGCGTCTATGAGAGAACTGCATGTCTCAAAAGCCAGACATTGCATGTACAAGGCGTTTATGTGATCCTTACACAGCATGTTTAAAGTAGGTGCGTGAATTTCTTTCTCTTTCGAACAAGAAAAATGTGTTAAAAATGTGAACAGGAGCTCACAAGGCCTCACACTCCCTTGCACGAGGCTTTTGCATGCATTGCTCAGAGGTCAGGGCTCTGGTGAAACAGAATGTAGATTTAGGCCGGTTTCAGACGAGCACACTACATGCGCGCATACTGACGTGCCTCCCGACATCCATTGCAGCGTTGGGACAATTTGACGGGGCGAGCCACACGGTGTGGCGCTCGCACGAGTTGAACGTGCCACAACCGTGCCACAACATGTTGAAACCCCCCGGAGAGACGCTACGATGCGCATTCGACGGGGCTGCAAAGTGCGATCCTCCATAGGAGGATGGAGTCTTAAAGTGCTGAGCGCACTAACTATACTCAGCGAGGTGGCCAGACGGGCGTTGAGTGGAAGGAACGTCCTCTCTTACGAACGTTCCTTCCACTCTGAAGTGCGTTCGTCTGACCCCGGCCTTAATCAGATCACTAGATGAGCACACTCTGCAACCAGGAAGGTATAGAAACATAAGACACGTGGTGTTCATGTATGTGGTTCATGGAAAAGGAATGCATGAGGTGAGTGTCCACTCAAACACCCTGCTCAGGGCATGGGATCCATTGCATCGGGTGAGATGGCCTGATCGCACATGCACTCTATGCTATATATAGAAAACAGATATTTGGAAAAACTTTGCACTTCCTTATTTTCCACTGTATTATTTATGTTATTTACTGATCTTTTGTTGTTGCTTTTTTTTTCTCTTTTTTTTTGTTTTGGAACGTGGCAAGAGCAGAGGTTAAAGTGTTAGAGGGACACTCTACTCATCCTGACCACTTTACAGTTAGCAAGTGGTCTGGATGTGAGGCTTCCCCGATTTAGTGAAAACATGGGGTGATGTGGAGGAGTTTCCTCCACCCTACCCAGCATCACCAGCATCCAGGATTTTTAATTTCCCGGCTGCCGGTCACCAGATGGGTCCCTAGTGACGTCAGCGTGCAGAGAGCCTGCCGACATCACCCTCTCTGAGACCAATCGCTGTAGCAAGCAGTCTCAGAGAGGCAGCAGATGGGTCGCAGTCGCTCGCATATGCGGATGCACGTGGATCCAATCCATTGTTCTACGTAGGCGCCAGGTAACTTGCGTACATAAAGTGCGGCTCCTACACTATGCAAGTTGTGTAGGGCCGCAAATTGTGTTTGAAAGCTTCAGGGAATTCTGGGTTCGGGAGTCCCTCAGCCGAAGATGAGGAGCGGCGCGTGGTGAGGAACCAATGGTAAGTAAATAAAAAAACTAATAAAAATAGAATAACTAATTGGGCAGAGGCTGTCAGTTGGGCAGACACTGGGCTGTGTCAGTTGCCTCTGCCCAATTATTTATGGGAACAACAGAGAATCTTTATTTTTTAATGGAGTGTTCCTTTGATCGCTTTTTCTTGCAGCAGTCAAAACATTTTACGCGACGCTCTATAAGATGCATTTATACTTGCACTTATGTACAGTATGTCCGTTGAATGGCCATAAAATGGAAAACCCACCTAAAACTGAAGATTTCTACACGTTTTACATTTTGCATTTTTTATGAAGATATTAAAATGTGTATTTCTTGACGTACTTTACCTGCTCTCGTCATGTGTGCCATTATAAAATATTATTTCGCTATGTGTGAAATTCATCCTTTTGTGATAAAAAAAAAGGATAAAACACAACCAAAATATTGTGATTGCCGATGTTATCGATTTTGAAAACAAGTCTGTATGCTCCCCAAAAGCTTCCCGTGTGAATTCTACTAAACACGGTGTGCAGTGATGAAGTTATGCGCAACTGGTATATTTTTAATATCAACATAGTTTTAGGTATGCTGTCAGATATCCCTGTCACGGCCCCAGGTTGAATAATGTCCAAAATGTAATTTAGAACCGCACAAAAGATTGATGTTAGTCACCTGCTGTTTGCTGTTGGAATAAAGATGACATGGAATGACTAACGCTGAATTTATAGTTTGCAGCTAATAAATCACTTGGGGGTCTGCCGAACATATCACTTTCTTAGAAAACATTGACGAAATGTTGTATAACAGGACTCGGAGCTTGCAGGTGTATGTAACCCACTGGGGCTCCTATACTGGGGGCGCAGGGAGCACTTTTTATTTATGTGTGTGTATAATATATATATACACACACACAAGTTGCCTGCATGTATATATAAATATATATGTATCACAGCCAGGGTTATAAACACGCTGTGTTCTCTTGGCATGCTCTGTGAGTATGGTATGTGTTGTGGGACTGTAAGATCTGTACGGCGTGTTGATGTCAGTCTATGTTCCTGTAGGCTCTGGTTCTGTCTATAGTATTTCTATCAGGGTTATTCAGAGAAAGGTGAAAACCAGCAGAACTGGCAGGAGAAGAGAACAATCTAGACCATATAGCCGATTTGGAAAATGAGATAAATGGGAGAATTTGTCTGGTTTGGCTATTTTGACCTAGAATTTTCACTTCTCCAGTCATTCTCCTGAGTTTCACCTTTCTTTGAATAGACCTGTATGTGTCATGACTTTTTAACTTAAAGGGGGAAGCGGTGAAGGGAATCAGAGGGCTTTGTATTGTGGAGTATCAGCACTGCAAAACTCCTTCAAAGCTGTCCTTTTCTCTGAACTACAACTCCCATGCTCCTCTGTCCATCTATTGCATTCAAAGAATTCTGCAAAAAAATTTGAGAAAGTATTTTACCAGGAAGGATACATTGAGATTTCTCACGTTTTCAAGTATGTCTTGGGTGGCGAGTATGTACCGTTAGTTAGGGGTCTTGCCTAAGGACACTTACTGGAGTGGTCCTTGGCTCTTGCCGGCCTTGCTGGGATTTGAACCTGTGCCTCCACAGTCATAGAGCAGTGATGTTACCTCTCTACTCCACTCAGCCGGTGGAGTAGACAATCAGAATTTGGGGGGGGGGGCAGAGTTTGAGACCCCTGTTTAAGACGTTGTTAGAGAGACTTATAGAGAAAACCTTAAAGGAACACTCTACACATTCTGACCACTATATATTTTTAAAATGGTCATGGTGTGGAGTGCTACCCCTTGAAACAATCCATTGGCTTTCTCCTTGACAATCGTTGTCTTTGCGGGCTGTCTCATGGAGGCAACATCAGCACGCTTGAACGTTCAAACCTCCTGGCTGCCTGATCCTGTGGTGGGGGGGGGGGGCGTGGAGGAATTTCTCCACTTTATCCCGCATTTTAAAGAGTTTGGGGCACCTGGGAGAGGGGAGGATACTCCACACACCCTGACCACTTTAAAAAGCTAAAGTGGTCAGGGTGTGTAGAATATCCCTTTAAAGTGGTCAGGATGTAAGGAGTAGGGATGGGCTGGCGGTTCGATGCGAACATGAGTTTGCATCGAACATTGGCCGTTCGACCGTTCGTCGAACAGCAAACATTTCCGCGTATTCGCTGCGTGTTCGCCCACAATGCACCACAATGGACCACAATGCACTTTTCCACTGGCCTGAAGCTTGTAATTGGCTACAGCCTTGCACCTGACCACAGGTCAGGTGCAAGACTATGCCAATCAGGGCTCAGAGTCCTGATTGGGCAAATTTTGCCCAATCATGGGCTCACAGAGCTAAGTCCCGGAGCACACTAAATAAGGCTTCCCCGCAGCCCCAGCGTGTGTGTTGCAGGAGTGAATCAGAGAGGAGAGTAGATTGTTGCATATCAGGGTGTATCACTGAGTTATACCAGAATTCTGGGAATTTGAATCTGTGTCTTGGCCTTGCCAGCTATCAGGGTGTATCACTGAGTTATTGCAGATTTCTGGAAATTTGAATCTGTGTCTTGGGACTGCCAGCTATCAGGGTGTATCACTGAGTTATACCAGAGTTCTGGGAATTTGAATCTATGTCTTGGCACTGCCAGCTATCAAGGTGTATCACTGAGTTATACCAGAGTTCTTGGAATTTTAATCTGTCTTGGCACTGCCAGCTATCAGGGTGTATCACTGAGTTATACCAGAGTTCTTGGAAGTTGAATCTGTGTCTTGGCACTGCCAGCTATCAGGGTGTATCACTAAGTTATACCAGAGTTCTGTGAATTTGAATCTGTGTCTTGGCACTGCCAGCTATCAGGGTGTATCACTGAGTTATACCAGAGTTCTGGGAATTTGAATCTGTGTCTTGGCACTGCCAGCTATCAGGGTGTATCACTGAGTTATACCAGAGTTCTGGGAATTTGAATCTGTGTCTTGGCACTGCCAGCTATCAGGGTGTATCACTGAGTTATACCAGAGTTCTGGGAATTTGAATCTGTGTCTTGGCACTGCCAGCTATAAGGGACAGGGTGTATCACTGAGTTATTCCAGAGTTCTGGAAAATCTGTATATCTTTAATCTAATTCTAGATACCATAGAATACCACAGTTGAATCAGAGTTCATCTGTATCTTTAATCTGTATCTTTATCTATTCAGAGTTGAATCTGGGTCTTGCCAGCTATCAGGGTGTTGCAGCCTGCAGGAGAGGAAGTGAATCAGAGAGAGAGTAGAGGACATTGGCAGCCTTGCAGGGAAAATATCAGTGAAATAGCTGACTTCTGAGTTCTGAATATCTTTAATCTAGATAACACAGTTGAACCAGAGTTCTGCATATCTCCAATCTTTATACCAGAGTTGAATCAGAGTTCTGCATATCTCCAATGTATATACCAGAGTTGAATCAGAGTTCTGCATATCTCCAATCTTTATACCAGAGTTGAATCAGAGTTCTGCATATCTCCAATCTTTATAACAGAGTTGAATCTGAGTTCTGTATATCTTTAATCTATATATCACTCACCATGTCAGAAAGACCAAAAAGGACAGGCTCCCAGACTCAGATAAGAGGGCAAGCAGCCTCTGTGTCGGAAGGCTGTGCCCCTGGTCGTCGTGGACGTGGTGCATCCTCTGCAGGGGCACGCTTGTCCTTTCTAACTGGTGCTGGCCGTCTTAAGCAGCAGCAACATACAGAGGATTTGGTGGATTGGCTAACCAGGCCATCCTCATCCTCCGAGTCCTCTGCCAGCCAGGCTTGTAGTGGTGTAGTGGCTGCCAAAACATCTAATTCAGCCTCCATGTCCACAGCTACTCCTGCCGTAGCCTCACCATCATACACGGAGGAGTCAGCTGAATTGTTTGACTACAATAACAGTGACATGCTGCTTGAGGATGCGCAGCAACTCCAGTGCTCTGATTCAACTGATCAACAGTCATGAACTCTGAGGTTGAGGAAGGGAGTATAATCAGCCTAGACGGAGGGGGTGCCAGTGACACACAAAGAACTGGCACTCATGTTCCGCCAGCAGCTGCAGCATACTGCGAAGTTGGCTCCAATGACGAGGAGATGGGGGTGATGATGATGATGAGGTCACTGACTCCATCTGGGTGCCTGATCGAACAGAGGAGTCAAGTGAGGAGACGGAGGAGGAGGCACAACAAAAACGAGGCACAACATCCTCTATGAGCAAGCGTAGCCAATCCAAGGCATCAGATGTCAAAGCTGCTCAGGTGCAGAGCGCTGTTGTCTCAAAGCACACGTCAAGGAACTCTGCTGTCTGGGAGTTCTTCACGACATGTGCAGCAGACCGCAGCGTTGCTATTTGTAAGCTATGTCTGAAGAGGATCAAGCGTGGGAGAAACATCAGCCGCTTGGGTACCACATGCTTGAAGCAACATATGACCAACTGTCATGCATCCCGTTGGCACAACACTTCCCATCGGTCCTCATCTGTCTCTACCCCCACTATATGTCATGCCATTTCTACAACCTCCACTGACAGGGATGATGTTATAGTAATGGGTGTACCAGGTCCTTCCTCAGAATGTGACAGCATCCCATCAGCTGCAGATTTACGCAGTCAGATTTGATTGCCCCAGCTGCTGCAGCGTAAGAAAAAATATAGTCCCAACCATCCCCTTGCAGAGCTTCTAAATGCCAGCTTGGCAAAATTACTCGCATTACAGCTGCTGCCTTTCCAGCTGGTGGACTCTGCCTCCTTCCGTGAATTTGCTGAATATGCTGTACCACAGTGGCAGGTTATAAAACGCCAGTTCTTTTCACGGAAGGCCATTCCAGCACTATACCAGCACGTGGAAGACAATGTTATGGAGTCATTGGGAAAGGCAGTCAGCAGCAAGGTGCACATTACTTTAGACACGTGGTCCGGCAAGCATGGACAGGGCCGTTACATTTCCTTCACGGCACACTGGGTAACTCTGCTTGCAGCTGGGAGGGATCCAGGACGAGGCTCTGTGCTGGAGCTTGTTCATCCACCACGCCTCCAGAAAGCTGCTTATATGAGGTCTGTCTGCTCCACCACCTCTTCCTCCTCTTTCTCCTCTGGAGAAGTGGCAGTTAAACCGACGCATGGCAGGGGTTACGCAATGGCTCAAGCAAAAAGATGCCATACTGTGCTTGAGCTGGTTTGTTTAGGGGACAGGAGCCACACCGGGCCAGAAATTCTGTCAGCTCTATAGGGGCAGGCGCAGAGATGGTTAACACCACGCCAGCTTGAGCTGGGAATGGTCGTCTGTGATAATTGCAGCAACCTTCTCTCCGTCCTACGCCTGGGTAAGCTGACGCATGTATCATGCCTAGCACACGTCCTAAATCTGGTGGTACAGCGTTTCCTAACCAGGTACCCAGGGTTGGCAGAGCTTCTCAGCCAAACCAGAAAAGTCTGCAGCCACTTCAGACGGTCATTCCCAGCAAGTGTTCGCCTGGCAGAAATTCAAAGAGAATTCCACCTTCCCACAAACCGTCTGATCTGTGACATGCCCACCAGGTGGAACTCAATATTGGCAATGCTGCAGCGTCTGCACAAGCAGCAGAGGGCCATCAATGAGTACCTTTGCGAGTATGGCACAAGGACAGGTTCAGGTCAACTTGGTCCCCCCCGCAGTGGCTGATGATCAAGGATGCATGCACTGTACTGTCACCATTTGAGGAGGCAACGAGGATGGTGAGCATTGACAGTGTATGCATCAGTGACACAATTCCTTTAGTGTTAGTGCTGGAGCGCACTCTGCAGGGAATTATAGATGTGGCTCTAGAGGCAGAGCAGCGGGAGGAAGAGGAGGACTTCCCTAGCTCTCAAGGCCCCAGTCTTTACGCAGACAGCATTCCTGCGGGTCCTCAGATCAGACAGGAGGAGGAATATTTAAGTTGTGGGGGCATTGAAGGTGGGATTCCTCAAGGGAGGGTATTGTGTCCCCAGAAACCCAAGGACTAGTACGTGGCTGGGAGGAGGTAGTGCACGATACGGTCATCCTCAGTGACCAGGAACACTCTGAAGCTAATGCCACCTCCAACCTACGCTGCATAGGCTCCCTTAAACTGCAAAGCCTGCTAAAGGACCCCAGGATTCGTGCTATCAAGGAGAGGGATCATTACTGGTTGGCAACCCTTCTTGATCTACGATACAAGGGTAAGGTTGCAGAGCTCACCCTGCCCTCACAGAGGGAGCACAGGATGAAACAACTTGAGGACGCTCTAAAGCGACACTTGTGTAACACCTTTTCAGACACTGGTAGGTTACCAACTGATGACACAGGTGCTTCTGAGGCTGCTGTTTATCAGAGGAAGAGCGGTGAAGGGGGCCATTGACTGATGACTTTTCCAATTTTTTTAGTCCGTGACGCCCAGAGATGTCAAATGTAGGCACCCATTGCCAGCGTCTTCACCATATGGTGCAGGACTATCTAGGGGCAAGGGCAGACCTGGATACCTTTACAGCAGATGATCCACTGGCTTACTGGTGTTGATATTGGATCACTGGCCAGAACTTAGCCAATATGCTATAGGTTGCCCTTCATCCAGCATGCTTTCTGAAAGGACGTTCAGTGCCGCTGGAGGTTTTGTCACAGACAAAAGAGTGGATCTGTCCACCGACTCTGTAGACTGGCTGACATTTATAAAAATGAATCAGTCCTGTATCAGCAGCTATCACTCTCCTGATCCTGATGTAACTGAATAGATCGGGGATCTCTTCTGCATTCCCAAAACCTTCACCACTGCACTCTTCCACAATACCTCAGAGGGGTTACGGTGTGAAAGCACTAGCTGGTACCAAAGGCCCAATACTTGGGTGCACTGCCACTGACGCGTGTACCAGATTCATATAATTTTAATATTTGACTGCAGGGTACACCCCTGCACTCTTCCACAATACCTCAGAGTGGTTACGGTGTGAAGGCACTAGCTGGCATCAAAGGCCCAATATTTGGGTGCAATGCCACTGACGCGTGTACCAGATTCATATCATTGTAATATTTGATGGCAGGGTCCACCCCTGCACTCTTCCACAATACCTCAGAGGGTTTACGGTGTGAAGGCACTAGCTGGCACCAAAGGTCCAATTTTAATGCACCTGTTGTTACTTTCATCCAAAGCCTGCATACGTTTCACCATAATTTAGCCAAAAAATCACTAGACTTGTTCTGTGTGTCCTAAAATGTCTCCTCTTTTCATACAGGCTGCCGCCCCAAGCAGTTGTTTATGAATAGATTAAAGGAAAACCATTTACCGTCATTTGAAATGTCATTTTTTTCTTTTTAAATGTTTCTATACATCCTACAAATCCGCCACTTCACGGGCAGGTTATGGGGACCTCCTAGGCACGATATTTGAAGGAATTTTTCGTTTTTATTCTTAACCTTTGTGTCATGGAAAAATCACTGTTCCTTTAAAAACGTTTTTTTAAAAACTTTTTTTTTTTCCTTGTTTCCTGTCCCCCAGGGCACTACCCGACCCCCATACACCTTTTATGGTAAATATCTAGCATATATGCCCTCTTGGAGGTCACTCAAAAGATTTGAACGTTCGAGTCCCATTGACTTGCATTGAGTTTGAATCGTGTTCGTGTTCGTGTTCGAATTCAAACTTTTTCAAATGTTCGTGTTCGAATATGAACCGGACACAGGGGTGTTCGGCCCATCACTAGTAAGGAGTGCCCATCCTTCTTCCCCCTTCTCCCAGCATTTAAACCAACCTGGTGAAATCGTAGGGTGAAGCAGAAGAGTGTCCTCCACCCAACATACAGGTTATTCGAAGAGAATCGAAAAGTCACCGTACGTTCGATGACTTTTTCGTTCACTTCAATCTGGCGCAATTTGGCGATCCTATTTCGGCGACCCTGCTGTGTATTCAGCAAGCACCACAGGGTCCCCTAAGTGCAAGGAAAACCCGCCGCAAACCTGCAGAACACTCGCCGCAAAACCCGGCAAGAACTCACCGCCAACTGGTCAAACACTCACTAAAACCCACAAAACAGCTGGATTCGACACCTGTCGAATGAAACCACCGAACAGCAGGGCAATTCGGCAACTTTTCACTGCTGTTTTGTGTTCTCTGAATAGACGAAGCATTGCTTCTCTATGGGGATTTCACTGCCCTCGAACAGGCACCGAACGGGCACCATATGTGCAGGCAATTCGCCAACATTTGGCGAACTGCCTGCTCTCTGAATAGCCGAATGGCCAGGAAAGGTAACCGTACGCTGAATTTCACTGTTTGGTTTCTTTTCGGCCACAATTCGGATCTCTTTGAATAACCCTGATAGTCATATTATTCATAAAACACCATCCTCCAAAACACAAGGTAAGTATTTCATTTTTTAATTAAAATTGTATATTTTTTGCAGAAAAAGGCAGTAACAGCTTCCCATTTCCTTTTTTTTTTTTTTACAAGAATTCCCTATTGAATCTCCTGGCTGACAGTCACCAGTTCGGTCACTAATGACGTCAGCACACAGACAGCGTGACAACACCACCCTCTCTGAGACCACCAGCTGTAGCAAGTGGTCTCAGAGAGGCAGCCAGTGGATCTAATCTATGCATACACGCAGCTCCTGTCCATCGCTCTGCTCAGGCGTTATAGATGTAACTTGCGTACGTAAAGTGCGCAGGCCCAGTAGTGGTGCGCAATTCGAGGTCCCTATGCTACACGAGTTGCGTAGGAGCATAAATTGCATTAGATAGCTGCAGGGACCTCCGGGTTCGGGAAACCCTAAGCATCACGCCGCAAGGAGGAAAAGATAGGAGTAAAATCTGCCAAAATAATAATAAAAAAAAAATTAAATAATAATTGGGCAGAGGCTGTCAGCAACATCTTCCACACTATTTAAGGGTAAAAAAGATGGGAACTCTAATTTTCATAGAATCTCCCTATAATGATTGGAGCCATTAAATTAAACGCCCAATGTCCTTAACATATTGACAGGGTTGGAACAGGGCTCGGAAAGACTGGCAAGTTAACCCAATTTTGGAAACACACAGTAGATCTCAGTTGTTTACAAACACAGAAGTAACATTACAGCATGAGTCGATTGTTGCCATTTGTAACTTGTAGCTTTGGTTGCCAGTTACTCATTACAGAGGTTTGAGCACATGAATCACTGGATGTGGTTATATTTTTCTTTAATTACTGCTCCACTTATGTGCTGACGTTCTGTATGTAATAACTGTGTATACCAGGGGTCAGACGCCTTGGCCCTTTAGGCTAGGGACAGATGAGCGCATTTTCTGCGGCCACCGTCAAAATGTACGTCGATGCGTGCGCACGCATTTTTTCACGGAATACGCTTAAGTGGTCAGACGACCACAGTCGCACAGTCGCAGGTACTCACCAACGCAATTCTAGGGAAATCCGGCTGTTTGAACGTTATGTAGGCCGCACACTAGCAGCGTCTGACGTCTCCTAATCACGCACACACGCTGCTATGCGGCCGCAGCGCACTCTGTACGTCTGTAGCAGCGGTTTCACGTTCTGAGAAAAATGCGTTCATTTGCCGGTTGCGTGGTGTCGGCGCACTTTTGTACGCACGTACTGCGTATATTGGCCGTCATTGGTCGTTATGTGCTGCTACTGCCGCCGTGATTTAGTGCGCCTGCACGCGCGTTCCGACTGCCCCACTCTGACCCTAGCCTAAGATGTTTTGAAACTGCATCTCCCTTGATATTTAGCCACTCATTTGGTTGTCAGAGGCTCATGGGAAGCATAGTTCACAAACATCTGGGGGGCTGAGGTTGCAAGCCCACGTTGTATAGGGGTACTCTAAATCACTGTTACTCATTTTGCGGCTCGTGCAGTTGGCAGTGGCAGCTCACAGATGCCATAGCTGACAGTGTCGGCTCACGGACCCCCGTTAGTGGTGTGGAAGGTGGGCGCCTTCCAGTGATGCGTGGGCATCTTCTGGTGATGCGCAGGTGCCACCTGATGACGCGCGGGCGCGACCTGGTAATGCTCAGGGCCTTCTGGTGACGAACGCGCAGGTACCTTTTGGTGACACGCAGGCACCACCCGATGGTGCAGAAGAAAGAAGAGGCACAGAAGAAGGAAAGAAAGAGGCAGAGGAAAGAAAGAGGCAGAGGAAAGAAAGAGGCAGGCATATGAAAGAAAGAGGCTCAGAGGAAAGAAAGAAAGAGGTACAGAGGAAAGTAATAAGAGGCACAGAGGAAAGAAAGTGGCAGAGGAAAAAAGAGAGGCAGAGGAAAGAGACAGAGGAAAGAAAGTGGCACAGAGGGCAGAGGAAAGAAAGAAAGAGGCAAAGGAAAGAAAGAGGCACAGGGGGAAGAGGAAAGAACAGGACACAGAGGGCAGAGAGAAAGAGGCAGAGGAAAGAAAGAGGCAGAGGACAGAAAGAGGCACAGAGGGCAGAGGAAAGAAAAAAGAAAGAAAGAGGCAAAGGAAAGAAAGAGGTACAGGGGGAAGAGGAAAGAACAGGACACAGAGGGCAGAGAGAAAGAGGCAGAGGAAAGAAAGAGGCAGAGGAAAGAAAGAGGCACAGAGGGCAGAGGAAATAAAGAGGCACAGACGAAAGAAAGAGGCACAGAAAGCAGAAGAAAGAAAGGATGAAAAAAGGACAGAGAGTAGAGTTTGCAAAGAAAGAAGCTGAGACAATCAGAAACTGAGGAAAAAAAATTGAAATCTGGGAAGTCAAAAGGTGAGACAAAATTAGAGTTAAGGTAATGCATTTTTCTGTTCATCTCCATATTGATCAAAGCTAGGATTATTCTTAGTTTCAATTAAAAAGATATAGAAGTGTTGCAATTGTCTGTATTATAGGCTTAAAATATACAGTATTCCGGGGGGAGCCAAACTGATAGGCCACAGGAATTTCAGTAATGCGGCTCTCTCCGTGAGCTGCCAGGTCACATGACCGGCAGGATCTCGTCTCTTGCGAGATCCTGCTGGCCGGTGGAGTGATTGCGGAGGGAGACAGGGGACTTTTTCCCCCAGTCTCACTCTGCTACCGGTGGCCAGAAGCAGCGGATCAGGCTGCCGTTCTCACTGCGGGATGAGACGTCATTATTTGTTTTTTGGGGGGGTGGTTTGAGCTGCAGGTAACGGATTCTGCAGCAGCGCAATCCATTACCTACACCTCTGAGCTGGTGGTAACTTTTTCGTTAGCGCCAGCTCTTAGTAACTAGTGTTAGGACCAAGTGATCCTAACGCTAGTTAATCTGTGCTTTCACTTTGCGCTTCCCCATGTTAGGTATAGGCACAAAGTACAGTAAACTCGTGCTACGAATCGCTAATTAATGAGCGCTAACAGATTTTTTAACCCGTTAGTGATTCAAAGGCGTTCTGGCCGCAGTGCTATGACCTCCTTTAACCCTTTCGCTGCTTAGGCTTTTCCCGCCTCTGTGCTGAGCTCATTTTTACCGAATTTGCTCATCATGTTTAAAAGTGTTTTGAAGCTTATTTTAGTACATGACCCAGACATATTATATATTGTTCTTTCCGTCAGACTCGGCAGATTCATAATATGTCATTATTATATGTATACGTCATGACCTGTCTGTATATTATAACAAAAAATGCAATAAAATATGAATTTTCAATCATTTACAACGTGTAAAGTGTTTTTTTTCACATTTTAACATGCGAGCAATTGTGGTTATATTTGGTATGGGGTGCGCTTGTTAAAAAAATTAGAGATGGGGTCTCGTTACATTTTTTTTTGGGGAAAATTACGTGATTTTTAACAAACGCACCGCATACAAAAATCGTTAGTGCAGCATCATTGTTCACATTATAATTGAAATGGGAACAATATTGCTGCATTAACAAGCCAAAAAAAGAAAAAAAAATTGTTTATTTTTTTTATAAATTGTTTTTAAAATATTTTTTTTTTTATTTATTTATTATTTTTTTTTCAAAAACTTTTTCATAGTCAAGTTTGGTATTGTTGGAACGGCCGTGCTCTGGCCGATCCAACAATGCCAAACATTAACCCCTAACTGCCACAGATCGGGAGATAGGGGGTTCATTGGAACCCCCTATCTCCACCATTGGTGGCAGTTAGGGGTTAACTCCAGGACTGGCATCATCGTGCTATGCACGATGACGCCAGTCCTCAGGGGGCATTCCCAGAAGCTTGGCCAACATCCAAGATGTCGGCCAGCTCCGGGAAAGGATCACGAACCGGCGCTTTTCGGCGCCGATTCGTGATCCGGCCCCCATGGGGTTAATGCCAGGTACCATTTGGAAGGGCAGGCTGTGCCCTTCCAAACGGTGCCTGGGTTAACCCCCGCAACGCCAGCGATCGGGCGCCTCCTCTGCACATGCGGGGGGCGCCTGAATTAGGTGTCATCGCGCCCCCGCGTTGACACCTAATTACTCCGGCGGTGGTTCCGGGTGCTGGGCTGACATCGAGGATGTCAGCCCGCACCGGGGGGGCCAGCGATCGGCCGGAACCCGGCCGAACGCTGGCCCCAAAGAGAGGACGCGCTCAGCGCGTCCACCGCATGGAACGCTACATGCGGTTGGACACGCTGAGCGCGTCCACCGCAGCGAAAGGGTTAAGCTAGCGCTAATGCTGACGCTAGTGTTAGCTTGAAGGAGGTGATAGAGCCCTAGATGTTTTGGAACTATGTTAGCCTTGAGGCTCTGCCAAATTAAAGAGTAGGTGAGCATTATGGGAGATGTTGTTCAAAAACATCTGGAGGTAAAGGTGCAGGCTCACACAACAAAGGATATTTTTTCATAACTTACAATGACCATTAAAAGATGTGGCTACCTGCCACAACAAGACAAATTTTGAAGGCAGAGGGAAAAAAATAAGCACAAAGTGAAAAACATACAACAACAATAGTAAACTTGTCAAAAAGTTATATCTGTGAAAAATTAAATATGACGTGTCCTGTTTTCAACATAGAATCTCAAATAGGTTTCTCTGGAAGATGATAATAGTTTTTCTCTCTCTTTCATTTCTCCAGAGCAGAGTAAAGAAACGAAACAATAGAACAAAAAAATTTCACCAGCCAGGTGACCTATGGATTGCATTGTATGTAATGAAATGTGTGAAGAAATCCTGGGGGTAAAAAACGTGTTTCTGTAATGTTACAAAAACCTGAGGAGGAAGTTGTGTCAGAAAAACCATTTGGCTACAAACTAAGAAAAAACAAAATAAGTTTGTGGCATAGCTTGAGCAATTACCCCTCGTTTGAAACCTGAGAAGTGACCCGAGTTCACACATCCTGATGAGATTCTGCAGATTCTGCAATGTAAATGAAATTTCCTGTTTAAAGATTATCTCTCTGTATTCAGTGAAATATAGCAAAGAATGTTCATGCAAATCCTGGGGCCGAATTACTAATACCCAATGCTAATGCTCTTCCTCAAAACACAGAAAGGGAAGCCTGAAAAATCTGTTTTATGCTCTCGTAGGAAATAATGAATCAAATCTGGTTTGGATGTCCTTAAGTATAGCTTGAACTGAGGAGAAATCAAAAGATTTTATTCACGATGCAACGTTCACCTCTGTGCAAACAATGATAGGAATTTTGGATCGGATTAGGTAATTTCGGATTCTATATATTACAGATTCGGAAATATCCAATTTGGACCAAATAGAATATATCGGACCTATTGTTTTGTGTTAATATCATGCATTTTACTACTTTGTATTTCTGTAACAATTCAATGTTCTTGAACCCAGGACATACTTGAAAACGAGAGAAATCTCAATGTATCCTTCCTGGTAAAATCCTTTATAAATAAATAAATAAATAAGCCCTACTGACCCTTCCTTCAGGTTTTCTTTCCCCATTGATTCTGCCCCTAATCTATAAAACCCCTTACCAAGGTAGAGAAAAACAGCAAACAACAATATGTTGAGCTAAAATGCTCAGAACCCCCTGCTTTGCCAATAATGACAGACCAGACCCGTTAGGTTGAATGACATGCCCTCTTAGGATATGTGCGTATGTTAATCATCAATCGGTGGAGAAAACAAGATTTTACATTTCGGACATTATAAATAGGAGGAGTGAACCCTGTGCCCCCCTTGCTTTTTGCCTGCTGACCCCGAGTGAAAGGTCGGAGCCTGCAACTCATATGTCCTCCACATTTTTTGTTGTTCTTCCCCTGTGTTTCCTCCCCTCTTGTTTTGCAGTGATCGTCACAGCCCGGCAGGACGTTGTCCTTGGACACTGGGCCGGAAAATAACAGCGGATGCTCAGGACAGTTGAGGGGAATGAGGCTCAGGTATGGGCTGCTGCTGATGCAAGATTTGACCCAGGCGGTGATGGATAACTAACTAGTTACCCTGTTTCTGAGATTATGGAAATTCACGTTCTAAAGGAGTTTAAAGTCTGAAACAGTTGCATCAAAGTTTACCATTTCCACCTCAGCGAGAACAAGGGCCTGGATTGTCTGATGCTATACTGGCTATGCACTTTGACCAGACACAGAGTCCACTCCTTCATTTGTGTTAACTTAAGAACGGCGGTTTAAGTGCGTTGGACGTCAGGAATAAAATATTTAGCGAACTGCCCCCAGAGATCTCTTAGAATATGTAATGCTCAGCGTAGGTTTCAGTGGGTGTCTATCGGTGGTTCCACCATAGCTGATGCCCTACGTAGAAAGCAAAAATGTTACTAATGTTTGCAGTGTTGTTTCAGGTGAATCTGCCAACGGTTTCCACTGTTCTTGTCACCATAGTTTGTGGGAGATTTAGGGAGATTTTCACCTTAAAATTGCCAAAATATATCTATGTTGTCCGAAACAACAGTAAAGAGAGGATTGTCGTATTTTGCACTATTTTGGATCCTCTTGGACTCCGATCTATCCTTCACTCCTCACAGTCAGTCACTAACCAAATCTTGCTACTTCCACCTAAAAAACATTGCACACATCCGTCCCTTTTTTAATCAGAACTTTTCTAAAATGCTCATCCAAGCTCTTATTATCTCTCGCCTTGGCTACTGTAACCTTCTTCTTTCTGGCCTTAAGTCCCAGATTCTCCCTCTGCACTCTGTTATGAGCACCTGTGCCAGACTCATCAATGAAAATTTAAACAATAACATATCAAACCCTAGAAATTTTTGGAAAATCATAAGTAACATACAAGCCCCCCCCCCATCCACTCCCAACCGGCTGCTGACAAAGTAAACAGCAAAAACTGTACAACACCCCCTAGATGTAGCAAATGCCTTTAATAATTATTTTGTTGGATGCGTCACCACCCTGATTGCTAAGCTAGGTAATGACACACAATCAGAAAGGCCGCACACAGGTCAGGCCCCACCAACTGTGCAAAGACCATGTAACACAGAGATATTCAGTTTTAGACCAGTGCCTGTCAGTGTCATCACTAAACCTGGACCTGATCAAATCCCAGCGATGCTGCTGAATATCAGTGCGCCAGCAATTGCAAAACCTGTCGCAACCCAAATCAATGAATCACTGGCGACTGGATACATACCCAAACTCTGGAAGACTGCAAGGGTGGTACCTATCCATAAAAGTGGAGACAATACTTTGGTATCCAACTACCGCCTGATATCACTGCTCCCTGTAATGTCAAAAATTCTGGAAAAATGTGTCTACACTCAATTACGTGATTATTATCAGTATCGGAACTATTTAACCGCAGATCAATCAGGCTTTCGTCCAAACCATTCAACTACAACTGCCCTTTTAAAAGTTTGTAATGATATCCAAGCTGGTATGGAACAAGGAAACCTAACTGGAGCCATCTTCCTTGATTTTGCCAAGGCCTTTGACACAGTACACCATGGCATCCTATTACAAAAACTTAAAAACTCCGATATTGGTGATAGCACGCTAACCTGGTTTCAATCATATGTGTCTGATTGGTTGCAATATGTGTCCATTTCTGACAGCTCCTCCCTCCCCCTCGCAGTCACATGCGGTGTACCCCAAAGCTCAATACTCGGCCCCCTTCTCTTCATGATATTCATAAATGATCTGCCCAATGTCAGCAAAGCCTCAACTGTACATATGTACGCAGAAGACACTGTAAAAACTCTCATCTAAACTTTACCCCAAACTAGGTGCCCTGTACAGAAACAAATCCTGCCTGAGCCCAGCGGTAAGAAAGCAGATTGTACAACAAATGCTTATGCCAGCCATTGAATACGGAGATGTAGTGTATGCAGCTGCCCCTCAAACACACCTCCAGAAACTTACTACATTGTATAACTCATTCTGCCGCTTTGTGCTACAATGTAACTACATGACCCACCATGTGACATGTTAAAAGAGCTAAACTGGCCGTCGATGGAATCTAGACGCACCCTTCACCTTTCCAACCTGGTGTTTAAGAGCTTTTCTGGGAAGCTACCACCCTACCTGAATAGGCTGATTGCCCCAGCAGTTCCCTCATCCTATAACCTCCGATCCAGGACCAGCACCTTACGTGTAATACCACAATACAAAAAGAAAGTGGCTCGATCCTCATTTTCCTACAGAGCACCGCAAAAATATGGAATAACCTCCCAGACACCATCAAATCTTCCCCCAGTCTAAAGTCTCTTAAGAGTTCCCTATTAACATACCTCAATACGGAATGCACCTGTAAACATGTAACATAGTGATTACATTTACTACATATTTATTTTCTGTTAATCTGTATATTTATTTTTGTGTTAATATCTTGCATTTTACTATTTTGTATTTCTGTAGCCACTCAATGTTCTTGAACCCAGGACATACTTGAAAATGAGAGAAATCTCAATGTATCCTTCCTGGTAAAATCCTTTATAAATAAATAAATAAATATCTGTCTATCATTATGGTCCATGTGTATCTGTTGTAGGATTAGCCTTCCAGCATGCCCTCTCTCAGGAATGTCTTAATATCTCTTTATATTTGAGAAATTTGTTAATCTGTTTTGTCAGGCAAACACTGCCTCATTATCTGCTGTTTTAGACTGTAATCTCTTTACTGTTAACAATTGTATTGTCCTGTCTGTCTCAGAATGTTGAAACAATGTTTATCTCACTGTCTGTACCCGGCCTGATTATGTTTTACCCTACCAGGAAGCATACCGAACAAACTTAACAAAATGACAACATCAGAAACCCTCACAACAGTTTTTAGGGGAGGTTTTTGTATATGTAAATAACCCATGTTTAAAAGCATAAATAAGTGTGCCTGTCCCCAATTAAAAGAGTTCCATTTTGACCCTGAAAATCTGCAGATAAACAGCCTCATCTTATTTCTGGGGAATGCTAGCAGGCTCTCTATGTGTCCCGGGCTTTAAGCTTCATCTGAGGACTGGAAGGAGGCATGAGCAGTGGCGTCACTAGGGTCGGTGTCACCCGGTGCGGTAATTTATGGTGTCACCCCCCCCCCCCCGAGTTTTTCAGATTTTATTTTTTTAACTACTCTTACTCCTAAATCAGTACTCCCATATAACACTGAATGCTCATACACACAGCGCACATTACTGTGAGGTTTATTGCTGTGGAGCTCTCTCATATGCTCACACAACTTTTTGCCAACTGCCAGCAAGTACGTTGCCCGTTCGAAGGCAGTGAAAGCACACATGGATATATATTGCCCCCAGCAGCTCTGGATATATATTGCCCCCAGCAGCTCACCCATGGATATATATTGCCCCAGCTCACATATGGATATATTGCGCCTCAGCTCACATATGGATATATTGCCCCAGACCAGCTCACACATGGATATATTGCCCCAGACCAGCTCACACATGGATATATTGCCCCAGACCAGCTCACACATGGATATATTGCCCCAGACCAGCTCACACATGGATATATTGCCCCAGACCAGCTCACACATGGATATATTGCCCCAGACCAGCTCACACATGGATATATTGCCCCAGACCAGCTCACACATGGATATTGCCCCAGCTCTCATGGATATTGCCCCCAGCACACATGGATATGCCCCAGCTCCTCTCATGGATATTGCCCCAGCTGCTCTCATGTATATACTGCCCCAGCTGCTCTCATTGATAATGCTCCAGCTGCTCTCATGGATTTTGCCCCAGCTCATGGATATACTGCCCCAGCAGCTCATGGATATACTGCCCCAGCAGCTCATGGATATGCCCCAGCAGCTCATGGATATGCCCCAGCAGCTCATGGATATGCCCCAGCTCCTCTCATGGATTTGCCCCAGCAGCTCATGGATATGCCCCAGCTCCTCTCATGGATATGCCCCAGCTCCTCTCATGGATATGCCCCAGCTCCTCTCATGGATATGCCCCAGCTCCTCTCATGGATATGCCCCAGCAGCTCATGGATTTGCCCCAGCTCACTCATGGATATGCCCCAGCTCACTCATGGATATGCCCCAGCTCCTCTCATGGATATGCCCCAGCAGCTCATGGATTTGCCCCAGCTCACTCATGGATATGCCCCAGCTCACTCATGGATATGCCCCAGCTCCTCTCATGGATATGCCCCAGCTCCTCATGGATTTGCCCCAGCACCTCATGGATTTGCCCCAGCAGTTTATGGATTTGCCCCAGCACCTCATGGATTTGCCCCAGCAGTTCATGGATTTGCCCCAGCAGCTCATGGATTTGCCCCAGCAGTTTATGGATTTGCCCCAGCAGTTTATGGATTTGCCCCAGCAGCTCATGGATTTGCCCCAGCAGCTCATGGATTTGCCCCAGCAGCTCATGGATTTGCCCCAGCAGCTCATGGATTTGCCCCAGCAGTTTATGGATTTGCCCCAGCAGTTTATGGATTTGCCCCAGCAGCTCATGGATTTGCCCCAGCAGTTTATGGATTTGCCCCAGCAGCTCATGGATTTGCCCCAGCAGCTCATGGATTTGCCCCAGCAGCTCATGGATATGCCCCAGCTCCTCATGGATTTGCCCCAGCACCTCATGGATTTGCCCCAGGCCCCCATGGATTTGCCCCAGCAGCTCATGGATTTGCCCCAGCAGCTCATGGATTTGCCCCAGCAGCTCATGGATTTGCCCCAGCTCACCTCCTGGTCCTGGTCCGGATAGCGGCCCAGGCAGCACCTCTCCGCCGCGTTTTTCGCTCCTTCTGAGCGTCCGGCGCGCAGCTTGGGCGCTCGTCTGGGGGAGCCACGTGACCAGCCGCGATTGGCTGGTGACGTATTTCCTCCAGGCGAGCGCCGAAGCTGCATGCTTCGGACGCTCGCACGGAGCGAATCCGCGGCGGTGGCGTCGGTGGCGGGCGGTGGGTGAGACACCCGCCCTTAGGGTGACGGTGTCACCCTAAAGGCGGGTGTCACCTGGTGCGGGCCGCACCCCCCGCCCCCACGTTACGACGCCACTGGGCATGAGAGTCTGCCTGGGGAGAATAGGGGTCCAGAAAGGAAGCGGCATTGACAGATGTGACCCTGTCTGGGTACTGAGATCTGTCACAATTATATTCATTTGTTCGATTACATTTGAGCCCCTGAAAATGGGGGGAATGTGTATAAAAGTGGTTGCAGTTCCTAAAATTTGTACTTGATATTTATGTTCAACCCTCTGAATTAAAGCTGAAAGTCTGCGCTTCAAATTCATTTGGATTGTTTACTTTTATTCTGGTGGCATACAGAGCCAAAAGTATGAAAATTGTGCCTGTGTCCAAATATATATGGACCTAACTGTATATATATATCAAGTGGCCCAAAAAAATGTAAATACACTTCAACAGTTGTTATCTATACCCTTTTTTAAAACCCATATTGAATTATGGCAGCAACGTTTAGTATTACGTGTCCTTCAAAGATATCCGTAGTCGCCCCATTGTTGATGTCATCATGTGACTGTCAGGAGAGAGTCAAAGAAAATAATAGAGGCACGCTTTACTTTCGAGCAACGCAAGACCATTTTGAAGTGGTATTGTAGATTTGAAAATGTGTGTGAAGTTCTACGACAAAGGCAACGTGAGTGTGGAACAGAACCACTTACAAGACTAACAATCGCACGGATTCATGATAAGTTCCAAACCGATGGCGCTGTGTGTGATGTGCAGAAGCAGAGATCTGGGAGGCGTCGCACAGCAACAAGTCCTGCTTCCTCGGATACGGTGTTGCAACAGTTTACACGCTCACCACAAAAGTCAGTCACACAATGGGCACTTATTTATTTTATTTATTTATTTATTTATAAATGATTTTACCAGGAAGGATACATTGAGATTTCTCTCGTTTTCAAGTATGTCCTGGGTTTTACTTGAGACAGGAATTAGCAGATCAAGAATACAACAACTCCTGAAGAAAGAACATTGGAAATGTCACATCCCGAGAATGCTACATGCCATGATTGAAGATAACCCTGATTGGAGAATTGGTTACTGTGAGTGGTTTCCACAAATAGTACATTGGAGAGAATGACTTTGTATAGAAAATGGTGCGGACTGATTAAATGCAGTTTAAACTAAATGGTAAAGTGAACCTTTATAATTGTGTTTATTGGACTCCAGATAATCCTCACATTAATATGGACAAAGCAGTCAAATTACCAGGACTCAATGTCTGGTGTGGACTGTCATCCAAGGGTTTAATTGGACCATTTTTTTTTAAGGCACGGTCACTGGTCCAGTGCACGTCGACGTGCCATATTACAATCTTGGTGCTAACGTTAACGCTCACCTGCGTGAGCATTAAGTAACGGGTTAAGTAACCTGTTAGCGTTTGGTACCTTGTGCTTTTCAGCGCGAGGTTACTGTACTTTGTGCTCCCTATGCTTAACATGGGGAGCGCAAAGTGTTAATCAGCGTTAGGATTACAAAGTCCTAACGCTGATTAACGTCCGTCTGTGGTTAGCAAAAAGTTAACCACAGCCTGGACCTGCTGCTAACGGATTCCACTGGTGCAGAATCCGTTAGCACCAGCAGAAATCCCTCCCCCAAAAATCAGATACTCACCTAGTATACCGCGACGAGGACCGTGGCTCCATCCGCCTCCTCTGTCACCAGGAACCGAGGGAGAGACTGGGGGAAAAAGTCCCCCAGTCTCTTCCTGCAGATCACTTCGCCGACCTCCCGGATCTCGCGAGGCGAGATCCGGCAGGTCATGTGACCAGCAGGGGGAAACTCAATGGAGTCCTATGGACTCTATCGAGTGGATGCTCGCGGCGGCGCTTAGCGCTGTCGTGAGCATCCCGGGGCGTAGCGGCCCCACTAACAATGCATGCAGCTTTTTAAACGCCTGCATTGTAATCTCACGTTAAAAAGGGGGCGGTAGGGAGAAAACTGCGGGCGCAGTTTTTCTCCCTAGTGCCCCCGTTTTAACGTGAGGATTGTAATGTGGCTCGATATGTTTCGCACATCCATTTTACTGGCCATTCGTGCGCTTTATACAGAGGACAAATTTTACTTCCAGCAAGATGGCACACCACCTCACTACTACCGAGACATAAGGGCCTATTTCCATGACCTTCTGCCAGGATGTTGGATAGAACATAGAGGTGCTGTTAAAATCCCTCCACATCCCCCAGATTTAACACCCCTCGATTTCTATCTGTGGGGAACACTAAAGAAAGTGATATGCTGAAGAAAACCACCTACGCTGGCTGCACTACGGGAAGACATTGAAATAACATACAGAGCAATCCCTGTGAACACTCTAGTAAATGCTGTTCATGCAGTAATACTCCGAAATCAAAAGTGTCTTATTATTAATCTTTATTTATGAAGCGCCAGCATATTCCGCAGCGCTGTACAATGGGCACAATATAGACAGGGTTACAATACATTGAACAACATTTGACAAAACAGTACAGGAGAAAACAAGGGCCCTATTCCTGTGGGAACTCACAATCTAGAAGGGTTGGGGGTGAAAAAGGAGGAGAGGACTGCAAGGTGAGAGTGATGGACTGCAAGGTGAGAGTGATGGACTGCAAGGTGAGAGTGATGGACTGCAAGGGGAGAGTGATGGACTGCAAGGTGAGAGTGATGGACTGGAAGGTGAGAGAGAGTGATGGACTGGAAGGTGAGAGTGATGGACTGGAAGGTGAGAGAGAGTGATGGACTGGAAGGTGAGAGTGATGGACTGGAAGGTGAGAGACAGTGATGGACTGGAAGGTGGGAGTGATGGACTGCTTGCGTCAGTGAGTCGAGTGGTAGGTTTTACGTAAATAGGAAAGTCTGAAGGGAGCGTTTGAAGGAAGAAAAACTAGGGGAAAGTCTGACCGTACAAGGGACAGCATGCCAGAGGATGGGGTCTGGATGCTAATGGTGATTGCATAATTCATGTGATTGCATAATTCATGTGATTGCATAATTCAAACATGACTTACTGCCACCCTTTGATGTTTATAGAAATCAAGTAATAACATTTTTATGCATAGATTTTTCATGTTGAAGTATGTATACATTTTTAGGCCCCCTCTGTATATGGGAGACGCTAAGTAAAACCTGCATGTGCAGCTTTTTTTATTTACCGTCTCACTTTTAGCGCCAGCGCTGGAATGGAGCCCCAGATTGGCTGGAAAAGGGGCTCCGATTGGCTGGCGTAACGGCCCAGATTGGCTGGAATAGGGCCTCCGATTAGCTGGAGTAAGGGCTCAGATTGGCTGGAATAGGGGCCCAGATTGGCTGGAATAGAGCCCCAGATTGGCTGGAATAGGGGCTCCGATTGGCTGGAATAGAGCCCCAGATTGGCTGGAATAGGGGCTCCGATTGGCTGGAATAGAGCCCCAGATTGGCTGGAATAGGGGCTCCGATTGGCTGGAATAGGGGCTCCGATTGGCTGGAATAGAGCCCCAGATTGGCTGGAATAGGGGCTCCGATTGGCTGGAATAGAGCCCCAGATTGGCTGGAATAGGGGCTCAGATTGGGTGGAATAGGGCCCCAGATTGGCTGGAATAGGGGCTCCGATTGGCTGGAATAGAGCCCCAGATTGGGTGGAATAGGGGCTCAGATTGGCTGGCATAGGGGCTCAGATTGGGTGGAATAGGGGCTCGGATTGGCTGGAATACGGGCTCAGATTGGCTGGAATAGGGGCCTGAATGGATTAACACTTTTCTAGCTCAGGGCCCGAGAAATTTACGGATTAGTAATTTAAAACTTTATTTAAAAACAAGTCACAAAGTTTGAGTACTATCACTGGATAAAGCCTTGGTTTTACGCTGACAAATGAATGCCAGACAGGGGCACTCAGGCCACCATGTTTCGCAGTGCTGCTGCCTCAGTCTGTTGTTGTTTATGCAGGGCGCTGCTCACATGGGCGTCCAAGGTCACGCGGGTCACTCCACGCCCCGCCCCAACAGGACGGCAACGTGTTGTGACTGCAGCTTTTCAAGCATAGACTGAATGTACGTGTGGCCACACCCCTTCTCTCACCGGCTCCCTTCCACACACTGACAGGCACGCAGCACCAAAACAAGGCTGACGTCACTAACGTACGATGGGCTTCAAAAAGCACAGGGGCGGGGTCACTGCCTGTCGGAGACAAAAAGGGGGGAACCGTTAATGGTTCGGTCCGCCGCGGTCTTCTTCCTTTGCAATTTGCTGGAGGTCCGCCACCCTCGAAGAGATCCCCTGATTTATAGGACAGACGCCGGTCTGAGACGAGGAGTTTAAATCCATGGCAGACGGTGCGGTGGCGCTTCTTTTGTAATCGAACTCCCCCGCGCTCTCGTGATGGTACGCTCTCAGTAAAGAGATACGTCACCCATTGTTTACAAACCCAGCCGGGCCTGTCGGAGCCGGGCGGTGCGGTCTCACGGTGTCATTCTCCGCTGCAATGCCGTGCCGCAAGGAGAGCTTCCTGCTGCTGGAGCAATCCGTCACCGTGGGCTCCAAGGAGGTGGACACCCTGGTGGCCCGCATCGGGGAGGCCCTGCAGCTCAACGCCCAGCGCGCACCCTCCTCCACCTGCGGCATGGGCTACCAGGGCTATGGGACACTCAGGCCCCCGACCAAGCCGCCCGGTCACTGCTCCTGCGTGCGGGGCAGGGCCACCCCGTATCCGGTGTGCACCCCGCGGGGGGGCGGCAGGGTCTCCAGGCATCAGGATAGCGGGGCGGCTAGCAAGCAGCTCTGCGGCCGAGGCTGGATCCGAGGCGGCTGCAGGAAGCACGGGCAGCAGGACGAAGAGGACGAGGACCCCCACCAGCTGCTGCAGGAGCTCCTGCTCAACGGCAACCTCATCAAGGAGGCGGTGAGGAGGCTGCACATGGCGGCGGAGAGGCCTCCTGAGCCCGCCGAGACCACCGTGCCCTGAGAGCCCGGGCCCCAGGGGGGGGCTGCCTGCAGACAGCACGCAGGAAATAGCGCCCAGGCTGCAGGCTCGGGCCTGTGGAGGGAGAGAAGCAGAATACAGGCCTGGGCCGTGACCAGAAACCTCCATCCGGGGCTCCTGTGCTTATTATTGACATCACTCAGTGAAGGGGAGGACATGGCAATGCTGCCCCTAACTGAGCCCCAGCACCCCTCATGCTGCCCTGTGCCCCCTGACAAGAGACCGGGGCTGGCAGAAACCAAAAGGTGACATTAATGCCACATCAAATGATGCCAACCACGTCCTGGCTGCCCGCCGCCACGTCCATACGTTTTGTGTTGGTGTGTTGGGTCTGGCACTGTATGACCCGGTAGACTGTCACCGTGCTGCCCCAAGCCTCTGTAAATACATGGCAGATAATAACAGACCCACCGTGACCCGAGGCCTTGTTCTGGTGGCTTTTTCTTATGACTTGTGTATGTTCCTGGATCCAGGCCACGTCTGTTTGCAATCAGGGTAACCAGTCAGGTCCGCTCATCACCAGCAGATTCAGCGTCTCCGTTTTGGACCAGATGTCCTGTTTTTATTTTTGTGTTCCTTCTACGTTTGTTTTTTCTGTGCTTAAGCAGACGTTGCGGACGCCAATGCGTTTTTCTCGCCGTTCCTGCCGGCTCCGGGTGCACCGCCGAACAACAACAAAAAACAAGGATTGTAAAATCTCAGGGACAAAAAGATCAAAAAAAAAAAATGTTACGAGTTAATGCAAAGTTAAACCTGCTATGATGCTGTAAATCGTGGTGTCCTGCCAAGTTGTTTGCGCTTTTTTTTTTGTGTGTTTTGTTTACAGAATACTTGATGTTTGCGCCTGGTGACTCGTGCGTTGCAGAATAAAGGGGTTGTTAACAAAGACCGCCAAAGTTGCAAACAAGCAAAAACGCCATGTTCCGTCAGAGACCCAACACTGGCACTTGACAAAGGAAGAAATCCAAACAACGGCAGGAGGTTCACAGTGAAGCTTCTGCTGCTGTTTGGGCTTTCCTTTTGTGAAATGCAGAGTTTCGTTGCTGATGCAGCAAAGAGTATTGTTTTTTGTTTGTTGTTGTATGCAACTTGGGCAAATACTGGCGCTCTTTAAATAACCCCCGGAGTGTTTGGTGCTGTTTTGCATTGACAGCAATACTGTATAATGTATTTTATTTTTATTTTTTGGTGTTTGCAAATGGAAACCTTTCACCTGTTTCCTTGTTCTGTCTGTTGCAGGATAAATGTTGTACGTTGCTGTAAATATCAAGTTTCTTAATGTGTCCTGCCAAGTTTTGTTTTTGACTGCTTTTTGTTTACAGAATACTTGCAATGTTTGCGCCTGGCGACTCCTGTGTTGCAGATTAAAGGGGGTTGTTAACAAAGATCGCTGAAGTTGCAGATGAGCAAATACACCATGTTCCATCAGACTCAGCACTGTCATTTGACAAAAGGGGATCCAAAACCAGCAAGAGCTTCACAGTGAAGCTTCTCCTGCCGTGTTTGGGCTTTCCTTCTGTGAAATGCAGAGTTTTGTCACTGAAGTAACAGAGGATTGTTTTGTTTGTTGTGATATGCAACTTGGGCGAATACTGGCGCTCTTTAAATAATCCCGGTGTTTGTCTTGCATTAACACGTGTGTGTGTTGCACCGTTTCCTCCTTTTTGTGTCTGTGTTGCAGAATGGCACATGTGTTATTTACATGTCTCTCTGGAGCCTTGTGCTGAATGACCAGAGGATCTTGGGAAGGGACATGTAAATGAGCGCACAGTACCTTTCCTTATATGGTAGGGATGCAATTGTCCTATCTTGTTTACAGCCGGAGCCCACAGGCTGGCATGTGCTGTGTACCTGATCTATTTTTCTTTTCTGGCAGTGTTAAAATTCCTGCATTCCTCCCGTTTAGTTTATAAACCCCCCCCCCCCCATTCTCTTGCTAATGTTTCATCCGCTGAGAACACTAAATATCCAGCGCATCACTATTTTCTTTTTGCAATCCCTGCCCTTTAGGAAGCCCCCTTTTGGAATCCAGTGTATGTGAAATCTTTCTAGGCTTTTAATATTAAGCCGGGGCCCCTAGTCTGGTCCTCAGGGGCTTCATAGATTTTCTCCGGGATAAATAATCGCTCATGTTTGTGACATTTTGAGCATTTCCTTCAGGCTTCGTTATGTTAACACACACACAGCGCCCCTCGTTTGTATGTTATGAAATCTCTCCTGAGAAAGGTTGCTGTGTTTCAAGCTAATGTACTGCAAGCGCCTCTGGCAAGAAAAACAAAACCTGGCACGTTCTTACCTTGTTACTGATGCGTTAAGATTAATGCCAGTTGTTTTTTTTTTTTTTTTTTTTAATCAGTCCTTAATATTTTGGGTGTCCATTGGTTAAATTTAAGTGCTGGGTTCGGCTGTGCGGTGTACTCTTCACGTTTTTTGGGTCTGATTGGTGCTTATTTACATGTAACAAGGGGGTGCTACGTTTTACTGATACTTTGGTTTCAATGACAGGGAATGTTAGAAGGCTGCCCGGCTTTGTCTGCAAACAGACCTTGTCACACATGGTATGCGCAGCCGCTTAATTCATCACCAGTGGTATGCGTGTGGGAAATACCAATACAGGACCATCAAAGCGTTCATATTCTGCAGACCAGCCATGTGTGGCATGCAAAGACATTCCTTGGTCATAGCCTCCAACACCTCACAAATGTTTATGTGTGGATTAATGCATTGAATGATTTTTTTTTTTTTCCCTTGGATCATGGATTCTGCTTCACCGAGACATGACAGTAACACTACTGAGAACCCTGTGATTTATGCAGCTTTTATTCTGTAAATGTAGTGGCTTGCATACCCCCCCCCCCCCATATCCCCATATACCAGTGGGACTTTTGAGTCCTTTATGTGCCGGCGAGACAGTTCTTACAGACCACAATCTCCAGCCTCACTGTGTGACTGAATTATTTTTTTATTTTACGAGGCATCAACTTGCAAGTTATGAATAAAACAGAGAACCAATGGCTAATATTCTGATCAAATGACAGCCATTGGAAAGTGTAACCTTCGTACCGAAGCGCTGATTATTGTGTTCCTGGATTCTCAGGATATAAGTGTATAAATAAACGTGATTTCATAAATTTCTGGTTCTGTGTGGTGGTTTTTCTTTCCTCTCCCCCCATTTTACAGTACTGGTCCAGATTGTGTTCGCATTCTGTGAGTGGGACGAAGCAACAAAGCTGTCACATAAAGTATCAGGTTTTCCATACACATACTAACCATGATCTGTCACTTCCAGGAAAATGGATGTGCTATGAAATGTTTATTTTTGTAATCCCTGCCCCTATTCGTGTGATTTGTTCTATTTTTAAGAAACCTCTCTAGTGGGGGTTGTTTCTCTCTCCCCTCCCCAAAGCCTTATTAAAACCAGGAGGTAGAGATCAGTGATAATGTTATATGGCTGTCCTTGTCTAATATTTAAAGTAGGATGCACCAATACTTTTCTTCTTCCCAGGTACTCATTGGAAGGCAGTCATGATATGATGCTTTTAATTGGTAATTCAGGATTTTACCAAACCTGTCCAATTTATGGAAATATTGATTTCTGGCCAGAAAAATCAATGTCTCCGCATCGTGTGAGGTTTGCTGTCTCAGAGTTACACTTGACTCGGCTCTTTCCTTGAATTTCTTCCCCCCCCCTTGCACATCCCGTCTCCTTTCCTCCTGCTACCAATTATTATGTAATTTCCAGAATTCAGCCCATTTTTTTTTTTTTTCCCCCCCCACTGACACCACAAAACCACTCCCCCACACCCTTGTAATCTTCTAGCTTGCCCCCCCCTTACAATCCATTCTAAATGCCTCTGTCAGACTCATCCACCTCACCTGCTGCTCTGTCTCTGCCGCTCCCCTCTGCGAGTCCCTTCACTGCCTCTCCATCCACTGCAGAATTAAATTCAAAATCCTTACCCTGACCTACAAAACCCTCACTAACTCAGCTCCCCACTACCTGTCCTCACTAATCACCAAATACACCCCAGCCCGCTCCCTAAGGTCAAACAGTGACCTGCGCCTAGATTCTCCCTGCTCTTCCCATGATAGACTGCAGGATTTCTCACGCGCAGCCCCCATCCTCTGGAACGCTCTCCCTCATACTGTCAGATTTTCCTCTAAAGACATTCCTATTCAGGCAAGCCTACCATCCGACTCACTAATACACCTGACTGCCCCAGCCAGCCCATCACTCTCACCTTGCAGTCCTCTCCTCCTAAGTTCCCACAGGAATAGGGCCCTCGTTTCCTCATTTACTGGTAAGTCAATGTATTGTAACCCTGTCTCTATTGTGCCTGTTTTTCAGCACTGCAGAATATGCTGGCGCAATGTAAATTTACCCACTGCACTGACCACACCAGCCCTCCGATACATGTATACCCAAAGACGCGTGTGTGTCGCAAATGCTTTGCTACCGAAAGCCAGCACTGAGGTGGCTTGATGGCTGGCAGAATGCACTAACAGCATTCTGCCAGGCTGCCTCATGCCACGTTCCATTCTTCATGAGCCAGCCGCTGCTTTCTGGAACGCTGCCAGCCGGCAGGGCCTTGCATAATGCTGTTCGTGCTTTCTGCTTGCCGACAAGCCACCCTACTGCTGGCTTTTGGTATCGCGGCATTTGCCGGAGTATATCTATTAGAAAATGTCTGTAACTGAACAGTGAATAGCAGGCATCAGATACCTTGGCCCTCCCAATGTTTTGAAACTGCATCTCCCATGATGCTCTGCTACATAGGTTAGCAGAGCCTAGTGGGGAAGTAGAATTCCAAAAACAGCTGGAGGGCCAAGGTTGAACTTTGGTGTAGATAATACTTGTAGCGTGTTTATAAGCCTGCTCAATTACACAAATAATACTCTAGTGTTCACCTTCAACCCCACCAGGCCAGGTTTTAAGGATCACCTTGGGGGAAATGCAGACTGAATTCTGCAATCACTGAGCAGCAAATCCTATCGCCTGTGCTGTACTTCAGATATCTGCAAACCTGGCCTGTTAGGGGGACCTGAGGAGCAGGGCTGGGAAACACTGCCTTTTTTAATCCAAAAGGGTGGTCAAAAGTTTAAAAAAAACTTTACCCATTCCCCCCCCCCCCCCCCCCGTCACGTAGAACAGTGCTCATCACCTGTGCTTCACATATCTGGCAAACCTGGCCTGTTAAGAGCCACTGATGTAGAAGAACATTGCCCCTTTTGTGCAGAGACAGCATCAACATTGGTCTGAAGTGCTTCTCTATGTCCAGCCTCTGATTTGAGGACGGCTAGGGAGGGCCAGGGTTTGATACATAATCAAATTTTGTAGAAAATGCATTTTTCTATCCTGGGATGTCCTTGAGTTAGAGGGCAGCGTGTGGGACGGGTACGGACACCCACTATTCATAAGTGGCATGAGGTTACTATAAAGCCATTTGTGTGGATGTGAAAGACACCTGAGATGTGAAACGTATACCGATTGAGTCAGTGGGCCTTTTTCCGCCCCCCTCCATCATGCAAACTGGTTTGGCCCTGGTTTTTATGATATTCATGCCAGTTAAGGGGCATATAAACATTCTTAGCTTAAATGAAAAATACGTTTTATTCATGTTTACAATCTGTAATTGCATGCTACTGGAACCTGTATCCTCTAGTGAATAAAACACATCTGGTCTCAAAGCTGTGCTGCTGTTTACTGGCTCTGTGACGAAGGGGGAGATAAGGTGGAAACATCACACTGTACGGCACCTGATGATGTGCAGGGATCCCGCGCATAAGACTGTGACTCCAAGAATCTGGGAAATGAGCGATTGGTACAAGACACAAAGTCTGCCTTATGATGGTTACACGTGGATACAAGGTGGCTATGGTTACCCGGTTTTGCCCTTGCTTTAGTGGACTCAGAACTATGGTGCAGGAGTGAAATCGTGTGGCCTGAGAGGTTTTTCTTTTTTTTTCCAGGATATAAATTCTGCAGACGGCAGGGAAGCCGGCCCTTAGGATGTAAAAGTTAAAAGGGGCGTGCCGGACACCAAGGCCATTACTAGATTATTTTTTCT
This sequence comes from Leptobrachium leishanense, assembly GCA_009667805.1. NCBI lineage: Eukaryota > Metazoa > Chordata > Amphibia > Anura > Megophryidae > Leptobrachium > Leptobrachium leishanense. The sequence goes on from CM019067.1 coordinate 58,263,935, forward strand.
GTAAATCTTTTTGGATCATAAATATTACAGAGTGAATGAACAGAACATAGATTTAGAGAAAGTACAATGCGACTCGTATACCTAGACAAGCCTGAGGCTGTCAAGCACCCTGTGGGCCCTGACGTACAAACATAGACAAAGAAACACAGGTACAGATAGACAGGCGCAAAGATTGACAGAGACAAAGACACATAGAAACTGTCGGTCACTGACACCTCATCGACATGAATATTGACGCACATTGCCACCAATGGTGTAGGGGTAGCTCTGTCTGAACCTCAACGGCATTTTAGATGGGTGGACCTCCCCTCCCTCACTGGCCCTCCGGTCGGTACCGATCTGAACGTCTGGTCCGTGTGCCCCTAGTTAAGAAAAAGATGTTGACCCACAGCTTCCGTTCAACTCTTGCTCACATCACATGTTGTCGCTTGCAGGTATACGTTCATCACGCTGAGGACTGTACATAAAGGGATCCTCTCGTATTAAGTTCTACCTGAAATATATACGACCTACTGAGCCAGCGTCATGAATCGCTATGTAAGGCAGTGGTTCCCAACCGCGGTCCCCAACTGGTCATGTTTTCCAGACATGTGAAGCACAGCACAGGTGATCTGATTTGCTGCTCAGTGATTGAAGGATTCAGCCTGCATTTCCACAAGATTATCCTCAAAATCTGACCTGAAGGGGGACTCGAGGACTGCGGTTGGGAACCACTGATGTAAGGGATGTCAAACTCCAGCCTCTAGATGCTGATGGCCTACAATACCCAGAACACCTTGAACGCAATGGATGACAAGAAAATCATGGGAGCTGTAGTTCATAAACAGCTGGAGTTTGACAGAAGCATTTCCCAATAATGGCTTTTCCCCCTTTTCTTGTGGAATATCCTGCACTGTCCGTTAATTTGTTGCCTCCTTCTGTCTATGTAATATGATCTCATCTGCTGCCCGCATACCTCCTCTGCACCGAACAACACAACCTCTCACCATCTGCTGAGAACCAGGACAAAATGAATCGCAGGCCTGAGTCTGCAAGCTCCCACGGGTTACTGAGGAAATCGGATTAGCTTCTTGAAGGCAGATAAAAGGGGAAACATTAAATTGCTGAGAGGCTTTTAACAGGGTTTGGGTTTCTTAGCCCCTTACCGTCAGGGGGTCTGCCAGGAGGCAGGCGGGCTTAGGCTAGGGTCAGACTGAGGCAGTGCGAACGCGCGTTCTGGCGCACTTAATCACGGCCGCACTAGCAGCAGATGCCGGGCAATGACGGCCAATATACGAAGTACGGTCGCACAAAAGTCCGGCTGCGCAACGCAAGTGGAAAATGAACGCATTTTTTCGAGAACGTTAAACCACTAGTACTGACGTACAGAGTGCGCTGCGTCCGCTAGCGGCATGTGTGCGTGAATTGGAGACGTCAGACGCTGCTAATGTCCGGCCAACATAACGTCCAGATGCACAAAGTGTTTTATTGAAGATCCGTACAAAATCACGGATGAAACTGCGCATCGTATGACCGCTATTGCGTATTCCGTGAAAAAATACGTCCATTCTTCGAACGCACATTTTCACGGACAACGCGAAAAATGCGTTAGTCTGACCCTAGCCTAAAACGCTGTGGGCCAGCATAGCACATCTGTGGCTTTCTGGCACTCCTACGGCCCACCGCCCTTTTCGGGTGGACAATTGACATCATAAGCTGCTAGGGATGTGCAATTCGTTTCGTACAGATTCGTTTTTCCTACGAAATTTACCATTTTCGTGCTTCCGAGGGCATTCCGAATGGATTTGAAATTTTCAGATCGATTTCGAAATTTCGGGTCAATTTTCGAATTGATAAAAAAAAATATTTTTTTTAAATGCTTAAAAGATCCTAAAAAAATCTAAAAGTAAAGAGACTTTTTACTGCATAATATTATAAGCAATAAGTTTATTAGACATTGAATTAAAACTGGAATATTTTTAACATTGAAGCCTATGGGATACAACATTTCCCACGCTATCGAATTTGAAATCAAATTTCGTATTGATATCAACTATCAAATTGATTTTAATTTACAATACAAGTAACTGTCAGCAAAGGACTTCATGAACCAAATTTATTTAATTTCACTGTTTAATTTGACTCAAATACAAAATCCGTGACACAGCTTAATATTTAATAGGGATGTGCATTTCGATTCGGAGCGATTCGTTTTTTTTACGAATTGGGCCGATTCGGTGCTTCGGATTCGTCCGATGTTCTGAATCGGATCGGCACCGAAATACACAGCATCCGAATTTTTTTTCGTTATTTCGTATCAACGTGAAATTTGTAAAATCGCAAGTCATTTTCGTTCCATTCATGATTTCAGTTCCATTTCGGACATCGTATTTTTCGGTTCCATTGCTGATTCCGTAATTTCGTATCGTTTCGATCAAATTCGATAGTTACGTGATATCCATTTGATAGTTCATTTCAAATTCGATAGTTGCAGCATATGACTCCTCACATTGCCGGGCAGCACCTCTACAGTGTAATAATGCAGCATATGATTCCGCACACTGCCGGGCAGCACCTCTACAGTATAATAATGCAGCATATGAATCCTCACACTGCTGGTCAGCACCTCTATAGTATAATAATACAGCATATGATTCCGCACACTGCCGGGCAGCACCTCTACAGTATAATAATGCAGCATATGAATCCTCACACTGCTGGGCAGCACCTCTATAGTATAATAATACAGCATATGATTCCGCACACTGCCGGGCAGCACCTCTACAGTATAATAATGCAGCATATGAATCCTCACACTGCCGGGCAGCACCTCTACAGTATAATAATGCAGCATATGAATCCTCACACTGCTGGTCAGCACCTCTATAGTATAATAATACAGCATATGATTCCGCACACTGCCGGGCAGCACCTCTACAGTATAATAGCAGCATATGAATCCTCACACTGCCGGGCAGCACCTCTACAGTATAATAATGCAGCATATGAATCCTCACACTGCCGGGCAGCACCTCTACAGTATAATAATGCAGCATATGAATCCTCACACTGCCGGGCAGCACCTCTACAGTATAATAATGCAGCATATGAATCCTCACACTACCGGCAGCACCTCTACAGTATAATAATGCAGCATATGAATCCTCACACTGCTGGGCAGCACCTCTATAGTATAATAATACAGCATATGATTCCGCACACTGCCGGGCAGCACCTCTACAGTATAATAATGCAGCATATGAATCCTCACACTGCCGGGCAGCACCTCTACAGTATAATAATGCAGCATATGAATCCTCACACTGCCGGGCAGCACTTCTACAGTATAATAATGCAGCATATGAATCCTCACACTGCTGGGCAGCACCTCTATAGTATAATAATACAGCATATGATTCCGCACACTGCCGGGCAGCACCTCTACAGTATAATAATGCAGCATATGAATCCTCACACTGCGGGCAGCACCTCTACAGTATAATAATGCAGCATATGAATCCTCACACTGCCGGGCAGCACCTCTACAGTATAATAATGCAGCATATGAATCCGCACACTGCCGGGCAGCACTTCTACAGTATAATAATGCAGCATGTGATTCCGCACACTGCCGGGCAGCACCTCTACAGTATAATTAATGCAGCATATGAATCCTCACACTGCTGGGCAGCACCTCTACAGTATAATTAATGCAGCATATGATTCCGCACACTGCCGGGCAGCACTTCTATAGTATAATTAATGCAGCATATGAATCCTCACACGGCCAGCCAGCACCTCTACAGTAGTGATGGGTGGAACACCCCCGTGTTTGGTTCGCATTCGAACTCTAACTTTTGAAAAAGTTCGAACGAGAACACGATTTTAACTCAATGCAAGTCTATATGGCTCAAAAGTTCGAATTTTAAAGTGCCCTCCAAGAGGGCATATATGCAAGATATTGGCCATAAAAGGTGTATGGGGGTCCGGGTAGTGCCCTGGGGGACAGGAAACAATGAAAATAAAGTAAAAAAAACAAAACGTTTTATTTAAAAAATAAAGAAATGTGCACCGATTTGGATATCAACTAACTATCGAATTTGAAATGAACTATCAAATGGATATCCATTTGATAGTTCATTTCAAATGTTAAAAAAGGTGTGGCAAATGTTTTACCCCATAGGCTTCAATATTAAAAAAGGTGTGGCAAATGTTGCATCCCATAGGCTTCAATGTTAAAAAAGGTGTGGCAAATGCTTTACTCCATAGGCTTCGATGTTAAAAAAGGTCTGGGAAATGTTTTACCCCATAGGCTTCTATGTTAAAGGTGTGGGAAATGTTTTACCCAGTAGGCTTCAATGTTAAAAATATTCCCGTTTTAATTAAATATCTAATAAACCGTTGCTTATAATATTCCGCAGTAAAGAATCTCTTTATTTTTAGATTTTTTTAGGATCTTTTGAGCATTTTTTTCAAAAAAAAAGTTGTTTTTTTTTATCAATTCGAATCGATCCGAAAATTTTGAATCGATCCGAGACGAAAACGGTCCGAAACGACCCGAAACTAAAAAAAAACACATGGAAAGAAAAACGAAAATAAATTTTTGGCGGTGCACATCTCTACAAGCTGCAGGCGGACTGTCTGTGTTCATGTAATCCCACTGCAGCCAATGACTGCGATAAGCCACTAGGAAGGGAGGAGGGCCAGAAAGCCATGGGGCATGATAAGCAGCTTTACGGCGATTAGACCCGCCTGACGCAAGAACGGCATAGCATGTCCCACAGCGATAAAAGGTTAAGTACTTTAAAGAATGTCGCAGCAATGCTCCAGTCACACTTTAGTCCCCGAGAGCTTTCATTTAAATGATCGTGGGTTGCTGAGTGCCCCACCAGCGGGTGTATCAGAAGGCAGATTCAGATGATCAGTCTTCCTTGGTTTAGGTCAGAAATGTACAGCTCTGTACATAATATAGTTCTAATATTTAATCCTGCAGTTTACAACCCCCCCCCCGCCAACATTTTAACCCTAGAGTGTCCTTTTTAAGCCAGTGGAATGTGTGCATGCTATTACAGTTACCCATGTGTAGCGTGATATGATGGAACCAATAACCAGGGGTTCCACCAACCTTCACAGATGAATAGGTAGAGAAGCTGGAAATCCTTGTTGATTCTGGGTGGGATGAGCCCAAGTAGAAAGTGTGGAGATCGAGAATCTTCAGAAAACTTTTTCAAAAAGCTTTATGTAGGTGAATAATTGATTGAGGAAGGTATATAAATGAATAGTAAATTTATTAAAGTAAAAATGCCCAACGCGTTTCGTCCTGAGACTTTATCAAGGGCGATAAAATAACATAAAAGATAAAAGCATGAAATAATATAAACCTTCCCTTCCTTCGTTTCGTATTTAAATAGTCCACAAAGTCCTCTCATTGGTCGATTCGATTACTCGGCGTTCACCATATATGGTCAAAAAAGAAATTCTTTTCGTATGTCACTTCCGTTTTCGGATTTCTCCGAAGTGTCGTTTCCGTTTCCGATCGGAAGTCACCTGACTCCATACACTCGAAAATCCTATTCTTTCGTTTTTGGACATGGTGTTAAGTTCATTCATTGGTCAATTCGATCTCCCTATATTCACCGGGAAGAAGGAAATCTTTTGGTGTATCATCTCCGTTTTCGGATTCCTTCGATACGTCATTTCCGTTTCGGATCGGGGAGGGTAAGATCGAGTCAAAATGTTTCTTCAAACCCACCGATGGCAATGGATATATCCATTTTTCGAGTTGCCATCACAAACCATGGCTAAAAGGGATCCCAAAGGGTCAAGCTCTGCGTATGCGCAGGAATTGTTCAAAGTTTGAAGATTATTACACACAAACTGAAATGGTGGGGAATAAACTGAAGGAGAAACATTATGAAACAAACAATGTAGAAAAAGCGTTTCTTGAGGTGGCATCTATGGACCGTAAAGATCTCCTTTATAAAGAGAACAGAACAAAAGCAGATAATGATTTCCAATATTCTTTTTTCACGAAATATAATGTCCAGCACAAAGAAATAAGGAAGATCTTGGAGAAAAATTGGTTTATCCTAAAGCAGGATCCCATTCTGGGCCCAGAACTTCCAGTTAGACCGAAACTTACATTTAGAAGACCGCGAAATTTGAAGAGCTGGTTAGCTCCCAGCTCTACATTTATAAGAAACGAAAAGAAAGAAAATAAGGGGTTCTTTAAGTGCGCTGGATGCAAAGCATGTAGATTTCTGAAGAAGAGAAGATTGGAAACCTTTTCAAGTAATAGTACAGGAGAAAGCTTCAAGATCAATACATACATTAACTGTAACTCAACATATGTTGTATATCTGCTACAATGCCCTTGCGGCATCCAGTATGTTGGTCAAACAACAAGGAAATTAAAAGAAAGAATATTAGAGCATATGGGTAACATCAGAAGAGGTGTCCAAAAACATGCAGTACCAGTTCATTGTACATGTTGCAATAAGTACCAAACATCTGAATTTTTATGGTCCGGTATAGATCAAATAAAGAAACCATGGCGAGGAGGCAATAGAGAAAAAGATCTGTTAAAAAAAGAAATGTTTTGGGTCTTTAAATTAAAAACTATGAGCCCGAAGGGCTTAAATGAAGAATTTGATATTAAATGCTTTCTATAGGTTATAATACATGGATTCTGTTTTAGGTAAATAAGATTCTACAATCAAATGAATTATGAGAACTCATAACCCAAATACTAGATGGTCTACGGAATTTTGAAAATAAAAACATGGAGGAACATAGAAGATCTGGAGAAGAACATCATGTTTTGACATCGATAGTGTAAAACTTTTAGATAGAATACGATTAGAAACGACACTACGGACGAAAAAAGAAAGTGCGCGACTTTTCGGATTTATAGGTTTAGATAGAATACGATCGGAAATGACATCACGGACGAAAATGAAAGTGCGCGATTTTTCGGATTTACAGAGAACCGGTAACTTCCGATCCGAAACGGAAATGACGTATCGAAGGAATCCGAAAACGGAGATGATACACCAAAAGATTTCCTTCTTCCCGGTGAATATAGGGAGATCGAATTGACCAATGAATGAACTTAACACCATGTCCAAAAACGAAAGAATAGGATTTTCGAGTGTATGGAGTCAGGTGACTTCCGATCGGAAACGGAAACGACACTTCGGAGAGAAATCCGAAAACGGAAGTGACATACGAAAAGAATTTCTTTTTTGACCATATATGGTGAACGCCGAGTAATCGAATCGACCAATGAGAGGACTTTGTGGACTATTTAAATACGAAACGAAGGAAGGGAAGTTTATATTATTTCATGCTTTTATCTTTTATGTTATTTTATCGCCCTTGATAAAGTCTCAGGACGAAACGCGTTGGGCATTTTTACTTTAACAAATTTACTATTCATTTATATACCTTCCTCAATCAATTATTCACCTACATAAAGCTTTTTGAAAAAGTTTTCTGAAGATTCTCGATCTCCACACTTTCTACTTGGGCTCATCCCACCCAGAATCAACAAGGATTTCCAGCTTCTCTACCTATTCATCTGTGTCCTTTATCTGGAGGAGAGTGGGAATACCTCCATGAGAAGCGGATCCAACATCTAAAGCTAAGTACCCTGTACCACATTTTTTTCTTATATTCTGTTCCACCAACCTTCAAATGGTATGTTTGGCAGATTGTTGGCTCATGTAACACTTTCAGCTGTCTATCAATTCCAGTATGATCACACATCATAGAGTGTCCAGCTGGAATTAATACCGAACCCTCCAATTCCAGACTTTGGGACCATCACGTTAACAAAATCACCTGCCTGTCTTACAGTGTAATTGAGGAAGAGGTGACCGGGAGGCTCCAACGGTAATATTACTACTTTGTGTGTTTGTGTAGAGTACGTTAAATATTTTTAATTATTTATTTATAAAGGATTTTACCAGAAAGGATACAGTTGCAAGAAAAAGTATGTGAACCCTTTGGGATTACGTGGAGTTTTGCATGAATTGGTCATAAAATGTGCTCTGATCTTCATCTAAGTCACAACAATTTGAAAAACACAGTCTGCTTAAAATAATACAACACAAACATTATATGTTTTCATGTGTTTACTGAACATAACATGTAAACATTCACAGTGCAGGGTGGAAAAAGTATGTGAACCCCTAGCCTAATGACTTCTCCAAGAGCTAATTGGAGCCAGGAGTGAGCCAACCTTGAGTCCAATCAGTGTGATATTATTGGATGTGTTGCTGAAAGCTGTCCTGCCCTTTAAAAACCCACACCAGTTTTGGGTTTACTGGTTTCAAGAAGCACTGCCTGATGTGAACCATGCCTCGCAGAAAAGCGCTCTTAGAAACATAGAAAAATGTCGGCAGATAAGAACCTTTCGGCCCATCTAGTCTGCCCAATTACATGGATACTTTACCTGGATTTATCTTTTGTTTAGGATAGCCTTATGCCTATCCCATGCCGGCTTAAATTCAATTACTGTTTTGGCCTCTACCACTTCAACTGGAAGGCTGTTCCATGTATCCACCACCCTCTCAGTAAAATAATGCTTCCTGATGTTACTTTTAAACCTTTGCCCCTCTAATCTAAGACTAAGACTATGTCCTCTTGTTTTGCTACTTTGTTTCCATTTAAATATACTCCCTTCCTCTACCTTGTGGATTGATTCCCTTTACGTATTTAAATGTTTCTATCATATCTCCTCTGTCTCGTCTTTTTTCCAAGCTGTACATGTTAAGATCATTAAGCCTTTCCTGGTAACTTTTCTCCTTCAAGCCGTACACCATTTTAGTAGCCCTTCTCTGAACTCTCTCTAAGATGTCTATATCCTTCTGGAGATACGGTCTCCAGTACTGCACACAGTACTCCAAGTGAGGTCTCACCAGTGCTCTGTACAGTGGCATGAACACTTCCCTTTTCCTACTGCTAATACCTCTCCCTACACAAGCAAGCATTCTGCCAGCATTTCCTGCTGCTCTATTACATTGACTACTTACCCTTAGATCCTCTGAAATAATGACCCCTAAATCCCTTTCCTCAGATGTTGAGGTTAGGACTGTATCAGATATTCTATATTCAGCCTTGGGTTTTTACGTCCCAGGTGCATTATCTTGCACTTATCCACATTAAAACTCAATTGCCACAGCTCCGACCATTTTTTTAGTTTACCTAAATCATTTGTCATTTGGCTGATCCCTCCAGGAATGTCAACCCTGTTGCAAATCTTTGTGTCATCAGCAAAAAGACATACTTTTCCATTAATACCTTCTGCAATATCACTAATAAAAATATTAAAGAGAATGGGTCCAAGTACTGACCCCTGAGGAACCCCAATGGTAACAAGACCTTGCGCCGAATAAACTCCCTTTACCACAACCCTCTGTTGCCTGTCACTCAGCCACTGCCTAATCCATTCAACAATATTGGAATCCAAGCTCAAAGATTGCAATTTATTGATAAACCTTCTATGCGGAACAGTATCACAAGCCTAACTGAAATCTAAATAAGCAATGTCTACTGCACCACCTGTGTCTATTATTTTTGTTACCCAATCAAAAAAATCAATAAGATTAGTTTGGCATGATCTCCCTGAGGTAAACCCATGTTGTTTCTGATCCTGTAATCGATGTGTTTTTAGATGTTCAACAATCCTTTCCTTTAACATGGTTTCCATTAATTTCCCCACTACTGACGTAAGACTAACTGGCCTATAGTTCCCCGATTCCTCCCTACTACCCTTCTTGTAAATGTGCACAACATTTGCTAATTTCCAGTCTTCTGGGACGACTCCCGTTAACAGATTTATTTAACCAATCCTTGCTAACGGTTTTGCTATTACATCACTGAGCTCTTTTAATAATTTAGGGTGGATCCCATCAGGCCCCGTTGACTTATTTGTCTTTACTTTAGACAGCTGCTGTAGACCTACGATCAAGAATTGTTGACTTGCATGAAGCTGGAAAGGGTTACAAAAGTATCTCCAAAAGCCTTGATGTTCATGTGTCCACGGTAAGACAGACTGTCTACAAATGGAGAAAGTTCAGCACTGTTGCTACTCTCCCTAGGCGTGGTCGTCCTGTAAAGATGACTGCAAGAGCACAGCGCAGAATGCTTAATGAGGTAAAAAAGAATCCTAGAGTGTCAGCTAAAGACATACAGAAATCTCTGGCACATGCTAAAATTTTTGTTGACACATCTACAATAAGGAAAACATTAAACAAGAATGGAGTACATGGAAGGACACCACGGAGGAAGCCATTGCTGTCCAAAATAAATATTGCAGGACATTTGAAGTTTGCAAAAGAGCACCTGGATGTTCCACAGCACTACTGGCAAAATATTCTGTGGACAGATGAAACCAAAATTGAGTTGTTTGGAAAAAACACACAACACTATGTGTGGAGAAAAAAAGGCACAGCACACCAACATCAAAACCTCATCCCCACTGTAAAACATGGCGGAGGGAGCATCATGGTTTGGGGCTGCTTTGCTGCCTCAGGGCCTGGACGGATTGTCGTCATTGATGGAAAAATGAATTCCAGGGTTTATCAAGACATTTTGCAGGAAAACGTAAGACCATCTGTCTGCCAACTGAAGCTCCGCAGAGGATGGGTGATGCAACAGGACAAAGACCCAAAGCATACAAGTAATTCAACAAAAGAATGACTTCAACAAAACAAAATACGCCTTCTGGAGTGGCCCAGTCAGAGTCCTGACCTCAACCCGTTTGAAATGCTGTGGTATGACCTTAAGAGAGCGATTCACACCTGACATCCCAAGAATATTGCTACACGAAACAGTTTTGTGAAGAGGAGTGGTCCAAAATAACTCCAGATCGTTGTGCAGGTCTGATCTGCAACTACAGGAAACGTTTGGTTGAGGTTATTGCTGCCAAAGGAGGGTCAACCAGTTATTAAGTCCAGAGGTTCACATACTTTTTCCACCCTGCACTGTGAATGTTTACATGTTCTGTTCAATAAAAACATGAAAACATATAATGTTTGTGTTGTATTATTTTAAGCAGACTGTGTTTTTCAAATTGTTGTGACTTAGATGAAGATCAGAGCACATTTTATGACCAATTCATGCAAAACTCCACGTAATCCCAAAGGGTTCACATACTTTTCTTGCAACTGTACATTGAGATTTGTCTCGTTTTCAAGTATGTCCTGGGTTCAAGAGCATTGAAATGTTACAGAAATACAAAGTAATAAAATGCAAGATATTAAAAAAACAAAACACGAATATGCAGATTAACACAAAAAAAAATATGTAGGAAATATAGTCACTATGTTACATGTTTACAGGCGCATTCTGTAAATATGAAAAGTGACAAATATTCAGACTTTGTTTTGCATTTAAATGCTGGGTAACATAGTGAATTTCATCTGCATTGGAACATTGGAAAGGAAATCGTCTGCTGGAACGTCCTTGCAGACATAAACCTCAAAATATTTTGCACCTGTTGACATGATAAAATAAGAGACCGTTTGTACAATGTGTTACCTTATCTGCTCCAGTTAGTTAATGTTTTTGTTCCAGTGACCTGACATAACTTTTGAAGTTAATCAGTAAACCAGGTTTGCTAGTGTTTGGGATTGACATTTTTCCCCTTCTCTTTCAATAATTTTTTTTCTAATACAAGTTTCAACTAACAAGTATTAATCAGTATAAAATATGGAATGGAATTGAGAATTCAGTGTGGTGTGGCTGAGTGAGGTGGAAGTGAAGGGCTGAGTAGGATGGGAGTGAGTATGTGGATCAAAAGTGGGCAGGAGTGAGCCTATGGGGATTTGTAGTGATCATAATGAGATTATTAGCAATGCAGCTTCCAAAGAATACCAATAGAATAAAAAAATAATATCTGTATGTGACGTAATGCCTGTGTATGTAAATTACAGTAACACATTGTATCTGTACTGTACAGGGATTTTCAGTCATTATAACCTCCTGAATCTTATCCCTGTACAGCAGTGATTGACCCCAAAGCTCTCCCTGTATTCTGCCCTCTCTCACTGGCTGTTGTAATGCCGCAGTAAAGTTTGTTGGACGTTTCGTTATAGTGAGGGTGGGGGCTCCTCATACACACTCCTTTGCAGCCATACAGGGTGACTGAAGTGATGTCTAAATTGGTTACTTATCAGGGAAACATAACACTATTCCTACTATAAACGGCTATGCAAGTGGGGTTTCACAGGCTAAATTCCATTTTTAATGTATTTTAAATGCAAATATATGTGTAGACAGTTCTGGTAGTGAAAGTCCAAAGGGGTTATTCAAAGACCGCCAAATTTGCCACCGAATTGCACCGAACGGTGAAATTCACCATACGGTGCAATTCTGTGGCCATCAGAAAGCTGGCAATTTGCCAGATATTGGTAAATTGCCATCGAATGGTGATCTTCGGCAGCATGAAAATCCCCATAGAGAAGTAATGGTTAATATATTTAGAGAACGCCGTACAGCACCGAAACGTTGCTGAAATGCCCAGGTTTTCGGTGGTTTCATTATACAGGTTTAAACAGGCAAATCCCATAGGTTTCAATGTAAAACATATTCCCCATTTTTACTGTTTATTGAACAGCTTATTCTTTTCATTTGCAGCAAAAACTCTTAATATTCATTTATTTTTTAGGCATTTCTCTGCATTTTTTCGGTGAAATTTTTTATTCTGATTCTTTTTTTAAAGGTGTTTTTTAAATTATGTATCAGACCTTTTTAGCGTTATTTATAGGACCTTTTAACGCATTATTTTTGTCTAAAATGCTTTTTAAAAATTGCGCCTAATATTTTTTCTTGCCCCTGCGGCTGATCGAAGGCATTTGACGACTGATCATAGGCGTCCAGCAGTCTGTTCAGCAGATCGTTAACTGCGTTTGGTGTTTTGCGGCTGCATTCAGTGGTTTATTGGATGCATCGGTGTTTTTTTGGCAGCGTTCGGCGGTTTATCAAATTTGTTCGACAGATTTATCGGATCCATTCGGTGCACCACGGGGACACTGTGGCGAATGCTGAATTCACCACACGGTTGGTGAATTCAGCACGTTGAACTGCCCCGAATGAAAGAGCACCGAATTATCGGTAAAATTTCGGTGTTCTTTGAATAACCCTTTTACTGTTCTAAACTTCTCATCCCAGAAATATTTTTCTAAACGGCGAACAAATAAAGTGTTTAAAACATGCAAAGTTATGTTCTACTCTCGTAACAATCTCAGAATAAGAATCCAAATGCGAAGCTATATATATTTTTTTAACCCTGTATATGTTTAGGTGTTTGCCGTGCGTTCCATGGTTCATATACAGCTTATGCTAATATCTATTTTACAATAATATCTAGCTTTTAAATGCTTTTCGTATAGACACCATCCTAACAATCCCCTCGTGGGATATCTTTCCATAATGTAACACGCTGCTTAAGTAATTGTTGGAGCAATGTGTAGAAGGTCATCCTATATGTCTTTGAGGACTTTAGGGACCAGACTGTAATCATGGAGCTGTGTAATATTTGATCTATAATGGGTTACTCTCTCGAGGAATTATTCTTATTTTTCCATCGTGATGTATATCAGGTGCAGTACAGCTGCTATCAGTTTTGTTACGCATACCATTCATCTACTACACTGGTTCCCAACCCTGGTCCTCAGGTATCCAGGCCAGGTTTGCAGATATGTGAAGCACAGCACAGATGATGATTTGCTGCTCAGTGATTGCAGGATTCAGTCTGCATTATCCCCAAGGTGATCCTTAAACTCTGGCCTGTTAGGGGGACCTGAGGACCAGGGTTGGGAAATACTGATCTAGTGTTTGGACCCTGTCAAGTGTTCAGCTACATACCCCTTTTATGACATGAGTTTATGGGATATCTAAGACTCTATTGCTCAAAATGATTGTGTCTTGATTGGCTGTGCCAGTTCCATCCTGACCTAAGAAACACGTAGAAAGGATTATATTTTATAATCACTGGAGGGTTAAAGGGCATTGTATTTTTAGGTTTATACAGTATATATATATATATTGTTTGTGGTTTCTTCCAATCAAGTGGTTCCAACACAATTTCCCGTCTACAGTATACATTCCCTTGGGTCCAGAGACCAGAGGCCAGTGCCAGATTAACATAGGGGCTGATGGAGCAGCAGCTCCAGGCCCAAGCCCCAGAATAGGCTCATAGAAAGAATAACTATGTCTGCATTGTTGGGCAGTTGGACCCATGTATCTCCAACTCCATAGCAGCTACAGGGTCATGTGAGGTATCACTGGAAAGCCCAGAGCATGGCTTGTCCAATGATATCAAACATGACCAGTTTTTATGTAACAATACAAAAATAAATATTTCTTTATTTTTTCTTTCTAACACAGCAACATTTTTCACTTTTCAATGAACAATGATGCTGCACTAACTCACCATCACATTTCTCATGTCACCAACAAGTGTGGAGGTGATGGCACAATCCATTGTTACGAATTGTTACATCAAAAACCTAAACCGCCGCACTGCAGTGAAGGGCACTGAGGGGGGGACTTTGGACCCCTGCGTAACTAATATTTACAAACGTGACATTGTCCATTTGTCACTTACTTATAAAATGAGCAATACCACTGCCATTACTCACCTTTTAACTTCTCACGCTGGGAGCAAGGTCAGTGGTATATACATAGTCATATTATTCATAAACCACCATCCTCTAAAACACAAGGTAAGTATTTTATTTTTTAATTAAAATTGTATATTTTTTTAAGAAAAATGCAGCTTCCCATTTCACTTTTTTTTTTACAAGAATTCTCTATAGAATATATAACCACAAAGGTTTGGATGATAAAATGGGAAAAATAATTTTACACGCTTTAAATGATTGAAATCTGAATGAATAATTAATCACACAGTATCTGCCTGGTTAGATATACCCGTATCTGCACTATTAGATAAACAAAAATATGTTTTCATTTCACTAAATTCCTTCAATGTGTTTTTCCTTCGGGTCTCATGTTTGCCATTAGGGATGCGCGTTTCATTTCGTACTGATTCGTTTCTCACACGAAATGGGCCAATTTGGTGCTTCGGATTCGTCCAACGTTCCGAACAGGACCGGCAACGAAATACACACCATCCGAAATATTTCCCGATACGAAACAAATTTTTTTTTTTGTTCTTTCGTATGGACATGAAATTTTAAAATCGCAAGTCTATTCGCGTTTTCGGTTCCGTTTCGGTTACTTTTGGACAACGTATTTTCGTATCGTTTCGAGGCCGTATTAGTTCCGTTGTTGATTTCGTAATTTCGTATCATCAGTCACTTTTTTCACTTGTTCCAGTGCTTTCTTTCTGTATCAATAATATATTTATTTTAAATATTTAATTAGCTTTTCCCTAAATCCCCAGTCTAACAGTACAAGATATTGATATTTTATATGATTAAATAAAGTTGTGCAATGTTTGCAACAGTGATGTGTTGTAGGTAAAGCTCTATGATTGGTTGGCGTCACTGTCAGTCACTTTTTTCACTTGTTTCCACTCTAGTGCTTTCAGCTCCTTCAATATGATATTATAAATACAGTATTTTCTAGGGTATAAGACTACTTTTTATACTTAAAAACATCCCCCAAAAATTGGGGGTCGTCTTATACGCGGGATATACAGTACAATATGACAAGTATAGCCCAAAACCTATTTTTTAACTGGAAAATTAGGGGGTCGTTTTATACACCGGTCGTCTTATACTCCAGAAAATACGGTAATTAGCTTGTACCTTAACCCTTTCACTGCTGAGGACGTGTGGGGAACGTCCTTATTGACTCCTAAGGAAAGATAGGGGTTTGTTTGAACCCCGATATCTCCCGATTGTTTTCAGCTAGCAGGGTCATGTTTGGTATCTTTAGAAAGGCCAGAGCACGGCCTTTCCAATGATACCAAACCTAACCATGTTCAAAGTAAAGAATAAAAATAAGAAGAAAAAAAAGAAAAATGTGTTTTTTTAAAACGTGAAATGGCTCAGCAGTGAAGGGGTTAATCCCCAGTCTAACAGTACAGGATAATATGATTAAATAAAGTTGTGCAATGCATATTCATAAGAAAAAAAAGGATCTTTCATAAAAAATGATACGTCCGAAGAATCAAATCGGCAGGATTACCATATCGACCAAAATATCGGAGCATCCGAAATACATACGTCTAAAGTCAAAACGAAAATACAATAACAAGGATGGACCCTTGGAAACGAAGAGAACAAACGATCTGAAATTCCCCGATTTCACGAAACAAAAATCGATACAAACCACCGAGCCGAAACAAAACGACCCGAAACGAAAACGGGCCGAAACGATCCAAAACAAAACTTTTGAAAAACCGAACGTGCCGAAACGAAATGAAAAAAAACAAACGCATGCACATCGCTACTTGCCATTCAATGGGCTCCAATCCAGGTCAGGTAGGAGTTTTTGCTGACTTGGACTGAGACCTATAGTATACAGCATGATACCTGTAGGAATCTGCATGATCACATCCCGATGGACAGTACAGGGTCATAAAATCAAGCCACTGTCCCACTGTAAATAAATCAGAATAGTGGGCACATCAGATTGTTAGACAAATATTACACTTTTTATTGATGCAATTAATACATATAAATATCTGGCTGTAAATATTAAAAGACCATATATATCATAGCATAGACATTGCTATCGCAGAATGGGTATAACGTGCTGATGTTAGATAAATTATTTATCAAAAAATGTGAGATAATATATTGATAATATTACTGATAGTTGCCTTTTTATGTGATTTATAAATGAAGCAAAATGGGGAAGAATGTTAGGGTGGACCCTAAATATAACCCTAAAAGTAACCTTACGCCTAAATCAAGCACAAATATAACCTTAAACCTAAAAATCGCCAGCTTCCAAAACCAGTCTAATTTGGGAGCAATTTGAAAATCTTGATTGACTGCTCCTGGAAAACGCTTCCAAAAACAACGGGAGGCATCTGTGGTGGAGTGTCCTTTTTTTTCAGTGTCATTTTTCTCGTGCCTTTTCGGATGCTACCAGGAGGTAGCGTTCCTATCATAGGATACCCAGGTTATCCATAGGTTCTATATTAAAGGAAAACTTTATTAAAAAGAGTGTCTGTTGTTTTGCCCTTAAATAATTTGGCAGATGCTGCTGACAGCCTCTGCCCAATTATTATTTTCCCTTTATAGGTTTTATTTCTACTTGCCATGCGCAGCTCCTCTGCGGCTCCTGGAATCCCCTGAAGCTTTCTTACGCAATTTACACTCCTATGCAACTTGTGTGGTGTAGGAGACGCAAATTGTTCAGCGCAATGGGACTTGTGCACTTTATGAACACAAGTTCGGTAGCGCCTGCACAGAACGACGGATCAGAGCCGCATCTGCAGACCATATCCATCGTCTGCCTCTCTAAGACCACTCGATACAGTGAATTTTGACTGGTGACCGGCATCTGTAAAATCTAAAAATTCTGGCTGCTGGTGACAATTGGCTGGGCACAGGAAACTCCTCCACTTCACCATGTGATTTCACCAGATCGGAGGGGGGAGAGAAGGGGGGCACTCCTCAAATCCCATTCACTTTGCAAAGTGGTTAGTATGAGCAGAGTGTTCTTTTAATGCAAAGAAACCATTTATATTTTATTGCTGTTACGGTCAAAATCCCAAAAGTCGCCCAACCGATCAATCATTCAAAATACGTCATGGTATGGAAAGATATATTTTCTGCAAGAGGAAAAAGTGATAAACCTATTGTAAGAGGTAAACTGCTGCAAGCCATGGAAAATCAGGAGCTATACATCAGTCATTTTACCTAGGTAACTACCAGGGGCGGACTGACAACTAATGGGGCCCCCGGGCAATAGGAGATCATGGGACCCCTTGTGTCGCACCCACAGGAGGCCACACCCATAAAAAAACACCCCCTACAACGCAACACCCACATGTACATTATTGTGCTCACACATGGATATATATATTGCCCCCAGCAGCTCACACATGGATATATATTGCCCCCAGCAGCTCACACATGGTACATTGGGATCCTATACGTTAGCGTGCCTTTACCGGAACACACAGTAATATCATATTGCCTTCTGTCCTTGATGGAATTGGGAATGCTATCTCTGTCCTTCCACGTCTTCCTTTGGGGAAGGGGAGTGACAGCTGGATTGCTGTGACTGGGGATAAACTCGGTGCTGTCTCCAGGCAGAGTTATAGGAACGCAGTATAAATTAAAGCCATCATAACTCAGCTCTACAAGGAACACGCTGCTCACAGCTATGGATTGGGTTACTTATGCATTAGCTCTTATTGTACTTGGGGTCAAATACACGTCATGCAAGAAGTGACAGAGCTGTATACACGATACCGTCGACAGCGGATCATACCTTTGTGAGGAAACGTATCGGTGCATAAGAGCGGCCTGTTTTTGCAATAGTAGAAAGAATTCTTTAGACGTTACAAGTTCTAAATAGAACTCTTTTATACAAAAAAAACCCAAAAAACACGAAAATGGCAACGGATAGTGTTAATATGGCGCAATCAAATATAAACGTGTGCACACACACCATGAAATGTGCCCTAATCTATTGACTGAAAGCTCTATTCCAGGGGTCAGCAACATCGACTCCTCCAGATAATTTGGAACTACATCTCCCATGATTCTCCGGTATACTCATTAGGTTGGGTGAGCACCATGGGAGTTGTAGTTCCAATACATCTGGAGAGTCAAGGCTGCGGACTCCTGGTCTATTCAAACATGAATTGTGAGTTCAGCAATCCACCAGTACTTTGCGAATACCTCTCTCTGCTTTTTTCTTTTCTTCTCAAGGGGAATTAAAGTGATCCTTTAATATAGTAATTATATAGTGAATATCACCGTCGACAGTCAGCAGTTTTTTTGTTACGCTCGCAAAGTTAAATTCACTTTGATTGGGCGGCTGCACACCGTACCTTGCATGGAAAAAGGAGAGATTCTAGAATCCTGAAAAACTCAAAGCATGTTCAGTTTATCAGCGTGATACATGTCGATACATGTCGATACATGTCGATACATGTCGATACATGAGGAATTAATGAAAATAAGAAGGCCATTTTCAGACTGCTGTTTGTGCTGCCGGCAGGGCGTTTATTTTGAGGATGAAGCAAAGTCTTAGCAGAGAGACAGGCAGAGCTCAGAGTCATTTAAGGTAGCCATCTACGTTCTGCACAGGCACGTGCAGCGACGCTAAGGAGCTAGAGGCAAATCCCTCTGGTTAAGGGGCTTGTGACATTTAGATTTGCTCCTGTACGCTAAGCGTCTTGATTAGGAAAAGTCATAGTGCACACACACATAGGAATTAGTGAAAACGGAGGCCTCCTGGCCTTCTCAAGAGACTGACTGGAGAAGTGAAAATTCTAGGTCAAAATAGCCAAACCAGAAAAATTCTCCCATTTATCTCACTTTTCAAATCAGCTATTTGGTCTAGATTGTTCTCTTCTCCTGCCAGTTCTCCTGATTTTCACCTTTCTCTGAATAGCCCTGATAGTGACTCGTATCGGCTCTTATTGGCTCGACTCGTAATATGAAGAGGCTGCTAATAGGTCCCGGAAGCAGTGCCAGGCTGCTGGTACTGTATGCTAGAGTCCATTGAAATCCATGGAGACGCATGGGAGCCACATACGTGGGACACGGGGTCAATGGTAGGACACTAGGAACTATCTAATGGTTGAAGAAGTCACCAAGCGAGGCATACCTCAATATGGAATGCACCTGTAAACATGTAACATAATGACTATTTCCTACATATTTATTTTCTGTTAATATATACAGTCAGGTCCATAAATATTGGGACATGGACACAATTCTAACATCTTTGGCTCTATACACCCCCACAATGGAGTTGGAATGAAACAAACACAATGTGCTTTAACTACAGACTGTCAGCTTTAATTTGAGGGTATGTACATCCAACTCAGGTGAACGGTGTAGGACAGAGGGTTCACCACAAGATGTAATCCATTGATGAGCCTCAAAAACATGAAGGCCAGATTAGAGTTTGCCAAACAACACCTAACAAAGCCTTCACAGTTCTGGAACAAGATCCTATGGACAGATGAGACCAAGATCAACTTGTACCAGAGTGATGGGAAGAGAACTGCTGTAAATCCTACACCGTTCACCTGAGTTGGATGTACATACCCTCAAATTAACGCTGACAGTCTGCAGTTAAAGCACATTGTGTTTGTTTCATTCCAACTCCATTGTGGTGGTGTATAGAGCCAAAGATGTTAGAATTGAGTCCATGTCCCAATATTTATGGACCTGACCGTATATTTGTGTTTTTTTAATATCTTGCATTTTATTACTGTGTATTTCTGTAAGGACTGTAACAATTCACTGTTCTTGAACCCAGGACATACTTGAAAACGAGAGAAATCTCAACGTATCCTTCCTGGTAAAATACTTTATAAATAAATAAATATATAGAATCCACGAATGGAGCCGCACACGTGTAAATAAAATAACAAATTTATTAAATCTTATAAAATTGACCGATGTTTCGGCTCATGTGTGAGCCATTCTTGAGAATGGCTCACACATGAGCCGAAACGTCGGTCAATTTTATAAGATTTAATAAATTTGTTATTTTATTTACACGTGTGCGGCTCCATTCGTGGATTCTATGCAACTTTTTGAGCAAGCACCGTGACAGTCTTCGAGTTGTTCAAGTCGACTTACAAGGTAGTTGCAGGGACATTGTGTTCTAAATAAATATATAGAGATGTGCATTGACCCTACATATCATGTCACCAGGTGACAGTGCGTGCCTCACAATTTTTGTCTATATTATTATCCTAGCCCAATGACGGCAAACCTTGTCAACACAGATGTTTCTGAATGACATTTCCCATGATGATCAGCCATCCTCATGTGTGACTAAGCATCATGGGACATGTAGTTCAGAAACATCTGGCGTGCCAAGGTCCGCCGTCAAAGTCCTAGCCTCTCAGTCGATCTTATTAGTCCAGTTACTTTCTGTTGTGATGGGAGGGAAAAAATTCCATCATAGTAAATGACGTGACCGATGTGTACTCTGCAGCGGTTTGGTGTAAACACAAGGATGTTTTGCAAACCTTGAAAGAGCACGTCACCCTGTGTTTACCGATTTTCCTGCTTGAAAATTTCAGGATAGGCTATTTTTATACAGCGCGAGGACAAGCCGCCTGCATGACCCCTGACGACTACGCGACACAATTATCTTTGTTGGCTCTCAGGCGTGTTTACCATCGCTGGACGCCGTCGCCCGCAGACACTTGGCTGTGTGAGTGCGCTCTCCCACCCGGCAGCATTTTTTCACACTGACGTTTTGCAGGATATTTTGTTTTTGTATCATTGCATAACATAAACCAGTGATGGCTAACGACAGCCCTTCACGTGTTTCACAACTACATATCCCATGATGCTCAGCCGGTGGGCTGAATGCAGCCTTCAGGGTATGTGGTCCCTAACCATCTCACTGCTCTCTACCCCTGCGTTTGTGTTCATGTCTATGTCCACGAACCAAAACATTATGGCAGATATTCCCATTCTTCAACCCCAGCGTAAGGATCCGGTGGAAGAAGGTGCTGATTAGGGATGAGCCGAACACTCCCCGAGTTCGGTTTGAGCCCGAACCGAACTTCCCATTTGTTCGGGACCGAACCCGAACCCGAACCCCCATGCAAGTCAATGGGGCTGAAAATTCGGTTTTTTAGAGTGCCCTCCAAGAGGCATATATGCTACATATTTGCCATAAAAGGTGTATGGGGGTCCGGGTAGTGCCCTGGGGGACAGGAAACAAGGACAAAAAGTTTTAAAAAACCCATTTTAAAGGGACAGTGAGTTTTCCATGAAATAAGGGTTAAAAATAAAAACGAAAAATTCCTTCAAATATCGTGCCTAGGAGGTCCCCATAACCTGCCCGTGAAGTGGCGGATTTCTAGGATGTATAGAAACACTTAAAAACAAATAAATGACGTTTCATATGACGGTAAATGCTTTTCCTTTAATCTATCCATAAACAACTGCTTGGGGTGGCAGCCTGTATGAAAAGACATTTTAGGACGCACAGAAAAAGTTTAGTGTTATTTTTGGCTAAATTATTGTGAAACTTATGCAGGCTTTGGATGAAAGTAACAATAGGTGCTTTAAAATTGGGCTTTTAGCATCGGCAATAGTGCCGTCACACCGTAACCCCTTGAGGATATGAATCTGATACAGGCGTCAATGGCAGTGCACCCAGATATTGTGCCTTTAGTGCCAGGCATGCAAGTACTATCATACAGTAACCCCTCTGTGGTATTGTGGAAGAGTGCAGGGGTGGACCATGTGGTCCTATATTGAAAGGTTTTTGATCTGGTAATGGGCGTCAGTGCACCCAGATATTGTGCCTTTAATGCCAGGCCATCAAGTATCATCATACAGTAACCCCTCTGTGGTATTGTGGAAGAGTGCAGGGGTGGACCATGTGGTCCTATATTGAAAAGTGTTTTTTTTATCTGTTAATGGGCGTCAGTGCACCCAGATATTGTGCCTTTAATGCCAGGCCATCAAGTATCATCATACAGTAACCCCTCTGTGGTATTGTGGAAGAGTGCAGGGGTGGACCATGTGGTCCTATATTGAAAAGTGTTTTTTTTATCTGTTAATGGGCGTCAGTGCACCCAGATATTGTGCATTTAATGCCAGGCCAGCAAGTATCATCATACAGTAACCCCTCTGTGGTATTGTGGAAGAGTGCAGGGGTGGACCATGTGGTCCTATATTGAAAAGATATGATTCTGGTCAAGGCGTCAGTGCACCCAGATATTGTGCTTTTGGTGCCAGGCCTGCAAGTGCCATCATAATACAGTAACCCCTCTGTGGTATTGTGGAAGAGTGCAGGGGTGGACCATGTGGTCCTATATTAAAAAGTGTTTTTTTTATCTGTTAATGGGCGTCAGTGCACCCAGATATTGTGCCTTTAATGCCAGGCCAGCAAGTATCATCATACAGTAACCCCTCTGTAGTATTGTGGAAGAGTGCAGGGGTGGACTATGTGGTCCTATATTGAAAAGTGTATTTTTTATCTGTTAATGGGCGTCAGTGCACCCAGATATTGTGCCTTTAATGCCAGGCCATCAAGTATCATCATACAGTAACCCCTCTCTGGTATTGTGGAAGAGTGCAGGGGTGGACCATGTGGTCCTATATTGAAAAGTTTTTGATCTGTTAATGGGCGTCAGTGCACCCAGATATTGTGCCTTTGGTGCAAGACTACCAGGCCAGCAAGTATCATCATACAGTAACCCCTCTGTGGTATTGTGGAAGAGTGCAGGGTTGGACCCTGCGGTTCAAAAAAATAAAATGATATAAATCTGGCACAGGCGTCAGTGCAGCCAAATATTGTGCCTTTCATGGCAGCAAGTGCCTTCACACTGTAACCCTTTTGTGGTATTGTGGAAGAGTTCAGTGCTGGAGGTTTTGTGAATGCAGAAGAGGACATCCCCTATCTATTCCATTACTTCAGCATCAGGGGATTGATAGCTGCTGATCCAGGACTGATTCATTTTTATAAATGTCAGCCGGTCTACAGAGTCGGTGGACAGACGCACTCTTTTGTCTGTGACAAAACCTCCAGCGGCACTGAACGTCCTTTCGGAAAGCACGCTAGATGAAGGGCAACCTAGTAGCTGCATAGCATATTGGCTAAGTTCTGGCCAGTGATCCAATCTCAACACCCAGTAAGCCAGTGGATCATCTGCTGGAAACGTATCCAGGTCTGCCCTTGCCCCTAGGTAGTCCTGCACCATATGGTGAAGACGCTGGCAATGGGTGCCTACATTTGACATCCCTGGGCGTCGAGGACTAAAAAAATTTAAAAATGCATCAGTCAAGCGGCCCTGGCCTTCACCGCTATTCCTCTGATCACCTGCAGCCTCAGAAGCACGTGTGTCAGCACTTGGTAATCTAACAGTGCCTAGAAAGGTGTTACACAAGTTTCGCTTTAGAGTGTCCTCAAGTTTTGTCATCCTGTGCTCCCTCTGTGCGGGCAGGATGAGCTCTACAACTTTCCCCTTGTATCGTGGATCAAGAAGGATTGCCAACCAGTAATGATCCCTCTCCTTGATAGCATGAATCCTGGGGTCCTTTAGCAGGCTTTGCATCATTAGGGAGCCCATGCAGCGTAGGTTGGAGGTGGCATTAGCTGCCGAGTCTTCCTGGTCAATGAGGATGACCATATCGTGCACTTCCTCCTCCCAGAAACGCACAAGCCCTTCTGTTTCTGGGCACACAAAACCCTGCCTTGAGGAATCCCCACCTTCAATGCCCCCACTACTTAAATAGTCCTCCTCCTCCTGTCTGATCTGAGTATGACCCGCTGGAATGCTGTCTGCGGAAAGATTGGGGCCTTGAGAGCTAGGGAAGGCCTCCTCTTCCTCCCGCTGCTCTGCCTCTAGCGCCACATCTATAATTCCCCGCAGAGTGTGCTCCAGCAGGAACACTAAAGGAATTGTGTCACTGATGCATGCACCGTCCCTGCTCACCATCCTCGTTGCCTCCTCAAATGGTGACAGTACAGTGCATGCATCCTTGATCATCAGCCACTGCGGGGGGGGGGAACCAAGTTGACCTGAACCTGTCCTTGTGCCATACTCACACAGGTACTCGTTGATGGCCCTCTGCTGCTTGAGCAGACGCTGCAGCATTGCTAATGTCGAGCTCCACCTGGTGGGCATGTCACAGATCAGACGGTTTGTGGAAAGGTGGAATTCTCTTTGAATTTCTGCCAGGCGAACGCTTGCTGGGAATGACCATCTGAAGTGGCTGCAGACTTTTCTGGCCTGGATGAGAAGCTCTGGCAGCCCTGGGTACTTGGTTAGGAAATGCTGTACCACCAGATTTAGGACGTGTGCTAGGCATGGTACATGCGTCAATTTACCCTTGCGTAGGGCGGAGAGAAGGTTGCTGCCATTATCGCAGACGATCATTCCCAGCTCAAGCTGGCGTGGTGTTAACCATCTCTGCACCTGCCCCTGCAGAGCTGACAAAATTTCTGACCCGGTGTGGCTCCTGTCCCCTAAACAAACCAGCTCAAGCACAGTATGGCATCTTTTTGCTTGAGCCATTGCGTAGACCCTGTCAGGCATCGGTTTAACTGCCACTTCGCCAGAGACAGAGGAGGAGGAGGAGGAAGAGGTGGTGGTGGTGGAGCAGACAGACCTCATACAAGCAGCTTTCTGGAGGCGTGGTGGATGAACAAGCTCCAGCACAGAGCCCCGTCTTGGATCCCTCCCAGCTGCAATCAGAGTTACCCAGTGTGCCATGAAGGAAATGTAACGACCCTGTCCATGCTTGCTGGACTACGTGTCTAAAGTCACATGCACCTTGCTGCTGACTGCCTTTCCCAATGACTCGATAACATTGTCTTCCACGTGCTGGTATAGTGCTGGAATGGCCTTGCGTGAAAAGTAATGGCGTTTTGGAACCTGCCACTGTGGTACAGCACATTCAGCAAATTCACGGAAGGGAGCAGAGTCCACCAGCTGGAAAGGCAGCAACTGCAATGCGAGTAATTTTGCTAAGCTGGCATTTAGACGCTGTGCTTGGGGATGGTTGGGACTATATTTTTTCTTTCGCTGCAGCAGCTGCGGCAACGTAATCTGACTACGTAAATCTTCAGCTACTGGGATGATGTCACATTGTGAGGAAGGACCTGCTGGTACATCCATTACTGTAGCATCATCCCTGTCGGTGGAGTTTGTAGGCAATTGCATGGCAGAACATACAGTGTGGGTAGAGACAGATGAGGAGGAGGAGGACCTACGCAAAGTTTTGCACCAACGGGATGTGTGGCACTTGTTCATATGTCGCCTCAAGCACGTGGTACCCAAGTGTCCGGTGTTTATCCCACGCTTCAGCCTCCTCTGACATAGATTACAAATAGCAATGGTGGGGTCTGCTGCACATTTCTTAAAGAACTCCCAGACAGCAGAGTTCCTGCATGGGTTCTTTGAGACAACAGCGCTCTGCACCGGAGCAGCTCTGACATGTGATGCCTTGGACTGGCTAGTGCTACGGTTGGTCACAGAGGATGTTGTGCCTCGTGTTTGCTGTGTCTCCTCCTCCTCCTCCTCCTCACTTGATTCCTCAGTTCGATCTGGCACCCAGGTGGAGTCAGTGACCTCATCATCAATGTCATCTTCACCCCCTATCTCCTCATCACTGGAGCCAACTTGGCAGTATGCTGCAGCTGCTGGGGCAACATGAGTGCCAGTTATTTGTGTGTCATCACTGGTACCCCCTTCCTCTAGGTTGATTATACTACCTTGCTCAGCCTCAGAGATTGAATCCGAGCACTGTACTTGCTGCGCATCCTCAAGCAGCATGTCACTCTCATTGTAGTCAAACAATTCAGCTGACTCCTCCGTGTGTGATAGCGAGGCTACGGCAGGAGTAGCTGTGGACATGGAGGCTGCATTAGATGCTTTGGCAGCTGAGGTGGACTGTAAAGCACTAGAAGCCTGGCTGGCAGAGGACTCGGAGGAGGAAGATGGCCTGGCTAGCCAATCCACCAAGTCCTCTGTATGTTGCTGCTGCTTAAGATGGCCAGCACCAGTTAGAAAGGACAAGCGTGCCCCTGCAGAGGATGCACCACGTCCACCACGACCAGAGACACAGCCTCCCGACACAGGGGCTGCTTACCCTCTTATCTGTGGCTGGGAGCGTCTGCCTGTCCTTTTTGTTCTTTCAGACATGGTGAGTGATATATAGATTAATATATACAGAACTCTGATTCAACTCTGGCATAAAGATTTAAATAACTCTGGTATAACTCAGTGAGACACACTGATAGCTGGCAGCCAGTGACAAGAGACAGATCACCTTAATTCCCAAGTGTTTTAAAGAAATTAGTGAGCCCCAAAATACAGCGTGGTACTGTTTGTATGACGAGACACAGATCACCTTAATTCCCAAGTGTTTTAAAGAAATTAGTGAGCCCCAAAAAAACTTGCTGGCTGTGTGACGAGACACAGAAGATCACCTTGATTCACAAGTGTTTTAAAGAAATTAGTGAGCCCCAAAATACAGCGTGGTACTGTTTGTATCACGAGACACAGATCACCTTAATTCACAAGTGTTTTAAAGAAATTAGTGAGCCCCAAAATACAGTGTGGTACTGTTTGTATGACAAGACACAGATCACCTTAATTCCCAAGTGTTTTAAAGAAATTAGTGAGCCCCAAAAAAATTTGCTGGCTGTGTGACGAGACACAGAAGATCACCTTGATTCACAAGTGTTTTAAAGAAATTAGTGAGCCCCAAAATACAACGTGGTACTGTTTGTATGACGAGACACAGATCACCTTAATTCCCAAGTGTTTTAAAGAAATTAGTGAGCCCCAAAATACAGCGTGGTACTGTTTGTATGACGAGACACAGATCACCTTAATTCCCAAGTGCTTTAAAGAAATTAGTGAGCCCCAAAAAAACTTGCTGGCTGTGTGACGAGACACAGAAGATCACCTTGATTCACAAGTGTTTTAAAGAAATTAGTGAGCCCCAAAAAAACTTGCTGGCTGTGTGACGAGACACAGAAGATCACCTTGATTCACAAGTGTTTTAAAGAAATTAGTGAGCCCCAAAATACAGCATGGTACTGTTTGTATGACGAGACACAGATCACCTTAATTCCCAAGTGTTTTAAAGAAATTAGTGAGCCCCAAAATACAGCGTGGTACTGTTTGTATGACGAGACACAGATCACCTTAATTCCCAAGTGTTTTAAAGAAATTAGTGAGCCCCAAACAAACTTGCTGGCTGTGTGACGAGACACAGAAGATCACCTTGATTCACAAGTGTTTTAAAGAAATTAGTGAGCCCCAAAATACAGCGTGGTACTGTTTGTATGACGAGACACAGATCACCTTAATTCCCAAGTGTTTGAAAGAAATTAGTGAGCCCCAAAATACAGCGTGGTACTGTTTGTATGACGAGACACAGATCACCTTAATTCCCAAGTGTTTTAAAGAAATTAGTGATCCCCAAAATACAGCGTGGTACTGTTTGTAAGACGAGACACAGATCACTTTAATTCCTAAGTGTTTTAAAGAAATTAGTGAGCCCCAAAATACAGCGTGGTACTGTTTGTATGACGAGACACAGATCACCTTAATTTCCAAGTGTTTTAAAGAAATTAGTGAGCCCCAAAAAAACTTGCTGGCTGTGTGATGAGACACAGAAGATCACCTTGATTCACAAGTGTTTTAAAGAAATTAGTGAGCCCCAAAATACAGCGTGGTACTGTTTGTATGACGAGACACAGATCACTTTAATTCCTAAGTGTTTTAAAGAAATTAGTGAGCCCCAAAATACAGCGTGGTACTGTTTGTATGACGAGACACAGATCACCTTAATTTCCAAGTGTTTTAAAGAAATTAGTGAGCCCCAAAAAAACTTGCTGGCTGTGTGATGAGACACAGAAGATCACCTTGATTCACAAGTGTTTTAAAGAAATTAGTGAGCCCCAAAATACAGCGTGGTACTGTTTGTATGATGAGACACAGATCACCTTAATTCACAAGTGTTTTAAAGAAATTAGTGAGCCCCAAAATACAGCGTGGTACTGTTTGTATGACGAGACACAGATCACCTTAATTCCCAAGTGTTTTAAAGAAATTAGTGAGCCCCAAAATACAGCGTGGTACTGTTTGTGTGACGAGACACAGATCACCTTAATTCCCAAGTGTTTTAAAGAAATTAGTGAGCCCCAAAATACAGCGTGGTACTGTTTGTATGATGAGACACAGATCACTTTAATTCCTAAGTGTTTTAAAGAAATTAGTGAGCCCCAAAATACAACGTGGTACTGTTTGTATGACGAGACACAGATCACCTTAATTTCCAAGTGTTTTAAAGAAATTAGTGAGCCCCAAAAAAACTTGCTGGCTGTGTGATGAGACACAGAAGATCACCTTGATTCACAAGTGTTTTAAAGAAATTAGTGAGCCCCAAAATACAGTGTGGTACTGTTTGTAAGACGAGACACAGATCACCTTAATTCACAAGTGTTTTAAAGAAATTAGTGAGCCCCAAAATACAGCGTGGTACTGTTTGTATGACGAGACACAGATCACCTTAATTCCCAAGTGCTTTAAAGAAATTAGTGAGCCCCAAAAAAACTTGCTGGCTGTGTGACGACAAACAGAAGATCACCTTGATTCACAAGTGTTTTAAAGAAATTAGTGAGACCCAAAATACAGCGTGGTACTGTTTGTATGACGAGACACAGATCAACTTAATTCACAAGTGTTTTAAAGAAATTAGTGAGCCCCAAAAAGATGTGCCAAGACCCAGAAAATCACCTCAATTCACAAATGTTTTAAATAAAGTTGTAAACCCCAAAAAAACTTGCTGGCACAGTGACAAGACACACATCACCTAAATTTAATGATATTTGGTATAAATGAGACCCAAAAAGACTTGCTGGCACAGTGTGACAAGACCCAGAAAATCACCTCAATTCACAAATGTTTTAAATAAAGTTGTAAACCCCAAAAAAACTTGCTGGCACAGTGACAAGACACACATCACCTAAATTCCCTGATATTTGGTCGAAATGAGACCCCCCCAGACCCCCCCAGTAGCGTGGCAGACCGGCAGTAACAACACACACAACAATCTCCTTTGAAATCTCCTCTGAAATGCGTGCAGAAGCGCTGCGTGGAAACCTTATATAGTGTGCTGCGGGACTTAGCTCTGTGAGCCCATGATTGGGCAAAATTTGTCCAATCAGGACTCTGAGCGGTGATTGGCATAGTGTTCAACCAGTCTTGCACCAGACCTGTGGTCAGGTGGAAGGCTGTAGCCAATTAGGAGCTTCAGGCAGTGGAAAAATGCATTGTGGTCCATTGTGGTCGAACATGCGGCGAACATCCGGAAATGTTCGGGGTTCGCGATCCGCTCGAACAGGCTAAGTTCGGGTCGAACCCCGAACCGTCCGAACCCGAACAGCTCATCCCTAGTGCTGATCTGTGTGTGCAAGCGCTGATATTGTGTTATATAAGAAGTGATAATAACAGCTGGTTGGATAAGCATCAGGGGAGCGGCAGTTCTCTGAGCTGCATGGTGTTTATTTCACCCCCTAAGCTTTGGGGTGGTGTTCAGATAGATGAGGAGGGAGTTCCCTGGTGCACACATCTCTTGTGAGTGGTTTGTGCACCGACAAATACATTCCCCCGCTTTTAGGACACTGGCCCACAGCACCATCAGGGAAAAAAAGTAGAATAGAGGGTCTGCCAACCAAACTTTGCTCAGTGTCCTTCATGGGCTTAGCGTGGCCAGGGCCAGATTTGCAATTAGACAATGTAGGCATGTGTCAACATGAAAAAAGGTTGTCATTTGCGCTCACCTCCATGCGAAACAAAACAGAGGTTTTGGTTTACTTAAATGGCCAATAAAGTGTAAGTCCATTTGCCACGTCACAGCAACCTCTGGTCAGGTAGGTCCTAACCTAATGAAACTAAGAGCTGCTTTCTAAGCAACTACATGTCCACAAGAGACAGGCTGGTGGGTTATATTTATATCCCTCACCACAAACATTTCCACTTTGGGATAAAAGAAAACACGGAAAAAGGCAGCAGCAACAATGACCTGGCTGGGGATACAACTAAAACAAAATATACCTATATGCAGAAAAAAACAGTTTTGCGCCTATTCCTTATCAGGGCGGCTGCGTCAACCAGAAGTAACCAGCCTCCTTTATCTATAAAACATAACAAGGAAAAACGGTTGAGGTGTACGCAAATGGCAACCTTTGTTCTTGTTATGTTTTATACATGTAGTGGGCTGGATACTTCTGGTTGGCAGAGCCGCCCTGATAGGGAATAATCGCAAAATCGTTTTTTCTGCATATATGAGTCTACAGGTGCCCACCTCAGGGGGTGCATTGCTCTGTAAGACTAAAAAACTAAATATATATATATTTTTAGTTTTTCGCAGGGAGATGCCCGTTACGGTGGACACCATTCTCTTGAACATAAAAAAATGTAAACTCTGATTTTCTGCACCCACAGGCTCCTATGATGTAAATCCGACCTTGAGCGTGGCTCTGTATGTTCGTCAGTACAGGGATAACAACATCCTGCTTTCTATTGGACAATAGAGGATATCACGTAAGGTTGTCAGGTCGGCCATGTTTTCCAGGACACATATTACTATTTCGTGCAGAGGAAGAACACAGGGAAAAGTGCTGCCCTGTAACATGTATACCCGTGACTTTGTTTCTTTGATCCAGTGGTGGATTTGTTTCTGGGAGGGCATAAATAAAAGCCCACCAGTCTACCCCATGACTGAAAAGCAGCATGAGCCTATATGGTTTGCTATAAAGCAGCCTGTGGTTTCATTGGTTAGGATTCACCTTCACTAGAGGTGCCTTGACGTTCGACCGGTGAGCTTACACTCCAATGGCCATTGCAGTAAATCAAAGCCTCTAATTGTGTTTTATTTCACACGGTGTAAAAGGAATAAGCGCAGATGACACCTTTTTTCTTGTTATGTTTTATACATGATGCTGGGCTGTATCCATTTGGTGGTTGCAGCCGCCCCACTGGGGAATAGGCACGACCCCACTCTTTCTGTACATAATCCATATGCTGCAGGAACGAAATCAAGGCAGGTCACCTGGGATAACTTTTTGATTTCTTATCTGCAGCGTATAGATTATACATGCTGTGGGGTGGCATTTTTCATGCACTGGCCATCAGTGTGAATAAATTATATGTGTCCAGGAAACCATGGCAGATCTGGCAACTCTAATATCATATTAAATTATGTGGAATTGTTATTCCACAGAGATACCGCGGAGAAACGCATCTCCACTGTTACAGCCGAGTTGCCCCTGGAAATAATTCAACATCAGTTCTCTAACACAACCTTCCAACCTGGTCGGTAACGGGAACCGCTAACGGGAACTCAGGTAACCCCCCTGCAGCCAATGACTGGCTGCAGGAAAGGGAGACGGGATGGTGACGTTGCTGCAGAGCCACAAGGTATGCTAAGCCGCACCTCGGCATTCAGGCCCACCCACCGCCAGGATGGCCTTGAACGCCTGGCGGCATTAATGGGTTAAAATTGACCCTCGACAGCTGATCTCTGTAGAATGTTTTAATTTCTGTGACATATTTGTGTCAGGGCATAAAGGGGGAAATCATGTCAAAGGCTCCGAGTAACAAACAGGATGCTCAGCTCGTATCGGAGCCTGCTCCACCGCGGGTCACAGAGGAAGGCCCATAGGTCAGATAAAAACAAGGACCGATTTCCTGCAGCAATTTCTGCCGTTTTGTGGGGTTGAATATTATAACACATTTATTTTGGATAAAATGACTATTTAGATTAATAATTCAGGCTCATAAACGAAGAGCATGTTCCTTCCTCTATTTCTCCAGTAAATAATTGACGAGGAGGAACATTCAAAGGGATTTTTCAAACAGGAAACTCATTTGTGGTTGAAGAAAAAAAAAAAAAAAACACTAGTGAAAACATAGTAATCATTTACAGACCTCATATCTTTTGGAAAGATAAAACAGTTTTACATAACACGGAGGGGGTGGAGGATGTGGCGCGTCTGACGGAGTGGGACATTACTCCCATTGCACTCAGTCAGCAAAATTCTTCTCTTTTGAGCGTAATCTTTTCCGGTGTTCATTTTTCACTCGCTTGTTATTTCCTGCAATGTTGTTTCCCTGATGTTCTGGGTCACTTTGAACGACGATTGGCAGATCCTCCATTTACAGTTAAACACAAGTTATTTCATTACGTTGGTAGGTGGCACGCAAAAATACCATCCTAACATATGTAGCATTCATACGATTTATGGAGGAAAAGATTACTAACCATGCTAATTCTTTTTGGATTTCCTCCATTGTGGATTAATAGATGGATGTACTGCAAGTGTGTGATCCATTGTATTATATATATATATATATATATATATATACTGCATGGCCCAAAAAAGTCACCACCTCGATTTAACTAGGCAGATAGGTGTGAGCCTTCCATTGGATAATTACTGCAGTGATAAATGTTTCAGCTGCATAAAATGAGGTCATGTGACTCCCTGAATATACTGAATGAGCAGGTTTTTCCATCAATGGGTTTTTTCTCCCCTGATGGCACAGCGGGCATATTCCAAGATGGCAATGCCAGTATTCATTGGGCTCAAATTGTGCAAGAGTGGTTCAGGGAGCATGAGACCTAATTTCCACACATGGATTGGCCACCACACAGTCCAGACCTTAACCCCATTGAGAATCTTTGGGATAATGTGCTAGAGAAGACTTCACGCAGCGCCGCGACTCTCCCATCATCAACAGAAGATCTTGGCCACAAATTAATGCAACTCTGGGCAGAAATAAATACTGTGACATTGCATGAGCTTATCCAAATGATGCCACAGAAAATGCGTGCTGTAATCACAGTAAAAGGTGGTTCAACCAAATAATGTAAGTACCAGCTGGATGGAGTAGAGGTAACGTCACTGCTCTATAGCCGTGGAGCCACAGGTTCAAATACCAGCAAGAGCACATCTCCAGTAAGTGTCCTTGGGCAAGACAAGGCTGGTTGGATACATGGTTGGTATAGCAAAGCATGATCACAGTTGGTTAGCAAGGCTGGATACATACTCGCCACCTGGGACATACTTGAAAATGAGAGAAATATCAATGTATACTTCCTGTAAAAATACTTTCTCAAAAAAAAATTTAGAGTGTGTGACTTTTTTTGCCCAGACATTATATATATATATAATCAGTATTTTCTAGATGTTGACATCACAATGCTTTATAGAATATGGCAGATTTGACTCGAATTCGGGTGCAATGTATTTTTATGTGTTCAGAGCAAGTTGTCGGGTATATTACAGAAAGGAAAAATTAAAATGGATGCCTGTAGCCATTTTGTTTTTAAAGACAGTTTTTTTTTCTTTCAATTTTCTCTAGGTTTAGAAATTAACGAGATTTTTTTTTTTACAGAGTTCATTCCTGGGTGAAGTCTTTTATATTTTTTTAAGAAGTGCCAGACATGAAGGAACCTAGAATGTTTTGTGTGATAATGCTAGAGTTAAGTGCTAAGACGTGTCATAATTAAATTTATTGGTCTGTCTTAAGTTTTTAAAACAAAAGATATTTTGTCTTTTGGGTATAGGAATAAGAGTTAATATCTCTGTAATATAGATTTATAGTCACAAAATATATGTTTATAATCAAGGTATATTTTATTATATTTACAGTAGGAAATATATACTCCAATAAATATTGTAGAAAGTATATAATTGGTAAATAATAAAAATTACTAAAGAATAGATTCTGTTGAGTTAACCAGAAAAGAATTCAGCTGATAGTAAGTAATTTTAAAAGGGAGTAGGGATATAAATTAGGTATGACAGATAGAGACACAGTGTCTAGTGAATGGGAGAAGAGAAGGTCTTTGTGTAGATTGACCTTTTGACCTGAGATAAGAATATTAAAAAGAAATGCTGGAATTAATTAAGAAGTGCAATACTGCCCTCTAGAGGATAGTAAATATTAGATTTGATGTATTAATAATATTGCCAGTGACGTCAAATTTACTATAATTGAAGTGGCAGTGTTGGTTGCAAATCAGTCGGAGATTCCAGCATTCAGACTCACACCGCAATGCATTCAGATGTCCAGTACACATAGCAGATCCCAGGACATGAGGCAATCAAGATTCTCACCAAATCTCTAACTCACATGCATTGATTATCTAATATCGATAATCTTCACATATTCCAAAACATAGCATCACATAGAAAATTCCAAGACTTATTAAAATCCAAATTGGACAGGTAATGTATGAAATTAAGGAATTATTGTAATTATATATATTTGTAGATATTCTTGCAACGTAGACTGAGACTTCTCAGATACTGGCTAACTCCAAAAATTCTAAGTATTTCTATTCTGCAGATAGAAATATGAAGAAGTGGACATAAGGATTTATTCCTAAAAGAAATGTTGTAAGATTGATACCAATATATATTGAATTTGGAAATTACTGTGATTATAATTAATAAGCAAAGAATTATATAACTACAAAATAAAAAGCAAAAGATTAGAAGTTTAATTCTCGAGATTAGGGGAGGATTCACTAAATAAGTTTTTATTACTTATCATTAAATTAGCTCATCTTTTGTTGATCCATGTAGTATAGAGATATATATATATATATATCTATAAGAGCTGGCTGGTTAAACATTGTTTGCTGGGAAATGCATGTTGTATTAAGCAGAAATGTTTATTAACCATTTGTGTATTAGTTACTAACTGATAAGGTAAATAATATTAATCATATATGCAGTTACTAACCGGAGATACATATATTGTGAAGCTAGTTTTTATATGCTGATGTATTGTGGTTTATAAATTTTTGTTTATGATATGAGATTTGAAACTTTTTTGTATACGTAATAAATATATATATTTTTATCCGATTATTGATTATTGTATTTTTCAAAGCAAAACACAGACAATTAAAAGAATTCAGGAGAATTTCTAAGAAATATAAACGATTGATATTTGTGTCTCGTATGGATTTCTTATGAAATAATAATCCCTGATATATTGGAGGCAACTGCCGAGATAGGTCCAGTAAATCCAATATAGACATATTGGAGGCTTGGCTGATAAGTCCAATATATAACGTGTTGTATTCACGTGCAGAGATTATATCCGACAAATTGGAGGCACTGTACCGAGATTGTAGTTTTTGTTTGGAATATAATTGTCAGTATTGTCTGATTAGACAGAGATAAAATATATATATATATATATTTTGACTCCTTGTTGTATTTTGACTTGTGGTTTTATGGTTGTCTACTAAACAGTGTAAAAATGTCAGAGTCAGAATCTGAGACTCAGGAAGACGTAGAAATACATGCAGATCAAATAGTATTGATAGATTCTTATCTAAAGGACAAGTTACACGTCACAGACGATTTATTTGATTGGATAAAAGAATTAAAATCAAATGTATTTAATTATGTTGATTCAATCTGGTCAGATCAATCAAATTTTCTTGAGTGTTTGCGAAAGATAAGTGCAGCCACAAATAAAAAAGACAAAGAGATTTTTGTTTTAAAAATTGTGCCTGAAAGCATATACTTGATCGCAGAAATGAACAAGAGATTGAATGATGACAAAGAAACCAGAGACAGCTTAGAAAATAAAAATTGTGACTTGCATGATACCGTAAATAAATTAAAAGATGAGTCAGAACGAATGATAATGGAGTTGAAAGTGTGTGCAAGAGAAAAAGATCAATTGCAAGATGAGATTGCTCAATTATCCACATTAAATAAGGAGCTGAAAAAAAAATTGGTGAGAATGAAACGCGAACATGAGAAATTCGCTGATGAGCTACGTCAGATTGAAACTGATGTTCGAAGGGTTAAAAATCCTTTGTTAGAGAAGTTCCCTTTGAAAGCTTTGAGTCATAACTTATCACTGATTAGGCCTGACAGCTCTATTTATCTGAAGAGCGAGAGTGAGCAGAGCAAAAGCGAAAGTGAAACTAAATCTCATGATGAAAAAAGAGCGAAGCCTCTTACACAGGAGTATTTCAAATCACATCACTCTAGCCAGCCACAGCCTATTAAGAAATCTCATAAAGTTCAGGATTTAATGAAAATCGTTAATTTCTTAAAAAACTCAGTAGGTATCTTTGACCTTAAGGGATCGCCAAAAATAATAAATCATTTAAATATGTTTGAAGATTCTTTGGCAATATTAGGAATTAATTCAGATGCTCAGAAAATTGAGTTGATCCCATGGGTCTTTGAAGGCAAACATAGGTATTTTTTTCAGTCTTTGAAAGAATCTGGTATATGTAATTGGAGTAAAATAGTCTCCGAGGTCAAATCTGAATTTGGGCCTCACCGTACCAGTCTAGCTGCGAAAAGAGCAATTTTAACTCTAAAATGCAGACCTAATCAAAGCCCCCGTGAATTTCTTTCAGTCCTTAAAAATGCGTACAGCTTGGCTGAAAGAAACCCAGATTTTGAAAACCCTGAATTTATCCAATTATTTTATGACGCATTGCCAAATAAAATAAAGGTTATTTTGGCAAGAGATTATGACCCGAGAAATGGTTTGGATTGGGTACTAAAAGAAAGTATGACCCTATTTACTGTATTTGAATATAGTGAAGAAACTCAGGGGAAAAGAGTGAAAAACTCACCTGAGGAAATAGCGGAAGCTCACGTTAAAAAGGGTGATATTAAATTTGAGTCCCACAAAAAGAGTTATGCGGAAATATTGCGTGACTCCATACCTCAAAGGGAAAAATCCAAGCCAGATCAGGAAAGAGGGTTTGCCAGAGAAAATTCAGGAAGTAAATTTCAATCTAGGAAGCAATGGGTACCTAGAAGTCAGTGGGTTAAATCAAGGGAAAATGTACCTAGACAGGAAGCAACCAGAGGTAAGACTGAATCTGAGGAGTCTGATAATGCGCAAGCTTCGTCCCCAAGGACGAATAGAAAGCGGAGATATAATGTACGCAAGCGTATTGGTCAAATGCAGGAAATTTTCCGTGTGCTGACAGAAAAACTGGATCAGATCACTCAGTTAATGACTGGAAATAACCCTGGTCAGGTTGTAAGCGATGTAACACCTGCAGCCCCACCCAACCAGTGACTAGATGATGTTTCTGATGAAGTAACCAGTATCCATGACAATTTACCAGAAAGTGATGATGAAATGATTAATACAAATGTTTGTATGGTTGATGATTTAAACCCTTCCCTGCAAAGAGAAGGAAAATGTATTTTATCTCCCCAGACTAAGTGCGAGCAAGTTGAGAAGACTGGATCCGAAATGGAAAGCACAGCTGCCAAAAGCACGTTTGAGAGAGCAAAATCAGTCGGTAAAATCTGTCCAAAACCTAATTTCATATCTCACTCTAAATTTCTCTGTAAATTGCATAGCATTGAAGACCGATATTATGTGAATGTCGAATTACAAGATAATTTACCACATATTCCGTCCTTGCTAGACAGTGGAAGCCAAGTTACGTTAATATCAGATCATTATTTTGAACAGGTCCAAGAACTATCCTCCAGGAAGCCTAGATTAGATAAATCAAATGCTAATCTAGTGAGTGTGAGTGGCACATCTCTGAAAGTTCTGGGCATGGCTAAATTGGATTTTAAATTGGGGAATAAAGTAATTCGGCATCCAACGCTTGTTGTGGATCTGCCCCATAATCGCCTAATTATTGGAATGGACCTTCTCAAAAGGTTAAATCCAATCATTGATTTTATCAATGAGGTTATTTGGTCCCAAGTAAATGTTCCAATCAGCTATGATAGATCCCAATCCCATCACACTCAGCGTAACTGCCACGTGATTGAGGAAAGGCCAGATTCTATTGAAGTCCACTTCAGAAATAGCCAGACACCTGATATCTCTTTTTTAAGGCCAAAGTCCCTGATTCCAGGAGAGCAGGAGGATAACACCATATGTGTCCCCCCCGAGAGAATTTGAGATATATGTCTGGAAAATGACGTGCTAATTATTCACCTCTACAAAAGGGAAACAGAACCAAATGGACATAATGACCCTGAAGTGATCAGATACCCAAATCCTCAAGATGAGTGGATAACAGATCTAGATAATGATGGAGACAGTCCTAATGTTATTGAAAAAGTTATGTTATGTATTTCTAGAAGAAATAAAACTTCCAAGCTCAATTGCATGATTGTCATCCTAGATCACCTCAGAATGTGAAGATGGAACAGCAGAAGACACTTAACCGGCTGGGTGGAGTAGAGGTAATGTCACCGCTCTGCATGGAGAGAGCATGTGGGGTCATGGGTTCGATCCCAGCGAGCAACCTCTCCAGTAAGTGTCCTTGGCAAGACACCTAACGGTACATACTCGCCACCCAGGACATACTTGAAAACAAGAGACATCTCAATGTATCCTTCCTGGTAAAATCCTTTCAGAAAAAAAAAACCGGTATCATATGAAGTGATGTTTTAATTAACATGTGATTCTTCTTCCCAGCATTCAGATGTTTAACTCAAGCTAGTAGATAGACTAGATCCGTACGGTTAATTAAATTTAATCAGAGATCAGAGTATTTATAGGGAAATTGAGTGAAATCGCTAGTCTATGAATGGTTATTTATACTCTTTCTTTCAACAGAAATTGAGATAAGTGGTTAATCCGAACTGCGACGCTAATTCGCAAAGATGAATCGGACCACCAAGGAGACTGCAACTATCTGGAAATTCTACGGTTTTCCGCACAATTCCAAGGAGAATGCTAAAGTCCCATGCGAATCAAGCTCATGCAAGCCTGAAAGACTTGCTGGATAAAGCCAGGATACCGTTGATTGCTATGTACAAGAACCACCGAAGGAAAAGATTTGCCGCATATTTTATTGCAACCGCCGTTTGATACAGAGAGAGAGAAGCAAATGTTTACCGGAAGGATCTGGTACAAAACAAGAGAGTGTTCATACCTATACCAGTGATTCTCGTGAAAGTTTCTAAAGAATCACGAGTTGTTATCGAGAAGTTACTTTTTATAAATTAAGTCTGGTATGACGAGATGCAAATCGTTGTCGTATTCCAAGGGCAAGAGATACCCATGAATCCAGATTTGAAATCTTTGCTAAAGAACTA
The DNA here is from genome assembly GCA_009667805.1 of Leptobrachium leishanense. Lineage (NCBI taxonomy): Eukaryota > Metazoa > Chordata > Amphibia > Anura > Megophryidae > Leptobrachium > Leptobrachium leishanense. Next base: position 58,303,658 of record CM019067.1, read on the forward strand.
GCATGACCATACTATTGAACTTCTAATAAAAAGATAATCTAACAATTTATGCTCCAATGTATTCACAGATTGATCATCAATTGCTATCTGCTTATAACGGGCCAAACATTACAGAGATTGTGATTTGTATAGTAATTATGTTTCTAACTGTCTGGATGATTGTACTAACAAAGAAAGTACGTACATTGAAGTTTAAAAACACTGCATCTTCAATTATTAAATGGATGAAAGAAGAAAAATGTGTTGCGAAAGGTGGAAACCTAGCCTAATTGGTAAAGGGGGGAGATATTGTATGTTTTCCTCAAATTTATTTGATCACTAAATAGATGAAACCAAAGGGGGGTTATGTCGGGTATATTACAGAAAGGAAAAATTAAAATGGATGCCTGTAGCCATTTTGTTTTTAAAGACAGTTTTTTTTTCTTTCAATTTTCTCTAGGTTTAGAAATGAACGAGATTTTTTTACAGAGTTCATTCCTGGGTGAAGTCTTTTATATTTTTTTAAGAAGTGCCAGACATGAACGAACCTAGAATGTTTTTGTGTGATAATGCTAGAGTTAAGTGCTAAAACGTGTCATAATTAAATTAAGTTTTTACAACAAAAGATATTTTGTCTTTTGGGTATAGGAATAAGAGTTAATATCTCTGTAATATAGATTTATATTCACAAAATATATGTTTATAATCAAGGTATATTTTATTATATTTACAGTAGGAAATATATACTCCAATAAATATTGTAGAAAGTATATAATTGGTAAATAATAAAAATTACTAAAGAATAGATTCTGTTGAGTTAACCAGAAAAGAATTCAGCTGATAGTAAGTAATTTTAAAAGGGAGTAGGGATATAAATTAGGTATGACAGATAGAGACACAGTGTCTAGTGACTGGGAGAAGAGAAGGTCTTTGTGTAGATTGACCTTTTGACCCGAGATAAGAATATTAAAAAGAAATGGTGGAATTAATTAAGAAGTGCAATACTGCCCTCTAGAGGATAGTAAATATTAGATTTGATGTATTAATAATATTGCCAGTGACGTCAAATTTACTATAATTGAAGTGGCAGTGTTGGTTGCAAATCAGTCGGAGATTCCAGCATTCAGACTCACACCGCAATGCATTCAGATGTCCAGTACACATAGCAGATCCCAGGACATGAGGCAATCAAGATTCTCACCAAATCTCTAACTCACATGCATTGATTATCTGATATCGATAATCTTCACATATGCCAAAACAAAGCATCACATAGAAAATTCCAAGACTTATTAAAATCCAAATTGGACAGGTAATGTATGAAATTAAGGAATTAATGTAATTATATATATTTGTAGATATTCTTGCAACGTAGACTGAGACTTTTCAGATACTGGCTAACCCCAAAAATTCTAAGTATTTCTATTCTGCAGATAGAAATATGAAGAAGTGGACATGAGGATTTATTCCTAAAAGAAATGTTGTAAGATTGTTAAGTAATTGGAAATTACTGTGATTATAATTAATAAGCAAAGAATTATATAACTACAAAATAAAAAGCAAAAGATTAGAAGATTAATTCTCGAGATTAGGGGAGGATTCACTAAATAAGTTTTTATTACTTATCATTAAATTAGCTCATCTTTTGTTGATCCATGTAGTATAGATATATATATATATATCTATAAGAGCTGGCTGGTTAAACATTTGTTTTGATTTGATTTGAAACTTTTTTGTATACGTAATAAATATATATATTTTTATCCGATTATTGATTATTGTATTTTTCAAAGCAAAACACAGACAATTAAAAGAATTCAGGAGAATTTCTAAGAAATATAAACGATTGATATTTGTGTCTCGTATGGATTTCTTATGAAATAATAATCCCTGATATACAGTTGTGTTCAAAATTATTCAACCCCCAATGCTGTAAAGGGTTTTAGGGAATTTAGTGTACATTTGTAAATGTATTCAGAATGAAATCCTACAAGGACTTTTTAAAGAACCATATGCAACTAAAATGACATCAATTGATTTTGTAATACAGTAGTAAAACTTTCTTTTGTGAATTCTTCATTGACACAATTATTCAACCCCTTAAAGACTACCACTCTGAAGAACAGAGGTTCATTCAAGTGTTTTCAATCAGGTATTGAAAACACCTGTGGATGTCACGGCGCAGCAATAAAGCATAATAAGCACCAATTAGGCAGCTTTAAAATGACTGTGATACTCAGCTCCTTCTAGACATTTACTGGTGTGGTTACAAACATGGTGAAGTCAAGAGAATGGTCCAGGAAGACAAGAGAAGAGGTGATTACTCTTCACAGGAAGGGCAATGGCTATAAGAAGATTGCAAAGATGTTAAACATACCAAGAGAGACCATAGGAAGCATCATTCGCAAATTCAAGGCAAAGGGCACTGTTGAAACGCTACCTGGTCGTGGCAGAAAGAAGATGCTGACTTCGACTGCTGTGCGCTACCTGAAACGTAGAGTGGAGAAAAGTCCCTGTGTGACTGCTGAGGAACTGAGAAAAGATTTGTCAGATGTAGGTACTGAAGTTTCAGCTCAGACAATACGGCGCACACTACGTAATGAAGGCCTCCATGCCAGAACTCCCAGGCGCACCCCCTTGCTGTCTCCAAAGAATAAGAAGACTCGACTGCAGTATGCCAAAAGTCATGTGGACAAACCACAGAAGTTTTGGGATAGTGTTCTGTGGACTGATGAAACAAAATTAGAACTGTTTGGGCCCATGGATTAGATTATATCCGACAAAGTTGGCAGCACAACTTCTTTCATTATTATGCCTATTACATGAATTTATTCTGGAGTCTCCGTTTTAATCTAATAGGATTGGCATTTGTCAGATTTTTTTTCTTTTTTTTAATCATAAAATAAATAACATTTTGACTAGGAAAACCGTTTAATATTTTTTATACGATAAAGACCCCCGCTATATAGTACAAGAAACTCCCAATTTACAGAATTCCTAATAATAAATAGTGCTTAAGTTCAGAATCGCATACAGTATATAACCTAGCAAATAGGAAAAATATAGAATATTCACAACTAGTAATCGATAAAAATGTTAATATATTTACTCCTTTTTATTTGTGTTTGTTTTTCGCTAATGCTCCAAATGTAGTTTTCAATGTACATCGTTCACAAAATACGATACGGAATTCTCAAAATATAAAATAAATGGTGATGCAGGAGTCACACGTTGACAGACTCAGTGTCACTGTGGCCTTTCTTGCGTCTTCGCCGAGTTGCCTGGCGAGGGGCATGACAGTAAATATACATTAAAGTCTTTACTTGTAGTGTAACTTTTTTTGGCATGCAGATATGTTTCTCAGTATGAGTACATTGCACTCTCTACTGGATGCACTTGGTATTTTTATTCCGGTGAGCTCTGGTCATTTTCTCCTATACAGGGTTATTTAAAGAGAATTGAAAAGCCAGCGCACGTTCGGTGACTTTTCATTCTCTTCAATTTGGTGCGATTCGGCGATCCCATTTCGGCGACCCTGCAGTGCATTCAGCGGGCACCACGGGGCCGTCGTTGTGCAGGGAAAAGCCGCCACAAACCCGATGAACACTCACCACAAAACCCAGTGAACGCGCACCGAAACCCGCAAAAACATCAGGATTAACCTCGCCGAACACGCCGGAGAAACCCGAGCAAAAGCCGATCACAGCACAGAGCAGCCGCCGGAAAAAGCTGACACTGCAGACAAATGGAGTGAAAAAAAAACAGTTTGCTTGAATGTTTGAAAAGTGAAACGCTGTTTGCAAAGAAACTACAGAACCAAAACGTCTGAAATTTACATAGAAAATCCAATGAATGATAATAAAAAGAGCTGTTACAGAAAAAAGAAAAAAAAATGAATTTTTTCTCAAAAAATCCCGAAAAATGCCTAAAAGATCCTAAAAAAATCTATAATTAAAGAGACTCTTTACTGCAGAATAAAATAATAAACGATTATTAGATATTGGATTAAAACTGGAATATTTTTAACATTGAAGCCTATGTGATTCTCCTGAATAAACCTGTCGAATGAAACCACCGAATGGCAGGGCATTTCGGCAACTTTTCACTGCTGTTTTGTGTTCTCTGAATAGACGGAGCATTGCTTCTCTATGGGGATTTCACTGCCCTTGAACAGGTAACGAACAGTCACCGTATGTGCAGGCAATTCACCAGGATTTGGGGAACTGCCTGCTCTCTGAATAGCCGAATGGCCAGGAAAGGTAACCGTACGCTGAATTTCACTGCTCGGTTACCTTTCTCCAGCAATTCGGAGCTCTTTGAATAACCCTGATAGTCATTTTTTTTTTTGAGAGAGGATTTTAACAGGAAGTCCTGGGTGGGGAGTATGTACTGTTAGGTGTCTTGCCCAAGGACACTTACTGGAGAGGTGCTCTTGCTGGGATCGAACCTGTGTCTCCACAGTCTCTCTCCAAGGTTATAGAGCTGTATACATTTTTATTATCATCATTTACATGGTGACAACAGTTTCTGCAGCGCTTTATAATAAGCAATGGGGACGGAGACAAAATTACTAACACACATAGGAACAGAGACAACAGGTGTAGAGGGCCCTGCTCGGATGAGATTTATAATCTAGAAGAGTTGGGGTGTAGGAAGACTAGAGGAGTTTTATTGGTGGTCAGGATCACTAGAACATGTGTATAGGAACACAAAAATTATGTATGGGGTTGGGTATCCACAATACCCAAAAGAAAGTTCTTTAAGAAAATTTATGAAAATATACTCAGCTGCTGCTGGAGAGGCAATTCACTCTTGTACATCCAACCAAGAGGGTAATGAATCTTAAGCAAGTATGGAAAAAAGATACCTCCAGCGCTGCAAGGAATGGTGCACTGGTGCTACCACATTTATTTTAAAATAAACAAAAAGAAAACGCAAAACAAACGTTTCGGGGACACAGCCCCTTCCTCAGTGTATAGTGCCTAGTGGTGGTGTATAGAGCCAAAGATGTTAGAATTGTGTCGATGTCCCAATATTTATGGACCTGACTGTATGTATGAAGATATATTTTGTCTATAATGAATATATCTTTCCACTGCAGTGAACCTGTGAAATTCACCTATGGAGACAGTGACAATGTTGCAGACATCTAATCAAGCTTTCTATAACTACTAATTACTTAATATAAAACAAGTGTGCGTGCATTAGTGGCCAAGCCTTGATGGCTCATAACATTAGTCTTTTTTAGAATAACGCCATAGTATATTCTTAAAATATATATCAATGTTTGGGTTCCTGAGTATTCCCGATAAGGGATGATCTACCTGCATTTACTTTTTATATATTACAGAAGCTGGTTCAATCAACAGATCAAAGTACAAGTTGCAATACTTATCAGTATATAATAATATCAGGGTTATTCAGAGAAAGGTGAAAGTCAGGAGAACTGGCAGGAGAAGAAAACAATCTAGACCAAATAGCTGATTTGGAAAGTGAGATAAATGGGAGAATTTTTCTGTTTTGCCTATTTTGACCTAGAATTTTCACTTCTCCAGTCATTCTCCTGGTTTTCACTTCTCTCTGAATAACCCTGTATGGTTCAGTGTGTCCAGGGGTCAGGTTGGGGGCAAACACTTGGGAACATAGTTTCTCCACTATTTTTGCATAGGTAACGGAGTTCCCATTGGTCCCATACTATAAAATTTGGATTCAGGTGTTAAGTCATATGTTTCTCAGTTAAGGCACAATAAATATTGAATTCATCATATTTCTGCTAAGGCTGGGGTCAGATAAAAGCAGTGTTCACGTCCGTGTTACCGCACATAAGTACATCCATGATACCATACAATTGTGTTAAATGGAGCCCCACACACGAAGTACGTCCGCACGGAAGTGCGGATGCATGGCGGACGCGGCAAACGGCCGCAGGTTAGGCAAGAACGTAACACTGCTAGAACTGACGTGCGGAGTGCGCCACGTCTGCAATGTCCTTGTGCTCGTCCATGAGCTTTGTGTGTGAGTGATGAAACGAGGTCAAATGGACGGCATTTATACGTCCAGCATTTTTGACGGACAAAATATTTTTTAATTGTAATTTATTTTCCCTGCTACATCAGTCAAAAAATACGCTAGTGAAAAAAACGGACTGTGTGGCCACTACCTTGCTGTCAGTCAGTAAGTACGTCCGTACTGCAGGGACGCACAGTCCGTACAAAATGCGCTCATCTGACCCTAGTCTAATATCCACATATATACATAAATATATCAGATTTGAGTGTGTGTTTGTGTTAGGTGTGAGATGATTAGTGTGACAGAACATGCTGTCACTGTGCAACTTGGAGGGGGCTGTGCGCTAGCCTCCTGCCCAGAGACTATGGCCCGTGAAAGAGACTATTGAGGAACTGGTGGACCTTTTAAATATATTTGGTTTTCACTGTTTTATATATCTGCCAGTTAACTAAAGATTTCTGATGTCTGTGTGTTATTCCCTGTATAGTGTAGATCGCTGTATTAGTACCTGCTATTGTGTAAATTCTCTCTGTAAGAAATTCCCTTTGTTCACCCTGGCTTTCTCTTCCCCCATTCTCCATTGTTTGAAGGTCCTGTGTAGCTATCTGATCTGTGATGTTGTCTGTTTGATTGACTGAAAATGTCCTGGTCCTTGACTCTATCTGTCCTCTCTGTGAATAAACAGTCAGTCCTATTCTGACCAAGCTTGAAGTCACGACTCATGATTTGGAGTACCAGGAATCTTCTGCCTGCTGTGCCAAGGAAAGGCTCCAGGTCTACAGCTTCGGCTTATTTCTGGGGGTGCTAGCCAGGCTCTCTATATACACCTGGCTCTAACCCCTTAAGGACGCAGGGGTGGCGCCCTTAAGGTGTTTAAATTTGCCGGCGAGGCGTACAGGTACGCCTCGCCGAAAGGTGCCGTCGCGCAGCACTAATTTCGGGCCCTCCCCGCAGCCGGCGTGCAGTGCGCGTCATTGGCTGCAGGGGACGGCTTGATTTCAGGCTGTCCCTGTGCAGCCAATGACGCGCACCGCGAGTCAGCGCGCGCAGGCTGCGGGGAGGGGCCGAGGCGGCCCATTGAAGACAGTGGGGCGTACCTGCACGCCCCGCGTCTTCAAAGCCCGCCCGCTGCCAGGACGTCATGGAACGTCCTGCGGCGTTAAAGGGTTAGTCTGCGGCTGAGGTACAAGAGAAAGGTGAGAGAGTCATGAGGAGAAACTGGGTGTCCAGCGAGGAAGCAGCATTTGGTAGATGTGACCCTGTCCGGGCACAGAGATCTGTTACAATTAGATTGTAAGCTCTTGAGCAGGGTCCTCTCTCCTTCTGTTCTGTTTGTTTAACTTGTATGTATATTTGTTATTCTGTCTCTCCCATTGTTCAGCGCTATGGAACTTGTTAGCGCTTTATAAATACTTGTAACTATAATAATTCCCTTTATCGGTTTTAAATGGAGATGGTTGTTGCACCTCTCATCTGCCCAAAGGAGCCCAGCGAACGCTCTTCAAAATTTACAATATGTATCAGCTTCTGTAATATTTCACAAAGGCATTTTTTTTATAAATAATTTGTGAATTTAAACGAGGTAAAGCAAGAACAACATTTTCACGCTTGGAGCACACACTACAGAAAAATACAGGATATTTTGTAACGTGTAATGCAGTAGATTATTTGTGAGGTCCATGAGCACAGGCCTTTAGCTGTATGATCCTAGAACAGTGGTTCCCAAACGCGATCTTCAAGTCCCCCTAACAGGCCAGGTTTGCAGATATGTGAAGCACAGCACAAGTGATATGATTTGCTGCTCAGTGATTGCTGGATTCAGTCTGCATTTCCCCAAGGTAAACCTTACAACCTGGCGCGTTGGTGCTACTTAAGGACCACGGTTTGGAACCACTGTCCTATAACATCACACGAGAATTATGTCATTCTTAAAGGACATTTGTCACAGAAAAAGATAGGATTGTCTGAAAGTGGGACTGCTTAGTGTAACCGATGTACATTAGGCTAGGGTCAGACAAACGCATTTTTTGCGTCGTCCGTGAAAAATTGCGTTCGAACGAATGGATGTATTTTTTCACGGAATACGCGATAGCGATCATACGATGCGCATTCTCGTCTGTGATTTTGTACGGATCATCAATAAAACACTTTTTGCGTCTGGACGTTATGATGGCCGGACATTAGCAGCGTCTGACGTCTCCTAATCACGCGCACACACCGCAGGTTTCACGTTCTAGAAAAAATGCATTTGTTTGCCGTTTGCGACTTTCGTGCGACCGTACTTCGTATATTGCCCGTCATTTGCTGCTACTACGGCCGTGATAAAGTGCAGCTGCACGCGCGTTCGCACTGCGTTCGTCTGACCCCAGCCTTAAGACCAAATGTTTATTTTCCACGTTTTCACTAGTGGTGTCTAAATGTCTTGAGCTTGAAACAATAACCTAGGCACATACCAGATTTGGCACGGCCGGTGCAAAGTGTACTAGAGCTTCGTACCCCGACTGGGTCACATCTGTTAATACCGCTTCCTTGCTGGACCTCGTTCACCCACCAACAGTCTTTCGTGCCTTTCTCCAGCCCTTAGCCAAAGTTTAAGGATAAACAACAACAACAACATGCAGATTCTGAGGTTTAGAACAGATAGCAACAACTGAGCCTTTAGGCCTGCGCCAGACGAGCGCACTTTTTGCGTCCGCCTGACCACACTGTTTGCTGTCCGTTGTAGCTTTTCAAAGGAGTCAATAGAGAACAACACACGAAGCACGTGCACACTTTTTTTTCACGTGCGCGCAACGCATGTTGCAACGGATGCCAAAATGGCATCAACGTGAACAAGCTAGACGGACATAGAGAAATAACTGCATACAGTTTTTTTTTTCTTTTTCTCAACATCAGTCAAAATTAACGGATACAATGTACACAATCTCATCAGTTAAAAAGTACGTCTGTTTCTGTGCGCAGTCAGTGCGCTCGTCTGACCCCAGCCTTAATAATATAAAGAACAGAGCCTGGCAGCCAATGGAAAATTACACCTGGCTTCTTACTGAACTTCATCATAATTCCTCACCTAGAATATAGTTCTTATTGCTCTTCAGTTCTGCTCCATTTCTCAGCATCTGAGACATAATTAGGCCGGTGACAGATAATGGAATTAGTATTGCTCAACATTTGACAAACAAGACAGAACAATATCCATTCAAACCTTTAACAGATGCAAACGCATTCCAGATGGGGGAGTTGGAAAAGACTAAAGTGGCCCAGACAGTAATCCTATCAGCAGATAGTAACCGATCCACATAGACAATAATGAAATCAAGAATAACAGTATTCATATTACAAACGACACAAACGCCCTGCACCTATAATCCTAGGTACAGGGTGACTTCAACATAGGAGCGGGCAGATATACCATACAGAACATCAGGGCTGCACCTCTCAAATGCATTTCTAGGTCCATGTACCCAAACCTGAAAGTGACGAACGTCAGATAAATGATTCCAGGATTCCTCCGTATCCCAATTTAAAAAAAACACAAAAAAGTTTTGAAAAGGTTTTTGTGGATATTATGTATTTCGCCCCCTTGTTCTGGGAAATTTAAATGTCACTTGTACGTTTATGTGTTCAGTGAAATTCACTTCAATGACCTTTAGGTTACACAAAGCAAAGGTCAAGTTGAACGGGAGCCCCTGGGATTGCAGTTTCCACATCAATTTTAGCAGGGGAAGTCCGTTATACGCACAGTTATACAAAAATGACTATATTTAAAAGGTGGTTTCCAGGACTTGACTATATTGGGTACATGTGGTTTGACAAGTACTCTATATTGGCCGTAGGAATGTCACTTTCATACACCGAGAAATAATGAAACATTTTTATGACAAGAATCAGGGCTGGTCAGAAATCTTGGTGATAAGTAACGGCTGTATTTCAACCCTGGTATAAAATTAATCAGAGCTGTTGTAAACTTAGCAACTCCATACACAGGACCGCCATCAGGGGGGCGACAGTCCTTCTTGTATTCAGGGGCCCTTGCCAAACCCTGTGCAGCTTGTCACAGATGCAAGAGTTCTTCCATGTCAACCAGACTGGTCCACCAAGATACCAACATATGTTTAAGGTAGGCAACAGTATCGGGAATCATCAGGAGCATTCTCACTTAGCACTGAATGAGCGATTGTATGGTTTGCACCAGGTAGAGGCACCGACCAAACACTTTCCCACCAGGGAACACTTTTTATCCCCTTCCTGTAAATTAAGGGAAGCAGAAGAGGAGGCAAAATATTTTAATTAGGATTTAATGTTTTTAATTAGTTTACCGAAATGGGCAACGTATGGAAGGGGGGCCTTGAGCAGTTGTTCAGTATGGGGGCCCCAAGATTTCTGATGGCAGCCTTATCCATAGACTAATAGCTCCGGTAACTTTACACCAACTTTTCACTAACTCAAACAATGGACCACGAACAGGCAGTTCTTTTATCGTACATGAAATGGCAAGATTGGAAAATGTAAATAACTATGAAAAGGTCTTACGGCTGTTTTTGTCCCAATATGTGCACTTTTTTCCCTGAAACCCCCCCCCATCCCACAATAAACCTACACAGGGCTTTTGTCATGGAATGATCAGTTTAGCCACTTGGAGGCGCTCTTGCATTGTGTCATCTTACATTCACCTACACTTTCTGTCTGTTTAGGCCGGGACCAGATGAGCGCACTATGTGCGCAGGTGATTATGACGTGCCTCCTGGTGTCTGTCGCAAGAACTGCACACTACATCCATTCTGAAACCCTCCCCGTCGAAGTGCTATGACGTGCGTTCGACCGCACTGCAAAGTGCGATCCTCCATAGGAGTATCGAGCCTTGCAGTGCTGAGCTGTAACTCCAACCCATTATAAGCAGTAATGCAGGGGCGGATCCAGACACAGGTTTCAGGGGGGGGGGCATTCTACCAGTTTTGGCAAAGAGCTGGTGTTGGGTTCGCAATGACAGGCAGAGACGCGCCTAATCGCAAGCTGTGCTTATTACACTCCCTCTCCCCCACAACTCATGGATATATATTGCCCCCAACTCACATGGTCCAGCAGTCTCCTCTGCCAGCCAGGGCACGAAGCGCTTCCGCCCGCCTGGGAACCACGCCCAAGCCGCCGTCTCACGTGATCCCGGAACGTCACGTGAACTCCATGGCTGCGCTGGTCAGGTGGATCCCAGGTGAGCAGCCGAGCTTGGTGCCGCCGACCACTCGTTGGATCGGCTCAGCAATATTTTCGAGGGGGGGGGCAATTGCCCCGTTGCCCCCCCCTCAGTCCAGATATCCAGGTAATTAAAGGTTATTTAATGTGAGTTTGCATGGCACCACATAGAGGAGACAGGTATAGACGGCACACTTTGGGCTCCAAACTCTGAGTAGGCACTGACAAGTGCAACTCAGAAGTATTTTGCCAATAGCACTGGTCAGCATTTGCTCAGCTAATCGCATGTAAATCAAGCTGAAATGACCAAAATCGACAGGCCCGGACTGGGATAAAAAATAGCCACAAGCATTTTGGACACAGCAGCCCACTGCCGATGATCCACTGACCTGCATGCCACGAAACAAGGCCAATAAGCCACCGAACGAGGGTAGAAAAAAAAAAAAACATTGCAAAATCTTCTGTTCTTTGAAAGGTGTTTATGGCTAGGGACAGATGAGCGCATTTTCTGCGGCCACCGTCAAAATGTACGTCGATGCGTGCGCACGCATTTTTTCACGGAATACGCTTAAGTGGTCAGACGACCACAGTCGCACAGTCGCAGGTACTCACCAACGCAATTCTAGGGAAATCCGGCTGTTTGAACGTTATGTAGGCCGCACACTAGCAGCGTCTGACGTCTCCTAATCACGCACACACGCTGCCATGCGGCCGCAGCGCACTCTGTACGTCTGTAGCAGCGGTTTCACGTTCTGATAAAAATGCGTTCATTTGCCGGTTGCGTGGTGTCGGCGCACTTTTGTACGCACGTACTGCGTATATTGGCCGTCATTGGCCGTTATGTGCTGCTACTGCCGCCGTGATTTAGTGCGCCTGCACGCGCGTTCCGACTGCCCCACTCTGACCCTAGCCTAAAACCATAATATGCATGAAAATAATAAAAAGGTCCTATTAAAAAAAACAAAATAAAATGGTCTGTTACAGAATAAAAAAAAACACCATAAAAAAATTAAATAAATCAAAAGTTTTGCCTAAAAGAAATACAGAAAAATACCTAATAAAGGCTTTTTGCTAGAACTGAAAAGAATAAACGGTTGAATTAAAAAAAAAAAAAATTGAAAAAAAAAAGGATTTTTTTTTACATTGATTCCTATGGGATTCACCAGTTTAAACCTGTTGAACTGAATCACGGAGAAAAAAATAAAATAAATCAGTGTGGAAAAAAAAAAAGGAATATTGCAAACATTTCGATGCAGTTCAGGGTCTCTGAATAGATTGCGATCTTTGGCGGCAGTGAAATTGTCCCAGTTGTGGTGATGAGTAGGGATGAGCCGAACACTCCCCGAGTTCGGTTCGAGCCCGAACCCGAACTTCCCATTTGTTCGGGACCGAACCCGAACTCGAACCCCATGCAAGTCAATGGGGCTGAAAATTCGTTTTTTTAGAGTGCCCCCCAAGAGGGCATATATGCTACATATTTGCCATAAAAGGTGTATGGGGGTCCGGGTAGTGCCCTGGGGGACAGGAAACAAGGACAAAAAGTAAAAAAAACTTTTTAAAGGGACAGTGAGTTTTCCATGAAATAAGGGTTAAAAATAAAAAACAAAAATTCCTTCAAATATCGTGCCTAGGAGGTCCCCATAACCTGCCCGTGAAGTGGCGGATTTCTAGGATGTATAGAAACATTTAAAAACAAACAAAATGACGTTTCATATGACGGCAAATGCTTTTCCTTTAATCTATCCATAAACAACTGCTTGGGGCGGCAGCCTGTATGAAAAGACATTTTAGGACGCGCATAAAAAGTTTAGTGTTTTTTTGGCTAAATTATTGTGAAACTTATGCAGGCTTTGGATGAAAGTAACAATAGGTGCTTTAAAATTGGTCTTTTAGCGTCGGCAACAGTGCCGTCACACCGTAACCCCTCTGAGGATATGAATCTGATACAAGCGTCAGTGACAGTGCACCCAGATATTGTGCCTTTAGTGCCAGGCATGCAAGTACTATCATACAGTAACTCCTCTGTGGTATTGTGGAAGAGTGCAGGGGTGGACCATGTGGTCCTATATTAAAAAGATATGAATCTGGGAATGGGCGTCAGTGCACCCAGATATTGTGCCTTTGGTGCAAGACTGCCAGGGCAGCAAGTATCATCATACAGTAACCCCTCTGTGGTATTGTGGAAGAGTGCAGGGGTGGACCATGTGGTCCTATATTGAAAAGTTTTTTATCTGTTAATGTGCGTCAGTGCACCCAGATATTGTGCCTTTAATGCCAGGCCAGCAAGTATCATCATACAGTAACCCCTCTGTGTTATTGTGGAAGAATGCAGGGGTGGACCATGCGGTTCTATATTAAAAAGATATGCATCTGGTTAAGGCGTCAGTGCACCCAGATATTGTGCCTTTGGTGCAAGACTGCCAGGGCAGCAAGTATCATCATACAGTAAGGCTGGGGTCAGACGAACGCAGTGTTAACGTCCGTGTTGCCCGCACATAAGTACGTCCGTGATACCATACAATTGTGTTAAATGCAGGCCCGGATTAAGATCGCTATGGGCCTGGAGCTGAATATTTTGGTGGCTTCTTTTTGTTATTTAGTGAAATGAATAATATATGTGGTTATTTAATAGTGCAGATACGAATATATCTAACCAGGCAGATACTGTGTGATTAATTTTTCATTTAGATTCCAATCATTTAAAGAGTGTAACTTTTTTTCCCATTATATCATCCAAACCTTTGTTATATATTCTATACGGCATTCTTGTTAAAGAAATGTCAAATGGGAACCTGTTACTGCATTTTTCTGAGAAAATATAAAATTTTAACCAAAAAAAATGGAAAAAAATTTTTTATTCCCCTTGTGTTTTGGAACATGTTTTTTTTTTTAGGAATAATATGACTATGTATAAATCCCTGACCTTGCTCCCAGCGCGGGAAATGAGAAGGTGAGTAATAATGGCAGTGGTATTGCTCATTTTATACGCGACAAATGGACAATGCCATCGCTTTGCAACTAAAAATAAATACATTTAAAAAAAAAAAAAAAAAAGTTTTTTCTTTTAGATTTTACATGGTCACGTTTGGTATGAATGCAAAGGCCAGACTCTGTCCTGTTCAATGGCACCTCATTTGACCTTGTAGAGGTGTAAAGATTAGTGACACAGGGGTCCCCGCAGTGCTCTTCGCTGCAGTGCGGCAGTTTAGGTTTTTGATGTAACAATTCGTAACAATGGATTGTACCATCACCCATCACCTCCACACTTGTTGGAGACATGAGAAATGTGATCGTTAGTTAGTGCAGCATCATTGTTTACTTTATAATTGAAAAGTGAAAAATATTAGTGTTGGAAAGAAAAAGTAAATATTTATTATTTTATTTGTTTTACTTAAAACCTGGTCATGTTTGTATCATTGGAAAGGCCATGCTCTTGCCTTTCTAATGATACCTCACTGGACTCTGTAGCTTCTATGAAGTTGGAGATACATGTGTCCAACTGCAGACACAGTTATCCTTTCGCTGGGCCTATTCTGAGGCATGGGCCTGGAGCTGCTGCTCCATCTGCCCCTATGTTAATCCGGCCCTGGTTAAATGGAGCCCCACACACGAAGTACGTCCGCACAGAAGTGGACTAAAAAAATTTAAAAAAGCATCAGTCAAGCGGCCCTGGCCTTCACCGCTATTCCTCTGATCATCCGCAGCCTCAGAAGCACGTGTGTCAGCACTTGGTAATCTACCAATGCCTGGAAAGGTGTTACACAAGTGTCTCTTTAGAGCGTCCTCAAGTTTTTTCATCCTGTGCTCCCTCTGTGCGGGCAGGATGAGCTCTGCAACTTTCCCCTTGTATCGTGGATCAAGAAGGGTTGCCAACCAACCAGTAATGATCCCTCTCCTTGATAGCACGAATCCTGGGGTCCTTTAGCAGGCTTTGCATCATTAGGGAGCCCATGCAGTGTAGGATGGAGGTGGCATTAGCTGCCGAGTCTTCCTGGTCAATGAGGATGACCGTATCGTGCACTTCCTCCTCCCAGCCACGCACAAGCCCTTCTGTTTCTGGGCACACAAAACCCTCCCTTGAGGAATCCCCACCTTCAATGCCCCCACTACTTAAATAGTCCTCCTCCTCCTCATCCTCCTCCTGTCTGATCTGAGTAGGACCCGCTGGAATGCTGTCTTCGGAAAGACTGGGGCCTTGAGAGCTAGGGAAAGCCTCCTCTTCCTCCCGCTGCTCTGCCTCTAGAGCCACATCTATAATTCCCCGCAGAGTGTGCTCCAGCAGGAACACTAAAGGAATTGTGTCACTGATGCATGCACTGTCCCTGCTCACCATCCTCGTTGCCTCCTCAAATGGTGACAGTACAGTGCATGCATCCTTGATCATTAGCCACTGCGGGGGGGGGGGAAATACCAAGTTGACCGGAACCTGTCCTTGTGCCATACTCACACAGGTACTCGTTGATGGCCCTCTGCTGCTTGTGCAGACACTGCAGCATTGCTAATGTCGAGTTCTATCTGGTGGGCATGTCACAGATCAGACGGTTTGTGGGAAGGTGGAATTCTCTTTGAATTTCTGCCAGGCGAACGCTTACTGGGAATGACCGTCTGAAGTGGCTGCAGACTTTTCTGGCCTGGATGAGAAGCTCTGGCAGCCCTGGGCACTTGGTTAGGAAACGCTGTACCACCAGATTTAGGACGTGTGCTAGGCATGGTACATGCGCCAATTTACCCTTGCGTAGGGCGGAGAGAAGGTTGCTGCCATTATCGCAGACGATCATTCCCAGCTCAAGCTGGCGTGGTGTTAACCATCTCTGCACCTGCCCCTGCAGAGCTGACAAAATTTCTGACCCGGTGTGGCTCCTGTCCCCTAAACAAACCAGCTCACGCACAGTATGGCATCTTTTTGCTTGAGCCATTGCGTAGACCATGTCAGGCGTCGGTTTAACTGCCACTTCGCCAGAGACAGAGAAGGAGGAGGAGGAGGAGGAAGTGGTGGTGGTGGTGGAGCAGACAGACCTCATACAAGCAGCTTTCTGGAGGCGTGGTGGATGAACAAGCTCCAGCACAGAGCCCCGTCTTGGATCCCTCTCAGCTGCAATCAGAGTTACCCAGTGTGCCGTGAAGGAAATGTAACGACCCTGTCCATGCTTGCTGGACCACGTGTCTAAAGTGACATGCACCTTGCTGCTGACTGCCTTTCCCAATGACTGGATGACATTGTCTTCCACATGCTGGTATAGTGCTGGAATGGCCTTGCGTGAAAAGTAATGGCGTTTTGGAACCTGCCACTGTGGTACAGCACATTCAGCAAATTCACGGAAGGGAGCAGAGTCCACCAGCTGGAAAGGCAGCAGCTGCAATGCGAGTAATTTTGCTAAGCTGGCATTTAGACGCTGTGCTTGGGGATGGTTGGGACTATATTTTTTCTTTTGCTGCAGCAGCTGCGGCAACGTAATCTGACTGCGTAAATCTTCAGCTACTGGGATGATGTCACATTGTGAGGAAGGACCTGCTGGTACATCCATTACTGTAGCATCATCCCTGTTGGTGGAGGTTGTAGGCAATGACATGGCAGGACATAGAGTGTGGGTAGAGACAGATGAGGAGGACCTACGCAAAGTTTTGCGCCAACGGGATGTGTGGCACTTGTTCATATGTCGCCTCAAGCACGTGGTACCCAAGTGTGCGGTGTTTATCCCACGCTTCAGCCTCATCTGACATAGATTACAAATAGCAACGGTGGGGTCTGCTGCACATTTCTTAAAGAACTCCCAGACAGCAGAGTTCCTGCATGTGTTCTTTGAGACAACAGCGCTCTGCACCGGAGCAGCTCTGACATGTGATGCCTTGGACTGGCTAGTGTTACGGTTGGTCACAGAGGATGTTGTGCCTCGTGTTTGCGGTGCCTTCTCCTCCTCACTTGATTCCTCAGTTCGATCTGGCACCCAGGTGGAGGCAGTGACCTCATCATCAATGTCATCTTCACCCCCTATCTCCTCGTCACTGGAGCCAACTTGGCAGTATGCTGCAGCTGCTGGGGCAACAGGAGTGCCAGTTATTTGTGTGTCATCACTGGCACCCCCTTCCTCTAGGTTGATTATACTCCCTTGCTCAACCTCAGAGATTGAATCAGAGCACTGTACTTGCTGCGCATCCTCAAGCAGCATGTCACTCTCATTGTAGTCAAACAATTCAGCTGACTCCTCCGTGTGTGATAGCGAGGCTACGGCAGGAGTAGCTGTGGACATGGAGGCTGCATTAGATGCTTTGGCAGCTGAGATGGACTGTAAAGCACCAGAAGCCTGGCTGGCAGAGGACTCGGAGGATGAGGATGGCCTGGTTAGCCAATCCACCAAGTCCTCTGTATGTTGCTGCTGCTTAAGACGGCCAGCACCAGTTAGAAAGGACAAGCGTGCCCCTGCAGAGGATGCACCACGTCCACCACGACCAGAGACACAGCCTCCCGACACAGGGGCTGCTTGCCCTCTTATCTGTGGCTGGGAGCGTCTGCCTGTCCTTTTTCTTCTTTCAGACATGGTGAGTGATTTATAGATTAATATATACAGAACTCTGATTCAACTCTGGTATAAAGATTTAAAGAACTCTGGTATAACTCAGTGAGACACACTGATAGATCACCTTAATTCACAAGTGTTTTAAAGAAATTAGTGAGCCCCAAAATACTGCGTGGTACTGACTGTGTGACGAGACACAGATCACCTTAATTCACAAATGTTTTAAAGAAATTAGTGAGCCCCAAAAAGATTTGATGGCACAGTCACAAGACCCAGAAGATCACCTCAATTCACAAATGTTTTAAAGAAAGTTGTAAACCTCAAAAAAACTTGCTGGCACAGTGACAAGACACACATCACCTAAATTCCCTGATATTTGGTAGAAATGAGACCCCTCCCAGTAGAGTGGCAGACCGGCAGTAACAAGACAACTATTTCCTTTGAAATCTCCTCTGAAATGCGTGCAGAATTGGTGCGTGGAAACGTTATATAGTGTGCTGCGGGACTTAGCTCTGTGAGCCCATGATTGAGCGGTGATTGGCATAGTGTTGAACCAGTCTTGCACCAGACCTGTGGTCAGGTGCAAGGCTGTAGCCAATTACAAGCTTCAGGCCAGTGGGAAAATGCATTGTGGTCCATTGTGGTCGGACATGCGGCAAACACCCGGAAATGTTCGATCTACTCGAACAGGCTAAGTTCGGGTCGAACCCCCGAACCCGAACAGCTCATCCCTAGTGATGAGAACTGCACCGTATTTCGCTGTCAATTTGCCAGTATTTGGAGAATTTACAGCTCTCTGAATAGTTGAACGGCCACGAAATTGCACCGTGCAATGGAATTCACCACTCACTCTTTAGGGGTTATTCAAGGAGCAGAAAAATTGGCCACGAAATGGCACCGAACAGCGAATTTCCCCGTACGGTGCAATTTCTTTGTCAGCTGTACGAATGGCCAGACAAATATTGGCGAATTGCCAGCAAAATATGGTGCCTGTTCGGCGGCAGTGAAATCCCCGTAGAGAAGCAATAGTTAATCCAGAGACCCCGAACTTCACCGAAATGTCAGTAAAATGCCCTGATTTTTGGTGGTTTCATTCAACAGGTTTAATCAGGCGAATTCCATAGACTTCAATGAAGAAGAAAAAAACCCGTTTTTTATTTATTCATTTGAGGATTATTTTCATGTGCAGCAAAAAAGTATTTTTTAGGCATTTTTCGGGATTTCAGTCGGTGAAACACTTATTATTCAAAGGACGTCATGTAATTTGCATGCGTTTTCACACAGAAGTTTTTTTTTTTTAAACGCCTTTTAAAAGTTTTTTTTTTTTTCTAAACTGTTAAGTGGCTGGTCGGCTTTTTCTGGCAGCATTCGGTGGTACATTCGAGCGGGTCATCGGCTGTGTTCAGCGGCTCCGGGTACAATCTGTAGCTTGTCAGCATACGCTCATACACACGGCACATTACGGCCAGTTACCCATCACACTGAGCGCTGAGATTCTTTAACCCAAAATAGTGTTTATGTTTAGCTTGCTAGTAGTGGCGTTTAGGATGTGATTTTTATACTTTGATAATTGGTCTATCCCTATTGTGTTCACTACTGATGTTTGGGAGGGATATTCAAAGCCGCTGCATGGTCAGTGACTAATGGACTTTAAGTATATAAAAAAGGGAAAAGGGCCCGTGGTGAACAGACTATTGATGCAAAGCCAAAATTCTGTCCACACAAGGCTGGGGTCAGACAAGCATCTTTGGAGAGCAGAAGGAACATCTGTGAGGGGATGTTCCTTCCACTCGATACCCGTCTGGCCACCTCGC
This sequence comes from Leptobrachium leishanense, assembly GCA_009667805.1. Lineage (NCBI taxonomy): Eukaryota > Metazoa > Chordata > Amphibia > Anura > Megophryidae > Leptobrachium > Leptobrachium leishanense. Next base: position 58,323,162 of record CM019067.1, read on the forward strand.
CGAGCGGCTAGATCCTCCTATGGAGGATCACGCTTTGCAGCTCAGTCAACGCGTCCTAGCGCTTTGCAGGAGTGGCCTGCTGCACGGACAACATCGTCTGGCCGGCTCCATCACAGCATCGCGACACTGCGACAGACACCAGAAGCCACGTCAGTACGGTCGCACCTAGTGCCCTCATCTGACACTGGCGTAAAAAGGGTGACATACTCCATTGCTGGGATCAGCACCCTTGACTCGCTAGATATTTTGGAACTACATTTCCCATGACGCTCATCCGATCTAATACATACCTGAACATCATGGGAGAGGTTTCACAACATCTGTAGGGCCAAGGTTGCTGACACCCCCCCCCCCCCCCAGCTCTGTAAGCAGAATAACCAAGCAAGGTCAACGGTTATAAAGTTCTACTAAATAGGCTTTTGTGAATAAACTTCCTGGCATTTATTGCAGCTTTTAATTTAGCCAGTCAAATCAACGACAAAATAAAAAATAAAGTACAATAATCAAAGTGGGCAACATTTATGGATAGAAAGTTGATGTTTGAGGTCAGGTTTACAAACCATGAGAATGTTGTATAGCCATCTTTTATTGCGTAACTCATATGACCCCCCCCATCCCATTTAGGCTGGGGTCAGACCAGCGCACTTTTAACGTGCGTTCTGGCGCACATAATCACAGCCGCACTCGCAGCAAATGACGGGCAATGACAGCCAATATACGAAGTACGGTCGCACGAAAGTCCGGCCGCGCAACGCAAGTGGAAAATGAACGCATTTTTTCGAGAACGCAGAACCGCTAGTACTGACGTACAGAGTGCGCTGCGTCCACTAGCGGCGTGTGTGCGTGATTAGGAGACGTCAGACCCTGCTCGTGTCCGGCCAACATAACGTCCAGACACCCAAAGTTTCCTGGTTTGAATCTGCACAAAATCACGCACAAAAATGCGCATGTATGACCGTTTTCACGTATTCCATGAAAAAATACGTCAATGCATTCGGACGCACTTTTTTACGTTCGACCCTAGCCTAAGACTATCAATTTAGTCTCAACCTTCATGGTCAGTGAACATGAGACTACATGGTGGCTGGCACATAGATTGAGGTTCTAGTTCTTAAACAATACTTATAGCATCACCATTTTTGAGCCCAATATCTGGCAACAGCTGGGTGGAGTAGAGGTAACATCACTGCTCTGCATGGAGAGAGCCTGTGGAGTCATGGGTTCGATCCAACGAGCAACCTCTCCAGTAAGTGTCCTTGGGAAAGATACCTAACGGTACAGACTCGCCACCCAGGACATACTTGAAAACGATAGAAATCTCAATGTAGCCTTCCTGGTAAAATACTTTCTAAAAAATAAAAAAAAAATAGGCATGTGCACAGCAAACCATTTCGATCGGTTACTTTTTTTAGTTAGTTTCAGTGCTTTCGTTATGTTACGGTGATTCGGATCACTTCGTTTTTCGTTTTTATTTATTTCAGAATGTGAAAACTGATGAATTACTAGGGTTTTTTTTTTCTTTTCCCTAATCTAATCCTTCTGTCCTTGGTGCTGAAACCTATTCAGCACCAAGAACAGCAGCTCCTTGGTGCTGAAACTTGCAGTTCAGCGCATTCTGAATAGATTCACTGCCGCCGAACAGCACCGTCCAAGGCCTGTGGTGCTGAATACAACAGATTCAGCACCACAACCAATTGACAGGGTCGTGGTGTTGTCGAGTCTTAGACGAAATAAAATTCCATTTCTATGAATCAATTTATTTATAAAGGATTTTACCAGGAAGGATACATTGAGATTTCTCTCGTTCAAGTATGTCCTGGGTTCAATTCGTTATATTCTATTTTTGTTCCGGATGGAACCGATTCGTTATTTCGGACATGCTTCCGAAATCGGCAAGTTTCATCCGGAAAGAAACACATCTCTACTGGCTACTGCAGATTTAACGCTCAGAAAAAAAGTGCTCGACTTAATATACTTTGCAGTTACACAGAAGGATTCACAGGATGATTCAAGAGTCAACCTCTGGTTTATAAGAAATGTAGTATAAGTAAAGAGAGTTCTAGATATATCGATCAATTCAACAAAAGATTGCAATTAGAAATTATATCGCACTTAAACGCGAATCAGATACACACACACCAGCCATAACATTAAAACCACTGACAGGTGATGTGACCAACATTGATTATATGGTTACATTGACACCTGTCAAGGGGTGGAATATATTAGGAAGTGAACAGTCAGTTCTTGGAAGCAGGAAAAATAGGCGAAAGGATCTGAGTAACTATGACAAGGGCTAAATAATGGTGGCTAGAAGACTGGGTCAGAGCATCTCCAAATTGAGAAATCTTGTGGGATGTTCCCAGTATGCAGTGGTTAGTAATTACCAAAGGAGGCTCAAGAAAGGACAACTAGTGAACCAGTGTCAGAATCCCAGGTGCCCAAGGCTCGATGATGCACGAGGGGAGTGAACCTTAGCCCATCTGCTCTGATCACATAAAAGATCTACAGAAGCTCCAATTGCTGAAAAACGTAATATTGGCCATAATGTCCAGTGTTCAGACACCTTCCCATGTACCACCTAGTTGTAGTTGCAGACCACATCCACCCCTTCATGGCTTCGTTGTTACCTGATGGCACTGGCCTCTTTCAGCAAAATGCATCCTGCAACACGTTCAGGAATGGTTTGAGGAAAATGACAAGGACTTCAAGGTGTTGCCTTTGCTCTCAAGATTCCCCAGGTCTGAATTCAACCGAGCATCTGAGAAGTGCTGGAACAACAAACCCGATCCGTGGAGGCTCCACCTCACAACTTCAAGGATCCGCTGCTAATGTTTTGGTTCCAGAGAACAATCGGACACGTTCAGGTTTTCTGGAGTGCATGCCTTAGGCCAGTGTCAGACGAGCGCGTTATGTGCGCCCGTACTAACATGCTTCCTGGCGTAGCGTTTTGATGTTGCAACGGGGCCGGTCACACACTTGAGCGTGCGCACAAACTGTGCATGCAACAAGCATCGGTTATCGAAACCTCTCCGGCAAAGCGCTAGGACGGACGTTGACGGAGCTGCAAAGCACGATTCTCCATAGGAGGATCACGTCTTGCAGCGCTGAGCGCATTGAGTGCGGGTCAGCGAGGTGGCCAGACGGGCGTTAAGTGGAAGGAACGTCCACTCTCACGGACGTTCCTTCCGCTCTCCAAAGACGCTCGCCCGTCCTTAATGCATCACAGCTGTCTTGGCAGCATGAGGGGAACCTACACGATATTAGGCAAATGGTTTTAATGTGGTGGGTGACCAATCTATGGATTTTAGTGAAAAATATGGGTCATAATAAATATGATCTGACAGGAAAACATGAATAAAAGATCTGAATATAAGATTTAGGGTAAATGGGACTGAGGTGAACACCAGGCCATCCGCAAAAATAGCATAGGCATGTCATTCCCACGAGTTCCCCTTCTACTTCAGTGTTTCTCAAACCGGTCCTCAGGACCCACTAACCGGCCAGGTTTGCCAGATATCTGAAGCACAGCACAGGTGATAGGATTTGCTGCGCAGTGATTGCAGGATTCAGTCTGCATTCCCAAGGTGATCTGCAAAATCTGGCCTGTTAGGGGGCCCTGAGGATAGGTTTGAAAATCACTGCTCTACTTGACACCCTGCCCAGAATGCTCTTCTAGATGCTGATTAGTTGCAGCCCAGCACCAGGTCATAGTGTGAGCCTCTTAAACCATATTAACAGATCAACATCGCCAAACACAACATCCTTCTGTCCCACATAAGCTCAAAAAAGGAGAATTTATTTGGAACACATTAAACACATTTTCTTTTTAACACAATCTCAAAGTTATATACATGGTCAATAAAAAAAAAAAAAAAAAAAAAAAGACTGTTTAACGTGAATTGGTTCGACATGACAGGTTGTCAAAAAGTTTATTATGTCATCTAACAGGTATATTAAAAATAAAGCACGTACTGTTTCGAAACCACTGATTAAGGATTTTACCATTTCAAAAATCAAGTGCTTTGAACAATGAGCGCAAGGAAGCCCGACTATTTTTTTTATACTTTTTTTTTTTTTTTTTTAGTCAATTCATGGTTTTGTATCACAAAAAAAAAAATTAAAATAAAAAAATTGCAAGGCGGTGGGACAGAAATCTCAAAAATACACAGAAAAAAAAAAAAAAGCATACTTTTAAACTGAGATGGAAGATATAATCGTTGGGTATAAAACCGGTACCTTCCTGAACAGAATGCGGCTTAAAGATCAAAATCTCAAAAGCCATTTTTTATGATGTAGGTTCAAAGCCAACATTTAAATGGAACTCCGTAGTCATCTATAGGCAGTAGTTTCGGCACACAACATTTACTGTTCAAAAGCTACTGTAAATATATACAAATAACACAAAAAAATGTAACAAGAAAATTTATGACAAAACAACAAAAAAAAACACAACAGAGTGCATTATCGTGCGAGCAATAAAAGACTCACAGGTAGGACTATTGTCGTTTTCCAGCAACAAAATATATAATTTTTGTTAGCCTTTTTTTAATGGGAGGGACAGGTAGAAGAGACTAGATTTTTAATAAGGAGGATACCTTAAACAGGGATGGCGGGTTGGTTGGTTGTGGTGGGGGGGGGGGTTGAACTGAACAAGAAGGGGTTAACAGTCATTTCAACACAATTCATGGTGCATTGAAAAAAAATTAAACTTTTAGAAAAACAAAAAAAATTCATTATAACTAGTTTAACATATATATATTCTATAGAGATTCATACGCCATAGCATTCATCTTTCCGTCTTAACAAGGTAAAGTGTGCACCATTGCAGACATCGAAGCACTGGGCGCACGATTCACAAATAAGTCAAATGCATAAATAGATCAAGTCACTTTTGGGGATTATATTCTTCCTCCCCTTTAAGCGCTGTCTTGCAAAGCATCATGTACAGTTTTAATCTTGGGAGGGTTTACCCTGGTCGCACAGTGAATAAACAAAAAAAAATCAAAACAGTAGGTCCATTCGGTTGATCCTCTCTTGACTGACAGCTCCCCAGTTTATGTCCAGAGGTAAAAAAAAAGAAAAAAAACAAGTCCAAGCCAGATTTTTTTTTTCTACAAAGACTTGTTTCTAATTTTCCGAGGGTGAGGAAAAAAAAAAAAAAAAAAAGGGGGGGGGGGGGGGGGAGATCAGGAGGTTTTTGGCAAGTCAAATGCAAATCAGAGGATCAGTCTTCAAGAACCTGTTGGGAAAAAAAATTAAAAATTATGAAGGGAAAGTTCTAAAATACTGTATATATAAGTGCACGTTTTTACACTGTTTATACAGGGCTATGGAATCTTTATTAAAATATCTAGAAAAGTGAAAATAAAAAATCCTATGCGGAATTATTTCTTTGTGCATGGTAATTGGTGCCGGCTGGGTGGCGTAGAGGCAACATCACTGCTCTAACCGTGGAGAGACACTGTGGAGACACAGTAACCGTGGAGAGAGACTGGAGACACAGGTCCCGATCCCGGCAAAAGCACCTCTCCAGTAAGTGTCCTTGGGCAAGACAACTAACGGTACATACTCGCCACCCAGGACATACTTGAAAACGAGAGAAATCTCAACGCAACAATTTGGTAAAATGCTTTCCAAAAAAATCCTCTATCATTGCCATTTCGGCAGCACCAACTCATGTTGTGCCACGTAAATTGTCCCACCCATCACCCACCTTTATAAAAACAGTCAGTCTACTGATCTTTCAAAGTTTACTTATGTTACTTTATCTGTAACCGGTGGAACACTAATCTGAATTTGGTTCCAAAGGAGTTCTTTTTGGCATCACAGGACATGTTGCCTGTAATGTGGTCAAGCCGACACCGTTCATGTCGGAGACATCCAAGGTGCGCCGTCGCTAGCACGGCTCATTGAACCACAAGCCTGTGTCTTGTACTAGACAGTAAAACAGGCATCAGCAACATTATTATCACTAACGAGCCGTCTATATAGAATGGGCGTCCAAGTGTGGTGTGGATGAAAAGATTAAGAAAAACCCCCAAAACACCAAAAGGATAATCAGGTTGGGCATTGTTCCTTGCCTTGTGTTCACAAGCACCTGGCTCTTCTAAATACACACCCATTCCTTAGGGTGAGTAAGCAGGGCCCTTGTCTGGTCGTTTACTTGGAGGAGACCATCTTCTGGTGCATACTGAAGAAAAACAAAAAACAAAAACACCATAAATGGAGAAGACAAAACTACACAAGATTAGAAACCTGTAGAGAGCGATATAAAATCTCATTTGTGCGCTTGTAATATTTAAAAAACAAGCCAGGTTTTTACCTGATAGCCTTGAAAGAAGTTCAGAATCTCTTTCATGCCAGAATTGTACGCCAGTCCTTGCATACGTACAACTGCTGCTCCGCCGTGAGGAGGGAGGGTGCCGGCACTGGCAGCCGCTGGATAGAACCCGATGCTGCTTGGAGAACCGGGAGGGCTGGAAAATGAGAAATATATGAAAAATCAGGAACAGGTCACTAGATCTGGTATATTATATGCATTGTGCAGCCAGTTGACAAACGTGTGTACATTTGTTACTGTTCAAGAAGCAGACCAGGAGGCATGTAAACAGTTCCAGGCACAAAAATAAAATTAAAAAAAACCCTAGGGAAAGTGGGCCAGTGCTGTCCATGGTAGCTAGTGCCATGGCCTATAGATCAACGAAACCTTTGGCACTGAGGTTTGCACCAAGGGCAGAGGCACACTGAGTGACAGGAGAGCAGAGAAAAGTGGTTCCCTTGTTCCCAATCCAGGCCAATCAGTGCAGACAACGAAGCCAGCATGAACACCGCAACAAGATTTGCACAGTTGTCTCTGTGGGCGTCAATAGGTTTCCATGTTACATAAGGAGTCGACTACTATGATCACAGTACATCTAGTTTCCCATAGAGGCGATTTTTTGAGCAGTGGCTGCTAGGGTCTAGCGTTCTCCGATGCTATGTAATAGCATGTTCTTTTTGAGGAGCCTCAAAGGCCAAAGCAATTGTCAGGGGTTGAGCTTGCTCTTGTGCAGAGGAGACTTCCTTGGCGTTTCAGTTCTGGCCGTCCTTTTTGGTCAGAGACTGATTTGCATATGGTATGGTCTCCTGTAAACTGGCACCACTGAGCTTAGTCTTAGGAGACCCTAGCAGGGACTCTCCATAGGGCAGGCCACTTACGTCACTGACCGTTCACAGCAATCTCATAAACCTAGCGATTGCCAAGCAGCTTTTTGGAATACGGTTACAAGAAGAAAAACAAAAGCAAACTGGTCATCGCTTATTACACAACACAACACTTCAGGTCACAAGTACGCCGTCTCTGCCGCCAGTGAATTTTTTGTACGCAGTTCATTTTGGGTCCAAGGAGAGGAGGGTTAATTTCAGATGAGGCCTAGGCTTCTCGGGCTTTACCTACAATACCACCACCATAAAGTATCTGGATTGCACTAGTAGTCAGACCAACACCTGGAATAAACACAGCTTAAATGTTACTTTATAGGGTGCATGTCACTTTGTTTTACGATGCCCCGTGCACACATCAGGTGACATCAAGCACTATCCCATAGGCCAAGAGCTGTGTGTAATAACGGATGCTAATATACGGATGTTAGTTTTTTGTTGGATTCCCCACAGCAAAATAAAAAGGTGGAGATTTCAGTCTTATTTGATGTATATATATTTACTGTAGATTTTCCTCTAAGCTCAGATCCAAATCCTTGACTTTATAAACCTAAACTATTAGGCACGAGATGCATACAAGGGTTTGTAAAAGAACAAGATGGAGAGTGTTTGTCAAGGTGCAGTGGATTCTGGTCCATCAATTCAAACGGTTGGGATCACAGGATGAGGAGTCCTCCAGGGTCCACTTTGACCAGAAAAATGTTTTCATTCTAGATCATAAACAAATTGAAGGAAATTGATAGTGTCGGGATTGCACCTCCTTTTCTGTTGAACACATCCCATCATATATCCTGACGAGGCCCAACAAGGCCGAAACAATCGTCAGGGGTTGCTGCACCTCTCGTGCAGGGATAACGTCCTTGGCAGTAAGCACTGGCCACCCTTTTTGGGTGAGAGCAGTCATCCCTGTAATGGCACATACAAGCTAAAACCTTGTGAGACCTGAGCGGGCCCCACCGTAGAGCAGGCCACTAGTGCTGTTGCTTGTCCTCAGGATCCTCACAACCCCCCCTTTTCCCTCATCACATCAAGTGCTGGAAACAGCCACACAAGAGACTAGCACTCCCACAGAACAAGATGGCTTACTCTTTGAAACCGACAAAAAAAGGTAAATAATTTTTTTTAAATGGTGCGTTATGACGTCACGCGACTCAATGGCTACAATCCAGACTTTGTGGACAGTGGCATTTCCAAGAATCTGTGGGTACACCAGTATCCTGATCTTACCATCAGGCGGTTTTTGGGAGCCATCCGAAATCCTGCATGATGGATGCTTTAGCGAATAATGTTAGGAATGAGGTTCAAAACATACAATATGAAGACGCAATAGCGAGAACATGCAGCGCCGTGTTGGCATGTCTGCCCAACAGAAAACAGCACCACTTCCAGCATGTGCTGTGATGGGCTTAACATAAGAGGTAGGCTTCCCAAAACTAATTTCTATTCAGTCGTCGATAACAAAAACTTTGTATGATCATTAACCCCCCCACCCCTCTCTCCAGATTATAGGACTCTTGTACAGGATGATTCACAAAGTGTAACGAGAACTTTGCTGTCCAAAATCTAGAGCTGCTACCTATTGAATTAGGAGCCATGAGATCATATTGCGGAGGGGGGGGGGAAGAGAAGACACCGAAACCCATAACGCACACAGAAAACCTAGGATTGTCATAAGGACCATCATGAAACAAAAACCCGTGCTGCAAGTTTACTCATTGTGATTTTTTGTTTTCCCCTCAACATATGCGAGTGAAGGTGGCTCTATTAACTGCTGTGTGAGCTTGTGATGAAAAAGGTTTCACTGCCAGAGACAAAGAGAACAAAGCAATTACCCAGACATGTGGATACATGACAGTGGGGGCAGACTCTGTTTACTAGTCATAAGGAACCTAACCCTGGAGCTCAGGCGTGGGCTACACCACAATTAAAGAGGGCGTGCTCGCCACTGTGGATTTATGTTCTGAGTGGCTGGTCAGGAGATAGCACAGAAACGAGAGATGTGATGGAGGGCAACACCGAAAGCAAGCTTCACGTCAGGGACATTATGAAGCGCAAGGGGTCTCAAGGAGAAATTTAAGACTAGTGTCAGTAAATGGGGCAAAGACCACCCCCCCACCAAAAAAAAAATAATTGAATATCCAACTTTATTACTACAATTCATAGAAACATAATATACACATTGAAAAGATTCAGTTCAGTCAAACTTATTAAATGCATCGTGCACCATCATCGATTGAACCAGAGACTGGTTGAAGTAGTAACATCTGCAACCTGTATTATATTAGAATTCTGCGTTTTGATACCTGTCCAGAAGGTTATGAGGAAAATATTTTTTTTAAAAAAAAGCAAGTGACTGAGGTGTCATTGGAAAAGCCAGAGCATGGCCTTTCCAATGATACCAAACATGACCAGGGCTCATCTAACACAAAAAAGATTTAAAAACACCCCCCCCCAATTTTAATTTTCCTAATGCAGGACTATTGTTCACTTTTCGATCATATAGTGAACAATGATGCTGCACTGTGGAGCTCTGTGATACTCCCACACCGCATATTACTGTGAGTTTTATTGCTGCACAGCTCTGATGTTCAGTGTGTGAGTATCACACAGCTCCATAGCAATAAAACTCAGTAACGTGCAGTGCGTAAGAGATGACGACGGAGCTCGACAAGCAATTCCTCTCCATATTGTGTGGTGCATGTGAGTTTTATTGCTGTGGAGCTCTGACATGCTCATAACACTGCACCTTGCTGTGAAGCTCTGATACACACTCTACACAATGCACATTGCTGTCGCTTATTGCTATGGAGCTTTGTGACACACGCACGATTGTATCACAGAGCTCCATAGCAATTAAACACCAATTTGAGGTGTGTATGAGCATATCACAGAACTTCTCAGCAATAAAAGCTCACTCATATAAAACCCACAGTAATGTGTGGGGTGTAACTGCTCACTGCCTGATGCTTTATGTTGAATACCCGCACTTTTTCCCCCCCTTCTACGAAAAAAAAAAGCACTGAGGACACACCCGATATTACAGAAAACACTCTGTACTGAGTGCCATATGGTCAAAGGAGTGGCCAAACTGCTCCCTTCTAAAATGCAAAAAGACCGGGCCCCTCCGGAAGCGGTTAAGGCCGGGGGCACCGTGAACGTGGACTTTCCTTCCACTTAACGCCCGCCTGCCCCCCCCTCAGCGCTGCAAAGCGCGATCCTCCATAGGAGCCCCATCGACGCGCATTCTAGCGAATTGACGGGGAGGTTTTCTAGGCGTATGACTGGCCCCATCGCAGCGTCACATGGCTGCGACGAGCGCCGGTAAGTGCGTGCGCACAGGCGCACTAGTAACCTGGCCTAAGCCGGGAACCTCACTTTTATTGAAAGACAATTCACACAACATTTCTGCTCCAATCTGGAGCCTTTCTAGAGACACCTATTGGATTTGAAAGGTCACATGAGACTTGTCCTCAAAAGTCAAGCTCCCAGTTTACCTCTGCATCACAAAATATTATCTTCGATATAAACCATACTATTTTCATGGTGTGTAACTGTAGATTTATACAGTTTGATTTGGTGGGTGTTGTATGCCAAGGGGTCCCATCTATATAAAAAAAAGATGTGTGCCCTGACACTGGGCAAAAGTATCTTTGCCAATGACAGAGGCCCTTTAGCCATCTGGTTTGAAATTTGACCATGTGGTTTGGCATGTCATTGAAAGATCAAAAATGAATAAACCAGTGGGAAGAGAGATGGAGTTTGTCGTCGTCCCCCCCCCACCCACCCACAGCTGTGGAATAATGTTCTATAAAGGAGCAAGATCTTAACGTCAGGCCCCCCAATGCAGTCCTATTTGTGGTGCAAAGGTCAAATGTGTGTGAATTCGTCAAATACTTAAATTTTCCAAGAGATGTGTGTGAGCATTCTTAACCCCTTCAATACCAAGTGCTTTTCCATAAAGCCACTGGCAGGACCTGGCGGGGGGGGGGGGTTGTTGGAAAACAATGTTGCATAAACTACACCATTAGAAATCATTGCAGCGTCTGTGCAAAGCATTAGTAATGCTTGTATGTCCTATGTGTCTGACAGGCTGTGCCATACGCTGGCCAAATTCTGTTTTGGAGGATTCACACTTGCAGCAGCACTGAGGTCCCAGCTGTTCAAAACACTTCCGACACATCAGCATACTTTGCTGAAACTTTGGGGGGGGGGACGTTCTGGAGACCATTGCATGCAATAAACACATTCTTTATATTCCTCCAGAATACGACCAGATCAAGGCAACCATCTTTGGCTCCAGCAGAAACATTCGAAGATTAGATTAACCCTATTGTGGCAGTAAAGTGGTTATTTCAATGCTATTGGGTTAATTCCTGCATATATTAGCATAACAATGGATAGAGCTAGACTCTGATCTGGCCAACATTGGGTTGGCCCTCTTGCTGACTTCTGGCGTCCTGTATGTCCCATTTTAAAGAACAGCAGACAAAAATAAAAATTTCAATGACCGCCGACCTAGTGCTCACATTGTCATACGAGACGTCTGGATAAATAAAAAAAGGTTAGGGAAATTCCCCCCTTCTAGTGTAACATTTGGACTCCAGTACCTTTGGGAGAAATTTAGAATGACGTACTAGGAGATTTAACGCCTCTACAGTGGGGCTGGACATTTTGTTCTCAAAAATCTACATTTCTGTATGTATGAAGTTTGCGTCTACAAACTGAAGCCAGCGCCCGAGGCTTCCAATTACAGAACCACTCCCAAGCAAAACCTAGAAAAACACGAAGCCCTAGCAATGCCAATATATCCCACCCATAGGAGTTTATGCTCCCTTGCTAGGAGGCTGTAAACCTCAGAAAAGAGAGGCCTGACCTTGCACACAACTATTTTCACTCCAGGGCAATTATTTAGCAGGTCAAAGGATTCCTGCTCATTACAGAAGCTTTTACTGCTAAAGATTTACTGCTGCTCGTTCAGCCAGTAACCACTTATTGCTGTTCCATGGCCTTGAATTTAAATATACCGACGGCAAACCTTACTCCAATTCGTTAATCGGTCTACAGCTACTGTGCCACTTCCACGATGCCTCCATGCGATCCCTTAGAATTGGTTTTAGACGGTGTCACATTCTGCAGAACTTTAAAGATCTAAAACATAAATAGCTTGACGCACAGAAACAATGTGCGAGGAGGAACGTGTTCTAGCGAGCTCACAATCTGGAAAGTGTGGCGAAGATACAAAAAAACACGGTTTAATTTGTAGCGTTGACCATGTTGGATCTGTTGTTGGATCTGTAAGGGAGGACTTAATTTCATAAAAAGGAATATCTGCTCACATTATGTACCGGCTGGGTGGAGTAGAGGTAACATCACTGCTCTGCATGGAGAAAGCCTGTGGAGACATGGGTTCGATCCCAGCAAGAGCACCTCTCCAGTAAGTGTCCTTGGGCAAGACCCCTAACAGTACATACTTGCCACCCAGGACATACTTGAAAACGAGAGAAATCTCAATGTATCCTTCCTGGTAAAATCAAGGACACTTCCTGGAGAGGTGCTCTGGCCAGGATTCAAACCTGTGTCTCCACAGTCTCCATGGTTCTAGAGCAGTGAGGTTACCTCTACCCCACCCAGCCGGTAGCATATTTATCCCACTCCCTGTAAAAGGCAAAAAGATTTTTAATTTACTGACATGGACAGCTGAGGGTAGAGGGGGCGCATCCAACATTTTAGGAAAGGGCCAAGAATTCTGGTGGCAGCACTATTGCATGAGTCGCAAACAACCAAGTCAACTGGCTTTTATGAGGAGCCTTCGGCCATGCACCAACAGTTAATTATTCGAGTCCCATCCCCATTTGGGGAATACCCCAGCTCAGGCTAGGGTCAGACTGAGGCAGTGCGAACGCGCGTTCTGGCGCACTTAATCACGGCCGTGCTAGCAGCAGATGCCGGGCAATGACGGCCAATATACGAAGTACGGTCGCACAAAAGTCCGGCTGCGCAACGCAAGTGGAAAATGAACGCATTTTTTCGAGAACGTTAAACCACTAGTACTGACGTACAGAGTGCGCTGCGTCCACTAGCGGCGTGTGTGCGTGAATTGGAGACATCAGACGCTGCTAATGTCCGGCCAACATAACGTCCAGATGCAAGAAGTGTTTTATTGATGATCCGTACAAAATCACGGATGAAACTGCGCATCGTATGACCGCTATTGCGTATTCCGTGAAAAAATGCGTCCATTCTTCGAACGCACATTTTCACGGACAACGTGAAAAATGCGTTAGTCTGACCCTAGCCTCACTTTTCCAAACTCCTATAAAGAAAGCATACATGAAACATCACTACTCCTGAGAGGTACCATACATCCCACTACACAATCAGCAATACACAGTGCCTGCTCTTTTCCCTGGTACCAAACATCAAGAAGACAAGAAACCAGACGAATACAAAATCTTTAAAATAAAAAATAAAAAACACACACATCCTTATCACGTATAAGGCTACTGAATTTGGAACAATTTATAGAACTTTTTTGGATATGCCAACACCACAAATGTCAACCACAGCATTTAAGCCAAGCGTGAAGCGCCACCAAAACTAAAAAAACTAAAGAAAGCAAACAAGGCAAATTTGAGGTCAATGTTCAGGTCAGAATAAAGTTTGTTTAATGGGAGATGTGTAGTGAATACCGTGAGGAGGGCAAACCTGGATTTCCACCAAGACCATGGTTATAGATAGAACAAGCAAGTTATACAAATCACAGTGACCAGTGACAGCTGAAACCGAACCATGTAGGCAGCACCCGGCGCAGCCAGTGCCCACCACCATACCTGGAATCCACCTTATAGCCCTAACCCCCTTAGAGCGCAGCTTGGTGTGACACTCTGGGAATGCTTACCTTGGCAGATCCTCTCAGGGGAAGCTGGCACTGGCTGGAGTTTGGGTTCGCAGGGCAGAGGTTGCACAAGAGATTCCTCTGAAGCGTCATGCACCCTGCATGTGTTGTACAGAGCAGACTGAGCACATGCTTCCAGTCATCACAGGATGCAAGACGTTAATTGCAATCAGTTTAACCCCTAGATATCAGGTGGGTTAAATTCATCACTTTACCCCGGAGCTGGCGATGCCCTCAGACTGCAAATACATGTACTAGTGTCTAGGAGAGGGATTGCTGGGGACGGGCAATGCTTGCGGAAAAGCCGCTTGTATTGTAGTTCCGGCACAGTCATTTAGACAAGGGTTGGAAAAGATCTGCCACAACTTCAAAAAAAACACTAGATTGGAAGAAAACCATATATTGACAGACCTGGGAAGTTATTTCCAACCATCGCTTTTCCACTCCACATGGCACCAATTCCAAACAAGAAAATCTGATGCATATGGGTCATATCTCGCTGCAGGGTTTCTGCACTTTTCGTATCAGGCGTCATAGATATGCATGATTTAAAGGTCTTTGTAAATGGACCTTTTTTAGTGATGTTGCAAAGTACCGAAATTGCATGCAATTTCGGTGCTTTGCTTCCCTCGCCCAATTTAGGCTCACTTCGCCAGCTCCATTTCACTGCAAATACAGCGAATTCACTAAGCAAATGTTCACCGTATTGCTCTGAAATGGAGTCGCCAAAGCCAGTATCAGACGTCAGGGAAAACTGCCAATATCACCAAGTTGCGCACGAAATTGCCTTTGTGAATTCTGAAAAAAGAAAACCCAAACTCCTTTTAGGAGTTTTAACCAATTAAAAGTATTAAAACATGTCTAAAGCGGAAAAGGTACGGAAAGAAAAAAAAAATGAATAAAGAATAAATTGTCTTTTGAAAAGAAAATATATGCTTATTACTACATTGAAATGTATTAGAAACGCCTTTTTAAACCTGTCAAAATTAAACACTGAGATCAGGGCATGCACCGCAAATCGGCGTTCGGGGAATAGGACAGACGATCGCCTATGCGATAATGACAGTTTTGTGAGTAGATGTATTGCCCCGAATTGTGAAATTCACCGTTTGGTGCAAGGTCGGGGCCAATTCGGAGGTTAGTGAGTAATCCCTAAACGTTCCAATTAAGTCATTAGAATGGTGCAAACAGAAACATTGACACGGTTAATATGCACCAACATTTAGCACAAACCTCTCAAATCAGACCTGGACACGTTTAAGACTATTTTCTCCAATTAAAATCGCGAAAATTTCTAAAAATCATGATCATATTAGCAGAACTAGAGACCATTGAATTGGTAATGTACCTCATCCAGAAGGAGAGGACTTCTTGAATGGCTCAAAACGGAAAACATTGAGAATTTATTCGTGAATGTTCTAAAGTATTTTCACAGAAATACATGTCAAAGTAAGTAGCCAACAAATCCAACGCATTCCCCATAATGGCACAACTTTACCACTGCTCTTCCCTTCCTAGCAGACTGACTCAAGCAGGTGGCCTCAAGGATAAAAGATTAATGTGCATTGTTACGTCTATGAAGAAGTCAAGATGATAAAACCTTTTGTTTTAATTGGGTGGTATTTGTAGATCCGGACATGTTCCCGCTGCCTTTCCCTCACACTTTGTGCTCAGAGGATTAATGGATCAACAGGAAAAAAGATTAAACCAGAAGGTACCACACAACAGTCCAACAGGACGAGTCCAAATCTGAAGATTCAGGATCAGAACTGATGTAGATTCCAGTGGGAAATCGAATACATCTAAAGTCGCATCATTTGTGTGAAGTAAAAGGCTGCTCATCACAAATCCAGTGCGTCTCCTCTACAAGGTCTCCGGTGGCAATTCACTGCATCGCGTCTACTGAATGATTGGAGAAAGGGGATCTCTCCAAACATGACTGAAAAGTTGCAACCGAGTTGCCATCTCACTTCAATTACACTTACAGTGAATTGTGGAAAAAAAATAAAGCGACTAATCGCTGCCTCCCCAAAACAATTGGTTGACTCTTACATACAGCATGACTAAAAAGGAACAAGATACTGATTTTGTTAAACGTCAAACAAAACGGTCCCATTCTCGTACATCCAAAGAATATAAATAATCACCCTTACCTGGGGTAGTATGCAGTGTAGTTCATGAACAACTGCGCTCCAGCTGGGTAATAGGCGGCCGACGGCTGCAAACCCCGAGGATTCAGAAGCAGCGAGGGCTGGTAGAGTGCTGCAGCTTCGGAAGGAATAACAGCAGCAGGTGCAGGGAATGTGTAGGATGGAGGCGACAAACCTAGAGGGGGAAAATAAAAAATGCATGACTCAAATGCGTAAATTAACCACAGCTCTAGCACAGAATGCACCAAATCTCTGTGCCAATACAGAATTCACTTGACTATAAAACCAATGCAGTTGCAGCCAATCCTGCAACTCCAGGTATACAGGAGCAAGTTGCGTTTCACAGTACATCATGGTGAACTTCCCCGGATGCCAACTAGTTTGCTTCAACCTGGAGCAACCCAGGAGATACACTTGTTAAGGATCGGACACGGTGTTACCAATTTATTGGCAATTCTAGGCCAAAACCGGCTACAATACTCCAGCTTTTACTACCGAGGCCAGTGATATCGAAACTGTCCAGAGATATTGATGGCCTACAATTCCCAGAATTCTTTGAATTGGAACCAAAGGACAGCGAGTCATGGGAGTGGAAGTTCAGAAATATCTGGGAGAGCCAGAGGTCGCGATCCCCAAGTAGGCTCCTTTGGATGTATCCACTTTGCAATTCTCCAGAGGTTCTCTGTTATGATTAAGGGTCACTGTTCCGGAACGGCTCAAACAGTAATTCCCCCTCAATCTCACACCGCCCAATTCTGTTTGCGTATTTGTTGTGTGCAGGTGTGTTTTAGAAGTTGATCATGGAAGCCCTGGACATCTTGAGGCGCATTAGAAATATTACAGAACTATTTTTAACCATTGTTTTATTCTTCCCATGTAGCATCAGCTCACTGCAAATGTACATTGGGACCAAATCAGACGTGCTGCCGACGCGTTTTATTCTATGCTATTTTTTTAATTTCTTTAAGTCAAAAGTACCTGCAGGTTTCTCTTTAGCGTCCCCATATTGCAGGGCAGGCACAGGGCAGGCTACTGAATCGGTAATGCAGCACTAAGCCAGAGGATACTCAAGGCCGCTCCAATGCGCCGCCCTGAGCATCCCTTCATGGAGTCCATAGGACTCCATAAGACTCCATTGAAGCTTTGACTGCCAGTTTAAATGACCTACAGGATCTCGCCTCTCCAAAGATCCGGCAGGTCAGCAGAGTGATCGAGGAGGGAGACTGGGGACTTTTTTCCCCCAGCCCCTCTCTGCTCCCAGAAGAGGCAAATTAAGCTGCATCTCTCACCGCGGGATGAGAGGAGGGTTTTTTTTTGGGGGGGGGGGGGGTTATAGCTGGGGATAATGGATTCTGCAGAAGAGCAATCAGTTACCCACAGCTTGGAGCTGGTGCTAACCTTTGAGTTAACCGCAGCAGGGCATAATTAGTGTTAGAGTTACAAAGCCCTAATTAACTCTTTGCGCTCCCTATGCTTAAAATGGGGTGTGCAAATTAAAGTAAGTTTGCGCTAAAAAGCACAATCTGCGATTCACTAACTTTTTTTAACACACTAGCCTTCGGCATGTAATATGGGCGACCTGCACTAGAGCCACTTACCCCCAACGGTAACGCTCACATACATTAACGCTAATGTTAGCGATCAGCTAATATGGAGATATATATGACTGGACGTTTACAGGTCAAGTCACTGCATACTATTTAAAAAGAGGTCGTCTGCCCCGTATCCTTACAGCTTGTTTAAGTGCAATTGTGATCTGTAAAAAACAGTGAATATTTAAGTACAACCACCAATTGGAAGACCTCACATGGCCGGTTGCTGGTGGATTTTCTCTGGTCTGTACATAAAAAACCCACAATCACTACGTGTATGTACCAAGCGCTTCAGAAGCCTTCTCTGAAGAAGCCAGTTTTGATTGGCTGAGCCACTTCATCTCCAGACCACAAAGACTTGCCTGGATTTCTGTCACCGGGATATTCCATTACACAAGAGTTTACCCAATCAACCCAATAAAATTCACTTTGTGTATGGTCCGCATGCCTGTTTAAAAAGGACAGGTCTTGCAAAATCCCTTTTTTTTCCCCAAAGTCAAGGTAAGAGCAAGTTGTCCGTTTATGGAGGTTTTATGTAGTGACTAGTATACGAACCCTACAAGAGTAACACAGCAATAGCAGAACATGTAATATAAAATCAAGAGTACCAAACTACTGCCCCACTACTAACACCAGTGCTCAATTTACGCAGGCTGTGAATGGATAAAAATAAAATCAAGGATGGAGGTTTACCCTCGGCTTAAGGAGATGCCTATAGCCCTCCAGTAACTTGAGTTTAACCATTTGAGTATCAGGAAAGCGGGCGAGCAATGTTACGCCACTGCAATCCTCCAGCAATCAAAGGGTTAAACTGTAGCACAGACATCCCATTGATGTCTGTAAATGTTACGCACCAGAAGAATTGCATTCGTTGATTTGGTAACAAAAGAAAAAAAAAAAAAAAAAGCCATATTGAGAGCAAAATTTGCCCTTATTAAACCAGATACCAAAGAAGGAAAGCAGATCCAGCACCTACCAGCTCAAAGCGCAGAGAAGCGGCAAGACCCAAAGCCCAGACTTACATGGTAACTTACATGGCGGTGGGGACAAGCCATTGCGATTTAAAGTTCCCCCCATTAAGACAAAGTTCATCTCCTCAGCAGAACATTGAAAGACCTCCACATATCTGTCCTTCATGGTCTTCTTGTGACACTTCTGTGCAGCTAGGAAAGCTCGCTCTGCAGACTTCATCTGGATGAAAGAATCTCCCGACGGCCGGCCCTGGAGGCAAAAAAAAGAAACAATTAGGGTGCATTTTATACAAGACACCTAGGGGAGAAAAAGAATATATAAATAGCCAAAAATCCCGCCTAACCAGAACAGACATCTGCAAGCAGGAAATACGACCGAATTAAACGTTTTGTACACATTCTGAATCTGTAAGTGTTGTTCTATGTATCCAGTTTCATGGTTTCTGAAACAGCCCAAGATTCGTTGTCCTGTGGATTGTTTTGCTGCTCTGGAATGCAGGCAGGAAAAAGGGACCAAACAAACTAGAAATATACCTGTATCTTTACCAGAATCTCTAACACTAAATAACCCATTTTTTTCCCTTGACGTCTAAGATCGGCGTCAGACGAACGCAGTGATCACGTCCGTGTCGCCGCACAGTTTAACGTAGCATAGAATCATTGTCAATAGAGACCCACACACGAAGTACATGCGCACCGAACTTCGCACACAACGCACGTGGCAAACGGACGCAAGTTAGGCAAGACCATAAAACCGCTACCACGGACGCTCAGAGTCCGCCACGTCCGCGTAGTGTTCTGTGAGTGATGACACAAAGTCAGACGGAGTGCATTTGCGACGTCCAGCACCTTGACGCACAAAATGTCTTTTCATATCATTTTCCAATTTTTAAATCATTTTTCATATTTATTTGTTTCCCATAATTCCCTTTTTTTCTATGTCCAACAATAAAAACGGACCGTGTGGTGTCTACAGTATCTCCCGCAAGTACGTCTATCCGTTATGCACGCACGCAGAGTGCGCTCAAACTGCGTTCATATGACATTAGTCTAAGCCATCCCTATTTTTATGGAAATACACACCACTTTGACATGGTTATGATACTTGGATACATTGAGATTTCTCGATTTCTTCCTGGTAAAATACTTTATAAATATTGGGTGCTTGCATCGGAATATCCAACTCCCTTTGGGTTATAAGACAACCAGAGGAACATTTTTTTCCTCCTGGAAGAACCAGTCATTGTGTACGTTCATCTGCAAGGAGTTTGCTCGGCACCACAGAATTTCCTTAAATGGCATGAAAACCCATAGGGTTAAATAGATTAATAAAAGCATAATGTTGGATATTCATATCAAAAGAAAAACGCCTAATATTTAAAAAGGCAAAAATAAATAAATCTTACTTTTCACTATACTTCAAATGGAGTCGGGTGACTGTAACCCGATACAGGGAGTTCCAGCTACTGAAGCAAATTCATGAGGACATAAAGTGATCCATGAAGCTTCTGAGCTGGTTCAGGCATCTGGAGATTGCACCCCAGGCGCAAACAGAAAAATGCACTCGCTTATACACTATATATTATTCACAAAAAGGCGAGGAAGTATGTATCAGATTCTGTCAAGGTTTCATATTCTGCATGTGTTTGCACGTCCATATGGGGACAGACAGACTCAGTCCCTGAAGGACCATCCGGGGATTAAATCCGCAGCACCCAGCTATATAGGTGTTGCAGATCAGGTAAGCTAAGGGGACGTAACTTGAGAGATTTAATCGCAGAGCCATTATCTGCATTATGAGAAATTTTAGCGTTTCTGCTCCAAAGGGAGACATGGATGGGTAAGAACAGAAGGTGTTCTTCCCGAGAAGAGCCTGTGTATTGAACTAAAGATCGAATCCCCGTTCAGAGAACTCATGTAGGTTTGTCAAATTTACTCAACGTCGTTCTATGTATTCTTAAAAAACACAACTATTAAAGTCTTCCCAAATGACCAATATAACCAGGACAGTCTATAAATACTATTCAAGATCAGGATTTTTGAGGATCTTAAATACTGGATTATTTGGTGCGCAGCTGTGGGTCTCATTTATATTTTTTATTGCGGCGGAAGATTCTTTACCAAATCCGGTGCGGAAATTGCAAAACGCGTCATGAAGTTACGCAAGGTCTTGAATATTTTGTCACAAGTCGCCACCTAAAAATAAACCTTTCCATCTTGGCGAGTTTTGGTGGACTTGTGCTCCGGTCACTATGCACAGACCAGGCAGAGCAAATGGGGTTTTATCCTTATTACGGAGCAAAGAGGACACGCACCATCATTTATTTTTTTTGAACAACCATTTGAAAACCCAAGTGTACCATCCAATATTTGGTGCGGTCAGGCGAATGCACGGATTGCACGTCTGTTGAAACAGATGCACTTTATAACAGAAGAGAATGTGGTTAACATAGTATCAGTGACTGCCATGGATAAAAAAAAAAAAAAAGCTGTGTGTGGGGGGGGGGGGGGGGGGGGGGGTCTCTACGTTCGTTGTAACTTTTTCACATCAATGCCTCCATGGCATCCGTTGCAACATGCGTTGCCGGTGCATGGAAAAGTGCGCACGCGCTTCGTGTGTTCTCCATTGACTCCTTTGAAAAGCTACTTCGGACAGCAAACCGTGCAGTCAAACGTATGTGCCAAGTGCGCTCGTCTTTCCGCAGCCTTAATGTACCAGACTGCTGCAAAGGCAATACGAATCTGCCCGGTGTGTAAAGGAGATCCTTTCATCTGACAGCCAAAGTAGCATCACCCCATATAATGTCACCCGTCCGTGGGAAGGACGGCTTCAACAGAATGCCACACCCAGCACTCACCTGATGATTCAACACCATGTGTACTCCATGTGTTCGAATGTCCGCGGAGAACTCTCCCAGGAACTCCAAGATATCCTCAATTGTAGCAACGTAAGGAAGTCCTCTGAGGCGTATGCAGTCCCGGATATTTACTGGAGGAATGAATGGCTGAGGTAGTACAGGGATTATTGGAGGTGTCTGGAGTGGAATAAGAGGCGCAGAGGAGTACCTGTTCAATACCTGCAAATTAAAAAACATGAAAAAGTTTAGTCAAGGTGGATAGAAGAATTAGAGATTAATAAATCTGAATGTTCATTAAGATGCATATATGAAAACTGAAATTTTTCAGATGGATGACCTTACAGCCCAAGTCCTCCACACATTGCCGGCATATTACAAATTATGGGCCCCCCTAGGTTATTCCTTCCCCCCCCCCCACCAGAAACATCAGCATCCAGCTTCCTTCAAATATTCAGACCCTGGTATCTCCGTCCCTGTGCATCGCTTTCACTGGACTTGGCAATAACCAAGTGCTCTAGGAGATGCAGATCACCAGGTTTTTACTGTAGATTTTTACTGCCAGTTGTGTTTATAACTAAGGGTAGTGAGGTACAAATCATTTTTCTATCCCATGAATTTGTCATCATAATTGGTTAAGGCTCGAGAGAGGAATTTTTTTTTAAATTTAAGGTACGCTCACCTGTTGAACCTCCGCTGCTGTGCTCCGGAACAGCTCAATATATCTCTTGCCCAGCAAGTCCTTGTGCTTCTTAAGTGCGTTCTGAGCATATTCCTCGCAGGAGAAAAGAACAAAGGCATCTCCGGTTGGCCTGCCATCAGGGTACGTGACAAACAGTATCCCTTCCTTTCCTCCGGTAACGGGACAATGCTGCCCAAAGAACGTCAGCACTTCTTCAGCTGTTGCTGTGAAGGGCAACCCGCGCATGCGTACAATCACTTGATTCTCCTTCGAGAGAAATAGGGCGACCTCATTGGATGTACCTGGAAGAAGCATTTATTTGTAAGTACATATATATTTTTCCCCTCTGAAAAAATAAACTCTGGGACATTACAAATAAAAGTTGTGCACACGTTACAATACACAACACATTTACACTCCAGTACTGGCTGGGTGGAGTAAAGGTAACATCACTGCTCTATAATCGTGGAGACACAGGTTTGATCCCGGCAAGAGCACCTCTCCAGTAAGTGTCCTTGGGCAAGACACGTAACGGTACATACTCGCCCCCAGGACATACTTGAAAACGAGAGAAATCTCAATGTATCCTTCCTGGTAAAATACTTTCTCAAAAATAAATAAGAAAAGTACACTGGCTGGACAGCAGAAGGTTGACAGTATTATTTTTGTTTTTAAAATTGTTGATTTTTTCACCTGAAAGGCTGCTTTTAGCTTGTTTCCGTGTCACAATTTACATTTTCTGCCTGCATGCATTTTCCTAATCATTTGCAAGCTTTAGCGTGCCAAATAGATTCGTGCTAGAAAAAAACTTTGGCTCCTAAAAGCATTTCTTGAAGAGCTAGTCTATAAGCAACCCTAGCGTAAAAAGGAAAAAAAAAAAAAAGGGGGGGGGGCAAATTTAGTTTGTCTCCTATAAAAAGAAATTGTGGGATTTCTGACCCCGAATGATCAACTGTGCAAATCTTTGCGTTATCGGGGGCCACGAGAAATTTCCTAGCTTTAGGAAGATTTGGAGACCAGCTTTATTTAGAAGAGGTCTTTGCGTTTGGAGGATCCTTGTTTTGTAAATACTGTCAAGATTATAAAGAAATTAAGGTTTGCTCCAGATGTGAGATCGGACAAAGACAAACTGGAAAGTGGAGTCACGTGTCAAGGTAAAAAAGACGCATGGCATTTTTAAAAATCTGTAGCTAAAAAAGGGACACTACCACTAACAGAAGCTGTAACTTGAAGATTACTTGTGCATTGCAAATAAAGGAATACAAACTGTGTGTTTTTAAGTATTTTTCCATTTTACTTGCAATGAGAGTTGGTTATATCCTGTTTCTATTTTGTAGATTTTTATAATTATGCAACATTTACCAAGTCTCACTTCACAGCTTTGGTGTAAGATAAAAGTTCAATAGTGAAAATGTAATAATTGGGTGGAAGAGGGAATGGATAGACAAGATTGCATGGGGCCCATTGTGTTCTCTAGTCTGGGATAAACTATGGCAGCTGAATGTGATTTGATAGTTGATTTAAAAGACTAATCTACCCCCAGTGATGTCCTTTACATACATTCCACACAATGCAATTTTGTGAGTCAGATTTTGGAGATCTGATCTAGTCACGCCATTTCATGCCCAATACCACACAGTGAGGAGGAGCAAGTGATGTAAACTGCCCCTCCCCTGTATTTGTACAACACAAAGTGAATGCACACCGTGACACGTACAGAGTGAAATATTTTCTTAACCAAACATAGATGAGAAAACCAAAGCATATTTTAAGATCAGCAATATAAAAACATTTCATTTTTTGTGGTAGTGTCCCTTTAAAACTCAGGCGTGAGCGCCCCGAGACAAAACATCAGAATCTCAAAAAGTTGAAAAACATTTCACCGACATTTTGTAACTTTCTGTCAACACAGCACCACTTTCTGCTGGTTAGTAAACAAGACCCAAAGGGTCTTTCTCCCCCCCCCCCTTTTTAAATCAGGGAATAAAAGTATTGGATAAAAAAAAATCCTTACCACCAGCTATTTTCAGAAAATCTTCTCCAGTTGCTTTGTAAACCTGTTAGAGATGGAGAAAAAAAATGATGAACTAATTTTCAAGCACAATCACAGCTTAAACAAAAGCGAGGTGAAATACTCGCCTCTATGTATCTGTTTCCCATATGGTGCTTATGTCTCTGTAACGCCAGATCTCGGTGTTCTTCACTGACAAACCTCACGAGTGCCTCTCCATTCCTGCGCCCCTGGGCATTGAGGCAGAGAGCAGCTCCTCCCCTGAACAAATCAGATCAAGACCAGTAAGAAAACGCTGAACATCTCTCATTGGATTGTCCAAACATGAAACGTAAACTGGGTCAAACATCTAGACTGCTTTAACTGAAAGAAGACAACTTGCATATGGACAGTGGGTAACAAATCCCATTCAATAGAGATACATTGTATAACCCAGGGCAACCAAGACATTGCTTTATTAAAAAGGCAATATGCAGATTTCACAGCTTTCTTAATTCTAAGATGTCACTGGATGTCAGAACATTTCAGAATATGCAATTATGTTATCAAACGAACCTTAGTTACCCACTTGTTTAAATCCCACCTAGAAAAACAAGGCTTTGCAAAAGATCGGCGAATAAAGCTCTGTTCGCATGCATTTTTGATGCAAGATTAGTGGTGTTCTCACTGGGGAAACCAAGATCCTCTGAAATGTCACGCTTGTCATTCTCCATTACTGTGAAGAAGCTAGAAAGGAGCAGCCGCCCCCCCCCCCACTGTAACCAAAAATCTCAAACTATACTGCTGCTTTACAGCAGCCAGGGAGATGCCAGAATACAGGGGTCACTCACTGCTGCACAGGATAAGATTCAGGGGGTTATAGTTCCTGCATATGCCTCTACAGTACAGATACAAGATGTTACTGTAATTTCCATGCACAGGCATTGCGCCAGATATTTTTATATTGCCATTTATTGGAAGCTGCATTGCTAATATCAGTGATCACTACAAATCCCCATAAGCAGAGTAGCTGTTTTTGACAGAAAGGTAGTTTCTGCCTTAGGCCAATATTGCAGAACACATGTTAAACTGTCCCAGATAATGGACACCATCTAGAGTTCAGAACTTTTCATCCCAGCAATATTTCTGTAAAGGATAAACAAATGCATGAAAATATGCAATTGCTCACCTGTTTAATATTTTACAGTGTCAGAATATCAATGTTTATGGTAAATTGCCAATTCACCCTGCATTTAAGTTATCATCCCATCTTTCAGATATATTTTCCTCCTTTCAAATCGCATGGTATTGAAAGGGTTAGTAACTCAGAAAGGGAACTTCTTTACATGTGTGTGCACATTTTTTAAGCAGAAAACGCCTGCTGGTCAAACATTGAGGGGAAAAAAAATGGTTTCTTGAAATCATTTA
Organism: Leptobrachium leishanense; assembly: GCA_009667805.1. NCBI lineage: Eukaryota > Metazoa > Chordata > Amphibia > Anura > Megophryidae > Leptobrachium > Leptobrachium leishanense. The sequence continues at coordinate 58,348,928 of CM019067.1, forward strand.
AAAGAAACAAAACATACGACACGTATTTTAAAACTTTCTAATCTATAGACTTCAACCAAGCATGAAAACGACATATGCCCAAAGTATCATGCAGGTAAAAGTATTCTTTAACTCTTTTGCTGCCAGAAAATGAAATGGGGAAGCAATAGTCTCTTTATCTTCTATTTTGATGGTGTTATTTGAATAGCACTATATATTTATAAAAGTATTTTACCAGGAAGGATACATTGAGATTTCTCGTTTTCAAGTATGTCCTGGGTTCAAGAACATGGTTACAGAAATACATAGAGAATGCTGGTGAAAAATCAAAAGGAAACTAACCAAAAAGCAAACAAAATAAATCACATCTAAATAAGACGAAGCAGGATGATCCAACTCAAAAGGACAATAGTTTCTTCTAGAAAACAAAAACCATTCGTACTTTGCAATGTTAAGGCCTTTGAAGAACCTAGCAATGTCCTGGTCAGAAGACTGCCACGGCAAGCCTCTTGCACGGATAATGGCGTTATCGTCAATTATCTCCAGTTTGCTGCTGTGGGATAAAGAAGAAAAATAAAGAGCGGAAAGGTGAAAATAGGTCTTGGTACATGCAATAGTAAGAATAAATGTAAAAACACATTCCCCCCACCCCCCCCCCCCCTTACCACCACGTGATGGGCTTCAGATCAATCCAATTTGCGGATCTTCAAACCAAATTGCTCCGAGTACAAATATCCAAACCAATTACATACACACCTACACCATTATGTGCGTCATTTTTGGAGCACTTGTGTCCTGTGAGTCATTTTTGGAGATCATGACTCATTCTGTCGTTTTTGTGTATGTCCGTCAGTCTGTGCATCATTTCGGAGCCATTCGTAGGTTTTTATAGATTGATACCTCGAAGTCGATGCATTCAGATTATTAGAAGCTTCCGATATTCCGGAATACAAAATGTCGGTAGCCAACGTTTTTGCCTGTGCACATGCCCAATTACAATCGCTTTTATGTCCAAAATAAAACTAAAATCCATTTAATGGCTTTTAACCATATAATGCATTCAGAGCCCTTCATCTCAAGAAAGGAAAAAAAAAAAAACAGCAAGAAAAAAAAAAAAATCATACTAATCTACACTTAACACCCAATAAGAAGCAAAAACAAACAAAAAGACCGAGATTGCATATTTATAAAAGGGAAAAAAGCCAATTCAGCGATCATTCTCCCAAACGGGGAAAAATAAAATATGAATGGGTCTGAATAGTTCCTGAAGGCACTGCAGATCTCACCTTTATTTCTATTGCATTAAAACACAGACAGATGAGCATTTCCATGGAGATGGAACAGTCTGTTAACAGCAATTTGTAAATGTTGTCCCTTGGCACCTAGGCATGGTCACCTATGAGAGTTTAAGTGTAATCTTGCCTGACAACACATGCATTCCAGTTTTATGGTTGATATGTCTGGGACAATGGGGAAATGCGTTTGCAGGTCTTAAGGAAGGTAATGGGTTGGGTAAACAATACAACATAGCCTAGATTTAATTACAGCCACAGTGTAGCCAAGTTATAGGTTGCAGAGGAAAAATTAGAGCTTCTTCGCCGTCACAAATTAACACCCATCACATAACGTTACAAAACCTTTCGAAACTTAGACACCTACAAACTGCCGAAATAACGACCGACCAATCACAAGGTCTGCTGTAAAAAAAAAAAAAAAAAAAAAGCTACAGGGAGTGATCTGCTTTCATTTTTAAATTTCCAGTAATCGAATATAGATCACGGTGAAGCTACTGTGTGTCCAATGTTGCGGGAATTGTGTGCTGCAGATTTACCAGTTTCTAGCTAGTCACGCTCAGAGAAGGATTCTCCCCAGAAACCTCAGTGTCAAAGAATTTCTAAATCTGAACCCAAATTACACTCTTAACATGAGACTCCAGATCTTCAAGAACCCATCAGATATGACAGACAGTCCACATTTGTGGATACTCACCAGGTGCCGGACTCAAATTTGTAGTTTACCCTTTCAGGATCAGAAAATCTGTGACCTAAAATAATAAATAAAAAAAAACAATGATTAAAGAAAAAGTATATATAACAAGAAGCCAATATTCTACTTGAAGACCCTACAAGCAAGCACCAGGATAAAAGGATAGCCCAGTCAGAAAAAATATAAACAAAAGGGGCATTATTGCAAGGTTGGCTCTGGCAAGTTTACAACAACTGCTATAGGTTAACACCAACCTCTGAATACAGACCAAAATATATGTCAAAAAGCACACCCACCCCACGATGTATGCCCACTTGCCTTCATGAAAACCAGTCTCAATATAACAATTTAAACAGTTAAAAGGTACTTCATTCTTGGTATATAAATCACGGGGATAGAAAGATGTATGAATACAACCACTGAACCAAAAATACCCTGAACAGGTCTCCAAGTGAAGGAAGCCATGAATAAGTAATTCCCATGAGGCCCGGTGGCAGCCTATGAGGAGGTGGATTAAGGTTGTTAAAGTATTGTATTCCAAAACAGCTTCTGGCCCAATTAATGACAGCAGAGCCAGTAATAAAAGGATCAAGATGCTCTATGTGGATGAAAGGGCAGGTACATGCAAGGAATGGTACCTTCCCCACTATGCTCAGAGCGGTTGAGTTGTCAAAGGAAAAGCGGTCCAACTGGATATTCTAGTGGAGCTTTCCCCTAAAATCAAATCACATTAAAACAAGCATTTTCTAATTGTGCATCCATTAATTCCCACCTTTAGTGAGTTTGCCCGCCTGCCTCACCTGAACACACGTGATCACTGCGGAGTCGGAGGAGACTTGGACCATTAATGAAAGATGGAGCAGGGACAGCGGATATTTAAAGTGCATTTGTTTGGATCAGGTGGGGGGGGGGGGATGCACAGGCTCTATAATGGATAACTCCGTCCGAGATTCCATTACGCTAAAAATATGAGAATTATTTATACTCGCAGTGCATGCACCAGGTTTTTACCCATACAGTTACGTTTTCTAGTGCTCCGAGTTTTATTTATATTGCCCGTTTAGATTAGGAAGAGGCTCGTCTTAACAGCTTGAGGACCAAAGACGGAACTGTCCCATCATAAATGCATCGACTTTAAAGACCCTGGCCCTTAATGGGTTAAAAGATAGATCTATCTATAAAAAAACAACACAGGATTGTTCCTGTCAGTTTGAGATAAAGCAAGACATCTCAGCAGTCTCAAGGGGTTAAAGAGAACCTCTCCATGCCCCCCCCCCCACTATATGCATGTCACTTATACTTACTGTATGGTTCTGAAATTAAGGTTACAATGATATCTCCCATCGCCTCCACTTCGGAAACGCCATAAGAATGCTCGGATTCCTGCTTCGCAAAGCCCAGGTCTGGATGCGGTCATTTAGGAAAAAGAAATTTGATAAATCCAGCAAAAAGAGTAACAGGTGTTGAATGAATAGAAGTTACTCGTGGGAATTTTGGTACTTGAGTTGTCAGATGTTAACACAGAAAGGAGCGGAGAACTGAGAAAAATACATATTACCCAATAACCAGGGAAATTAAAAAAAAAAAAAAATGGATGAAGGCTAGATTGATATTTTATATATCGGTAAGTGCATCACAGGCAATTCATGGATACGCTTTGGTTTTATTACAGCGGCAAGTGGATCCCGTGTAAGAGCTGCTCAAGGAGTTTACTTTTCAAACAATGTTCAGTGATTTTATAAACTCACGTTTACCTGTATCTGGAGTTCTAGCCTTTTCTCACTGTATTGGGGTCCCTAGCCCACTTTTGTGAGGATGAGACAGGTGGAGGGGGATGCACATACTACATAGTCTACACATAGACCCAGACTGCTGATCATACCCATCTAGACATAGAGCGACAGATATTTAATTACTGGCCTTCTGGGTTAATCCTTTTTTTAGTCTTCCTGGTCTAGGCTTATTTAGGATTCCCTTCTTCCCACTTTTTGTTTGGAGAATAAGGCTAGGGTCAGATGAGCGCATTTTGTACGGACTGTGCGTCCATGCAGTACGGACGTACTTACTGACTGACAACAAGGTAGTGGCCACACAGTCTGTTTCTTTCACCGACGTATTTTTTGACTAATGTAGCAGGGAAAATAAAATTTAAAAAATACATTCTATCCGTCAAAAATGCTGGACGTATAAATGCAGTCCATCTGACCTCATTTCATCACTCACATACAAAGCTACACGGACGTTGCAGACGTGGCGCACTCCGCACGTCCGTTCTAGCAGTATTACGTTCTTGCCTAACCTGCGTCCGTTTGCTGCGTCCGCCATGCATCTGCACTTCTGTGCGGACGTACTGCATGTGTGGGGCTCCATTGGTCAGAATGCTATGCTGCCACGGACGTACAAATGTGCGGCAACACGGACGTGATAACTGCGCTCGTCTGACCTCAGCCTTAGCAGGATGTGTTTCTGGGGACAATGCACACATTGCGTTCTCTGTCTTTAATGGAATGGTTTCACTGAAGTAACAGCATTTCTTAAACACAAAGACGGGACCACCGGGTGGAGAGAATAAGGTCAAGTTATGAACACAGATATTAGTGGGTGACCAACTTGGTGACCAACTTATTTCCAAGGCAATGGTCTCAGAATTGCCCTGAATTTAAAGCCCGCAGCATATTCACATGCTGACATTCATAATGTGCAATTAAACTAGAAACCTTCCCTGGATTTATCATAATGTGGTCACGGTGACATCAATAATCTACCTAGGCCAGAGACTGCCAACCTTTGATGTTCTGGCACTACAGGTCTCATGATGCTCAGCCTGCTGCGAGAAACAAAACATTGGGGTACCAATATTAGCAAAGTAATGACCTATGAGCTTTTATTCCATGTACACGAATAGTTTAGTCATTCTTCTTGGACTTTTATGCACCAATTTTACTCCAGTGACTACTCAATGCTCGGCTCCTGCTTTTGACCATCTTGTTGCATCTATTAAAACGAGAAGCGAACAGCGATTAATTGGATTTCAGAATATTAATTGTGCAACAATGCGGACACCTAAGAGGTCACCAAGCCCGGACCTTTCCACCAAGGGCACTGAACAGAGAATTTCCCCCATTCGGTGTGATTTTGGGGCAGTTTATCCACCAAGCTGTCAATTCTCCAAATAAAGGTGAATGGACTGCAAAATACTGCGCAGTTCGTTGATCTTCGACGGCAGTAAAACGGTCCCATAGAGAATTAATCTAGTCAGAGAACGCCGAACTGCACCGAAGTGTCAGTGACACTGACTAGGTTTCAAAGCAAAAACGTAATACCAAGAAAAAAAAAATCCAATTTTTTTTAAAATTCTGTAACATCTTTTTATTAGACACATTTTAATGCCTGGTTACTGGTTTAAACAGCTATTAGAATCAGAGGGTTTTTTTTGCGCAATTCCGTGCATTTTGCCATGGCCAGTTTGCCGCTCTTCAACGATGTTCGCCAACTGTTTCATGAGGCTTCGGCGACTCAATCTTTGGCGCACAACGGTGAATAGTCAATTCACTGTAGTTTCGGCTAAACGGAATCGAAGTTATAAGCACCAAAATTGCGATGCTTTGTGAATAACCCTTAGATATTTATATAGGACCCTGCGTGGCGACAGAGCCGAACCATCAGCAAACATCGAAAATACAGCAACGACATGGGAACCCAGGGCCACAGATTAAAAAAAAAATGACAATTTATAAACAAATGAGGGGGGTGTCAACCTTAGCGCTAGTGACAGAAACCCCCAATGGAAAGCGCCCTGAACAATGAAACCTCTTTCTCCGGTATTGTCTGCAATTCTGACTATAGGAGGAGCTGTGTCCGGTCACCGGCAAAGAAAAGAAAAAAAACGAACATGGACTGAACAAGTGTAAATATAGAAAAAGAGACGCATTCTAGGTCTTCTATAAAAACACAGTACTTTCTGATGTTAAAATCTGAAGTTTCAGCCCCAAAATGAACCTTTATCAAGGGAACGTCCTTGATAAAGGCTCATTTTGGGGCCAAAAGGCAGACTTTATTTTTCCATGTTAGTGTAATCGTTTTAATGCAGGACCCTCGAGTGCATCCGTCATCCCATATTCAGGTTTTGGAACCATTTTTTATTTTTATTTTTTAAATGAGAGTGCTGGACCTTTGAGATTGATAACACACATACTGTATCTCTCAGGGGTCAAGTTGAGGGGGAACTCACAGGAACGCAGTTCCTCCACTATTTTTGCAGAGGGAACAGAGTTCCTGTTGGTCCCACACACTATAAAAGCTTGTAGTCAGGACTCAGGTGGTCAGTCGTATATTTACCCCTTAAATGTCAGGTTTTTATTAACCCTGCTTTCAGGGCCGGTGCTAGACTATGTTGGCCCTCGGCAAGACCGACAACTTGTGCCCCCCACCCCCCTGAAAAAAATGGTTAACTTTTGAAATGCGAGGGGGACATACACTGTGCGCGCGGGCTACTGCCACTGCCGGCTACACGATCCGCACAATGAGGAACTGGTACAATAATGGAACAGGAGTTGGGGGCCGGCTGCGCCACTAGTAGGTGGTTGCCTAGTGGGCGCACCGGCCCTGCCTGCTTTAGCACGAATAATAAGAATTTAGATTAAAATGCTGCACCTTGCGGCTCTGTCTCAAACGATTAGAAAAAATGCAGGACGGAGTTCACCATCACCAGGGTTTGACTGACAGTACATGTAAAGTATGAGGAAGAGACGAACGAGATAGATCACATACACAAATAGAAATTATGTCTTTACTAAAGGTTACAGATCAGCTCGACATGCAAAGCTGCATTTTTCACATAAGGCGTAAAACACATCCACAGCAGCCAAGAGGTTCTCTTTAATCATATAATAATAGGCAGTCATTCGAGACGCACCCAGGGAATTAGCTGAAGATTGCCCTGATTTTACATGGAAAGTAACACTGTTACAGCAGGACGACAGTCAAGTGACCAATAACGCGAAGCTTGCCATTAAAAAAAAGGCACAATCCTAAAATAATGTGATATTCAGGCAATTTGCTTCTAGAAGCAAGATGTAATAAGTACAATCTTCTCACAGAACAAAATCCAGTGCAAAAACTAAACAAACTTTATTTTCTTATGGCTGTACCACTATCTAGACGCAAAAGGATATACAGATAAATTGTATTACTCCTTGACACACCAACATAGAATACACATAAATGACTGGTAACACTGCCCAAAACAGGTCTCTTAGAGTAATGTTGGCAATCGCAGAGGATGTAGTACCTGAATCGTGTGAGGTATAGATTGGTGCTGAGTACTAGGTGCTTATTGGTCAACCGTACTTTGGCTCCCTCAGAAGCCTTACTGGCAACGATACACACCTTATAGAGGAACTAGCCAAAGTATCTGTTCAGCAGGGCCACACAGCAGGACCTGAATAACCGCTATTAGCACATGTACTAGAGACGTGCACCGCTGAAAATTGTTTTTTCCGATTTGGTGATTCGAAATAGATCTGAAATTTTGGATCGATTTGGGTCATTTTGATCATTTCGGTGATTCGGATCAGTTTTTTCATTTTTTTAATGAGTTATTTGGTTTTTTTATTGCTCATTTAAGAATGGGAAGTAGATTTACTACCAATAGAATGAAAGTTCCTTTACTTTATTCTTTTAAGATTTAAGCATTTTTTGGGTAAAATTTTAGGTTTAACTTTTTTTTAAAGAAACATTGCTTTTAACCCATAGGTTAAAATGCAGCATATGATTCCGCACACTGCCGGGCAGCACCTCTACAGTGTGATTACTGCAGCATAAAACGAAAAACCAACTGAACCGAAGGACCTGAAATCATCCGAATTAGCGAATGACTAAATTTTGAATCGATCCGAAATTTCGTGTGGTCGACATTTCGGATTCGAGATGCCCTCAGAAGCACGAAAATGGTCAATTTTGTCCGAAAATCTATTTGGTACGAAACAAATTGCACATCCCTAACATGTACACATACGGATGACATTGAGGGCTGTTACTGGTCCATTCTGGTGCGAGCGGATCGTGAACACTCAAGCAGGTCTGAGAAGCAAAAAGGATGAGGGCATCCGTCAACCTCCCCTGTGCCACACGGCAATTATAAGGACTATATGTGGACACTGGGACGAGTCCGGTCGCTCTTGAAAAAGCCGCATAAGCAGCGAAACGCGTCGAGTCATGCGTGGCATGCATTTTTTAACAGCAGTATTGTTTATTGGCTGTCCCTATTGGTTGCAAGCATCTTTACTTTTATACTGGCAAATCAATTGAGAGATTGTTATCAGTAAAGCGGTATTGTTGTTCTAGCTGGATATAAGACAGCACGAACTGCCCAGGTACTAGATCGCTGCAGTAAACATGTGCTAAAAGAAGCAGTTATTTGGGCATGCTGTGTGGCCCTGCTGAACAGGTACTTCGGCCATTTCCTCTATAAAAAAAAAAGGTGTGTATAGTTACCAGTAAGGCTTCTGACAGATTGCACATATACCATTGGGACCCGACAGATTCTGTGACCACCTGGTGTGTATGCTAAAAAAAAGTAAGCACAAACACGCAGAACGCATCATAACGTAAAACTAACAAATTTTAATACAAAAGTAAAATATAAATGGAACCACTCACAAAGCACACAATACATGACGTGTGTGCTAAAACAGCATTTGATATCACATTGGATATTCACTACACCGCTAGATCCAGTGGTCCAGATAGCCTCCGTCCTCAAGCAGGAACCAAGAATGACCCAAACGTCAGGTCTTTATTTTTCTAGACTGCAAATTTTGCAAGGTAGATCCACCCAGGTGTGAACAAAGCAGAGCCCACCAGCTTGACATGTTGCGTCTGACAACTTCAAGAGGATGGACAACATCTCTGGTGACTTGCCCTACAGTGGGTCCCTGCTCAGGTCTTATAAGGTTTTAGCTTGATGGTGCCATTAAAGACTAGGCTAAAATTATGTTCAAACCAGGCTGCTATCACCCAGAAAGGACAGACAGATGGTCACCTCTGAACGAGAGTCAGCAACTCCCATGATCGGGTCATCCTTGTTCGGGCTCATCAGGAGGGTACAAATGACACCCCTTTACATACCTCAAGCAAGGGGTCCCATAGAAACCTATACTACATGCCAGCAGAAGCTACGATGAAACATACAGCGAATTAGCGGCATTTCCCTAAACCATGGACTTACCATAACTGAGAATCAAACCCCTATCGACAAAAGATGGTGGTTAGAGAATAAAGCCCTTACGAGTTTATATTAAAGACGCAAGGCACCCGACCAGCATAATAAACTCCCTATTAAATAAGAAAATTCAAGCGAGTAACAAAAATAGCTCATTCGAATATGCTTTTGTCGGTGTTTGCAGACGTGAGCACAAATGAATCACTCGCTGTAACATGCATTCACCTCGCCCCAACGTCCAGAGCAGACTAAAACTCGTCAAGCAGGCTTGGCATAGAGGTAGCAATGTCTAGGTTGACAGGTGCCATGTTACTACCAAACCTGGCCACGCAAGCAACCCTTTCCGCAAGCGGTAGCCTCAGAGGTAGGTTTGCGACTATACATATAGCTGAAGATGTACTCCCAGGGCTATTAAACTATATTGTTAACATCCCGCAGAATAACACAACTCAGACAACCTTTCAGTGCAATGCCTGTGAGAGGGATAGGAAATGTATTGCAGGTAAGAAGATATTCTGTTCTGTAACAAAACACCAAAACGTTTCCTCATGCCTTTACTTTCCTATACTCTATGAATGACGTGTCAGTCTTACCCTCCTCCTCCTCCTCCGTGTTTACACTTACTGGATACATTTTAAATAATTGAAACAAGAATAAAAACTAGTGTAAATCTCGGATTAACATAAGAGCTATACTTGCCAAACTTTCTCCTATCAATATTTATAAAGCCTGAGCGACCTTGGAGCTGTAAACACACACTGGTGAATGTGGGTGTAAGATTACAAGGCTAGCCACCTTTCGCACCTGTGTGTCCAACTCCAATCTCAAACCAGAATTTGGGAGAGACACGCACAGGCCACGGGAAAACCCCAGAAATCTGATTCCTGTGTGTATGTGAGAGAGATAAATCTGTAAACACAGGAACGAATTGACAGATAGTGAATCACTTTACGTTTTAGTAAAGTACTTTTCAAAATCAGGTTTTATAAATACACAAATATGGTGAAAAATAAAAACCTGGCACCTTCAAACATCCAGTTTCTTTCACCTGCAGGGTTCATTCAGAGAGCGGTGAAAAGCAGGAGAATGACTGGAGAATGGGAAATTCTAGGTCAAAATATCCAAACCAGAAAAATTCTCCCATTTATCTCACTTTCCAAATCGGCTATTTTGACCTAGAATTTTACATTCTCCAGTTATTCTCCTGCTTTTCACCGCTCTCTGAATAACCCTGTTAATATACAGCACCCGTTAGATTTTGCATTACGGGACAAACTAATTGTGAACATACAGGTTGCGCGTTGTCCCTTATCTGAAACGTTTGGAACCAGAAGGGTTTTGCATTTCGGAAGTTTTCTGATTTTGGAATAGTCGCACAGAATAATGCGATATCTTGGGGACGTGACCCAAATCTAAGCAAGAAATTCATGTATGTTTCTTCTATATCCAATCACCTGAAGGTCATTTGATACAATATTTATAATAATTTTGCCCCTTGGGGGGGGGGGGGTCAGTGGTGGATGTATACCTTGTTGGCACGCCAAATGTTTGGATTTCTGGAAAAGAATACAGGTTGATTATCCCTTAAGAGGAAACTTTCTTGTTGCATTCCATTTGCTGGAAATAGTGTTTGCGTTGTGTTATCACAGTGACCAATTTACTGCAGTTTAATCTTCACACATATTAGGATGCCGTGATCAAAACAAACTTTACAATTCGGGTTATTCAGAGAGCGGTGAAAAGCAGGAGAATGACTGGAGAAGTGAAAATTCTAGGTCAAAATAGCCGATTTGGAAAGTGAGATAATGGGAAAACTTTCCTGGTTTGGTTATTTTGACCTAGAATTTTTCCATTCTCCAGTCAGTCTCCTGCTTTTCACCGCTCTCTGAATAACCCTGAAAGTGTCCGAATGGAAGAAAAAAAAAATAAAATAAAAAAAACACAGCAAGTCGTAGATCGAAGCATATGGTGGGGTGGTTTGTTGTGCTCAGAGGATTAAAGAAAAAAATTGGAAGGTAGAGTCAAAGCACTGAAAGTCAAGAGGAGAAGGGAATAAATTCAATGAGCCACGAATCACAATGTTCATCATCAGCTCTACAAGGAACACAGCCTGAATATTTACAACAACTGAAACCTGCTGAGCAAACAACACATCCGGGATGTAGGGGCGGACTAGAAGTTAAACACAATACAGAATGGCACAGCACAGGACTGGAAACCAAACGCATCCAGAGAATGGATTTCAGAACCCTTCTGTAATCCTAAAAGGCGACATCATATAAAGCTGCCACTGTAAACCACGTTTGATAGCACGAAAAGCTATGCCGTATTCGGAATCTCAGATTAAATTGCACAGAGGGCAGCCGCATAATGTATATAAATCTGTTACTACACAAGAAAGACTAGCTATTCCAATTAAAAACAACTCGCTGAACTAGGAGTCAGCGCTGAAATTCTGAGGGTGGACCATAGGTCGTCATATCTGCAGTTGCATCGAGGCCCTGCATCAGCAGAAACAGTGGAGGTCTAGCGCATAGCTGACAAAGTCACGGTCCCCAGATGTTAATGCCTACAATCCCCAGAATTCTTTGTAAGCGGATCATGGGAGTTATAGTTCAAAAATATATGGGGGGGGGGCGCAGAGTCTGACAGCCCTGGTCTAGCCCTTCATGACATTGTTTATATGTAGTTTCACACATATCACACTGTAAAGCTGACCACGACAAAACCTTTACAGTTGGAGCTTTCTGTAATTTTTTGGAAGGATGAAGAGGGGGGACTTGATCTATCCCATTGATTTCATAAATTACACCACTTTCTCACGAGTAAAAAAAATTATTAGGATGGGTCTCATGTGCTATTTCACTTGCAAATAATGTAAACCAAACAGAGCAGGCTGCGGGCCAGGCGACTCTTCATATAGTTTATCGTTTGCTCTATAGCAGTGTTTCTCAACTCCTGTCCTCAGGACCCTCTAACAGGCCAGGTTTGCACGCAGTGACGTGCGGTGAAGTCAGTGGCTGGTGAGGCACTGACTATTATCAGAGCCAGATATACATGGGTTACGTAGGTTCAGGTTCAGGGCTCCCCAGGAACTGGGTGCTCTCAGCGCACCTCAGGATCTGGCTGTTCAGTGCTCCCCAGGAGCGTTTGCTGCACTCCAGGATGAGCCCCCAGGCACACAGCCCTGTAGCACATCCCCATGACTGACGAGTCACATGACTGTCCTTTGTCAAAGCATGGGAGACCTGCCTCACATGGAGGTGTTTTCTGAATTGCTTGGAGATCAAATGGTGCTTTTCCATTGGTCCAAGCAAATCCAAGAGCATAGATTCAGGAAGCTGGCAGCGCCAGACATGCGCTGCAGACTTCAGTGAATCTATTAGCCAGCCTGAGCTACGTAAATTGCATAGGCTCAGAGCAGGCTGTCGCTCCTGTGTGATGATTCACATCACACAGCAGCTGGCGAATTAAAAAAAAAAAAAAGCGAAGGAGCAGAGACCTACGGCGGGGGAGCGTGGAGCAGGTGAGTTTGTGAACTTTTTTTTTTTTTTAAATAGGTTTTTGTTTAACATGTAAAATTATTATTATTGTTTTTACATATACAAAATATAAAAATAAGGGAAAGGGTTACGGAAAAGGATAGGAGAACATTGCAACCATATATGACACGTCAATATTTCGAGAGCAGGTTTTATTTTAAAAATGTACAGTCCCCACTTAATTGAATTATGGCATGTGAGGCCCTGCCTTACCTGCCGCCCCTGGTTTTCCAGATATCTGAAGCACAGCACAGGTGATCTGATTTGCTGCTCAGTGATTGCAGGATTCAGTCTGCATTTCCTCAAGGGAATCCTTAAAACCTGGCCTGTTAGTGGGATTTGAGAAACACTGCTCTATAGTCTCACCTGAGGCAAAGTACAGAAGTTGCCAACATAGGCCAAAACTAAATGCACAGAGAGATTGTGACAAACTTATTTTTTGTAGTATTTCCCCGCTTCAGGTTGGTATCAGCATGTGAAGTCATTTGAGGGCATCCTGTAGAGTTTTAGAAGCAGGAGGATACCGGACAGCCCGCAACGCCAAGGCAACAAGTCAGCGCTACCCAGCGCACGAAAACAAAAACGCATGCACACATCTCTGCAGTATCCTTAGAATAGGGTGACAGTTTTCCCCGATTTCCAGGGACAGTCCCCGGAGTGAGGAGACCGCCCTGAAACTTAAAAAACTCTGATCCCTGGATCCACGGACGAGCGCAGCCTCCCGTCTCCCACGCTGTCAGAAGCTGCATACAGCGTGTGGCAGTTACTAATAAAACCAGGGCACGCTGTATATACAGCTTCTGAGACTATACGCCATTAGCGTAGCGGGGAAGCCGGCGGCACATTTTGCGCAGCGCAGCCTGTCAGAAACTGCAAACAGCGAGCGCCGGTTTAAATAGTAACTTCCATACCCTGTATCCCTTTCCATTGGTGTCGCTACAGGGGGGCAATTACTCCCTGTATTATTCCTTGCCGCACCCCCCCCCCCCCCCGCGCTAAATTGAGCTAGTCGGGGTGTTTGGACGGACCAATGGAGAAGCACCATTGGTCCAAATGTCCAATAAAATGCTCCAGGAGGAGTCCGCTGCCCATCTCATAATCCCAAGATTTACAGATAAAGAGGGAGAATCGGTTGCTAGTTTCTGAAAGAAAGGGGCTTTTTTTAAATTCATAAAATTATGTTAAATATTTTCTGAAACTACTGCATATATAATTTGAGGAAACTATGCTAATAAAATAGGGTTTTCGCTTTTTTTTTATTGGCAAATCTAAAAGTCCCCTGATTTTATTTAAAAAAATTCTGGTCACCTTGCCTTCTAAGTTACATGTAGCTTTATAGGAGATTCCTGAACCAGAGTTGGAGGTGGGGGGGGTTATCTGCATGCATGGCAGACACTGCCCAGATCTAGGTGTGCAAAGCTTGTTGCATCACAACCAGAATCGGATTATCATGATATGGAAAAAAAAAAAAAATTAAACAACTGAATACACTGTATGCAGGAAATACCCGTTCAACAGGTTTACAGAATCTTTAACAAACTTTCAAAGGGAACGTGTTCTGAAACCGCAGTATGTCAAAAAGACAATGGGAAATTATAGAAGCCTGATGTGGCCAGATAATGTGTACATCTGTATCAAGATGGTCCTGCAAGAATGGTAATTTCAGCATATCTTAGACCAAAGGTCAGTAACCTTGGCTCTAAGCCACAAAGGAAATGTAGTTCCCAAAACAGTCAGCCTAATGGGTGACTGAGCATCATGGGAGATGTAGTTCCCAGAACATCAGGGAGCCAAGGTTGCTGACCCCTGTCCTAGACCATGAACCTATAGACCTATAATCCCCTTTTCACAAACCAGACATAAACGCCAGCGCAGATATGAATCAGGATCTTCTATCAATAATCCCATTTTATTTTAAATGAAACCTTTCCATAAATAGATAAACTGCCCATCCAAGGCATCGAAAACTAGAGAAAGGTTTTAGGAGTCAATGTTTGGGAAAGCCTGGTTTTAGAGCTTACAAACGTATAAACGTCTGAGTAAAAAAATAAACAAATATTTCTATCCAGTACTTTGCACAGAACCTGCACCTGTGGACCAGCTGGTTAGAGGGTCAGGAGGACCATGCCAACTGAGGAGATACAGGGGGCTGAATGGCTACAGACCGCATGAAGACAACAATAAATATTTCAAACCAACTCCTGCTATCGAAGAAACAACATGCACCTTGCAGGGAAAGAAAAAAAAAAAAACACACCTATGTAAGAGCAAGGGCAGATCAACATATGTCAAGAATCAACAGAGGAGTGGCGAGATTGGACGCCTTACAGGTTGCTAAAGTCAACACTGTCTTTCAGGGAAGGATGGCGTGGCTTATACAATAAACCGACTCCTGCCAAAGTGAGTGTTTGCCGTATTAAAAGAAAAATCCACTCCTCACCAACTTCTGGAGGCGACACCAAGCAAAGTCATGAGACATTGCCATAAATTAACCGTTAATAGGGTTTCTTCCATAAAACACAGGGTCTTATTCCCTGCCACGAAACAGTATCAACACATGACACACTAGATACGGTGTGAGAATTACCATGTGGTCAAAAGCCTCCGAGTGGAAAAAGGGACATCTTTAACGAGGAGGTGGCCACAGTTCCCTTAGTGTCGTTAGCCGGCACGCGGAGGATAATCACCGAGCTGAAAACTAAACCTTAAACTCCTTCCATGACAATAGTATCAAATTCTGAAAGAAAAATCCGTTTCTACTAGGAATGACGTTTGCGCCCAAATCCCTGGCCATTTAGGCCAACTCAAAAAACAATGTGAGACACTCTCCAAGAATGGATGCTCCCAAAAAGGATGAAAGGAAACATTGATAGAATCAGAACTAAGGCTGTGGGACATCACTAGCAAATAAATGAAAAATAAAATCTATGAGTGAACCGAACAGCAAAGTGTTCTTTGGTCGCCAGTATGATAAACATTATGAAAAGGGGGGGGGGGGTTGGTTGATGGTCAGTCCTAGTAGTGTTACCAAATCAAAAGGGCATTGAAAAAAAAAGAAAAGAAAAAGAAACTGCCACGGTTGAATTTTGGTTGCACCGGGCCAAAATGGAGCATCATTTTCCATAGCTGGGGTTAGAAATTAGGGTTATGTTACCATTTGTGCTGGTTTTAGGAATGGCCCAAACATTTGGCTCCATTTTGATGTGGGCGCAGCGAGAAACTGTTGCAGTTTTTAAAAAAAGTTTATTTTTTGTTTCACCCAGAACAAGAAAAAAAAATGGGGGGGGGGGGGAAGGGTACACCAGATTTCTTTGCTTACAGGCGCTTGAGATGTAAATCCGACCCCGATGCTATATAGAGTACTCCTGAAAGGATACAGCTCAGCATCTCTGCCACATCCAGTTCGTTCGAGTCACTGGAGCCCGGAAGGCACTTCTTGAATTCTTTCCGCAGGTCAAAGAAGGAGTAAAAGCATTCAGGAAGCATGATGTTCTGTAAAACAAAAGAACCGGTTAGAAGACCCAGAGTGACCACCTGCACCGGCGAGAGGAGACCAGCAAGAAAATGAAGTCAAGTTACGGATACACGGAAATGTTCATTACGCTAGTAACACAACATGCAGAAATCCATGAAATGCACATTATGTGTGAGGAAACTTCAGATAGCATCTTCCACTGATTTTAACAAGGTTCAAACATGCCCCCAGCCTGGAACTAGACAAGCTATCAATTCCCATTGTGTTCTTAAACTTATCAAGGCCTAAGAGTCTAAGAAAACATAGGAACCGACAATACATTAGGATTCAAGGACAGTTTATGTATAGGCTCCTTGAATGAGCAAGGTAACATTTAGGAACCAGGGAAGGAAAGTTCCTTACTGGCTCTGAATATTCCAAGCATAAAAAGAAAAATTGACTTGATGCTGCACCCCCAAGTTATGGGTCCTGGGAAGTGTCACAAACCAAAGTCCCTGCAGAGGAATAAAATGTATTAATATATTGCTGTTAAAAGGAAGGAAAGCACTTAAAGTGTTACGGTCATAGGAGAGGTGCTGTGTATAAAAGAACAAAGAACTGTATCTTCCCTGTCCAAGCCACATCAGCTTAGTGATTATCCCTTGATCTGTTAAGGGGTTAGGCACCAAGCACCACCGTGGCACCGCCATTCACCATATATTCAAATGGCGGTAAAAATTTGTGGCGTCGCAAGGGGGGGTGGGGCCTGGCAAAAATAAAAATTAATTTAAAGAACAAAAAAATATTTTACCAGGAAGGATACAGGGAGAATTCTCTCATTTTTAAGTACGTCCTGGGTAGGCAAGGCCTAGGCTGGCACTTTCCAGGGGGCAGCAAAAAAACCACCACAAAGAGGATGTTCACAGAGCACAGAAATGACAGACATTTCAGTGTTCTGTTCCCTGCACTTTGAGGAATCTAATTACCCCAGTGAATTCACTGCAGGGTCCCTGAAGTGCAGGGAATCAGCCACCGAATGCTGCTGCAAACCTGTCGCATGCTGTTTTTTTTTTTTAAAAAAACTACTGAACGAAAATGTCTGGAATTAACATAGAAGGTCCTATGAATGATAATAAAAATGTCTGTTACAGAAAAAAAGAAAAACCGCTATTGGAAAATAAAATAAATTCAGATTATTTTTTTTTAAAAAAAAAATTCATAAAAAAATATAAAATAAAACCAAGAGATTTTTTTTTTTTTACTATGTATTAAAAGGAGTAAATGGTTTATTAGATATTGGATAAAAACAGGAATATTTTTAACATTGAAATCTATGGTGTTCGTTCGCCCGGAATAAACCTGCCAAATGAAAACACCGGACATCAGGACATTTCTTTGCTATTCGGTGTCTCTGAACAGATTACTTCTCTATGGGGACTTTCACTGCCTTCGAACAGGCACCGTACTTGCTGTCAGTTCGCCAAAATTTGTGTGTGAGCATATCACAGAGCTCCACAGCAATAAACCTCACAGTAATGTGCGCTGTGTATTAGGAGCATTCAGTGTTATATGGGAGTACTGATTTATGAGTAAAAGTAGTTAAAAAAAAAAAAACAGTAAAAAACGCGGGGGGGGGGGGTTGACGCCATAAGTTACTGCAGCAGGTGACACCAACGTTCGTGACGCCACTGGTGAAGGTTACTGCTGCTGCGACTATATTGAACTATAGCTATCCATTAGAAGAAAACTTTAACAGCAGCAGGGGAAGCTCCTGCAAACAACTTCCAGCATCAATATTCTTCCGAAAAATAAGTAAATTGCTGATATTCTCCACTCTATCCTTTAAAAATCACTGCATATTAACCCGTGTTAAAGTAGCAAACTCAACTGAAGAAACAGCAATGAACTGGAAGAAAAAAACCCAAAAACAACAACCACCAAGTTCAACTGATACAGTGGCAACTAATGTGAAATCGCCACTGATCGACATCGGCGGAAAGAATGGTGGCGCTTCCCCAAATACGGAGACGATAGGATTACCATACTTCATTAAGCAAAATTTTAATTTAATCCCCACTCATTGAAAGAGCGTTTGTTAGTGAATAATCACTTGGGAGTTTAAGTGGAGGCAGCCAGGTATGAATATTCAGAGGCGTACATAAATAAACCGAACACCAACTGATAAGGACATTTCCACCAGTCCACTGAGCAGGAACAGGTTGACCATATGGATGCGGCTCTACGCTCATAGACTTGAAATAGGATTTTCTTACGTTAAACACTCTCCCACACAAAACCGAGAGCAACTGCTTAAAATAAGCCGCAGCTCTGCGAGCCAATGGCTACCTGGTCCTGGCAGAATTTAGATTTTGTCAAACCTTGGTTTAGTTTATTACGGATAACACAATCTTGGAGATCATATTGAACGCTGCTCATGTAGTCCTGTGCGTAGAATCGTGGGTTTACTATATGGGATCACTCTGGAGATCAGCGAATATGAAACAACCTGAACACATCCAACACCTGCCGCCAAAGTTAGTATTTTTTAGCCAATCACGAGTATAGATTAGATCGAAAATTAACCAGCACTCCGGATATGATGATTTCCCCCCCCCCCCCACACACACTAAAAGAGTAGCCACTGATGAAAAGACTAACAGGGTTATTCAGAGGTGAAAATTCTATGTCAAAATAGCCGATTTGGAAAAAGATAAAAAAGGGAGGATTTTTCTGGTTTGGCTATTTGGACCTAGAATTTTCCACTTCCACTCATTCTCCTGATTTTCACTTTTCACTTCTGCATTCATCCCGAGAGGGGGGGGGGGGGGAAGACACCTCTCGAGCCAACTCGAATTTATACCACATACGTAGTCGTGCCGAGTTTGCTCAGGTACACCCCAATGATGGGTGAGGAAGACCGCTTTCACCTCTTATGACATTTTAGATGCCCATTATCTGGTTCATGAATAGTTTAAAAAAAAACTGACCGTATATCCCATTACAGGCATATTATTTCTAATGAAAAGTGAGTATTATCTGCAAAATCTTACCGACAGTAATTAGTACATCCTATACTTAACATGGGGAGTGCAAAGTAGAGTCAGCTCGCGGAAGCCAGCACAAAAATTCACGCGCCAAGTGACTTCTTACGGGTTTAGCGTCAGTAACGTAATGGGGGGGGGGCATGCATTACTATCACTTATCCAAGCGATAACGTTTACATATCCAGACGCAAACCTTAGTTAGGTAAAAGAAGCATTTAGCCATTAGATTCTTCTTTTCTACCTGCAAGAATTTAATCCTATAATTCGGCAGCCTATACACTGCTCTGCTGACCCCTAAACTTCCCGATTCACATCAGGGCTTTAAAATTTAACTCTCCTTGCTCAGTGTTACGGCGGAAAGGGGAGGGGGATCAAGTTCTTCTTACAGAAAGAGATTAAGTACAGGGGATTTAACAAAAATGTAATCATTGTCAACCATTTTCAAAGACGCAGAATCGTGGTGCAATGGGCAGTAGACCAGCTATACCTAGGGCCACATGGAACATGTCAAGTTCCTTTAAATAAAATGAAAAAAAATTGCCAGTGCAACATGGCATGTGGTGTAAAATCAAGCAAGAGGCCATGTTCAAAGGTAAAAATAACGCAATGATAGTTTGCCCTCGTGTTTTGTTTGTTTTAACAACCTGCAAGTTTCTCCTAAACTCTCTGAACAGGAAATGCAACATAGAGCGTCCTACCTGCCGAAACGATACACGGCGCTGTGTGGCATTCAAGTGTGTGTTTATTCAGAAAATTGAAACCAAGAGTCTGAATTATGGTCACAGTAGGACAGACATTCTACAGCAACGGATAATTCAGGGTTTCACAAAAAACAAACGACACATGGCAGTGTAATTTGATGCTTTGATACATTTCACTATTGTAATAGCTTAACAAAAAAAAAAAAAAAAAACCTGCCCCCCCCCAAATAACACTACAAACAAAATGAAAAACTCGAAAGCATGTCTGAGCCCCCCTAAGTTAAAACAGTTAAGGGCAGTTCCATAGTTCTGGGTAAGCATTTTAGGTCAGTGGGGCCTAGCTACAAATGTAGCACTCCGATTGGGAATCCATGCTTTATGGCAAAGCATCAACATAACAGCATATCAGCGTGAAAGTACCAGCTCTGTCAAAAGAACAGGCTAGCGCCATGAAGGCTAGTAGCCATCTGTAAAGCCTGAGATACACTGCAAGTGTAGCAAAGCAAAGCTTTTGCAGGTTTGACTTGACTCCGGGACGCATCGCAGCCAGTCTACACTTCATTACATTTACTTATGTCCACACTGGACAGGGATCCAATACTTTGTGATGTTCTCATCCATCCAGGGAAGGCAAAGCACATTTCAGAGAAGATTTTTTTTTTTTTCTTCAAGTTTATTGTACAACTTTTAGGCTGTCAGAGGAGCGTAGCGTTCACGTCCGTGATGGCGCCTAAAAGTACAGCCGTGATAGCATGAAAGAAAGCCCATAGGAGCCCGACACACGAAGTACGTCCGCACTGAACTGCAGACGCACAATGGCCGCGGCCCACGGACGCAAGGCAGGCAAGAACGTACAACCCCTAGAACGTCTGCATAGCTTTGTGTGAGAGTGATGGAACATGGTCAGACGGACTGCATTTATACGTCCAGCATTTTTCACGGACAAAATGTTTTTGCTTTTTAAATTTATTTTCCTGCTACATCCGTCAAAACATCCGTCAGGGAAAAAAAAAAAAATGGACTGTGTGGCCACTGCTGCGTCTTCCATACTAACGTCGTCCGTACTGCACGGACGTACAATCCGTAGAAATCACATTCGTCTGACCCTAGCCTCAACCACTTAGCTGCGGAGGAAGCGCTTAGCGTGTCCAGTTGCGCAAAGCCTTGGCTAGCCTTCATGGCACTAGCCTGTTCTTTTGACAGATGGTGCTTTCCCTCTGATATGCTGTTATATTGATGCATTGCCATAATAAGTTTTAATTCAAGGGGTTGAACATAAATATCAAGTACAAATTTTAGGAACTGCAACCATTTTTATACATAAGTTTCCCCCCCCCCCATTTTCAGGGGCTCAAATGTAATTGGACAAAAGAAACATTTTAATCATTGTATTCATTTAGTATTTTGTTGAGAATCCTTTACTGGCAGTGAATGCCTGAAGTCTGGAACCCATGGACATTACCAAAGACTTGCTTTCCTCCTTTCTGATGCTTTGCCAGGCTCTAACTGCAGCTGTCTTCAGTTGTGCATTTAGTTTTGCCTTCAGCAAGTGAAATGCTGTTCAATTGGGTTGAGACCAGGTGATTGGAATATTCTGCAATAGCCAAGTCACTTTTCCTTCAAAAACGCCTGGGTTGCTGTTGCAGTTTGTTTTGGATCATTGTCCATCTGTGCTGTGAAGCGCTGTCCAAATCAACTTTGCTGCATTTTGGCTGAATCTGGGAAGCAGCCGGATGAATTCAGCAGTGTTCGAGATATACTGTCGGCCGTCTCATCAATAAACACCAATGACCCAGCGCCACTGGAAGCCATGCATGCCCATGTCATCACACTGCCTCCACCATGTTTTACAGATGACGTTGTGAGCTTTGGATCATGAGATGTTCCAAGCCTTCTCCCCACTTTTTCTCCATCATTCCAGTACAGAATAAATATTTGTTTTTTCCAGAACTGGTCTGTTTTTTTTTTTTTTTTAATGGCAAACTCTAATCTGGCTTTTCCATTCTTCAGGCTTCTGAATGTATTTGCTCGTGAAGTCTCCTCTTGAATGTAGACTTCAACAAGGATACGCCCACCTGCTGGAGAGTGTCTGGCACTTGTCTGGATGTTGTGAATGTTTTTCTTTACCACAGAGGATCCTGCGATCATCCACCACTGGTGTCTTCCGTGGACGCCCATGCCTTTTTATGTTGCTGAGCTCAAGAGTGTGTTCTTTCCTCAGCATGTATCAAACTGTTGATTTGGCCACACCTAATGTTGTGGATATCTGATGGATTGGTTTTGTTTTTGAAGCCTTACAATGTCCTGTTTCACTTGCATGGACAACTCCTTTGAACACATGATGTAGGTTCACAGCAAAAGATTCCAAATACCACACTTACAAATCAACGCCAGACTGTTTCCCTGCTTAATTGATGAAGATGTAATGAAGGAGTAGCCCACACCTGGCTATGAAAACACTTTTGATTCGACTGTCCAATTACTTTTGGTCCCTTGATAAGAAAAAAAGAAAGGGGTAGCTACGCTTAAGAGCTGTAGTTCCTAAACCGTTCCTCCAATTTGCATGTACATACCCAAAATTAAACCTGAGAGTGAGCACTTTCAGCCCATATCCATTATATACTATAGCTTGAATATATTTTGATAAATACCAGAAGAGAAAAAAAAATAATAATTGTGCCCATGTTCAAATATATATGGACCTACCTGTATATATAGCAGGACACCGGGAGCGCCATGTAGAGAGAGTAGGGATGCACCGACTCACACAGACCACATACCAGATATGTATGCCCACACAGACCTCAGAGTCTGCCAATGACTGCAGACGGAGCCGTGCTAGGTATGAGGCATCTACAGCACATGCGCAGGTGAGACCAAGGGTCCCATCTTTGATCGTGCATGCATTGTGTGCTGCAGATCCGGCCTCTTTTCATGGTGCCGCTCCGCTTCAGGGGGAAGTTTGACATTTCCATCTCCCGCCACTCAGCAACGTGACGCCGGCTGAGCGAGGGAGATGGAAACGACTGGACACACGAAGCGCGTCTCGCTCGGCGCATCACACTCAGTGCATCTCAGGCTTAAGATTAAGCAAAGGGTCAGTAAATAGGTACATGGACATTGAAGTGGTGCAAAGGTTGCAGAATCCAAGACACATCAGTAAGAACACTAAAACTGGGGTCAGACGAACGCAGTGCAAACGTGCGTTTAGCCGCACTTTATTATGGCCGTGGTAGCAGAAAATTAAGCCCAACGCAGTCCCACACACGAAGTACGGCCGCACGAACACATTCGGCCGCGCAACGCAAGCGGCAAACGAAAGCATTTTTGCAAGAACGTCGAACCGCTAGTACTGATGTACAGAGTGCGCTGTGTCCGCATAGCGGCGTGTGTGTGAGATTAGGAGACGTCAGACGCTGCTCATGTCCGGCCAACATAACGTCCAGACACCCAAAGTTTCTAGGTTCAGATCCGTAAAAAAAAAAAAAAAAAAAAAAAAAAAAAAATCATGGCTGAAATTGCGCATCGTATGACGTGAAAATGTACGTCGACTTTTTTTATGGACGAAGAGAAAAATGCGTTAATCTGACCCTAGCCTAACACTTTATGTAGGCTTTACCGAGGACTAGCGGCATTCAGTTAGTGCAAAGCATTGAAGAATATTAGGTTAATCCTCGAACCCGGGAATTGAGAAGAACGGTCAAAATCAGAGCATGCAGTAACAGCATAGATGCCCGAGGTGGTTATATGGTTTGTGCCCAACAAACAGACACACATGTCAGCTCACTCCATTAGGCCCAATTTTAACCTTTCCTGCTCCATCTTGCCACCCAGTCCCATGCACCACACCACTTTACATACTCCCCTGCGTGGGTCATCCCGCTCAGGCTGGGGCACACATTTCAACAAAACGCAAATACTTTTAATGCACATAACAGATGTGGATTTTATCTCCCCGAACTGCTATGATGGACTTCGGACAGGTCTACAGAGCGCGAGCAGCACAGCAAGGTGATCACACGGGCGAATGCGTCGCAAGGCGGCCAACCTCATGGGTGTTCTGTCTGTGCATGTGTGGCCCCAGCCTTAGGCTCAGGTCAGACGAGCATAGGCGACTCTACAGGGGGGCAAGGGGGGGCAATTGCCCCCCCTAGGTTATTCCTTGCCCCCCCATGTGCCCCCCCACCAAAAATCTGCATCCAGCTTCCCACACTTATTCGGACCAACGTATCTCCGTAGCTATGCATCGTATATGGATGAACTAGGTGTCATTTGCAAGGGCAGATTCTGGCCTTTCCAATGATACCCCACAGGACCATATTCAGTGTGAAGTAAAAGTCATAAAACATCAAATAAAAACGCACTTAAACGTAAACATTTTCACAGGGTTGAAATGGCTCAGCAGTGAAATGGTTAATGTTCAGACTATACATTACATTGTGTATTATGTTAGTTTTTGCCTTGGTTTAGTTGGGCAGGCTTCATCCCTCACAGTATACATTTGTTTTTTCCTTGATTAATGGCATTTTAGGGGTTAATGAGTTGGCTACATGCCTCAGTGTTTTCATTTCATGTTTTCCCTTGATGAATGGCATTTTAGGGGTTAAGGGGTAGCTAAATGCAACATTGTTTATTATTTTTATTGCATTTCTCTGGGTTTAAGGCATTTTAGGGGTTATTATGGAAGTTAGAATCTAAAGGGTCTAATGATCTGTAGATCCTCTGCTTTCCATCACATTTCGGGGAATTTAATTTGCAGAAAATAAGGTGAATTCCCTATTCAGTGAATGGTCACTGTAATTTGCTAAAGGTGGAGTCGCTGAAGCCGTTATCAGACATTCAGCGGAAACTGCCAAATTGCGTCAAATAAAATATTGAATTTAAGTATCAGGTTAGTACAACAAAAAGGCATCATTGCATCACATTACTCTGGGGTTTTGTAATCTTATATATATATATATATATATATAATATATATATATATATATAATATATATATATATATATATATATATATTTATTTATTTAGGGCACTATTACCTGGTGTGAGTAAACCCTTGCGGTGGTGTGATTTTGCGTTAGCGCCAGGTTAATTCAGTCTAGCGCATGACCAACAGATCGTTTGCCTCCCGCTACAAATGGGATAAATCACTTCGTGCGTTGCTATTAGCGATTTGTACCGCGAGCTTACTGTACTTTCCGCGTCCTATACTTAACACGGGGAGTGCTAGATATCTTTACAGATCACTTGGTGCCAGCACTAAATTTTTTGAGGTGCACTAATTGCAACATTTTACCTACTGCTCAGCCCTGGTGCTAACTCCAAAAAAACAGAAAAAAACAGGTCCTTGTACAAAATTAACAGGCAATTGAAAGTAATGCAACACAGGTGTTCTCTTGGCCCCATACACCATAGTAATAGATATGGTTAGCAATGTCGCTGCTGTTGCAGTCGGCTCTATTATAAATGTATCCTTTATCCACATATATCCTAATTCTAATATATTGCCTAATTTTAAACATTTTATGCTGGGGACTATTCATAGTATGTAAGCAGTTGATTATTAGGGTGACTGTGTGGACCATGTTTAAAGGAACACATGGATAAGTCTTGCCCTGAAACATGTATTGTTTATATGCTGTAGCAGGGAAATTTTTGTCGCTCACCTGGCCTTCCTTTTGGATCTATTAAATGCAGTGTAATGATTCTACATGCTGCTGGGAGGCATTTATCATGCAATGCCCATCAGCCTTAATATATGTGTGCATCAAAACATGGATGACACGGCCACCGTGGAGGATTTTAATAATGCAGAGGTGAGAGGTTATTCACTGGATGTGTTCATATTCAAGCTTGTGAGGGTGGGGGATAGGTATGGAAAAGAAAAACCGTTCTATCCTGTACACAACCGCATTAGCGCTGGGTCTCAACTTGGGTCTTAGAGTTTCCCTAGCGTGCGCCAAACGACCTTGTTCATGGACTACTGCAGACAAGATAATCTGTTAGCAGGTCGTCAGGCACTAACAGGGTTATTCAGAAAGCGGTGAAAAGCAGGAGAATGACTGGAGAATGGAAAATTCTAGGTCAAAATAGCCGATTCTTTGACCAAGAATTTTCCATTCTCCAGTCATTCTCCTGCTTTTCACCTCTCTCTGAATAACCCTGTAAGTTTTAGCGACTCGCACTAAATTTTTCCTTTAGTGATGGTGTTTTAGCTCACACCAGGTGATTGGGCCCTTACTTTTATTCAGTGGTATGATTTAGTGGTGAAAATTATTAGTGCCCCCCCAGTTTTGACTGCGGTATCTTCTGTGCCCCCCTAAATATTGTTCCTAGAGTCGCCACTGCAGACGAGCTCACTGTTAACGTCCGTGTTGCCGCACATTTTATCGTCCGTGGTAGCCTACAATAATGATCAAGAGACCCACACAAAGTACGTCCACACAGAAGTGCGGTCGCACAACAGATGCGGCAAACGGACATGCGGAGTGCGCCACGTCTGCATAGCTTTGTGTGCGAGTGATGGAACGTAGGTCAGACAGACTGCATTTTTGACATCCAGCATTTTTGACGGACAAAATGGTTTTCCATATTAATTTTATTTCCCATCTACATCAGTCAAAAAAAACATCTGTCACAAAAACAGACTGTGTGGCCACTACCTTGTCGTCAGTCAGAAAGTACATCTGTTGTGCACAGGTGCACAGAATACGTTCGTCTGACCCTAGCCTTAGATTGTTCAAAGGGTGTCTGGGTTGTTCTATCCCATCCATTGAGCAGCGCTATGGGATTTGTTGGTGCTTTATAAATGCTTGTAATGAGGATGGATGAAGCACATTGCAGGTTTGAGAGATTAGTCCTGTCGTTCCAGGGCTCATCTAATCTCTGCAGTCGCTCTTTTATTAAGTGTCCATCCGTGGAGGAAGAAAAAAAAAAAAAAAAAAAAGGTTCGTAAGAGTTTCAGTCAACACCCAAGAAGCTGTAGGTAAAAGCCTGAGGGCCCTGAACCTGCACTCCAGTTTACTGTCAATGCTGATGACACCTTAATCACTCCCACCCCACTGGCAAAAATTCTTCGACAACCTGGATTAAATTTCCTCCTCTCTGTATCTGTATGAATTGAACATCGGACATACATTATGTTTGTTTAAAGGGGGGGCAACAGAACCACGGATTAACCCTTGGAGACAAAGATGGTTTCATCTAGCCAAAATATAAGGAATTTGCGATTTATCATTGACAATTCGGTGATGCTCTTACCAGCCATGGCGATTTTATTTTAGCCTTCGGTACAAATTTCATAAGTGTTTTAAAGGCGCACAATTAAAAATGTTTCAATCATTAGGCAGATGCGGCTGACAACATCTGCGCACTTCTTTTAGGTGGAAATAATCACCTTTTCAGCTCGGGGCTTCCAAAATGCAGAGTCAGTCCACTGGCTGCCATCTCCCAGAATGCTCGCTGCTGTGAGCATTGGAGACATGGAGCACCAGGTCGAGCATAACCTGTGACCGGTTTGCTGACCAGCAGGTGGGAAATTTAAATCCTTTTTGCAGGGGGATGGCTGTGTTGGAGGAGGAAACTCTTCTGCTTTACACAGCAATACCTAAAGAAACAGGACAGGAGAGGGGTGGGGGCACTCCATGCAGCCTGACCACTAATAAAGTGGTAGTTCGGGTGAGTGGCGTGTCCCTTTAGGGCATAAGACAAGTAGATCTTTCTTGCTTTTAAAATGGTTTACGTTACCGGTTACTATGATTTCTATGCACAAAAGCAGGTTTTTCGAGCTGGCGAGTTTATCCACCAGTCACAGGACAGGCTCGGGTCCTGCAGGAGCTCAGATGTAACAAATCAGGAGTCCTGAAATATTGCTACATTGTAGCAGTAAATAAAGACCCAGTTGACAGCAGGAGAAGACAAGAAGATGACCAGCTGACTTGACAAACCAGATAAAAATCAAGACAAAAGCTTGTTTGTAACTTCATCTGGTTTCACAAGTCACTCAGTATGGAAACCATAAAGTCACAGAGAGCGGTGTTTAATGTCGTCAAGTCTCTCAAATGCCATCTAGAGTAAACAAGTCTCCACGTTTCCAAATGCTGTAGGAAAACCCAGCTGGACGTACAGCCTTTACTGGCTATGCCACCTTCTAGTAAAGAGCTGCTGCGGGCTGGACACCCGAGACTGCATTTATTTGCAAAAGTATTTTACCAGGAAGGATACATTGAGATTTCTCCCCTTTTCAAGTATGTCCTGGGTTAAAGAACATTGAATTGTTACAAATAAAATGCAAGACATTAAAAAAAACAAAATATACAGATTAACAGAAAACATGTAGGAAATAGTCACTATGTTACTTGTTTACAGGTGCATTCTGTATTGAGGGGTGTTAATAGACCTTACGCATATGTAGGGCTGAAAAGGAATGGCAGTACAGACGAGGATTCCATAATTTCATAACAAGCCTGGAGAAGGCAACAAAAACACACGTAATTATACAGAAGTATCGAATTGTACTGCAAGTTAAATCAGAAGTCACTTTCTGTAAAACTAATCAGATTGTGCCCAGTAAGACACCCCCCCCCCCAAGATGCTACCTTACATGAATTCTTAAAACAAGGAAAGGAAATGTAACCTAACCCTGATATTCCTGAACTACAACTCCCATGATTCTCTGGCCACCGTTTGCAAAGTCTTTTCTGTGAACTGTAAGCCATCAAAACCGCAAGGGAGCAGAGTCTGGGATACCGGTACTTCAATGAGTTTATGCTTGGGCTTGACTAGTCCATGGGCCTGGAAGCCGCCAAAACCCAAAATTTATGGATTTTTGTATTCAAATCTAAATAGAAAACCATAGCTGCACCCAAATTTATCTTTAGCTTCTTATTTACTCCTTGTGTATAAAATTTGTCAAGTCTTTGTAGCTAGATCTAATTTGCAATACACACATCTGCAGGTTAGGACAGAAATGAGAGTTCAAGATTTCCTCACATTAATGGGTTCCAAGAGTTTTAACCAAAGTAGCGTCTTTGGTCTTTTTCCCAACATTCACCATTGTGACATGTTAAAAAAGAGCTAAACTGGCAGTCGCTGGAATCTAGACGCACTCTTCACCTTTACAACCTGGTGTTTAAGAGATTTTCTGGGAAGCTGCCACCCTACCTGAATAGGCTGCTACCCTCATCCTATAACCTCTGATCCAGGACCTGCACCTTACTTGTAATACCACAATACAAAAAGAAAGTGTCTCGATCCTCATTTTCCTACAGGATCACCACAATTATGGAATAACCTCCCAGACACCATCAAATCTTCCCCCAGTCTTAAGTCACTTAACCTCCCTGGCGGTTTCCCGAGTGTGGCTCTGGGTTAAGTTTAACCAACCATTAAATGAATATTCTGGCTCTGTATGAAATGCCTTTGAGAGACTGGCTCAGGGATTGTTAAATATAATGGTCCCTCAGTAGGTTTGCTTGTAAACACCATAGTAACCTTAATTAACATGCAGGTTCAGCAATTCATGATTACTGCATTGATCTGAATTAGGATCTATTTGTTATGACCATTTCCTGCGCTACTACTTATGTGTGAGACATTATGTGTTGTATTGACTAAATGGTGTTTTGGTTTAAATTGCATTTTTGCTGCACATCAACCATTGAATGAATATTCTGGCTCTATGTTAAATGCCTTTGAGAGATTGGCTCAAATGATTGTTAAATGTAATGGTCTCTCAGTAGGCTTGCCTGCAAACATATCTTAATTAACATGCAGTTCCAGCAATTTAGGATTACTGCATTGATTTAGGCTAGGGTCAGACGAACGCATTTTTATGTTGTCTGTGAAAAAGTGCGTTCGAACGAATGGACGCATTTTTTCACGGAATACGTGATAGTGGTCATACTATGCGCATTTTCGTCCGTGATTTTGTACGGATCATCAATAAAACTCTTTGTGTCTGGACGTTATGTTGGCCGGACATTAGCAGCGTCTGACGTCTCCCAATCACACACACACGCCTCTAGCGGACGCAGCGCACTCTGTACGTCAGTACCTGCGGTTTCACATTCTCGAAAAAATGCGTTCATTTTCCACTTGCGTTGCGCAGCCGGACTTTTGTGCGACCGTACTTCGTATATTGGCCGTCATTGCCTGGCATCTGCTGCTAGTGCGGCTGTGATTAAGTGCGCCTGCACGCGCGTTCGCACTGCCTCAGTCTGACCCTAGCCTTAAACTAGGATCTATTTGCTACAACCATTCTCTGCGCTACCTCCTATGTGTGTGATACTAGGTGTTGTATTGACCCAATGGTTCTACAGATCGCATGTTGAACGGATCAACAACTATTGAGTTAATGTGTTTGCTTTAATTTGTATCAATTGCCGCACATCAACCATTAAGTTATCACTTTGGCTCTAGATGAAGTTTGCCTTTGAGAGATCAGGGTGTTGGTTTACCGTTCCTTTAAGTCTACACCTACGTGTATTCTAAATAGCATTAGTTAAGGCAGGTTTTCTTCCTCTATTGATGAAGGATTTAAGCCACTTGATGGTTCTCTGGCTAGTGTGGTTTAATTTCAATTGGTTGACCCAGGTTGAATATATTATGTTAAAACTATGATCATCACCCACTGAATAGCTCCAAGTGACTTAGATGATTATTGTTGCCCTTATTTGACACATTTGTAGCAAAATTAAAATCCCTGCTTGTCAATATTATCTGGGTTTCAAACGGTCAACTTTTTATCTTTATTTTTCAAGTTTGAGGATTTAGATCCTTTAATGTAGCAACATCTCTAGATGTAGTAGCATTCCATCTTTTGAGAGCTTATGACTACTTTTGAATGGTCTGTAGGTCAGAGTGGTTGTATTGTTAATTTACCACAGCTTTAGGATGGGACTCAGTGCCCATCCGATACACGTCATTTATTCAATTTAATAGGTTTTTTATTGGTGTCTTCTTGTAAAGTTTGTATTAGTAAAGTTGTTTAGGGAGTTTAATTTTGGGTTATGCCCGTTCTCTGCCGAAAATTCGGCCAATAGATTAGTCCTACTTTTCTTCTGTGTGTTTGTTTCTGGGTTAAGTTTCACTGCTGAAAGCTGTAACCGAGCCACACTCGGGCTGTATACATACCTTTACCTGCGCTCCCTCGCTGACCTCCGCAATCGCAGCATTCTGCTTACCGGTTCCCTTCTCGCGAGAAGGGAACCAGGAAGTGTGACGTAGCAATCGTCCGGAGGTGACAGCGAGGGATTGCAGGTACAGGTAATGTATCCAGCCAAGTGTGGCTCAGGGTTACCACTTTCAGCATTGAAAGTTAACCCCGAGCCACACTAATACCGCTAGGGGGCCCAAATAAATTGTATCGATTCTGACATAAAAAAAAATGTCAGAATCGGTACGCCAGGGAAGTTAAGAGCTCCCTATTGACATTTAACGGAGGATATTTCTTACATATTTATTTTCTGTATAAATCTGGTTTTAAATATCTTGCATTTTTTTTTTACTTTGTATTTCTGTAACAACTGTAAAAATGCGATGTTCTTGAACCTAGGACATAGTTTAAAAACGAGAGACATCTCAATTACCGTATAAATAAAGTAGGCAGAGATCCAACCACATAAACCAATAAGCTGATAAAAACACAACGTGGTCAAGTTACAGTTAATTAGAAAGCAATTTAAGAAACTAACCAATCCATAATTAAGCAATTTGGATATTAGTCCGGATAAGACAAACCTTTGAGGAGGTTCTCTTTTTTATTATGCAACAAAGTATCGTGGTGTAAGTCTTGTACAGGGACAATTCATTGCAATTTCCAATGAAAGCTTCCCTCATACACACTTTATATTTTGAAACAAATTCGTACTTTTATCCAGAATACAAGACCTGTGTGTATTTATTGTGATCTATATACAATTTATAATGCTTTAATCTCTAAAGTGTTTTTAATGCTTGCGTTGCCGAATCTCCTCACATTTCCAGTCAAAGCCAGGCAGCCATGGGCTCAGAGTTTTACCTGTGGCTGAAGCTGTAACAGTGTTGCAAAACAGGTATTACTCAGGGATTTCTTTAGATAATTATGAATCTGTTGAAAGCAAGTCAGCAGAATTACCAGATTTTTCACTCTTGAATCATACAGCCATACCCAAGCAGGCGAATACAACATCAAGCTGCCCCAAAAATTGCTTTCAAATCAACTTTGTCTTTGGTGAACAGACCCACAGGTGGTTTTCCTATAGTCTTACTACAAGCTGGGGATGTTTGCAAGGATTTTCCTTGAAAGTAGCATTTAAATATGCAGAAAACCAAATTGTTCAATACATACAGAGTAACATTTTTTTTTCCCAGAACAAACATAGAATTGTATCTTTTTTTTTTTATTACACCTATGCAGCACTAGTATTTGGGAGTGTCAGGACATCGCTAGATACAATGTTGACTGTATCGTACAACAACAAATAGATTCCAAAATACAAATAAAGTGTACTAGCGCCTACAGTATCCCTTCAGAGGGAAAATGTATTCCAAAAAGTTCATAGATTCTCAAATCTTCCTCCAATATCCTCAAAATAGAAGAGGGAACCATCATAGCGTAACCCATGTATGATATACACACATTTTATTCAATACCACTCACATGTTTAAGAGCCCACCTGGCTCTGGGATAATTGCCAGCCACCCAACAGCCCTACCGGTATTCAAGTGTCCTCCGCGCCTTAAATACAAAAGGGTATGTGCCATAGTGTATACTCCAGGATCAATGTTCCTCTGGCTTCCTCATCGGGATTGAATATGACGAGTATATGTTTAGATCAAACATGTGTTACACCATGATGGTTCTCGCTTCTATTTGAAGATACTAGAGGAAGATTTGAGAAAACATGAACTTTCTGGAATACATTTTCCTATGAAGGGACATTGTAGGTGCTACACTTTAGAAGTTATACGAAAACAATGCTTCCGAAATACAAATAAACTCCTCCCCCCCGCCCAGTGTGGGACAAAATTGTTCTAACTCCCAAAAGTTAGAACATACAGAGAAGTTGTCTAGAAAACCTACTGCTATTATACCATGAATGAACACAGCTGCCTCCTCCCTAACTTTGTGGGTATTATCATGATCATCATTTACATAGCGCCAACAGTTTCCACAGCGCTTTACAATAACCAAATGGATCGAGATAAAGAGGACATAGGATGGAAACAAGAGGTGAAGAGGGCCCTGCTCATAGGAGCTTACAGTCTAGATCTACCCTCACTAACTCAGCTCCCCACTACCTGTCCTAATCACCAAATACACCCCAGCCCGCTCTCTAAGGTCAAACAGTGACCTGCGCCTAGCTTCTCCCCGCATCACCTCTTCCCATGATAGACTGCAGGATTTCTCACGCACAGCCCCCGTTCTCTGGAACGCTCTCCCTCGTACGGTCAGACTTTCCCCTAACTTCTCTTCCTTCAAACGCTCCCTTAAAACATTCCTATTTAGGGAAGCCTACCACCCAACTCACTGACACAACCATCAATCACTCTCACCTTACAGTCCTCTCCTATTTCCAACCCAAACCCTCCCAGATTGTGAGTTCCTACGGGAATAGGGCCCTCATCTCCTCCTGTACTGTTTGTCAAATGTTGTTCAATGTATTGTAACCCTGTCTATACTGTGCTTATTGTACAGCGCTGCGGAATATGCTGGCGCTTTATAAATAAAAGAATAATAGAGGGATTTTATTTAGCCTGTTGTACACTGAACACAGACCAATTAGATTTAACAGCGACGAAACCGCACACAAAAAAAAAAAAAAAAAAAAAGGGGCAGAAAATAGGTTGTTAAAAGAAGGTAAATCCGAATATACAGCTTGAGGAAGAACAAGGAGGTATCAGAAAGGCATTTTGCTTTGTAGCGTGTCTTGTTAAAGGGCATTATTGCTCAGGTGTCAGAGCTTCTTAGAAACGAGAACATTTAATTAAATCAAGGAAGCCTGTAGATCGCATATAACAAGCAGCCTGAGAGCTGGTAAAGGACAGAGTTCTTGGACCAAATGTCAGCCAATACGGGGATAATATTTGATTTATTGGAAAACAATACAGTGCCAACAACGCCGCACTCCTTTAAACCCCATCAATGAGCCAAAGTGTCGCTTGCACCCCCGAGATACATCTGTTCATGGTTTTGTGTGCTTCCGGTATCCGATATAGTATAAAAAGTGACTAAATGCCAAAATACAATATAAAAATGCAAGACCAGGAAGATTTGTAAAATTTTAGCTAGGAATCCAAATGGAAAAACCCTATTGCACAGGTTCCAATTCAAATAAAGGAGCAGTTGCGGTTTTTAGGAAAAGTCCCCAGAGACGTGGCCCTTCCACAACTTCCTAGATCATTGTTTCCAACTCTGGTCCTCCGGTCCCCCTAACAGGCCAGGTTTGCCAGATATCTGAAGCACAGGTGATGATTTGCTGCTGAGTGATTGCAAGATTCAGGCTATCGTCAGACGAACGCATTCTGAGCACACTGTGCGTCCGTGCACAACTGATGTACTTTCTGACTGATGATACTGTAGACATCACACGGGCCGTTTTTTTTTGACTGATGTAGATGGGAAATAAAATAGGTAAAGTGAAAAAAAAATTATATGAAAAACCATTTTGTCTGTCAAAAATGCAGTCCGTCTGACTACGCTCCATGACTCACACACAAAGCTACGCGGACGTGGCGCACTCTGTGTCCGTCCTAGGGGTTTGACGTTCTTGCCTAAATGGCTTCCATTTGCCACATCCGTTGTGCGAGCGCACTTCTGTGCGGACATACTTCGTGTGTGGGTGTCTTGATCATAATTGTATGGTACGACGGACGTTAAAATGTGCGGCAACACTGGCGTGATCACTGCGTTCGTCTGACACAGGCCTAAGTCTGCGTTTCCATACGGCAATCCTTAAAACATGGCCCGTTAGTGGGCCCTGAGAACCAGGACCGGGGACCACTGTCCTAGATGACTTCATGAGCCATCAGACCATTTAATACCTGTAGCTCTAAATGCAGTAACGATGGGTTGGTTCCAGTGGCGGAACTACCAGGGTTGCCCTTGCGACCGGGCCCTGGCATTCTGCCACTGGGGGGGGGGGGCAGGCAGCCGCCTCATTATGCGGCAGACTCCAGCACTATTTTCATCCGTGCCGGCATCTGGAAGCAACACCACCGGCTGACCGCACCCATACACGCACGCGGCCAATCCTTCCGCAGGCTGCGGCAGCACTTCTGCCAGCACCAACCGCCAGGTAGTACTGTGTGTGTGCTAGGGGGAGATGTGTCTATACAACATGTATCTGGGGGTCCGATTTCTGTGTGTACATGTTTGAAGGTCTGATATCTTTGTATACGTGCAAATATGAGTTTGCGTATGTACAGTCTTTATATTTTCTAAATCTATTAATCTCATTTAAATTGTCATACGGATATATTGCTATAAAATTTTGTCTAATGGCTGTATGGAGCTTTTAGATTTTGCAGGCCATCCGTGCGACCTGCCCACTGACCAAGTCCTATCCTGAAACTAACCCTGTTAGTAGAAATGGTATACTATTCTTTTATATTAGGGGAATAATTTTTTTTTTTTTTTAGTATATGGAATTTTTTTTGGGGGGGGGGGCTCCATGGATTCTTGCAATGGGGCCCCGACGCCTCTAGTTGGTTCCAAACGGTCACGACATTATGTAGCTTCCAGACCTCGTGGCCGTGATGGTTTAGGACTGTCCTTTTTTCTTCTGTGTGTGTGTTCTGCAGAGTGAATCTTGCTCAGAACTTCGAGCCATATACACACGATTATACGCTCTGCACATGAAGGGCACTTCTGTGAATGGCATTTACCGATGAAACTATTATAGGGCGCTTAGGGGTACTGACTTTGAAGGGAGGAAATTTGTAAAATGTAATCTAGAACGTGACTAGACTTTCCTTTTGGGGACACAGATTCACTCTTGCCACCCTAGAATAGAAAATTACTACTATACTGAAAAACATAGAAAGTACATTGAGAACCAAAATGCCAGCATCAGATTAAGAGCATTTGAGGCTGCGAACCTTTAACCCTCTCCTCTCCATCTCCCTCTAGTCCTGGTCCCCAGCCCTGTGTTAACCTTATCGAATCTAGTCCTGGGTTACATTTTGCCCAGCTACCTTTCAGACCTGCCTTTTTGCCAGTGCCGTCTAAACCGTGGATATCAATCTCTGGCCACCCCAGATGTTTCTGAACTACAACTCCCAGGACTCTTTAAATGGGAAAGGTGGGCAAAAAAAATTTCTGGGAATTGTAGGCCACAAACATCAGGGGGGGGGGGTGCTAGAGTTTGAGATCCCAGATTTAAACCTTGATCTGCCGGAAGCCTCAACTGGATCATAACCTATGTAGGAGCGTATAACACAGGACAGCCATCGTTAGGTTGGCATAGCGTAGGACCTGCCGGGGTGATTTACAGTGGTGGTGTGCTCACGCTTCTTATGATCTAAAATTAAATCTCCAACTCCTTTCATTTCCAAGCCAGGTATTTGTAAAATGAACACCGGATTATAGGGACGTGCTGGAATTTTTATTTTACATTGTATTTTGTGTTCATAAAGCCCCCTTAAAAGAAACGCATGTTCAGACGCAGTGACTGTCACCATTCTGGTTTTGTGCCATACATCCCGATTTTGTAACCTCTGCTCTCAAAGAACAATCTATGGACGCATTGCTGCGGATTGCACGTTACAGCGCATTTCTCGGATGGTTCAACTCACGCAATTACCACAGTACGGGAATTTTAAGAAGACGCATTGATTTGTCATTTGTAACATGACACATGTGAACGGTTCCAAAGTCTAGGTTTTCATTGGCATTTCTGGCTACTGGGTAAACAAAACACCAAGGGAAAAAAATAAAAGGGCCGGCATGCATTTACATCTAGGTTTAATGACAACGAGGCATATACAGATCTGTGATTTAGTACTTACTGGATATGACAAGTAGGGATGGGGGGGGGCGGGACGACGGACTTGAGCTTTTGATCCGAATGGATTTCTAGTGTTTTTAGCTGGAGGGCGGATATGGAGCCTCAATACACTGCTGCAGCGCCAGCGTGACACACTAGTGGACACTACACAGCCCTTTGCGAGGACATACTTCATAGCATCGCACAGTATGTTATAGCCCCCAAACTTGTGTGTGGGCACACTGGTCATGGCAACACAACCCTAAGTAGTCAATGTAATAGAGCAGCAGGAAATGCTGGCAGAATGCTTGGTTGTGTAGGGAGAGGTATTAGCAGTAGGAAAAGGGAAGTGTTCATGCCACTGTACAGAGCACTGGTGAGACCTCACTTGGAGTACTGTGTGCAGTACTGGAGACCGTATCTCCAGAAGGATATAGACATCTTAGAGAGAGTTCAGAGAAGGGCTACTAAAATGGTGTACGGCTTGAAGGAGAAAAGTTACCAGGAAAGGCTTAATGATCTTAACATGTACAGCTTGGAAAAAAGACGAGACAGAGGAGATATGATAGAAACATTTAAATACGTAAAGGGAATCCACAAGGTAGAGGAAGGGAGTATATTTAAAAGGAAACAAAAGTAGCAAAACAAGAGGACATAGTCTTAGATTAGAGGGGCAAAGGTTTAAAAGTAACATCAGGAAGCATTATTTTACTGAGAGGGTGGTGGATACATGGAACATCCTTCCAGTTGAAGTGGTAGAGGCCAAAACAGTAATTGAATTTAAGCAGGCATGGGATAGGCATAAGGCTATCCTAAACAAAAGATAAATCCAGGTAAAGTATCCATGTAATTGGGCAGACTAGATGGGCCGAAAGGTTCTTATCTGCCGACATTTTTCTATGTTTCTAGGCAGCCGGACAAGGCCAGTGGGAGAAAGGAAGCATGGATTTGTTAGTCATTCTCAAACAAAAATGAGTAAACAGGTGGAGGATGGAAACCACAGTCATTCATCTCGCCGAATCTGCAAGCTGCGGGTGGGTAAACACATGACTGTCAGACTTGCTGTCCTAGGCTTGGGTGGCAGATTTATTAAAGTATCTGAGAAGAGAAGCTCCCGTATTATTAGATGTTCAGAGTGGTTTCCTGCGTGAACATCCCGGCACACATCTTACCGCCAGTCACAGGCCTGAACATGCAGGGACTACCGGCGGAAGCTTTAAGATCGCATCACGCCATGCAGGCACTTTTCATTTATCTCAAGCAGGTACAGAAAGGATGATCCAAATTTTAATAACATGTTCAGAGAGTATTTGGACAGCTTACATTTAAAACGTTACCTTTCATGTCCATCCTCCCCATGCCCTGCTAGCGAGCATGATAAAGCCAATATATTACCGCTTTCCAGACTGACTTATACCTCGAAATAAAAAAAATAAAAGGGGATCAATTCGCAGTTTTCAAATTCCTTCATTGGGCCCCAGTGTTGATCTCTTAATTTCTGCTGCTTAAGTCACTGCTGACGAAAAATCAAACACCGCAATAACCGCTAGGATCCTGTATGTCGAGTCCAGTGTTTCTGAAAATAAATTCCCCCCCCCCCCACCAAAAACCTTAACAGATCCCAACTGAAGGCCCCATTCCAACCAAGCCCTTAACTTGCTAAACTGTGCTAAACATAGGCGTCTCTACAGGGGGGGGGGGCAATTGCCCCCCCCCCAGAAATCAGCATCCAGCTTTTTGCAAAGTATCTCCGCCCCTATGCATCTCAAATGGCAGATTCTGGCCTTTCCAATGCTATCCAAAATGACCATATTCAATGTAAAGTAAAGTCATGAAAAAATAAACAAGGTGTAACCGTATAACCGCTGGGTCTCAGTCCAGATCTTAGCGTTTCCAAAACGTGCACCAAGGCTAGGGTCAGACTGAGGCAGTGCGAACGCGCGTGCAGCCGCACATAATCACGGCCGTGCTAGCAGCAGATGCCGGGCAATGACGGCCAATATACGAAGTACGGTCGCACAAAAGTGCGGCCGCGCAACGCAAGCGGCAAACAAACGCATTTTTTCGAGAACGTGAAACCACTAGTACTGACGTGCAGAGTGCGCTGCGTCCGCTAGCGGCGTGTGTGCGTGATTAGGAGACGTCAGACGCTGCTAATGTCCGGCCAACATAACGTCCAGACCCAAAAAGTGTTTTATTGATGATCCGTACAAAATGACGGATGAAACTGCGCATCGTATGACCGCTATTGCGTATTCCGTGAAAAAATACGTCCATTCGTTAAACGCACTTTTTCACGGACAACGTGAAAAATGCGTTAGTCTCCCGTGGAAAAGGTGATCTGTTAATTGGTCGTCAGGCACTAAGTTTTAGCGACTCGCGATAAAGGTTTCCTTTAGTGATGGCGTTTCAGCTCACACCAGGTGATAGCGGCAAAAATTATTAGTGCCCCCAGTTTTGACTGTTGTGGCTTATCTGCCCCCCCCCTAAATATTGTTCCTAGAGTCGCCACTGTCTCTAAATGCAAAGTTGTGTGCGGGCAGCTCACCATTAGCGTCTCTGTATTTACGATCAGTTCCATTAGGACCGAATCCCTTTTACAATTCAACCTGCTGCTTTTTTATACAGGAGGTCCTGCCAAAGGCATCAGCTCATAGGGCTACATGGAGAAAAGCGCCAGCCTATGTGAGCCCATATATTCAGGGGTCGTGGAACAACAGATCGTTCCCAGGGTTCTGCTGCATGTGGCTAGAGGAGATGGTGGATCCAGTGATGCCAATAGAAATCTTGGGGCCCACCCTCACTGGACCATTGGTCAGGCCACCCCCCCCCTTCGATTCACTCATCAGTAAACCAATTAAAAAGAACACATTTTGAATCCTCTTCTGCTTGCCTTGTAAGTCAGAGTGGGGCAAATTCCTGGTGGTCCAGCACCAATAATAAAAAAAAAAGTTCCCCGGTGGTACCTTTACCTTGTGCGGACCATACGAATCGCTCCCACAGAGTCAGAGAGCTCTTACCAGCCCCTGAGGCTTTGACACAATGGGCAATTTCTTGGCGGGCCAGTCCTGGATAGCATAGAGAGACATTTATATGTGTGGCACTTAGACAAGTTGCATAGGGTTTGGCCAGGGTCCCCTGAACAAGTCATAGTCTGTCACCACCTGACGGCAGCCCTGGGTGGATCGCGCCATCCTCTGCACCGAGACCATAAGAAAAGTGACGATTTATTTGGTATAAATTGCAATTTAGCACAAACCAGATTGAGATTTTGTATTCTTTGCAGAAAATGGTTGAGCAGAGTGAGCCATGTCAGCATATCGTGCTCATCTCCAGATAGCTGCGAATCAACTGCTCCTGTACGAAGGAAGAGAGCTTTTAAATTACAGTAAATTGCCGCAATGTCCTGGGCACAAGCAAAGTGTGCTCTGTTGAAAGTGTGGCCCCAATCATTAGCCAAGTAGCTCTATTGGAAACAGGCTCAGAATAATTGCGGCCCCTAAAAATAAGAGGGTCAAAAAAGATCATCCCTATATAAAAAGGAAAGAATGAACAGAAAGGGTTAATGGAGCATTCAAACCATAAGTGAGACCATCATGTGCCTCTTGATCTGCAATCCTTAGCGAATCAGTTCCGGTCACCGTTATGGTATAGTCATCTCAGTATTGACCACATCAAGTTAAAATCTTATGAGACCTGAGCGGGGACTCCATGAAAACGCAAACCACTTATGTCATTGCCCATTCTATGCGACGTCGCAAGTTTGTTTTATTCAAACCCAATGCACCAAAGTTAACCTAGCTATAAAGGTGGTGAACAAACATCCAGTCTACAGGTAGTCACCCTGCTTTGTGACAGCAAGGGTCTGCCAGACGAGACTAAAAGCCAGCAATTCAGCTTTACTTGGGAAGTGCAGTTAGACCTCCCCCCCCCCCCCCAAAAGTGTCTCTTGCTTAGGGAAGTACAGCAGGTAGGAAAGGTTCTGGCTATTGGGAGGCTTTAGCCAAAGCTCGTTGCATCCCTCTGGGCTCTTTATCTAGAGAGCTGCATGAGGCTTCATAAAAGCAGTGATTGCCGGTGGTAATTCATGTGGAATATCAACATGCTCGAGTTTATTACAGGGGTGGGGAATCATTTAATATTTTTTTCTCTTTTCAGATCAAACCTAATAAAAAACATTTTTTAAATTTTTTTTTTTTTTTTTTTTTAAGAGCACTTTTGAAAAATAAGAGGAAATATGGGGAGGGGGGCATTAATGTCACCTCACCCCCTGCCCATTTAATTCATTTCACCCCCCTTGGCGCTGTCACCTGACCAACACACAGCAAGGAGTAGAATAAGGTGGCAGGGATTATCCCCACTTTCCTCATTCCCTGAAGTGTGAAGGAGGATCCGGCACGCTGTGCCCAGAAGATAAGGGGTTTAGCTTGAAGGAAGATCCGGCACACAGTGAGGGAAGCAGGGATAATCCCCGCCCCCTCAGTCAGGTAAAAAAGGGCCGCGGCAGGAGAGGGAATTTAAACACCCCCCGCTGTGAGGCTCCAAGGGCCAAACCACGTGATTCCGCAGGTCTTATACGGCCTGCAGGCCAGACATTCCCTACCCCTGGTGTAATGTATCTGACATTCCACTCAAATTCCATAATGCTGGGCCCCAGAACGAGTGAGGCCTTAGGACAGTCACCTATTTTGCCCAATTAAAAAGTGCTGTGTCTAATGGCAGTTCTGCAAGGGGGTCCATCACCAGTTTGACAGCAAAATGTGCTGTGTTTACCCCGAACGAACCACTGAAGAACAGAAATACCCAACGCTCTGAATGCCACAGATTCAGACTCCAAATTCCATGAGGCTGGTGGAGTTTAATGCATACACGGGTGCAGAACAAGCCAAAGGCCAAGTTACTCCACCCTGATCAACTCCATTAACTACACTTAAATCTTGCAAACGCAGATTGCGTGTCAGACATGCACGTACTATCTCAGGCTTCAGTTTGCAAAGACTTCACATTTTAAATAATGTTCTCATTGTCATTCATATGTGCGGTAAAAGTCGTTTCAGTTAAAACATACAGGACACGCTACACATGCTGACCACTTTAAAACAAAGTCAGGATGTGTAGTCAACACCCCCCCCCCCCCCCGGATCTGGCAGAATCATTGTGAAGGGTAGGAGTTTCTTCCACCCAACCCCACCAGGATTTTCAATTTCCTGACTGCCGGTTAAGACTGTGGTCCCTCAACCCTGGTCCTCAGAGCCCACTAACATATCTGAAGCACAGCACAGTCAGGTGATCGGATTTGCTGCTCAGTGATGCCAGGATTCAGTCTGCATTTCCCCAAGGTGATCCTTATAATATGCCCTGATAGTGGGCCCGGAGGACCAGGGTTGGGGACCACTGGGTTACCAGATGATTGGTGACGTCTGCATGCAGAGTGTGCCGACATCACCCTCCGAAACGTCTCAGAAGCAGCCCATGGATCGGCTCTGCGCATGCATACGCAACTCCAATTCGATCTTCTGTGCAGGTGTTACAGAACAGGTGTACGTAAAGCGCCCACATGCCATAGTGTGCGATTATCGGTTCCTACGCTACACAAGTTGCGCAGAAAAGCTTCTGGGACTTTTGCATTCAGGAATC
Source organism: Leptobrachium leishanense (assembly GCA_009667805.1). Lineage (NCBI taxonomy): Eukaryota > Metazoa > Chordata > Amphibia > Anura > Megophryidae > Leptobrachium > Leptobrachium leishanense. Next base: position 58,391,461 of record CM019067.1, read on the forward strand.
CCTGAGAAGAGGTGATTAAAACCCCAAAAAAATGAAATTTGTCAAAAACATTAGAAATCCGAGTTCTCTTACAGGAGCAGAAAAAGGAAAAAAAAGTTCTGTATTCTCCCCCCAGCTGTGTTACACATGGCTGAGCATGCTGGCGTCTCGAGGGCCACATAGTCACATCAACCTCATAGAATGTCAAACTGACCTCGGGATCCCTACCATTCCATCAATCTTTACACACTGACTGGAAATACTGGTCAAGAAAAAGGGGGGAATTTTCTAATTTCTCTTCGTGACACATGCCGAGGAGAGGAATCTAGGTACTTGGCATTTTGCAGGTTCTGGTAAAAAAAACTGGTTAAAAACATAGGCGGCTCATACACAAATGTATTATCAGTATTACTGCCAGATTATGTTACAGCAGCAAGAGAGCTTCACGTACACAAGAGTCGCACACAAATCCTGCCAACTCTGCGACCAGGTGAAAGCACATCTACATCCTGAAAGGGCTTTGCTTTTGGGGGGGGGGGTGTTAGAGATACACACAGAAGTTATGGTGAATGGCAAAAAGTGAGATTAAAAGCCTCCACATCAAATAATAAAAGTTTATAAATTGTTAAAGTCATTTACACATCCCCAGCAATTCAGAGAAACTGCTTCACAGAGCTCATGTGCTACATTCCCTGTATGCAGCAAAGAACTCTGGGTAAGACATGCAAAGGGCTGCACCAACTCTGAATGGATCCCTGCAGCACACCTGGCATGTCACAGGCTCTTTTGGGCAAAACAGGACCTTTAGCATCCTCAATGTGGCTCGAATCTTTTGCCAAGGATGGCATGGGCTCCTTGTCGGATATAAAATGCAATCATCATCGAATCAGCCACCATGCCTAAACAATGTGAGGGATTCACAATGGGAAAAAAGATAAAGTTCCTCTGCTTCCTACAAGGAAATTCATAGATCCTTTGCGCAACATTACACAAGGTGATATAAACATATTAAAATGTGTATTTTAACTCTGACTTTCTGGCAACATTTGCTCCGTCTCCTTGTCTTACGGCTGTCAAAGTCAACACATATCAGCTCCATCTGAGGAACAATCCCCTCTTGTTCTGGAGGAGCTTATGGGGCAGCCCAGCTCATTCTAACACTACACCAAGTGTAGAGATCAGTCATGCTTGGACAAAGTACTCAGAGTATTGCACTTACAGACCCGAGTACCAGGTGGGGGGGGGGGGCGGGGGATATATTTAAAAAAAAAAAAAAAAAAAAGATTCCCCGGTACCTGGAAGTAAGACGACAAATGCACAAGTAGTCCATTCTGCCACGCTTAATTAGAATATGGAACAAGGATTCAGTCGTCAATATTTACCGAGCAGAAATTATATCTCAAGACACCTGCTGGGGTGAGATTGCACCTTCCAGCCAGTGCGGATAAATGCCGAGTTATATAATAGTCCTTTGTCTCCAGCAGCCAAAAAGCAAGGGAGAGGGGGGTGAGCAAGAAATGCTCATTAACCCGTGTCCTTAAAAAGGGACTTATTCACTGAGCTATGAATTATGGGAGAGATAAAAACCACATATGCAAAATTATATATGTTTTTGTATGTTACGGCTTCAACAGAGACACAAGAAAGGATTGAATTAATAAAGCTATAGGGTGTTAAAGCGCCTAGAACACTGCATGAAGTCTTCAGATCAGAGGCGTCAAACTCATGCCCCCACCCAGATATCAAGGCCTTCAATTCCCAGAATTCTTACAAATGTAATAGATTGTCAGGAATATAGGAGTTGTAGTGCTGTAATATGGGGGGGGGGGGGAAGAGTTTGACAGACCTGGGTTAAAGGGTGTTTGCTAAAAAGGTTACAGCTCCCAGAAAGGCAAGTGATAAGGGGGGCATCAAATAATTCCAGAGATAGGGTTCAGGCCTGCCAAAAATGTGAATTATCAATGGGAGTGACCTATCTTTGCAATGTGACAGCATTAAACTAGGTGGAGGCCACTTAAATGAGTCAAGCTGAATTAATATGCAGTGTTTGGTTGCCAGTGTTAAGATTTCCGCACATTTTGTTCCAGTGGTAACTCGCCCAGTTTGGTGATGAAGGGTGCAGGCCAAAATAATTCCCCCCCCCCCCCCACAAATTAGCAATTTTAACCTGAATTTTGTAAATCTGAGTGTTACACAACGGCAATCTTGTCATGACACACAGGTTCCCAGAGCCCCAATACCGTAGGATTGCCAGGTCAGCCATGTTTTTCCTGGACACACATTACTCGTTCAGGCAGAGGGGGAGCGCTGCCCATCTTCACGTATAGATTTCATGCATCTCAGGACTTTGGAAATCACTTAAGGCAGGTCACCTGGAATTCCTAGCTTTGTAACTGCAGCATATGAATTCCACAGACTGCAAGGTCGGATTTTCACGCATTGCCCATCAACATTAATAAAAATTCTATGTGTCCAGGAAAACATGGGAGAAACTTCTAAATGCATACTGGAGGGCCAGCTCCAATTCTACATAAATCATTTCACATCTTCCAAACAGTGCACTTCTGGGAGGGCTCCACTCTGAAACTGGGGCAAAAAACCCACAAAAAAACAACCACTCGATAAAAGGTTTTAACAAGCTTCAGTTAATTTTAGGTCAGGGTTCCTGATCGATGCCATCATGCAAGGGAGGTTTGAGCCTTAAGGCCGGGGGTACATAGGATTATTTTTTCAAATTTTATCATCCAAACCTTTGTGGTTATATATTTGTAAGAATAACAATACTTACATATTCTATTAGTAAATTCTTAAAGGTTCCAATTTCAATTTTTTTTTTAACATTTCCCTTGTGTTTGAGGATGGTGTTTTATGAATAATATGACTATGTATAAAATACTGAACTTGCTCCCAGCGTGGAAAATGAGAAGGGGGGGGGGGGGGAGTAATGGCAGTGGTATTGCTCAATTTATATGTGACAAAGGGACAATGCCATAAAAAAAGGCTAGAAATAAAAGGTTGGTCTTCGCTTTTAGATTTTACATGTTCACGTTTAGATTCTGACCTGTCCAATGACACCTCACTTGACCTTGTGTGGTGTTAAGCTTAGTGACACAGGGTTCCAAAGTCCACCCCTCCCCCGAGCCCTTTGCTAGGTTTTTGATATCACAATTTATAATAACATATGGAGCAGCATCACTGTTCACTTTATAATTGAAAAATATTGCTGTTACAAATGAAAAAAAAAACCAAAATATTTTATTTGCGTTACATAAAACCTGGTTTTGGCATCATTGGAAAGGTCATGCTCTGGTCTTTTCAGCGATACCTCACACGACCATATAGCTGCTATGGAGCTGGAGATACAGGGGTCCAAATGCCAACCAATGCAGACATAATTATCCTTTCCTCTGCGCCTATTCTGGGGCATGGGCCTGGAGCTGCTGCTCCATCAGCCGTTATGTTGTAAATCCAGCCCTGACTGGGGGAAGATTTGATGGCGTCTGGGAGGTTATTCCATAATTGTGGTGCTCTGTAGGAAAATGAGGATCGAGACACTTTTTGTATTGTGGTATTACAAGTAAGGTCCTGGTCCTGGATCGGAGGCTATAGGATGAGGGAGCTGCTGGAGGAAGCAGTCTATTCAGGTAGGGTGGCAGCTTCCCAGAAAATCTCTAACAGGTTGGAAAGGTGAAGGGTGCGTCTAGATTCCAGCAACGGCCAGTTTAGCAGCTCTTTTAACATGTCACAATGGTTATTGTAAATGAAATGTGTATTTTCACTAAAGTCTAAATATAAAATGTTAAGCTCCCTGGCGGGCTAATTTCTTCAAAATTTCGTGTCTAAAAGCGTCAATTTTTTTTTTTTTTTAAAAAAGGAAACGTGTTTTTGTACATAGTTAGCCTGTAATAATTAGGAATCACACCGTGAAATCAAGAGTCCTTACTAGTAAAATCCTTAATAAAATAAAAAAGAAAGGAAAATAGTAAATACACCGAGTCCGATAAAGTTTGAAACGCGACAATTTATTATCCCAAAATAATGCAAATAAATGATATTCAATAAAATACAACAAAAAACACTGAATCGGGTCTGAAAACAAGGGTAAGAGGATGTATGGTCCATTTCTTATCCTGTACTAGGATCTAGTGGCCGTTCATAAACATTACACTTTGGATTATACATTGTAAAAATTATATTTTTCTAAGTTTGCTGCTGGTCCCGCCCCCTGCATCATGTGACTCGCAGGGAGCCTTACCAGGAAGCAAGTCCCTGCGATCACACTACGGGGACAGCCAGGGAGCCAGGAGGAGGCGAGTATGCATTTAACCCTGAGTCACACTCAGGAATACCGCCAGGGAGGTTAAATTAATAAATGTTCCATTGGTGCACACCAACTTAACAGGCTGCGCACACCAGTGATATGCAATTTTTTTCACACTATGAAAATATTGCACGATGAGCAGGCCTGACCAGCTTAGGCAGACAATTTGTTGACATGTGACCGACGGCAGAAATTCTGGCAGTGTGACACTTTTGGCAAATGAATAGGAATTGAAAGCCACAGATCCTGGCAAGCAGATTTGACAAAGCCAAGCCAAGCAAAGCAAAAACTGACGAACATTCAAAAGCCAAACAGCACTGGGAGCGCTCATCCTTAGCCCTCCAGATGTTTTGGAACTACATTTCCATTTCATAGTAGGACCTGTCACCCTAATGAGTGGCTGAGCATCATGAGAGATGTTCCCAAACATATGGAGGGACAAGGTTGAGCACGCCTGAACTAGATTCTAAAAACACATCCAAGCGTAGGGTTGTTTTCAGAAGACACCATAATCCTTCAACAGAATAACGCCACCAATACCAAGTGGGTAATTAAGTGACAAGGTTGTAATACTTGCAAAGAGTAAATGCTGAAAACATCTTGCAGGACCTGGTAGGAATTTAGTTTTATTTTTGCTCATAATCTTTCTAAAAAGGTGGATTATGGGCAGGTACCACGACCACTTTAAGGTTTAGGTGTGTTTGTGCATTCTAGAACATAGAGCAGATTTAATGATAAAAGCATGGAAAGCGCTAACAAGCTCCGTAGCGCTGTAAAATAGGTGAGACAACTATACAAGTTAAAACACACAGAATAGTAGGCGAGAGGACCCTGCTCAAGAGTTTACAATCCAAGACATGCCAATATAACCTGGCCACTTTAAATCATTTAAAGTGGCCAGGTTGTGACCCCCCCACCCCCCCTCCAGCCCTGATTGGTTGAAATCACTGGGTGAAGCAGGAGTTTCTGAAAACCCACCAAGCATCAGAAGGCAGCCGGGATTTTGCATTTCCTGCCAGACATCAGATCAGTCCTGGTGGTGTCAGCAGTGCTATCTGTATGCTGCCGTCACCCGCTCTCAGACTACCAGTGAAAGAGTGTTCCGAGAGCGGCAGCCGTTCCATGATTCTGCACAGGTGCTATGGAACTTGTTTACAGAAAGTGTGCCCGTACCAAGCGATGCGCAATTTGGGGTTACTACGCTCTGAAATATGCATAGGAACACAAATTGAGCTGAAAAGCTACAGGGACTTTGGAAGCCCCAAACTGACGAGGAGGAGCTGTGTGCGACAAGAGAGAATACATGTGTAATTTTGCCATTATTTATGAAAAGAAAAAAAAAAGGAGGGCAGGGACACTTAAGAGTGTCCCTTTAAATTATTTCATACCCAGTTCATTGGAAGGAGCTTAAAATTATAAATAAAAAAGCAAAAAGATTTCTAGCACGTCTGCTCTGATAAAAAAGTAAACCTTAATAAAAATCAGATCGTAGAGATGGTAAAAGGTCTTTGTAAGAAGTTATTTGGAAAAACTTCTTCCAAACACATGTAAAGGTTACTAAAAATAAACAATGAACCTTAAACCTATTACATTGTGTTGTAATCACTAAAAGATGCAAAATGAAGATATTTATAAATAGGTCTAAAAAAGCATAAGGGACCCGACATCTACAAACACACCAAATCTCACTGTACATATAGCCAACTGTACTGTATTCCTGACACTCCTCCTGTATCCATGTCCTCTTTACAGAAGATCACCATAGCAACAGCATTTAAAAACTCATTAAAGGATTCAGTTTAGAAAACCCTATGCAATTACCAGCTGTATAGGATCTTATTCACGCACTGGATCTAGGGCAGTCTTTCCCAAACCTGTCCTTGGGACCCGCAACCAGGTCAGATTTTGCAGATCACCTTGGGGAAATACAGACTGAATCCTGCAATCACTGAGCAGCAAATCATATCACCTGTGCTTCACATATCTGGAAAACCTGGAGAGGCGGTGGGTCCTGAGGATAGGTTTGGGAAACAGACTGCCATGACATAGGTTGATGAGATATATATATATATATATATATATATACACACACACACACACACGTTGAGTAGACAATTCTCACCCAGGACATACTTGAAAACGAGAGAAATCTCAATGTATCCTTCCTGGTAAGATACTTTGCGAATAAATTCACCATATAAACTGTTACATACCTTTATAGCAATGAGGCAATAAAGAACAAATTACAAGACATTTGATTAAAATGATTCCCATCTGTAATAAACACAATCACACTTTGCCACTCGTCATCTGTAGAGAGTAAGTCTGCAGGATGTTTGACAAACCAAAAATCCATGTTGACAGCCGCAGACCACCTAGGACTTCTGTAGGAATGGAAAACCCCAAACAAATGGTATAACAAAAGGCAAGGTATGTTAATATTATCAATTAAAAAGACGAGTATTACCTTTTTGGAGGCTTCAGGATGAAGCACTTGTCTGATGTGTAGCTGTCCATCTGTGCACAAACAAAATGAAGTGCCCACTCCAATGTTCAATTCATTGCCGACTGACTGGTTAAACTGAAAAAGAAAAATGACAAGTTTAAAATAAAAAAGGGTTAGGTGAGACATTACAGTAATCTGTAACAGCACATTGTATAGATCTACGTCAATAGGTTTGCTGATCACAGGTAATAAAAAAAAGGCAGCTTAATGTCACATAAAACCCAAAAAGAACGCCAAAAAACTTTAACAATACAAAGTAAACAAAAAGTGTGTTACAACTAAAAGTATCAACGGTTTATGTCTGATGCAAATACGGTTTATCCTTTTTAATTGGTTCTTCAACAAGGAACATCTGTACAATGCAAACATACGATAGAGGCTACTGAAGTCGATATAGATATTAAGTGCCACTTATACAAATGTCCCTCCTCGTTGTTAAAAAGACCTATCCAGAAACATTGCAACCTTCTAAAAGAAAGCGAAAATCAGTACAGAATTTATACAATGTAGTTTCTGTAAGGATGCTCATTCCAGACTTGTTTACAAATGCATATAAAATAAAAAAAGGAACCCTCTACACATCCTGACCATTTTAGAAAATTTTAACATTGTCAGGATGTGAGGAGTGGCCCCCCCCCCAATTTTTCCTAAAATGCTGGGTGAAGTGGAGGAGCTTGCTCCATCACCAGCAGCCAGGGAATTTAATCTCCTGGCTGACTGTTACTACTCTTACTAGTGACGTTGCCACACAGTGTGACGATGGTCACCATCTGAGACCAATCGCGGTAGCAATCAGTCTCAGAAAGGCCACGATGGATCGGAGCTGCAAATGTGCTACAGAACTTGCGTACGTAAACTTTCCAAATCCTGTTGCCGTGCACAATTTACATTTCCTACACTATGTAGCACAAAAAAGCCTCAGGAGATTTCAGGAACCCCAAGCAAAAAAGGAGGAGCTGCACCCAGCGAGAGAGAAAAGGGGCAAAATAAAAATAATTGTAATTGAGCAAAGGCTGTCAGCATCTACCCAATTATTGAAGGGCAAAATAAAAAAAAAAAAAACAGTACTTTTCAGAGTGTTCCTTTAAACGCAGAACCCAATCCAAGTCAACACCCTGCTGCTGCTACGTTTATTCGGTTACCTCTTGTGTTTACATCTGATGTAGTATCCCCCCCACCCATACAACGTTCTACCCCTTCAACTTTCCATAATCAACATTGCAGCGAAACCAAAAAATGTTCATCAGATCAAGCAGCCCAAACCAGGGCTCAACAAGAGGCATTTCAACCTCAGGAGTTAGTAAGAATACCAAGGTGAAAGCTACGGAACACATTTCACATTTTGTATTTTAGAAAAATACCTGAAATTAAAAAAAAAAGAGCCAGCCGGTAAAATTCTAGAAGCCCATGGCTACCTGGGATTCAAGTCCTGCATTTGACTCAGAATGGTAGGATGTACTTGCAAGTCTGATATCATCCTGCCCGTTGCTGGTTTGGGAAGTAACAGATACTTTACAGCACCCAAGTTTCTTTTCTTCGAATACATCAACTTGATCAGCATAGTCTATTGTACACGCTACAGTCAATACATTAAAGATAAGTGGCGAAGCCAGAACATGGGCACTATTCCAACACTGGTGTAAACTTAAGTTTACATCAGGGAGAAATTTGGCCATGTTTTCCTGGACACATAATTTATTCATGCTGATGTGCATGAAAAATGCCACCCTCCAGCATGTAGAATCCATACACTGCAGGTAACAAAAAGAATCCCAGGTGACACTTTACTTCCTTTCTGTAGCATATGAGTTGTACATGGTGTAGGGCAGTACCTTTCCCTGTGCTCCCCTCAGCAGGAGATAGAAATGTGTTTCCTGGAAAACATGACTGATCTGGCAACCCTAGTTGGAATACAGCTCCGTATATATCTAGAAGGATGTGATCCACAGCTTGAAGCAGAGGGACCTGGCTGTATATCCAGAATCACAGGGAGAAGAAATGGATTGTCCACACAAAACTGCAAACCATAGAGGCCTACAATGTGAAGATTTTTAGAAAAAAGATCCCTTCTGCTGATAAACTGGGCCATGTCTAGCTGGAATGAGACGTATCCAAGCAGGACAGGAGTATGGCGAAGACAAATGTGAAAATGCATTCATGCTGGTGGAAATGTGAGGTCTGGGATGTGATGGGTTATTTAAAAGGCTTTGTGACGCAAGAATAGAGGATTGCAATAAACTACAAAATTATACCAAGAAAAGTCAAGCGGATACAGAATAGATTAGAACGTGAAATAGACGTTTGGAACACACCATTTCCGTTACAATGTGTGTGGGGAGTGGGAATCATTAACGTACAGGTTTCTATACAATAGCCATGTATGGACACTTTGATAGTAAAAGGTCAATTATTTTCCTATGTGATTAAAACAGCAAGTAGACTGACAAATCCAAGGGTAATAGTAAATATGGTCTCCTAGAACATGATTTTAGGGCTGAAACAACTAAAGCAATAAGAGAAAAGTGGTCAACCATTTCCAGTGACTAATCTGTGTATAGCACACTGTTTACAGTCAGGAGTTAAACCTTATTAACCTCAGATACCACTTTGAAGATGTGCTGCTGCTTTACCGTGTATTATTTTGTTCTAGTTCTAATTATGCTGAACTTCAGTTTTTATTTAGTGTACGACAGTAGCAGAACTATCCCACAGACCGTGGGGTATTGCTGCTGAGTGAAGGAACTGTACCAATGTATTATCTTTACCTGGTGCTGGAGTCCTGTTTCACCACCCCACCCTCCCTCTGGTCCAGAGATGCCACTCGCTTTGATACTTGTCCCTTCCCCACAAACTGCTCTCTCTCTCATTTCCAGTCTCCCCCCCCCCCCCACACACTTTTTTTTTTTAAAAAATAATTTCATGAACAAAACTAAATAAAAATAAACAAACACATTACGCTCTGAACTCTTTAGCTTATTAACATGGACAGGCTGCATGGAGTGTCCCGCACCTTCTCATTCAGCTTTGTGTGCAAACATGTCTATCTGATGCTTGTGGTAGCGTTCATTCAGGAAGAAGGTAGACATGAACTTGAGCTGCGCACGCCGCATCAATCCAGCACTCTGACCAGGCGCTTGTGTACCTTGTTTGTGAGAAGTATGCAAGATACATGATTTGTGTGTGTACGTATGTACGTACACTACGCAAAAAAAAAAAAAAAAAAAAAGTAAAATATTTTTTTTCCGATGAAAACGATTGTGAAAAATCGCAGGGCTGAAACTAAAGAAGAATTAAAAACTTTGGAAGGCACACATTAACTTACTGGCTGCAAAGCATCGCGTACATTTTCTAGGGCCTAGGGGAGAATAGGAAAGCTTTGTGAATTATGCACAGCTAAAGAAATAAAAGCCAAAACACCGGAAACTCCGATCAACGCAGATCTGAAGAATTAGACCAGCAAGTATACCACATATTGCAAAATCCAGGTTGGGGGGGGGGGCTTAAAGAAGTAGTCGTTGTCCCATCTTCCCCTGTGTCTACAGCTTTAACCATCAGATAAAAAGACCTTGATAAGGAAAAGACAATTGAAAAATTAATCTGTAAATAATGCTGCGTGACAACGCCCAGAGTAACACCCGTCTCCCAACCTAATGGATGCTCTCAGACAACTTTGATGTCAGATGGAAGGTTAACTCTTTAGTCTGTGACCAGAGACAAAAGCGGAGGATGGGGTTAAAAAAGAAGCATCCAAAAAGGAAGACCATTAACATTACAATTTCAATCTCTTCTTTCCTAGGCTGTTACCGCACACATCTGACCAACAAAGCTGCATTTCAGTAGCACTAAAACCTTTCAGAAATATCAATACAGAGGCAAGTCACCCTCACCGACTGGAAAATGCTGATCAGGATTAGCCTAAAATCATGCTCCAGGGAACATCCTGAAACCTGTTTGAGAGGTAAACCTATAGAGATGTGCGTAAATGGGGGGGGGGGGGGAATTATATATTTCTCTTTAGTTACAAAAGAGACAAAAAAAATATGCAACTATGGTGAACTTTAAAAATATTCAGAAAAGCAAAGTTGCTGCATACAGTGTTTTGCAACAGTCCCTCTGAAAATCTCCTGTAAAATGACTAGACTGGCGATTCTATACATTAGTGTTGTTTGCAACAATAGGGAGAATTCTTCATCAATTTAGGCTAGGGTCAAACGAACGCATTATTCGCAGCAACCGTCATAAAGTGCGTCCGAACGCATTGACGTATTTTTTCACGGAATGCGCAAAAACGGTCAGACGACACGCAATTTTGTGCGTGATTTTTTACCGATCGTGAATAAAACACTTCTTGCGTCCGGACGTTATGTAGGCTGGACATTAGCAGCATCTGACATCTAAATCACGCACACACGCCGCCACAGCGCACTCTGTACGTCAGTACTAGCGGATCTGCGTTAGAAAAAATGCGTTCATTTTCCGCTTGCGTTGCGAGGCCGGACTTCGTATATTGGCCGTCATTGCCCGCTACTGCGGCCGTGATTAAGTGCGCCTAAACGCATGTTAAAAATGCGCTAGTCTGACCCTAGCCTTAGAGTGTTGACTGTCATTGTATCTATTGGGAATTTCAATGGCAAACTTGACAAAACACTGTTGGAAACCCAGCTGAACGACAGCTATGGCAGAAACTAAAAAAAGAAATAAATAGTGACAGCCATAGGAGAAATATGGGAAAAACTGTGATATTACAATTACTACTGCCAAAAGTAAACCCACTGATATTTCCATAGAATTACAACATTTGTTACTCAATAACCCCTATAAGTCTTGTGACGTGAATTTTTCTTCTCGTTATTTGTTTGGTCACGCCGAGCAAAATCTTGAGTGCATTTCCTCTTTATTATAAATAAAAAAAAAAAAGATATATAAATTTTACACACAAAGTGTAGTCTAGAAAAATAAAGTCTTCATGAATAGAAAAAGAAAATAAAAACTATCATACCTTGATAAAAGACCAATTCCTGGTTCAAACGGTTTACAGATTTTAATGTAAAATTTTTTTTTTTTTTTTTTTCTTTTTTTTCTTGCATACATATAAAAAAAAAAAAAAAAAAAAAAAAAAAAAACTCCAGAAGGAACATGGAAAATTATGGTCATATCCCAAAAGCCATATCCCAAGCCTGGGGTAAAACTTACTAGAGCCATTAAGGGTGGGGGTGGTCACACGACCGGGACAAGTGTGTCTGTGCTGACCCCCCCCCCCCCCTCAGCGATCATCAGGGTGTTAGGAGAGCTCGACTGGAAGGGCTACACTGTAACGTGCATACTAGTATCAAACGTTACAACGGGCATGCAGCTTTCCTCCAGTCAACCCACTACAACAGACGTTGGATGGGTCCACAAAGCACGATCCTCCATAGGAGGCTCGCGCTTTGTAAGGCTAGGGTCAGACGAACGCATTTGTCGCGTCGTCCGTGAAAAAGTGCGTTCGAGCGAATGGACGTATTTTTTCACAGAATACGTGATAGCGATCATACAATGCGCATTTTCGTCTGTGATTTTGTACGGATCATCAATAAAACCCTTTTTGCACCTGGACGTTATGTTGGCTGGACATTAGCAGCATCTGACGTCTCCTAATCACGCACACACGCCGCTAGCAGACGCAGCGCACTCTGTACGTCAGTACTAGCGGTATCACGTTCTCGAAAAAATGCGTTTGTTTGCCGGTTGCGTTGCGCAGCCGCACTTTTGTGCGGCCGTACTTCGTATATTGTCCGTCATTTGCTGCTACTACGGTCGTGATAAAGTGCGGCTGCACGCGCGTTCGTCTGATCCCAGCCTAAGACTAAGCGTACTAAAGGGCGCCTGTTGTCACAAATGTTCCTTCCATGTTCGGGTGACCCCGGCCTAAAAAGGTCAAAGTTTATAAATTGTTACCAGGCTTGGAATAGAACAAGAGCCCCAAATGGCTCTGGGAAGCTTAACCCGAGCTCTGGCTAACTTTATTCCATCTCTGGCATAAAACATAGCCAAAGTTTTTGTAGAGTCCTATAGTTTTGTGTAATCTTAGCCACCACAGACTTTGATTTATCTGGTAAGGTTACAGCAGCTCTGGTTAAGCTTACACCAGGGTTGGAATACAGCCCCAGGACACTAGCCCACTGTTTATACACAAAAGAAGGAATGAATATACCTTCAATAGATGGGGACAGAGACCGAAGCTATTTCTCCTGCTATATGATCCATACGAGTCTTCGCAGAAAGACAAACTATTGGTTATCACGCCGCGCCATTTATGACTTATTGCATCAGCAGAGCGACGGACACGTGGTTACAACGCAAAAGAACAGTCTATGTGACAATACAGGAAAAGAAAACGTTCAGGACAAAAAGACCAAACTGAGCGCGATCTAGGACAGGGGTCCACTAAAGCTTTAAAAATATTTAATAACTGCATAGAGACTGTCAAATCGGCAGGTTTCAATTTCCTGAAAACTCAAATTTTCTCAATAAATGTATCTATACAAAAAATAAAAAAATAAAAAACCACTTCAGGGCATCGGTTTGTCTACAAAATAAGGATAATAATACTTTGTTTCTTAAGGACTGCATTAAGTTTGCATTAGTCTTGATTACAATACTGTTCGAGGACAACACGCTGCAACCACAACTCCCATAGGAAATAGAGGCCAGATGCTTCACGGGAGATGAGTAACACCACATTCCCATTCATACACATCCAGGTGTCCCTAGTGCGGGCTTTAAAAAAAAAAAAAAAAGATTATTCAGCTCCTTAGAAAAAAATAATAATTGTATTTTAAAGAATTAGACCCCCCCCTAACGTTATCCTAGCCCTACAGTATAGCGCATGTTCACCTTGGCAAAAGCTAGGAGAGAAATATACACCTATGGAAGCGCAAGTCCCTCGAAAAGGCGTTTAGAACGAGGTGCGACTCTTCCAGGAAAAATGCACCTCCCAGATCTCTGCCCTTATGCGATTATTACTGGATTATGGGTGGATGAACGCCACAGCTGGAGTTGTGCAACCCAAGCCACCTGTTTAAGGCATGGTCTCTGTGGGTGGAAACTCTGCATTTTACACAGTGTTCGTTAAGGCCCATCAGAGCAAGATAAATAAAGTTACGGCTGCCAAGTTTTAAATAAAAAGACAACATTGAAAGTAAAAGAAATGCGCCGTACATGCATATAAATAATAGGATTATATGCGATAGGACAGGCCAGCATTTCTAAAGACTTCCCCTCAGTCAGTACATGTAACGTGCGGCCATGACGGCATCATGGCAACACTTCCTGTGAGCCAAGCTCAGCCATAATGTCCTGAGGAGAGATGTGAAGGTTCCCTGCGTGAGGTGGTAACTCAGCCCTAGACGGCCATTCACTGCAAGAATTTATTGACCTGCAAATTACCAATAATTCACAAGAGTAATTTCAGATTTTTTTAGCCAAAATGTTAAGATTTACAAGAGAATTTTTTTAAAATGATATTTTATGTATTAAAAAGCAAAGAATGTGAAATAAAAATACAAGCATCACTTGGGAAGTCGCCACCACCGTCTCATTGCGTAGTTTAGTGAATGAGCCCCTTTAGTTTAAAAACCACACACTTCTACTCAAGGAAAAAAAAAAAAAAGTAAAATTGTCCCTGGCAGGGTAGGGCGAGGTGTGTCCGTATGACGGGCCAGGGAGGGAGGGCTGGAGAAGTTGTAGAACCTGCTGTGAGTCAGGATTGGCAAACAGGTAAATCTGCGTGAGGTAAAATGGAGCACGGCAATTTACAGGAGTGTCACACGCTCACCACGCAATCCCAGTGCCACGGAACAGATTGAGAAAAGCACAGCCCTGGCCGACATGAAGAAACGCGAGAGCCACAACGTTGCCCAACACCACGATAACATCTGTCTAAATCAAAAACAGACTTGTTTTGGACTGCATTTCCCACAATGCTTAGCGAACCGTTGACTGGTTCGAGTCACATTGTATAATTTGGTGACAGTGTGTCTGGTGGCTGGAAAGGAAAGGCCAATACGAGACAACAACCATGAGACTTTGCCTGTCTTGCATCTAGCACAGCATAGTGGGAGTTGTAGTTCAACAGTTGGCAATGTGCACGTGTGCAGCAAAGTGATAATTTGCGGTTGTACCTCAGCACTGCGGGTAGAATTATAAAAATGTAGTAACAGGATGGGGTGCAGACACCAAAACATTTTGTAACCCAATATTTGCAACAAGCAAAACTTTTGGTGGTTGAAGATAAACTTGGAACGAGATCGGCCAAGATATCCCAAGAAAAAAATAATAATACACAAGACACCTCTACATGCCCAAATGAAATATATAAAATTCATAGCAAGAGTCCGAATCTGTTCAAGTCGCCTCGTTACTGCATGAGAACAGGTGCCAGGATGTCATGGCTGGCATGACATAGGTACAAGCCAGATCCTATAGGCTAGTGGATCTCAAAACCATCTTCAAGGACACCCCAGTGGGTCAAAAACATGGAGACTTCAGTTATTTCCCAACAGAAATATTGACACAACTAGAGGTCTTCTAGGGGTCCTTGATGACTTGGTTTGGAGACACTGCCACAGAACCAGTACTGGGTCGATCCGGACCTTCCAGATTTCCCAGTAACAGATGGATCTTTGATGAATAATCCCTAATCCCTCACCTGCTGCAGAGCCTGCTCCAGCTGGGAGGCCGAGTAGAGACTTTCGGCTTCTATTTTGGAGTCTTTGCATTCTTCTGTCAGCTCCAGGTGATCAGGTCTCACCTTCACTTCATGTAACTCCCCCGCCTGCAAAGGGAAAAGACAGCCAGATTGTAACAAAAAAAAGTATCAAAAAAACAAAAACACAGAAAACATACAGTCCTGCCTCAAATACCCCCCGAAACGCAGTCCCCTGTACCCCTGCCTGGGGCATCACCATATGTTTTATTATTCATTAATATTGCACCAACATACTCCATTGCGCATGCACAATACAGAGATTACAATACGTTAGAGAAAATCCTTCTCCCAAGGAGCTTACAATCAAGTATAAAAATAATAAAAAATTTGAATAACACTACCTACAATGGCTGCTTTTTGCCGTCATGTCGCACCACCACATACCATGGCGGGGTAGAACCAAATCCCAAAAAGGCACATGGAATTAACATGGCACAGGGTTTCTGGATAGGCAGCTATGCTTTATATAAAGCTGTAAATATTTTAGGATTATTAACACTGTATATTATTATTAAAAGGGTAGTATATCCATCCAATTTAGTATTTTTTTAAATATATATATAAAATAAAAATTATTCATAGAGCGGCCATTAAAACAACTATACTGCAGCGCTACCATGAATCAAACGTCGCCCTGCACGCTGTATGCTTCATAACCACACTTTTAAAGGGCCAGCACAAGCACTTCACACAATAGGGTTGCTTTAAAAAGAAACTTCTAGGAGGAGGAAGGTTGTGTCGTGGCTATATATGGGATATTTTTTTAAAGTATAGCACTATGCCACATAGTATCCAGTCCCTTCACCCACACCTTTACTGATTTGCACCTACCTTTTTGCTGGCCAGGTCTATGACTTTCCACAGCAGCTGGATCACTTCCTTCTCATCAGAGCCCAACTTGCTGCCATTTGCACCCGCAGTGGTAGTGAACAATATCACCAGGTAATCCGGGCAAGCTGCAGTCATGGTGTCCTTTATTTTTATTTTTTTCTCCTCCACCTCTTTCTTTTTTTTTTTTAAATATTTAATTAGAAAAAAATAATAATAATAAATTGGGTAAAGGTGTTCTATATACAAAATAAAAATGTAAAAAAAGAGATTTCACCTAACCCTTGCCCCCCAAAGTGGGAAAAAAAATAATAAAGAGTCCCCCCCAAAAAAAGAAGCCAACACCCTACACCTTGAATCACCTCCACCTATAGATATGGAACAAGACACCCTGGGGGACCTGCACAGACTCTACAGGAGGATCCAGGTTGGGGGAAGGGGAGGGAGAGGCAGGTTTTGCCTCTTTTTTTTGTTTTGCACTCCTGTGTGGGAACCAATACAATGAAGGCTGCGCCCATACAAAGCGCTTTGCAATGGCTGTTGACTTGTCATTTGGGATGTGGCTGTCCCGCCCCCTCATGCCCACGTGGTCAGGCAGGTAAGACATACCTGGCCAGATTTCTCTCGGCTCTTTCCGTCGAGAGGCGTTCGGCTACCTTCGGGAGCGAGCTCCCCGGCTCCCCCTGCAGGCGCCCAGGGGCATGACAGCCTGGCTGGCAATGTGCTGTGTATGTGTACAAACATTACTCCCCCCCGTCTGGTGTGTCAGTGCAACATTGTTTAATCCGTTGCATGTGATGCACACTTGAGGGTAACATCCGAGGTTAAGTGGGATAAATAGCACAGTGCTGTGCACCCCCCCCCCTGCTTGCATCTTCTCACCTGTGGATCAGTGTGAGATTATAGTGATTGCTAATAAACGATTTGCGCTATACCCTGGGAAATGAAATACTCTGGGCTAAATTACAATCTTCACACAAACGTTTGCGCCGGCGCAAAAAAAACATTAACGCCAGGGATAAAACCCTTTGCGCCAAACGCCGCATTACAATGTCAGCGCAACAAATGAGCGTAATCGTCTACCGCGGGTGAACCTGCGCGAACGCTGCGCGGGCTTACTGTACGGCGCGCGTCCTATACTTAACATTGTGAACGCAAATGCATTTGTGCGCTGGTACGCGGATGGTATTACAATCTATGCGCAGTTTGTAACGCACAGCCTTTGCGCATAATTTTAGCAACTCCTAAAATCTGGTGTTAATGGTAAATTCTATCAACCTGGCTGAAACCAAATACACCAGCCCAAAAAAAATACGCAGCAAAGTATAGTTACACATTCTACACATACCAAACCAATAAAATGGAGAAGTTGTGCGTGTTTTTTTTATTTATGCAGCATATATGCGCTGATTGACTCTGACAGGCGCAAAAAACTTAACATGAGACAATTGTGGTTCTTCTTAAACTAGGGTCAGACGAACACATTTTTCACGTCTACCGTCAAAAAGTGCGTCCGAACGCATGGATCTTGTGATGTCACCTCCTCACTCCGCCTCCAATACACCATGTGCTGGTTTGTCTGCCTGGGAAGGAGGAACACCATGATTAATAATAATCTGGTTGGGATGAGTTTACAATCTAAGAGGAGAGAGGACCCTGCTCCAGAGCTTACAATCTAAGAGGAGAGGGGACCCTGCTCCAGAGCTTACAATCTAAGAGGAGAGGGGACCCTGCTCCAGAGCTTACAATCTAAGAGGAGAGGGGACCCTGCTCCAGAGCTTACAATCTAAAAGGAGAGAGGACCCTGCTCCAGAGCTTACAATCTAAGAGGAGAGAGGACCCTGCTCCAGAGTTTACAATCTAAGAGGAGAGGGGACCCTGCCCCAGAGTTTACAATCTAAGAGGAGAGGGGACCCTGCTCCAGAGTTTACAATCTAAGAGGACAGGGGACCCTGCTCCAGAGCTTACAATCTAA
Source organism: Leptobrachium leishanense (assembly GCA_009667805.1). Taxonomy (NCBI): domain Eukaryota; kingdom Metazoa; phylum Chordata; class Amphibia; order Anura; family Megophryidae; genus Leptobrachium; species Leptobrachium leishanense. The sequence goes on from CM019067.1 coordinate 58,409,819, forward strand.
GAGGAGAGAGGACCCTGCTCCAGAGCTTACAATCTAAGAGGAGAGGGGACCCTGCTCCAGAGTTTACAATCTAAAAGAAGAGGGGACCCTGCTCTAGAGCTTACAATCTAAAAGAAGAGGGGACCCTGCTCCAGAGTTTACAATCTAAGAGGGATGGGGTTCCTGCTCCAGAGATTACAATCTAAAAGAAGAGGGGACCCTGCTCCAGAGTTTACAATCTAAGAGGACAGGGGACCCTGCTCCAGAGTTTACAATCTAAGAGGGATGGGGTTCCTGCTCCAGAGTTTACAATCCAAGTGGAGAAAGGACCCTGCTCCAGAGTTTACAATCCAAGTGGAGAAAGGACCCTGCTCCAGAGCTTACAATCTTAGCAGAGAGGGGGATACAGATTGTATATCTGTATACAGAGCCGGCTCTGTCACTGTGTATACAGAGATGGAGGGAGGGGTGTGTATATATATATATGTATGTGTGTAGGAAGGGGGCTGGTGTGTGTGCGTGTATGTACGTATATGTTTGGAGGGGGGGCCTGGGTGTGTGCCAGTATGTGTGGGAGGGTCATGGTTTGTGTATACAGAGATGGCCTAGAAAATGCAGCACTCAGATCAGACACTTACACCTTTATTCTTCTATTAGACTTGCATCATGTTTCGCAGCCTCTGTATTACTACGCTTTATTTTATGACTGTTCCCTTCATGACATTCTCAAAAGGGCAGAATATGGATGCCATTAACCCCCCCCCCCCCGGAAAATTTTCTGCGGACGCCCATGATTCCAAGATAGGATTCATTGGGCTCAGATCGTGCAAGAGTGGTTCAGGGAGCATGAGACATCATTTTCACACATGGATTGGCCACCACACAGTCCAGACCTTAACCCTATTGAGAATCTTTGGGATAATGTGCTGGAGAAGACTTTATGCAGCGCTGCAACTCTCCCATCATCAATACAAGATCTTGGTGACAAATGAATGTGACTCTGAACGGAAATAAATGCTGTGACATCGCATAAGGCTGGAGTCAGACGAGCACACTGTGTGCACCCATACTGACGTGCCTCTCGGCGTCCGTCGCAGCGGCGTGACGCTTTGATGGGCTGGCCATACGCTGTAGCGCGCGCACAAATTGCGTGCGCAACAGCGGGCGTGCTGCGGACGTTCTGAAAGCATCCCTGTCGAAGCACTATGATGCACGTCTATGGGGCTGCAAAGTGCGATCCTCCATAGGAGGATTGAGCCTTGCAGCGCTGACTGCACTAACTGCACTCGGCGTGGTGGCCAGACGGGCGTCAGAGTGGAAGGAACGTCCAACTCTCACGGACGTTCTTTCCACTCTTAAAAACGCTTGTTTTTGCACAACACCACCAATGCAAAATCGCAAATCACGAAAAAAAGGTCATGTACCAACGACAAGCAACAGCGACGAGCTACATGCGACATTGAGCGACAAGATGTGAACAACTCCATTGAAATGCATTGGAGAAGCTACGTAGAGCGATATCGCGGCAAAATCCGCGCGATAAATCGCTGAGTGTGAATGGGGCCTTAGATAGGGATATACACTGATAATGCAGGACCTATTCTTGAGGCTGGTTTTATTGTGCTTCAATGAATCCATCTTGAACATGTTTATGAAAGCCTCAAGGAAAGGAGCCAAAACTATTGGATACATTGTAGCACATAACATATATTTAAGGCTAGGGTCAGACGAACACATTTTTCAGGTCGACCGTCAAAAAGTGCGTTGATGCGTCCGGATGCCCTTTTTCACGGAAGACGAGATAGCGGTCATACGATGCGCAATTACGGCCGTGATTTTTTACGGAGCTATAAAAACAAATGGACGTGATGTTGGCCGGAAACGTTCAGCGTCTGACGTCTCCTAATCACGCACACACGCCGCTATGCCGACGCAGCGCACTCTGTGCGTCAGTACTAGCGGTTCGACGTTCTTAAAAAAATGCGTTCGTTTGCTGCTTGCGTTGCGCAGTCGAACTTTCATGCGGCCGTACTTCGTATATTGGCCGTCATTGGACGTCATTTGCTGCTACTACAGCCGTGATAAAGTACGGCTGAACGTGCGTTCGCACTGCGTTCGTCTGACCCCAGCCTAAAGTGTGTTTCCAATGTTTCTATATAGGTGTGAAGTTCAGAACCTCGACACTAAAGGGGTTATTCACTAGTCTCTGAATTGGCCCTGAAATTGCAATAAATGACGAATTTCACCGTAGGTGCTATTTCATCTGTTCACAAATCTGCAAATACAGGCGAATTGACAACGAAATAGTGTGCATTGCGATTCGCCACAGTTCTCTGCAATTTGGTGTAATTTGGCAGCAGTCAAATTGTCTCATAGAAGACTATTGTGTCCTTAATTTACAGAACGCTGAATTGCACCGAAATTGCGGCAAAATACCCTGATTTCGGTGTTTCAATTCAATAGGTTTTAACAGGCGAATCTCATAGGTTTTAATGTAAAAAAAATTAATATCTTTATTTTTTTTAAAGACGATTTATCCTTTTCATTTCTTACAAAAGTTTTCTGATTTTTTTTATATTTAAAAGAGCTTTTTGTATTTTTTAAAAGATTTTTGAAATTTTTAAAATACGTTATTTATTTATTAATTTTTTTACAGACATTTTTATTCTTTTTTTTAAAAGACCTTTCCTGTATTTTTAATATATTTTATTAATTTAAACTCCTATTAGGAGATTCTTTATTTTTTTTTCCCTCTGGAGGAGTTCACAGAGGCAAATTCGGCAGTTATCAGCGCAATTTGGCAGTTTTCGCCAACGTCCGATAAATGCTTCGACGGCTCCATTTCCAGTAAAATAAGGTGAACATTCACTAAATAGGGAATTCACTGTATTTTCGGTGAAATGGAATCGCCAAAGTACGGCAATAAGCAAAGCACCAGAATTGCACTCGTTTTCGGTGCTTTTTGAATAGACCCTTAAGGATATATAGTAAGATGTTTTGGTGGAGTGACCTATTCACCAATAGGGATGAGCTGTTCGGTTCGGTCGGTTCGGAGTTCGATTTGAACATTTGCCGTTCGAAAGTTCGCGAACTTCGAACTTTTTGGGATGTTCGCCAAAAGTTTGAAAAAAAATTTAGATTTTTTTTTAAAAAAATGCTTAAAAAATCCTAAAAAAATCTAAAAATAAAGAGACTCTTTACTGCAGAATATTATAAGCAATGGTTTATTAGATATTGAATTAAAACGGGAATATTTTTAACATTGAAGCCTATGGGATAAAACATTCTTGTTGCTAAAACATCAGGCAGACACAGCCCTCTAATCAGGCACTGTAGAGGGCAGCCCGCCGGAGCCTCCCTCCCAAGGACCCCTTAAGGAGCATGCGGCCGCAAGATTACAGAGCTGCGACTGTGCGGGCTGGCCAGCCGGGTGCATGTGGCAGAGAGGTGGCGCAGGGACTCCAGGGAGGGAGCCACTGCAGACCCTCCTTCCCCACAACCAGGATCCAGGGAGTCCCCACACTGACCACCAGGCTAAGGTAAGGCGACACATTTAAAAAAAAAAAAAAATCCGAGGACATTTTTAAATGTCCCCAGCAACATAAAATAAAACCTTTTTTTTCTTTCTAATACTCACCTGATTCCTGGATCCACAAACTGTAGAGGTGCTGCCCGGCAGTGTGCAGAATCATATGCTGCATTAATTATACTGTAAGGCTGGGTTCACACCTGCGGTTTCTTTACGCGCGCAATACGTGCATTTTATAACGCGCGTATCGCGCAAACGTAAAAAACATGCGAACACGCATTGCAGCGCGTTCACGGCCATAGACTGCAGAGTGAACGCGCGGCAATACGCCCCAAAGAAGCTCCTGTACTTCTTTGGGCATAGGACGTTTTACAGCGCGTTCCTGCACTCTGTAAAACACCCAGGTATGAACGGGTCCCATAGCAAATAATGGGATTTCCCTGTTTATGCGTTTTACAGCGTGCAGGAACGCACTGTAAAATGCTTAGGTGTGAACCGGGCCTTAAGATGCTGCCTGGCAGTGTGAGGATTCATATGCTGCATTAATTCTTCTTCTTACAAATTTGGTTACTTAACCTCCCTGGCGGTCTAATTTTTTCAAAATTTCTTATCTAAAAGCGTCTCAATTTCTTTTTAAAGGAAACGTGGTTTTGTACATAGTTAGCCTGTAATAATTAGGAATCACGCACTGAAATCCCTGTAATCAAGAGTCCTTACTGGTAAAATCCTTTATAAATAAATTAATTAATTAATTTAAAAAAAAATAGTAAATACACTGAGTCCGATAAAGTTTGAAACACGACATGATAATTTATTATCCCAAAAATAATTATCCAAAATAATGCAAATAAATGATATTCAATAAAATACAACAAAAAACACTGAAATCTGTCTGAAAACAAGGGTGAGAGGATGTATGGTCTATTTCTTATCCTGTACTGCCACCTAGTGGCCGTTCATAAACATTACACTGTATAATCTAAAATGTAAACTGTAAAACATATTCCTTTTATGCTAGCCCCGCCCCCTGCATCGTGTGACTCGCAGGGAGCCTTACCAGGAAGCAACTCGCTGCGATCACACTGCGGGGGACAGCGAGGGAGCCAGGAGGAGGTGAGTAAACATCCAGCCCGAGTGTGGCTCGGGGTTACCGTTCGCGGTAGCGAAATTTAACCCCAAGTCACACTTGGGAATACCGCCAGGGAGGTTAACTCGTTTGCGTTTGGATTGTAATATTGTGACATCTAGGGCCCCGGGTGACGATCGGGGGGGGCCCGGATGGATGGTGCCACCAGCTGGCCGAATGCTAGGAGCTCCGGCGGCACCCGGCGCAGCTGTGAGTGATCAGGGGGCAGGGCGCGGTGTGATGACGCAGAGCCACCGGGACTGGTGTGCGCCAATTCTCACCATATACAGTAGCGCAGTACTAGTGCCTAAACGTTGTTGAGCTGGTTTTGTTATAACAACTACTCTCGCTCTGTGCCCCTGTCTGGTATATTCCGCCGCTTGTTACTGCTGGTGCGCTTCCTTCCTGCCATACACTATAGCGCAGTAATATTTTGGTGCACTGCCACTGACGCCTATATTACCAGATTCATATAATTTTAATATTGGACCGCAGGGTCCAACCCTGCACTCTTCCACAATACCACAAAAGGGTTACGGTGTGAAGGCACTTACTGCCACCAAAGGCACAATATTTGGGTGCACTGCCACTGATGCCTATATTACCAGATTCATATCATTTTAATATTGGACCGCAGGGTCCAAGCCTGCACTCTTCCACAATTCCACAGAGGGGTTACGGTGTGACGGCACTGTTGCCGACACTAAAGGCCCAATTTTAAAGCACCTATTGTGTTACTTTCATCCAAAGCCTGCATAAGTTTCACCATAATTTAGCCAAAAAATCACTAAACTTGTTCTGCGTATCCTAAAATGCCTCCTCTTTTCATACAGGCTGCCGCCCCAAGCAGTTGTTTATGAATGGATTAAAGGAAAACCGTTTACCGTCATTTGAAATGTCATTTTTTTGTTTTTAAATGTTTCTATACATCCGAAAAATCCGCCACTTCACGGGCAGGTTATGGGGACCTCCTAGGCACGATATTTGAAGGAATTTTTATTTTTTACCCTTATTTCATGGAAAACTCACTGTTCCTTTAAAAACTTTTTTTTTTACTTTTTGTCCTTGTTTCCTGTCCCCCAGGGCACTACCCGGACCCCCATACACCTTTTATGGCAAATATCTTGCATATATGCCCTTTTGGAGGGCTCTCTAAAAATCAAACTTTGAGTCCCATTGACTTGCATTGAGTTCGGTTCGTGTTCGCACTCGAACTTTTGAAATTGTTCGAGTTCAAATGCGAACTGAACACGGGGGTGTTCGGCTCATCCCTATTCACCAATGCTATGTGTCCAGATGTTAACTATCATGATTTAATGTTTAATCTAACACCTATGTTTTGGAGGTGATCTCTCTGTGGATTGTGGGAGCATCTGCCTGGCTGTGCTTGATGAGAGTGCTGCTCTATGTGCTGGAATTGATCTATAAAACCTGTACCTGTTCTGTTTGGTGCAAATTTTTCACTCGTGTTGCCCATAGGGGGTTTATTCATTATACACTGTTGTTTACCGTTGTTGCAAACAACAATTCACAGAGGTAGAAAAGTGGATAACAAACTTTTTCTAAATACTGACAAAACTGTTACGATGCTATTTGGAACAGCACCTAAACTACACAAATTGCAATCACCCCATCTATGTGTCAGGACAAAATCAAATGGCACGCTGACCACAGGTCAGGTATGTGGTTACACCCAAATCTATCTTTTGGCCCCCACATCGAAAAACTCTCATCTAAACTTTACCCCAAACTAGGTGCCCTGTACAAAAACAAATCCTGCCTGAGCCCCATGGCAAGAAAGCAGATTGTACAACAAATGCTTATGCCAGCTATAGAATACAGAGATATAGTGTATGCAGTCGCCCCGCAAACACATCTTCATAAACTTACTACATTGTATAACTCATTCTGTCGCTTTGTGCTGCAATGTAACTACATGACCCACCATTGTGACATGTTAAAAGAGCTAAACTGTCCGTCGCTGGATTCTAGACGCACCCTTCACCTTCCCAACCTGGTGTTTTAGAGCTTTTCTGGGAAGCTGCCACCCTACCTGAATAGGCTGCTTCCCCCAGCAGTTCCCTCATCCTATAACCTCTGATCCAGGACCAGCACCTTACTTACAATACCACAATACAAAAAGACAGTGGCTCGATCCTCATTTTCCTACAGAGCTCCACAATTATGGAATAACCTCCCAGACACCATCAAATCTTCCCCCAGTCTAAAGTCCCTTAAGAGCTCCCTATTAAGATACCTCAATACAGAATGCACCTGTAACCATGTAACATAATAACTATATGTATGTTCTGTTAATCTGTATATTTATGTTGGTTTTTTAATATCTTGCATTTATTACTTTGTGTTTCTGTAACAATTCAGGCTAGGGTCAGACGAGCGTGATTTCTACGGACTCTACGTCCGTGCACACGGACGTACGTCAGTACGGAAGACGCAGTAGTGGCCACACAGTCCGTTTTTTTCACTGACAAATATTTTGACGGATGTAGGAGGGAAAATAAATTAAAAAGCAAAACCATTTTGTCCGTGAAAAAAATGCTGGACGTATAAATGCATTCCGTCTGACCACGTTCCATCACTCACACACAAAGCTATGCAGACGTTGCAGACGCAGCGCACTTTGTGCGGCCGTTCTAGGGGTTGTACGTTCTTGCCTGCCTTGCGTCCGTTTGCCGCGGCCGTGGTGCGTCCGCAGTTCAGTGCGGACGTACTTCATGTGTCAGGCTCCGATGGACTTTCTTTCATGCTATCACGGACGTACTTTTAGGCGCAATCACGGACGTGAACACTACGCTCGTCTGACCCCAGCCTCAATGTTCTTGAACCCAGGACATACCGTACTTGAAAATGAGAGAAATCTCAATGTATCCTTCCTGGTTAAATACTTTATAAATTCATAAATAAATCGCTGTTCATTGATACTATCTGAATAGGCCTACAGTTGTGTTCAAAATTATTCAACCTCCAATGCTGTAAAGGGTTTTAGGGAATTTAGTGTACATTTGTAATTGTATTCAGAATGAAATCCTACAAGGACTTTTTAAAGAATCATATGCAACTAAAATGACATCAATTGGTTTTGTAATACAGTAGTAAATGTTTCTTTTGTGAATTCTTCATTGACACAATTATTCAACCCTTTAAAGACTACCACTCTGAAGAACAGAGGTTCATTCAAGTGTTTTCAATCAGGTATTGAAAACACCTGTGGATGTCACGGAGCAGCAATAAAGCACAATAAGCACCAATTAGGCAGCTTTAAAATGACTGTGATACTCAGCTCCTTCTAGACATTTACTGGTGTGGTTACAAACATGGTGAAGTCAAGAGAATGGTCCAGGAAGACAAGAGAAGAGGTGATTACTCTTCACAGGAAGGGCAATGGCTATAAGAAGATTGCAAAGATGTTAAACATACCAAGAGAGACCATAGGAAGCATCATTCGCAAATTCAAGGCAAAGGGCACTGTTGAAACGCTACCTGGTCGTGGCAGAAAGAAGATGCTGACTTCGACTGCTGTGCGCTACCTGAAGCGCAGAGTGGAGAAAAGTCCCTGTGTGACTGCTGAGGAACTGAGAAAATTTGTCAGATGTGGGTACTGAAGCTTCAGCTCAGACAATACGGCGCACACTGCGTAATGAAGGCCTCCATGCCAGAACTCCCAGCGCACCCCCTTGCTGTCTCAAAAAATAAGAAGAGTCGACTGCAGTATGCCAAAAGTCATGTGGACAAACCACAGAAGTTTTGGGATAGTGTTCTGTGGACTGATGAAACAAAATTAGAACTGTTTGGGCCCATGGATCAACGCTATGTTTGGAGGAGGAAGAACAAGGCCTATGAAGAAAAGAACACCTTGCCTACTGTGAAGCATGGCGGGGGTCAATCATGCTTTGGGGCTCTTTTGCTTCTGCAGGTACAGGGAAGCTTCAGCGTGTGCAAGGTACCATGAATCTTCTTCAGTACCAGGAGATATTGGATGACAATGTGATGCAGTCCGTCACAAACTGAGGCTTGGGAGACGTTGGACCTTTCAACAGGACAATGATCCCAAGCATACCTCCAAGTCCACTAGAGCATGGTTGCAGATTAAAGGCTGGAACATTTTGGAGTGGTCATCGCAGTCACCAGACTTAAATCCGATTGAGAACCTCTGGTGGGACTTAAAGAAAGCGTTGCAGTGCGCAAGCCTAAGAATGTGACTGAACTGGAGGCTTTTGCCCATGATGAATGGGCGAAGATTCCCGTAGATCGCTGCAAGACACTTGTGTCAAGCTATGCTTCACGTTTAAAAGCTGTTATAACTGTAAAAGGATGTTGTACTAAGTACTAAGATTGAATGTCACTTGGGGTTGAATAAAACTGATAATGATGTGAGACAGAAAAGACATTTGTGTTATTTCATTATAAATGTTATGTTATATTTGTCTGACCTACACGTGCCTCTTTGATTTAATTGTAAGCAAGATGACTGAATGATCAAAATCAAAGTCAAACTGGCCAAAACACTCAATTTCAGTGGGGGTTGAATAATTTTGAACACAACTGTATATGGGCCGTCAAAGTTTGTTGTGGTATCAACAACGGTCAACCATGGTGATTAATTAATAAACTCCTTCAGGGTCCCTGTCCCTGAAGTGTGCTGAACAGGGTCCGCCGAACGCCGATGATCAGGTCGGCAGACATAGCTGCCGCCCGCCAAACAGACTGGTGAACGCAGCCGACGATCTGCCTAACGCCAACAGTAAGGCTAGGGTCAAACGAATGCATTATTCACAGCGACCGTCAAAAAGTGCGTCTGAACGCATTGGCGTATTTTTTCACGGAATGCGTGAAAATGGTCAGACAACGCGCATTTTCGTGCGTGATTTTTTACGGATCATCAATAAAACACTTTTTGCGTCTGGACTTTATGTAGGCTGGACATTAGCAGCGTCTGACATCTAATCACGCACACATGTTGCTATGCCGACGCAGCGCACTCTGTACGTCAGTACTAGCGGTTCTGCATTCTCAAAAAAAATGCGTTCATTTTCCACTTGCGTTGCGCGGCCGGACGTTCGTGCGGCTGTACTTCGTATATTGGCCGTCATTGCGCATCATTTGCTGCTACTGCGGCCGTGATTAAGTGCACCTAAACGCACGTTAAAAATGCGTTAGTCTGACCCCAGCCTAAGCTGGCGATCGCTACCGATCAGCTGCCAAAAAAAGCCACCAAACTGAGGATAAAAACATAACGTCAATTTTTTAAAAGGCGTTTAAAACAATAAAAATGCATGAAAATAATAAAAAGGCCCTATAAAAATATAATAAAAAGGTCTGCTACAGAATAAAAAAAAAACACTTAAAATAATTTGGAATCATAAATTTCACCTAAAAAATCCATAAAAATGGCTAAAAAATTCTAAAAATTAAATCTATAAAAAAGACTTTTTGCCGCAAGCGGAAAGAATAAACGGTTGAATAAAAATTGAATAAAAACGGGAATTTTTTTACATTGAAACCTATGGGATTCGCCTGTTTAAACATGTCGAAATGAAGCACCGAAAATCTGGGCAACTCGCCAACTTTTCGGAGCAGTTCGGCATTCTCTGAATAGATTAACCACTACTTCTCTATGGGACAATTTCACTTTTGCAGAAGCTCGCTGAATTGAGGCGATCTGAGGCGAACTGCAACGTGTTTCATAGGCAATTCGCCAATATTTGGCAAATTGACAGCTTTCTGAAATTGCACCATATGGTGAAATTCACTGTTCTGTGCAATTGGGTGGCAAGTTCGACTTTTATTGAATAACCCCTTAAGTGTAACAGGTTGTTCATCTCTTGGTGGCTGCAGTACAGATTTTTTGGTTTTTACAGGTTATTCGTCCAGACAGATCAAGCAGAAGACTCTCAATATACGATAAACCTTCAAAAGGAGAGATTTTTGGTCTATTTAAAGAGATACTCTTTTAAAAATAGAGGTCCTCTTTTTGTCCTTAAAACCTTGCCGCAAGGGGCCGCCCAGTGGCAAGGTGGTCCTCAAACCCGCAAGGCGGCATAGCATGTCCCGTAGACTCTGACGCCGTCTTTTGGCCCACCTCGTATCCTGGTGGGGCAAGCACATCATTGGCTGCCACCTGATTTCTTGTAGTCCCGCGGCAGCCAATGACACGCTTGGCGTGCGCACATTGGGCGCAGGAAGAGGGAGTCAGCTGGGCGTGCTATGCCGGCCTGTGGCGTTTAGAACCATTTGTCGCGAGGACGTCATAGCATGCCCCGCAGACTCTGAGGCCGTCTTTTTGGCCCACCTCCTGTCCTGGTGGAGTGAGCACATCATTGGCTGCCACCTTATTTCAGGTAGTCCCGCGGTAGCCAATGACACGCTCAGCATGGGCAGGCATACGCAGGCATAGGGAGTCAGCAGGGTGTGCTATGCTGGCCTGCGGCATTTTGGCTCGTGTCAGACGAGCGCACTGATCACGTCCGTGTTGCCGCACATTTGTATGTCCGTTATAGCATATAATTATGACCAATGGAGCCCCACACACAAAGTACGTCCGCACTGAACTGCGGACGCACAATGGACGTGGCAAACGGACGCAGGTTAGGCAAGAACGTAAATCTCCTAGAACGGACGCACAGAGTGCGCTGCGTCCTCAACGTCCGCATAGCTTTGTGTGTGAGTGATGGAATGAAGTCGGACGGACTGCATTTTTGACGTCCAGCATTTTGACGGACAAAATGTTTTTCATATTAATTTATTCTCCTTTCTACATCAGTCAAAAAAAACCTCAGTCACAAAAACGGACTGTGTGGCCACTATCTTGTCGTCAGTCAGAAAGTACGTCCGTTGTGCACAGACGCACAGTCCACACAGAATGCGTTCGTCTGACCCTAGCCTTAGACCCATTTGTTGCAAGGAGGTCATAGCAAGGCCCGCAGCGGGGAACATGTTAAATAGATGAGATTTTTACTTCTTTTGTCCCTCTCCGCTCACAGCTCCTTCTTTTCCACTCTGGAAATCCTGAAGCCGGAGGTCCCTAAAGCTTTATTATACACTTTGCGCTCCTTCATTACTTGCGTAGCATGTAGGAACCGCAAATTGCGCACCATTTCAGGGCTTGCACATTTTACGTTAGCAAGTTCCGTAGCGCCTGTGCAGAACAATGGATCGAAGCTGCACGAATGTGCCGATCCAGTCCATCAGCTGCCTCTCTGAAAATGCTCGCTATCGGTCTCAGAGAGTGACATCGGCACGCTCTCTGCATGCTGACATCACTAGTGAACGATCTGTTGGTGACGGTGGTGAGGTGGAGAAACCTTCTCCAATTCACCCAGCTTTTCTGCCAGATTGGGGCTGGAAGGGGGGCCACTTCTCACAACCTGCGTACTTTAAAACACTAAAGTGGTCAGGAAGAATGAGTAGCGTGTTCCTTTCAATGGCCAGAAAATCCCACTTTTTATAGGTTTATAGGATTTTTTTGAGAAAGTATTTTTACCAGGAAGGATACATTGAGATTTCTCTCGTTTTCAAGTATGTCCTGGGTGGTGAGTATGTGCCGTTAGGTGTCTTGCCCAAGGACACTTACTGGAGAGGTGCTCTTGCCAGGATTTTGAATGTGCGTGATACTCTTTCTGTTTGTATACTTTGTAGCTGTTACTGTGTTGCCTGTGGGTGATTTGTACATTTATCCCATTTTTCTGCCGTCCAGCTAGATGACAGACACTATTGGGAGCCGAAAGAATAGGTACAAACGTGGCATGTGTCCCAGCATTAGGATCACCTGCTGAATTTGAAATCAGAGATATTATCTCTCGATCTTCAGGCAGTAGAAATTTTAACCTAAAGCTTAAGCGTTTCTGGATAAGAACTTGATGATCTTTTAGGCTAGGGTCAAACGAAAGCATTTTTACACGCGAACGTAAAAAAGTGCGTCCGAACGAATTGACGTATTTTTTCACGGAGTGCGCGAAAACGGTCATACGATGCGCATTTTTCGTGCGTGATTTTTTCAGATCGTCAATAAAACTCTTTTTGCGTCTGGACGTTATGTAGGCTGGACATTAGCAGTGTCTGACGTCTCCTAATCACGCACACACGCCGCTATGCCGCATCTGCGCACTCTGTACGTCAGTACTAGCGGTTCGGCGTTCTCGAAAAAATGCGTTCGTTTTCCACTTGCGTTGCGCGGCCGGACTTTCGTGCGACCGTACATCGTATATTGGCCATCATTGCGCGTCATCTGCTGCTAGTGCGGCCGTAATTATGTGCGCCAGAACGCACGTTAAAAGTGCGCTGGTCTGACCCCAGCCTTAAAGCTCTGTGTAAAACTCAGAGTCGAAATATGAGTAGCCTAGACGGGTTTACTAAGAAGAAAATAGCACGAGAGTCTCTCCTCTCTACAACTAGTCTCCGGCCTAGATTAACCATTCATCGATAATGCTTCTAATAGCAAGCCCTGATTTCCAGTGAGGAGATTGCGGCTCAAAATGTTCTGTATTCAAAGATCTGCGGCTTCACTTTTAAGCTACAATTAGGGGTAGGGTTGCCACATCAGCCACATTTTCCAGGACACATATAGTTTATTCATGCTGATGAGCAGTGCATAAATAATGCCACCCTGCAGCATGAAGGATCCATACGCTGCACGTAGGAAATAAAAAAAAAATCCCAGTTGACCTGCCTTAACTTCTTCCTGCAGCATATGAGTTATACATGATGCAGGGCAGTACTTTTCCCTCTGGTCCCCTGTGCATGAAATAGTAATATGTGTCCTCGAGAACATGGGCGGTCATGCAAACCTAATTAGGGGTGACAGTTCCACCAACTTTTCCAATATCTAAATGGAAAATCAGAGATAACATTTGTAGAATGAGCCTTGGTTTAACTTCAACAAACTTCGGGGATGGACTATAATGAAAATCAGGTGAATTCACTATTTAGTGAACTGACAGTATAGTTCCTGTAGTTCGTTCCTGCCTTAGGCTGGGGTCAGACGAGCGTAGTGTTCACGTCCGTGATTGCGCCTAAAAGTACGTCCGTGATAGCATGACAGAAAGCCCATTGGAGCCTGACACATGAAGTATGTCCGCACTGAACTGCGGACGCACAACGACCGCGGCCCACGGACGCAAGGCAGGCAAGAACGTACAACCCCTAGAACGGCCGCACAAAGGGCGCTGCGTCCGCAACGTCTGCATAGCTTTGTGTGTGAGTGATGGAACGTGGTCAGACGGACTGCATTTATACGTCCAGCATTTTTCACGGACAAAATGGTTTTGCTTTTTAATTTATTTTCCCTCCTACATCCGTCAAAATATACGTCAGTGAAAAAAATGGACTGTGTGACCACTACTGTGTCTTCCGTACTGACGTACGTCTGTGTGCACGGACGTACAGTCCGTAGAAATCACGCTCGTCTGACCCTAGCCTTAAGTATAGATTGCTTACCGCTAAGGCTAGGGTCAGATGAGCGCATTTTGTACGGACTGTGCGTCCGTGCAGTACGGACGTACTTTCTGACTGACAACAAGGTAGTGGCCACACAGTCGGTTTTTTTCACTGATGTATTTTTTGACTGATGTATAGCAGGGAAAATAAATTAAAATGAAAAAACATTCTGTCCGTCAAAAATGCTGGACGTATAAATGCAGTCCATCTGACCTCATTTCATCACTCACACACAAAGCTACACGGACGTTGCGGACGTGGCGCACTCCGCACGTCCGTTCTAGCAGTATAACGTTCTTGCCTAACCTGCGTCCGTTTGCTGCGTCCGCCATGCATCCGCACTTCCGTGCGGACGTACTTCGTGTGTGGGGCTCCATTGGTCAGAATGCTATGCTGCCACGGACGTACAAATGTGCGGCAACACGGACGTGATAACTGCGCTCGTCTGACCCCAGCCTTACTCAGTGTAGATTTCAGTGGATTTCTACCGGTGTTTCCTCCATAATTGCTGCTTAAGGCCGGGGTCAGGCAAGCGTTTTTAAGAGCGGAAGGAACATCCGTGAGAGTGAACGCTCCTTCCACTCTGATGCCCGTTTGGCCGCCTCGCTGAGCGTAGTTAGTGCGCTCAGGGCTGCAAGACTCGATCCTCCTACGGAGGATCGTGCTTTGCAGCCCCGACAAGCGCGCGTAGTAGCGTTTCGAAGGGGAGGCTTTCAGCACGGTCGCAGCATGGTCGCTGTAGCACGCGCAATGCGTGCGCGTGCCACAGTCCGGTCGAAGCATCACAACGCTGCGAGGACGCCGCGAGGCAAGTTAGTATGGGCGCACTTAGGCTAGGGTCAAACGAAAGCATTGTTACACGCGAACGTAAAAAAGTGCGTCCGAACGAATTGACCTATTTTTTCACGGAATTCGCGAAAACGGTCATACGATGCGCATTTTCGTGCGTGATTTTTCACGGATCCAAACCAGGAATCTTTGGGTGTCTGGACGTTATGTTGGCTGGACATGAGCAGCGTCTGACATCTCCTAATCACGCAAACACGCCGCTATGCCGCAGCTGCGCACTCTGTACGTCCGTACTAGCGGTTCGGCGTTCTCGAAAAAATGCGTTCGTTTTCCACTTGCGTTGCGCGGCCGGACTTTCGTGCGACCGTACTTCGTATATTGGCCGTCATTGCGCGTCATTTGCTGCTAGTGCGGCCGTGATTATGTGCGCCAGAACGCACGTTAAAGTGCGCTGGTCTGACCGCAGCCTAAGTGCGTTCGTCTGACATGGCCCTACATAGAATAAATACATTTTGCTGGTGTTTCAGGTGAAGTTGTCCAGTGTTGTTCTCTGCTGTTCTCATAGTTTGTGAAGTTTAGGGAGATCGCTGCCTTAGGCTAGGGTCAGACTGAGGCAGTGCGAACGCGCGTGCAGGCGCACTTAATCACGGCCGTGCTAGCAGCAGATGACGGGCAATGACAGCAAATATACGAAGTACGGTCGCACAAAAGTCCGGCTGCGCAACGCAAGTGGAAAATGAACGCATTTTTTCGAGAACGTGAAACCGCAGGTACTGACGTACAGAGTGCGCTGCGTCTGCTAGAGGCGTGTGTGCGTGAATTGGAGACATCAGACGTTGCTAATGTCCGGCCAACATAACGTCCAGACACAAAAAGTGTTTTATTGATGATCCGTACAAAATCACGGACGGAAATGCGCATCGTATGACCGCTATCACGTATTCTGTGAAAAAATGCGTCCATTCGTTCGAACGCACTTTTTCACAGACAACATAAAAATGCGTTCGTCTGACCCTAGCCTTATAGGGCCACTAACACCAAAAAATGAAATGTCATTATTGTGTTTTTTTTATTTTGCTGATAATTTACGTGTGCTTTATTTTTCTGTCTGTTTAGTTAAGAAAATATTTAAGGCTGGGGTCAGATGAACGCAGTGCGAACGTGCGTGCAGCCGCACTTTATCACGGCCGCAATAGCAGCAAATGACGTCCAATGATGTGAGTGATGGAACGTAGTCACACTTTTTCACGGACAACGTGAAAAATGCGTTCGTCTGACCCTAGCCTAAGGCTAGGGTCAGACGAATGCATTTTGTACAGACTGTGCTTCCGTGCAGTACGGACGCACGTTCTGACAGAAGACGCGGTAGTGGCCACATGGTCCGTTTTTGTAACTGACGTTATTTTTGACGGATGTAGATGGGAAATGAAAAACCATTTTGTCCGTCAAAAATGCTGGACGTATAAATGCAGCACGTCTGACTACGTTCCTTCACTCACACACAAAGCTATGCGGACGTTGCGGACGTGGCGCACTCTGTGCGTCTGTTCTATCGGTTTTACGTTCTTGCCTTAGGCTAGGGTCAGACAAACGCATTTTTCGTGTTGTCCGTGAAAAAGTGCGTTCGAACGAATGGACGTATTATTTCACGGAATACGTGATAGCGGTCATACGATGCGCATTTTCGGCCGTGATTTTGTACGGATCACCAATAAAACCCTTTTTGCGTCTGGACGTTATGTTGGCCAGACATGAGCAGCGTCTGACGTCTCCTAATCACGCACACACGCCGTTAACGGACGCAGCGCACTCTGTACGTCAGTACTAGCGGTTTCCCATTCTCAAAAAAATGCATTTGTTTGCCGCTTGCGTTGCCCGGCCGAACTTTCGTGCGGCCGTTCTTTGTATATTGCCCGTCATTGGCCGTCATTTTCTGCTACTACGGCCGTGATAAATTGCGGCTGCACGCGCGTTCGCACTGCGCTCGTCTGACCCCAGCCTTAAGGGGTTATTCAAAGAACACCAAATTACCCACGGAAATGCACCGAATTGTGAATTCCCGGTACGGTGCAATTTCGTGGCCATTTGGCTATTCAAAAAGCTTGCAATTTACGGTGACCTTCGGTGGAGGTGAAATCCCCCATAGAGAAGTAATGGTTAATCTATCCAGAAAACACCGAACAGCACCAAAATGACAGTGAAATGCCCTGATTTTCAGTGGTTTCATTCGACAGGTTTAAGGCTAGCGTCAGACGAACGCAGTCATCACTTCCATGTCACCACACCGTTTTATCTTCCGTCAGTATGTCCGTCCGTTATGCACGCACGCAGAGTGCACTCAGACTGCGTGATATTAGCCTAAGTTATTTCAATGTATAAAAAAAGGTTTTTCTTAAATATCTATTCAACTGTTTATTTTCATTAGCAGCAAAAAGTCTATTATTAATTCATTTTTTTGAATTTTTTTAAAGCATTTTCCTTAATTTTTTCAGTGAATTTTTTGATTCCAATTTTTTTTTCATATCCGAATTGTGGCCGAAAGGTAACCGAACGCTGAAATTCAGTGTACGCTTACCTTTACTGGCCATTCGGCTATCTAGAGAGCAGGCAGTTTTCCAAATCCTGGCGAATTGCCTGTACATACGGTGCTTGTTCGGTGCCTGTTCAAGGGCAGTGAAATCCTCATAGAGAAGCAATGCTTCGTCTATTCACAGAACAAAAACCAGCAGTGAAAAGTTGCCGAAATGCCCTGCCATTCTGTGGTTTAATTCGGCATATTTACTCAGGCGAATCCCATAGGCTTCAATGTTAAAAAACATTCCCGTTTTAATCCAATATCTAATAAACCGTTGATTATAATAGTCTGCAGTAAAAAGTCTCTTTATTTATAGATTTTTTTAGGATATTTTAGGCATTTTTCGGGAGTTTGTTCCCAAAAATCTTTTTCGTTTTTTTTTTTAATCGTTTTTTTCTTTTTTCTGTAACAGCCCTTTTTATTATCATTCATTGGATCATATGTAAATTTCAGACATTTTCGTTCTGTAGTTTCTTTGCAAACAGCGTTTCACTTTTCAAACATTCTAGCGTACTTTTTTTTTTTTTCACTCCATTCGTCTGCGGTGTCGGCTTTTTCCGGCGGCTGCTCTGCGCTGCGACCGGCGGCTGCTCGGGTTTCTCCGGCGTGTTCGGCAGGGTTAATCCAGATGTTTTTGCGGGTTTCGGTGTGCATTCGCCGGGGTTTGCAGTGAGTGTTCGTCGAAGTGCTCTCTGAATAACCCTTTAAGGCTGGGGTCAGACGAGCGCAGTGCAGTGGCGTAAGTAGGAACCTGAGGGCCCCGGTGCAAGAATCCACGAAGGGCCCCCCCAAAAAAGATCTATATTTTTACATATTTTTCACTGCAAAATAAAACAAAGATAGTATTGCCCCCAGCTCACATGGATATATATTGCCCCCCAGCTCACATGGATATATAATGCCCCAGCTCACATGGATATATATTGCCCCAGCACACATGGATATATATTGCCCCCCGCTCACATGGGTGTATATATGGCCCCCAGCTCTCATGGGTATATAGGGCCCCCAGCTCTCATGGGTATATATTGCCCCCCAGCTCTCATGGGTATATAGGTCCCCCAGCTCTCATGGGTATATAGGGCCCCCAGCTCTCATGGGTATATATTGCCCCCCAGCTCTCATGGGTATATAGGTCCCCCAGCTCTCATGGGTATATAGGTCCCCCAGCTCTCATGGGTATATAGGTCCCCCAGCTCTCATGGGTATATAGGGCCCCCAGCTCTCATGGGTATATAGGGCCCCCAGCTCTCATGGGTATATATTGCCCCCCCAGCTCTCATGGGTATATACGGCCCCCCAGCTCTCACCTCTGCTGGCCCCAGGGCAGGCTCCGCGGGGTTCCGTTCTTCTCCTTGGCGAGCGGCCGGTGGAAGCATGCGTCTTGGCCGCTCGCCGGAAACCACCTGATCAGCGCAGAGGTCTCGCGAGAGGATCTCGTGCGCTGGTCAGGTGGTTCCTATCCCACGTGAGCGGCCAAGCTGCATGTCAGCGGCCGCTCGCAGGGAGAGGGACGGCCAGCGCGCGGCTCCCAGATTCCGGTGCTGATTGCCGGAATCTGGCGGGCGGCGCCGGGCCCCCCTCCGGTGGCAGAATGCCAGGGCCCGGTCGCAACTGCGACCGCTGCGACCCTTGTACTTCCGCCACTGGCGCAGTGTTAACGTCCGTGTTGCCCGCACATAAGTACGTCCGTGATAGCATACAATAGTGTTAAATGGAGCCCCACACACGAAGTACGTCCGCACAGAAGTGCGGAGGCTGACGGACGCTGCAAACGGACGCAGGTTAGGCAAGAACGAAATACTGCTAGAACGGACGTGCAGAGTGCGCCACGTCCGCAACGTCCGCATAGCTTTGTGTGTGAGTGATGCAACATGGTCAGACGGACTGCATTTATACGTCCAGCATTTTTGACGGACAGAATGTTTTTTCATTGTAATTTATTTTCCCTGCTACATTAGTCAAAGAATACATCAGTGAAAAAAACGGACTGTGTGGCCACTACCTTGTTGTCAGTCAGAAAGTACGTCCGTACTGCACGGACGCACAGTCCATACAAAATGCGCTCATCTGACCCTAGCCTATAAGTGGTACAGGGAACAAAACGTTGAAATTTTGGGTCTATGGCCTGCAAACACCCCTGATCTTAATTCCATTGAGAACATGTGGTCAATCCTCAAGAGGCAGGTGCGACAAACAAAAACCCACAAATTCTGACAATCTCCACTCATTGTTTATGCGAGAATGGGCTGCCATGAGTCAGGATGTGGCGCAGACGTTAATTGACAGCATGTCAGGGCGAATTGTAGATGTCTTGAAAAGACGGGTCAACACTGCAAATATTTACTCTTTGCATAAACTTAATGTAATTGTCTATAAAAGCCTTTGACGCTTTCACAACTTTATTTAATCATATTAAAATGGTATGAAAGCCAAGGAACAAAAAAAATGAAGAAAACGATTTAAAAAACGCTAAACTGACCCAAATGCCACAAGAAACAAGTGATACGCATTTACAAATACAAAATTTACAGAATCAGCGATATAACCGATAATAGTTAAATATACGATGTCCAGAATTACCGAAATGGAACCGAAATCACGAATGGAACCGAAATCATGAATAGAGCGAAAATAAATTTCGATTTGACACATTTCAAGTCCATTCGAAAATTCAGAAAAATTTTCGTTTCGGCTCGGAAAACTTTTCAGATCTGCCATTTTCGGATCTACAAATTTTCGGAAAATCGGCCGCATCCGAAAACACGAATCGGGAAATTTCGTGAAAATTCCGAAATTCCGAAACCCGAAACGCACATCCCTAGTTGACGGAGCTGCAAAGCATGATCCTCCATAGGAGGATCGAGCCCTGCAGCGCTGAGCGCACTAACTGCACTCAGCGAGGTGGCCAGACGGGCGTCGAGTGGAAGGAACGTCTACTGTCACGGACGTTCCTTCCGCTCTTCAAATACTCTTGTCTGACGTCAGCCTTAAAATAAATGTAGTATATCTGCCGTTGTCTCAGACATTGCTGAGACAACGGTAAAGAGCGAATAGATACAGTTTACAGTATAAGCGCAAGAAAAGTGCTGGTAGGGTTGTTCTGCGTTGTCAGACATTCTTCTATTGATGTCATTTGTTTCCGTGCTGGATTGCCGTTGTTAACCATAGTTGTAGCAATCATGATTTTCCTTTGAATGACCCCTACAATTCTCCTATCTGGTAGGTCATATATCTTGCTTTTGCTTGACTGAGATGGACAGTTACGCAAAATAACTCTGGTTATGTGTAACCTGTGTTGCAGGCTGTCAGCAGTGATAGAAAAGACCTAAGGGAGGTATATAAATATAGTGGGTTTTGCGGTAGGGTGTAATAGCACACTGCTGTCCAAGATATGCCACTGGAGCCGTTGTTTCTCTAGGTTAAAAGCTTGTAAGACCAGTTGTACCTTGCTGAGTTGGGATCAATTGTAGTAAAGATAAATGAATGGATGTGCTGTACGCTGTGGTGGAAAAACAGACCCTACAACAAACAGACGCATCTTAAGTCATACATGCACAACATGCACCTGCAGTACATACCACTTTTATTTGGATCCTGAAGATCCATTTTACAGTTAGTACTTATCACCATACAGGGTTATTCAAAGAGATCCGAATTGCTTGAGAAAGGTAACCAGAGAGCAGGCAATTCGCCAAAACCCTGGCGAATTGCCTGCACATACGGTGCCTGTTCGGTGCCTGTTCGAGGGCAGTGCAATCCCCATGAAAGAGCACTGCTTTGGCTATTCAGAGAACACAAACCAGCAGTGAAAGGTTCCCCTAATGCCCTGCCATTCGGTGGTTTCATTCGGCAAGTTTATTCAGGAGAATCCCATAGGCTTCAATGTTAAAAATATTCCTGTTTTAATTCAATATCTAATAAACCGTTCATTATAAAATTCTGCAGTAAAGAGTCTCTTTATTTATAGATTTTTTAGTATATTTTAAGCTTTTGTTTTTTTTTAAAGTCCGATTTATTTCTTTTATTTATTTTTTTAAGTTTACTTACTTTTTCTGTAACAGCCCTTTTTATTATCATTCATTGGACCTCATATTTAAATTTCAGACATTTTCGCTCAGTAGTTTCTTTGCAAACAGTGTTTAACGTTTCAATCATTCATGCAAACTGTTTTCCTAATTTATTCACTGCCTCTTCTGCGGTGTCGAAGGCTGCGATCGGCTCCTGTTTGTGTTTTTCTGTGGTTTTCGGCAGGTTAATCCAGATGTTTTTGGGGGTTTTCGGCGTGCATTCGCTGGGTTTTCCGGTTCGTTTTCAGCGGGTTTGCGGTAGCTTTTCCCTGCAATTCGGGGACCCTGTGTTGTTTGCTGAATACACCGCAGGGTCACCGAAATGGGATCGGCAAAAGGAACCGAATTGAAGAGAACAAACGTGCGGTGACTTTTCGAATCTCTTTGAATAACCCTGCTAGTCATTTCATCGAGCACTGGAGCTGTGTAATCCTGCTTGCATTATAATGTATAAGGAGGATATGCTGCACTCACAAGGGTCCACCAGTCGGCATGGAGGACTCCCCAATCCAGATGATCATCAAGAAAAATATATAGTAGCCGAATACTGGCAGTGGTGTTATTAAAAAGATTTATTCCACAATGAAAAAACACCAGACAACGTTTCGACCCTTTCGGGTCTTTGTTAAGTCTAAAATAACCAGTACACCATACACATATATATATAGGTGAAATAATATAATGCAGCTGACAAGTCAATTACACCTTAGTCAAAAAAACCTGCTGTATGCCTTAAAGGTGTATTACCAAGGTTCGACAGCGTGCAGCTTAAGTGATCTCACCACAATTGTTTAACATGATGCACATAAGTGACTATAGATAAAACAAATGTATAAAAACAATCAACAAAAATTAAATAATCCTACAACAATAATTATATTAACTTCAATATTTATTCATTACTATTATATATTTTTATTGTTTTGTAATTATATTTTTTGGGTATACAAACTGTCCATGATGAAAGGGATGTGGTTGTTCTTCTAAATATCCAACTCTACCACTATAGAAATGGGGACAGTTTAGTAATGAATAAATATTGAAGTTAATATAATTATTGTTGTAGGATTATTTAATTTTTGTTGATTGTTTTTATACATTTGTTTTATCTATAGTCCCTTATGTGCATCATGTTAAACAATTGTGGTGAGATCACTTAAGCTGCACGCTGTCGAACCTTGGTAATACACCTTTAAGGCATACAGCAGGTTTTTTTGATTAAGGTGTAATTGACTTGTCAGCTGCATTATATTATTTCACCTATATATATATGTGTATGGTGTACTGGTTATTTTAGACTTGACAAAGACCCGAAAGGGTCGAAACGTTGTCTGGTGTTTTTTCATTGTGGAATAAATCTTTTTAATAACACCACTGCCAGTATTCGGCTACTATATATTTTTCTTGCATTATAATGTACAGCACTGATGGAAATCCGTACTGATGAAGTGTGGGGACCAGGGGTCAAGTCGTTTGGGAACATTTGGGAATGGAGGAATTTCTACGCTAGGTTTTCAGAGGAAATGGCGTTCCCTTTTGACAATACACTGTAAAACGTTTATTAGGTCTCAATCATATGTTTCCTTATCAAGTAACCATAAAAATATATTTATTATCAGTGCTTTTTTCTAGGAAAAAAAGGTGGGGGTACTCACGTGAAGTGTCATAAAGCGCCAGGCAGCGAGCAACCAATGAAAAGATGGCTTACGCTCATATGAACTAATAAATAGGCCCGTGTCAGACGAGCGCAGTGTTCACGTTCGCGTTGCCGCACATTTTAACGTCCGTGGTAGCATACAATTATGATCAATAGAGACCAGACACGAAGTACGTCCGCACAGAAGTGCGGAAGCACAACGGACACGGCAAACGGACGCAGGTTAGGCAAGAACGTAAAACCGCTAGAATGGATGTGCGGAGTGCGCCACGTCCGCAACGTCCGCATAGCTTTGTGTGTGAGTGATGGAACGAGGTCAGACGGACTGCATTTATACATCCAGCATTTTTCACGGACAAAATGGTTTTGCATTTTAATTTATTTTCTCTCCTACATCCGTCAAAAATAACGTCAGTGAAAAAAACGGACTGTGTGGCCACTACCTTGTCGTCAGTCAGAAAGTACGTCCGTACTGCACGGACGCACAGTCCGTACAAAATGCGTTCGTCTGACATTAGCCATAGAGGGCGCACACCAGCGTGCAGCCAATGTATACAGCCAGGGCCAGGCCATTACATTCAGGGCTATTCAGAGAGAGGTGAAAACCTTGAGAATGACTAGAATTGAAAATACTAGGTCAAAATAGTCAAACCAGAAAAATTCTCCCAATTATCTCACTTTCCAAATTGGCTATTTGGTCTAGATTGTTCATTCTCCTGCCAATTCTCAAGGTTTTCACCTCTCTCTGAATAGCCCTGACAGTGTGGCCTAAGTCCAAAGATGCAATACAGCCCCCCTCTAACTATTCCCAACATACACACCCATGCTTATCTGCGGTGTGTATGAGAGTATCACAGAGCTCCACAGCAATAAAACTCACAGTAATGTACGGTGTGTATGAACATACCACAGAGCTCCACAGCAATAAAACTCACAGCAATATACGGTGTGTATAATTGTATCACAGAGCTTCACAGTGCAGCATCATTGTTCACTTTATAATTGAAAAGTGTACAATAGTGTTACATTAGGAAAATAAAAGGAAATTAGAAAAAAAAATTATATTTAACATAGAAACATAGAAACATAGAAAAATGTTGGCAGATAAGAACCTTTGGGCCCATCTAGTCTGCCCAATTACATGGATACTTTACCTGGATTTATGTTTTGTTTAGGATAGCCTTATGCCTATCCCATGCTTGCTTAAATTCAATTACTGTTTTGGCCTCTACCACTTCAACTGGAAGGCTGTTCCATGTATCCACCACCCTCTCAGTAAAATAATGCTTTCTGATGTTACTTTTAAACCTTTGCCCCTCTAATCTAAGACTATGTCCTCTTGTTTTGCTACTTTGTTTCCTTTTAAATATACTCCCTTCCTCTACCTTGTGGATTCCCTTTACGTATTTAAATGTTTCTATCATATCTCCTCTGTCTCGTCTTTTTTCCAAGCTGTACATGTTAAGATCATTAAGCCTTTCTTGGTAACTTTTCTCCTTCAAGCCGTACACCATTTTAGTAGCCCTTCTCTGAACTCTCTCTAAGATGTCTATATCCTTCTGGAGATACGGTCTCCAGTACTGCACACAGTACTCCAAGTGAGGTCTCACCAGTGCTCTGTACAGTGGCATGAGCACTTCCCTTTTCCTACTGCTAATACCTCTCCCTACACAACCAAGCATTCTGCCAGCATTTCCTGCTGCTCTATTACATTGACTACTTACCCTTAGATCCTCTGAAATAATAACCCCTAAATCCCTTTCCTCAGATGTTGAGGTTAGGACTGTATCAAATATTCTATATTCAGCCCTTGGATTTTTACGTCCCAGGTGCATTATCTTGCACTTATCCACATTAAAACTCAATTGCCACAGCTCCGACCATTTTTTTAGTTTATCTAAATCATTTGTCATTTGGCTGATCCCTCCAGGAACGTCAACCCTGTTGCAAATCTTTGTGTCATCAGCAAAAAGACATACTTTTCCATTAATACCTTCTGCAATATCACTAATAAAAATATTAAATAGAATGGGTCCAAGTACTGACCCCTGAGGTACCCCACTGGTAACAAGACCTTGCGCCGAATAAACTCCATTTACCACAACCCTCTCTTGCCTGTCACTCAGCCACTGCCTAATCCATTCAACAATATTGGAATCCAAGCTCAAAGATTGCAATTTATTGATAAGCCTTCTATGCGGAACATTATCAAAAGCCTTACTGAAATCTAAATAAGCAATGTCTACTGCACCACCTGTGTCTATTATTTTTGTTACCCAATCAAAAAAATCAATAAGATTAGTTTGGCATGATCTCCCTGAGGTAAACCCATGTTGTTTCTGATCCTGTAATCTATGTGTTTTTAGATGTTCAACAATCCTTTCCTTTAACATGGTTTCCATTAATTTCCCCACTACTGATGTAAGACTAACTGGCCTATAGTTCCCAGATTCCTCCCTACTACCCTTCTTGTGAATGGGCACAACATTTGCTAATTTCCAGTCTTCTGGGACGACTCCCGTTAGCAAGGATTGGTTAAATAAATCTGTTAACGGTTTTGCTATTACATCACTGAGCTCTTTTAATAATTTAGGGTGGATCCCATCAGGCCCCATTGACTTATTTGTCTTTACTTTAGACAGCTGCTGTAGAACCTTCTCCTCTGTAAACTGATATGTAATTGTCTCGTTAGTGTTTCCTCCTAACTGAGGTCCCTTTCCTTCCTTTTCTTCTGCAAAGACTGAACAAAAATATTCATTGAGGCAGTCAGCGAGACTTTTATCCTCTTCTACATACCTTCCTTCCTTTGTTTTTAATCTAACTAATCCTTGTTTTACTTTTCTTTTCTCATTTATGTATCTAAAAAATGTTTTGTCCCCCTTTTTTACTGACTGAGCTATTTTCTCTTCTGCGTGTGCTTTGGAAGCCCTTATAAATTGCTTTGCCTCTTTCTGCCTAATCTTATAGGTTTGCCTATCTTCTTCACTCTGAGTTGTTTTATAATTATTGAATGCTGTCTTTTTATTCTTCATTACGGCTGACTCCCCGATCTGGCACCCGACCCCATGCATATTATTTTATTGTTTTTATTTTTTAACTGAACCCTGGTCATTTTTGGTATCATTGGAAAGGCCATGCTCTGGCCTTTCCAAAGGCATCTAACATGACCCTTTATGTTAGACCCTTTATGTTGCTTCTATGGGTCCAGAGATACAGGGGTCCAAATAGGGCATTCTCTGCTCGGCAGGAGGGGAAATCCCACACCTGACGTCATCCCGCCCTCTGAGGGATGACGTCTGTGGTGGGGATAGGTCTAGGTTGGTGCCAATCAGCGGAACTTCAACCATGGGCTGCAGGCGTCCTCTGTATCCTAGCGTAGGTGCGTCTGCACTATGGTAGGTGCCGGTACTGAGTACCGGCTCGTACAGGCAGGAAAAAAGCCCTGTTTATTATAATTATCATATTGGTCCTCTAAAACCTAACCTGTTGTCATGTCTCTGCATGGTTCACTGTCCCAGTGGCCAGCAGTGCCTTCCTTGCTGCTCACCGGCACCGGCTAGCCACCTAGTGAAGTAGCAGAGGGTTGCAGTCACGGGTCACTGATGCAGGGGAGGCACGGCCTGCTGACGGGGCGCCTGCCGAGTTTAAAACCAGATGTCTGAGCCCTGGTTCCTTGCCTGATGCGTCTCACTCCTAAGTGCTTTCTTTGTGACTTATATGACTTCTGCTCACTCGTGTATGACTCTGGCTTGACTAATGATTCTCCTGGCTCTTAACCCTTTGGCTCCTGGCTTACAACCCGATCTGTCATATGGCCTCTGGCAATCCTCTGACTTCCTGATCTGGCTCGTGACCCCTGGCACTCGGCTGACTCCCCGATCTGGCACCCGACCCCTGGCATATCTCTGACGACTCAACTGGTATAAACCCCTGGTATCTGGCTCACTAGCAACATCTAGTATTAACCTCTGGTGTCTGTTATTCTGTTTGTGTATGGTAATAGGTAGATTTTCCAGCCACTTAAAGGACCGGCAGTGTAAAATAGCTTGTCCGCGTACAGGGATCAGACATATATCTAGGAGGTACATGACACCTATCTTTTTATTTATAACATTATTATCAAATTTGTATGTGCGACGCTGGATTAAAAAAGACATGTCAATGGTTAATCGGGGTGCTGAAATCTTGAAGAGTTCCCACACTTCTTTTAGGTCTAGACCCATGCTGGAGGCTATGTTCATTCTAAATATTATCAATTATATAAAATGTGACCTCAAGGTACACAACACCTCTCCTGTTAGAAAGACCACCCCCCTCACAAAGGCAATCTGATCGTCACCTCACCCTATCCCCTTCCCACATCCCCTCCCCGATCATCTCGCACATAACACAAATATGCACACAAATCATATACAGTATATATATATATATTTGGGAGGTGCAGGCCTGCTGTTCTATCCTATTTCCTTGCCCTCTCTTTTGTGCATGTAATCGTTATGGTCCATGTGTATCTGCTGATCAGATCAGCCTTCCAGCATGCCCTTCTCAAGAATGTGTTAATATCTGCTGTATATTTGAGTAGTTTGTTAATCTTTGTCAAGCAAACACTGCCCCATTATCAACCTCGAAAATGGCTCCAGAGAGAGCCAAAACGTCGGTCCATTTTTAAATGCCTTGAATATACTTTTTTGTTTTATTTTTTACTCGAGTGCGGCCATTTTTCTCTAATATATATATTAGGGATGTGCGTTTCATTTCGTACCGATTCGTTTTTCTCACGAAATGGACCGATTCGGTGCTTCGGATTCGTCCGATGTTCCGAACCGGCAACGAAATACACACCATCCGAAATATTTCCCGATACGAAACGAAAAAAAATAGTTATTTCGTATGGACATGAAATTTGTAAAATCGCAAGTCATTTTCATTCTATTTGCGTTTTCGGTTACATTTCGGTTAATTTCGGACAACTTATTTTCGCATCGTTTCGAGTCCGTTTCGGTTCCGCTGCTGATTTAATAATTTCGTATCGTCCGTTACTTTTTTCACTTGTTCCAGTGCAAAATTCCCGTTTTTATTAAATATATCTTAAAAGCATTTATTTTTTTCACTTACAGCAAGAAGTGTCTGTATTTATTTATTTGTTAGGATTATTTTTGCATTTTTCGGGAATTTTTGGGATAATATTTAAGGTTCTTCCTAACTTATTTTAAATGTATTAGGAGGTCTGTTTTTTTCTTTGCAGAACCCATACAGCTGGATTATCTTCTCACAGTCTGTCCGTATGTGTTCTGTTCGGCAATGAATTTTGATACAATACATTTTGTCAGTATCAGTACCATGGATAGTAACAAGCCTGTTGTTATCCATGGTGCTGATATGAAGAAATAGATCGATAATTTGGGTTTCTCCATCGGCGACTGTCCATGGTTCTGACTCATATTCAGAACCATGGACAGTCGCCAATGGTGAAAAATAATGAAAAAACTCATAGCTCATTGTTTTTTAACAGTTAACTGATTTTGGGGCATGGGTATATACAAAAGATAGCAGAAGCACACGCTAGGGAATCAATCACAACATTTTCCACACTGCGGGGTTCAACTATTGGACCCCAGATATTGAAAGCTATAGAAAACACTAGCACACTGCAGGATTTGATATACTGTAGCTGCTTTAATCAGTGCAAAGGAGATGCAACATTTTTGGCTTGATACACGTCATACATAGAAAGGTCCAGAGGAAGGAAAAATACATTCGCCATAGACTTCGCATGTTGCCCTTCAGCCTCCTCGCTCTCACTGTCTGTCCACTCCAGCCCTGATGCCCGGCATCCTGCTGCCATCGATGGGCTCACCTTTATGCTGAGGTCAGACGTACGCAGTGCGAACGTGCGTTGAGCCGCATTTTATTACGGCCAATATACGAAGTACGGCCACACGAAAGTTCGGCAGCGCAATGCAAGCGGCAAACAAACGCATTTTTTCAAGAACGTGGAACCGCTAGTACTGACGCACAGAGTGTGCTGCGTCGGCATAGCGGCGTGTGTGCGTGATTAGGAGACATCAAACGCTGCACATGTCTGGCCTACATCACGTCCATTTGTTTTTTATAGCTCCGTCAAAAAATACGGCCGACATTGCGCATCGTATGACCGCTATGGCATCTTCTGTGAAAAAATGCATTCGGACGCATCAAAGCACTTTTTGACAGTAGACATGAAAAATGCGTTCGTCTGACCCTAGCCTTAGCCAGCAAGACGGTTTACCTTTACCTTGCTTTTACCCTGGTCAGGCACCTGCTCATACTATTTACTTGGCTAATTGTTCTTCTGTTTTAAACAGGCATAATAATACAACTATAACATGGTAAAACATTGTACATTGCCATAAAAAATCTTTAGTAAACAGAGAAAAAAAATAGAGAAATCGTTTGCAGGAATCTGATCCTCGTAGAACTCATTAGTGCTTCGTTGCATGTTGTTTTCTTCGTGTTTGTTACTTTGCTTTTTTTTTAAAAAGGAAAGAAATGTAACTATCTCCAGTTAAAATAACCGCAGAGCAAGAACCGATTCAAATTGCAAATGGACATAAATAGCCCTAAGCTCTTACAGAAAAAAAAGACAGAAATCTTGCATTTCAAAGCTGAACTAAAGGTGTCTCTGTGCGAAACCCTGAGCTACTGGCTTGAGAGAGCTGGGATGCTATAAGGGAGTGTACAACATTGCTTAATAATGCGTCACATGCCTGGAGCACAGAGCGAGATGCGCATATAATATCGTGTTGACATGTGTAGCATACGTTATGAAACCCGATGCGAAGCAATACAGCACCGAAATATACAGGCCTTCTCCCTGCTTTCTCGAAAGTGAAGAGGCTCGCTACAGTTTAAATATTTTGTAAAGCTCGTATAAAGTTCTTGAAGCCTATGAAAGATTAATGAAAGGTTTCCTCATCAACATCAATCTGTTACAAGAAGAATACCCTCAAAGGGATTATCCATCTCCTTTTGTATCAGTCACAATCTGTGGGGCTACTTTGGAGGTTATTCCTCGAAATTGTTATAAGGTCCATGTTGCTGTGTTATGGATTTTATGTGTCACTGTAAATTAGATGAGAAGTGAACGCCTACATTAATCAACATAATGTATGAGCAGTAACAGCCATCCGGGCCTCGGCAATCCTGTTCAAGGTGTGTGTGTATGACTATGTGTGTTTGTATGTGTGACTGTGTTTGTGCACATATGTGTGACTGTGTGTTTGTTTATGTGTGGCTGTGTGCTTTTGTTTGACTGTGTGCACACGGATTAGTGTGTGTGTGTGTGGGCATGTGGATGTGTGGGCTCTGTGATACACTCATGCACAATGCACATTGCTGTGAGTTTTATTGCTGTGGAGCTCTGTGATATGCTCATACACACCATACATTTCTGTGAGTTTTATTGCTGTGGAGCTCTGTGATACGCTCATACACACTGCACATTACTGTGAGTTTTATTGCTGTGGAGGTCTGTGATACCCTCATACACACCGCACGTTACTGTGAGTTTTATTGCTGTGGAGGTCTGTGATATGCTCACACACCATATATTACTGTTATTTTTATTGCTGTGGAGCTCTGTGATACGCTCAAATACACTGCACATTACTGTGAGTTTTATTGCTGTGGTGCTCTGTGATACGTTCATACACTCTGCACATTACTGTGAGTTTTATTGCTGTGGAGCTCTGTGATACGCTCATACACACCGCACATTACTGTGAGTTTTATTGCTGTGGAGCTCTCTGATACGCTCATACACACCGCACATTACTGTGAGTTTTATTGCTGTGGAGCTATGTGATACGGTCATACACACCGTATAGTGTTGTGAGTTTTATTGCTGTGGAGGTCTGTGATATGCTCATACACACCATATATTACGGGGAGTTTTATTGCTGTGGAGCTCTGTGATACGCTCAAACACACTGCACATTACTGTGAGTTTTATTGCTGTGGAGCTATGTGATACGGTCATACACACCGTATAGTGTTGTGAGTTTTATTGCTGTGGAGCTCTGTGATATCCTTATACACACT